>JAIVEN010000023.1:18587500-19787500 GCA_026686845.1 Adenanthera pavonina | reverse complement strand
TCATAGGAGAATGTTAAGATGGAGGATAATGGAGGGGGTGGGAAGGTTTTATTGAAACCTTTCCCTTGTTTGGGAATTGTTAACAAAGAGGGTAGGGTAAACCTTTCAAAATCCTTCAAAGTCCTCCCTGCTATATAATTGTTTTTTCAGTGTACTCCCTGCTATATAATTTTAAGTTCCTCCCATTTGGAAATTTTTTAAAGAGAGTTTCTGCAAACAATTAGCAATGATCACTCAACCATTCATTCCCTTCCTTCTCTTCCCTTCCATTTTGAACGCCTTCCCTTAACTTCTCCTTCCTTGCTTTTGAATCCAAGTGTCACATTTTTATACAGAGAACTGATAGACTACCCAATTATATTCCAAGTTTTGGTATCGATTCTCCTATTTGGCTTCCCTCCGGTGGGGGTTTTGGGGGGTTGCGGGGGGGGGGGGGGGTGTGGGTGTGCCATGAAGGAGATAACTAAATGATCTTACAGTAGAATAATTTCTCGTTCACACTCAATTTTCCAGCTATTAAAGATCAAATTCACAGCATCCGCACCCACCTAAGCCTCAAAAAGTTTTTAAAAGAATTAAAAAAAAACGGTTATTTAGGTTTCACGTTCCTCTTTGGGAACGCATTGAGAGTGTAAGGACCGATTTTCCCGAAACCTATCTAGAAAGCGAAGGGAGGCAAAAGGATGAAGTTGAAGTACCTCAAGACCGGAAATGTCATGCCAGGCAGAAAGGGGCTCAACGGCAGCATCCGTGATGAGGTTCTGACGAAGAGAAAGCTTCTTGAGATTAGAGAGGTGGGCTATGCGAGTATCCAAGGTGGACAAGCGATTGGAAGTGAGGTCCAGCTCGGTGAGGTGGTGAGGCAATTCGACGGAATCGAGGTCATGCAGTTGACAGCTGGTGAGATCGAGAAGCGTGGAGGAAGGCTCGTCCTCAACAACAACGGGTTCCTCAACGTCGGGATCCCGACCCGCCGGAGGCTGGGCTCCATCTTCCATCCCTGAAGCTGAAGATCGATGATTTCGAGAAGATACAACCCCGCTCGATTATTATGCTATGGCGAGATGGAGTGATTGTTTGGATGCAACAAGATTTGCAAGTTACGAAACTGGGTAAAGTTGCATTAACATGGTTCGTGTATTTATATCTTATTTTTCTCCTTTCAAAATCCTATATAATTTTTTTTTTCAAAAGTGAACTTTTTTATTTTTTTAATTTTGAGACTGATTTTATTTCATTTAACTTTTTTAAGTTTTATTAGGATCCTAACTTCAAAAATGAGTCAAACCCTTCCCAATTTTTAACACCATTAAATTTTCTACGATAAATTAGTATTTTAAAAGCTAACTTATTAGTATTAGTATCTAATTATTAATCTTATAATTATACTTAAAATATTTTTTAAAATAAATATTATAATATTAAAAATAAAAATCTTACTACTTATAATTATAATTGAAATATTTTTAAAATAAATATTGTATACTTAAAAAATAAAACTTCAATCACCATGCGTTGCTTTCATGAAATGGATAAAAGGACGTGGGTTGGTTTAATTGGTTACGGTATTTTTTATAAGTATTTCTAATTTAATATATAAATTATCCTTAAACAAGAGAGACTAAATATTTTTTATAAATAAGATATTTTTAAAATTTTTAAAATAAATAATTACAACTTTAAAAATAAGACTTATTTTTAAGATTGTAATGATTTATTTTAAGAATTTAAAATATTTTAAGTATAATTATAAGTTAAATGATTGTAAGCCAAATCATAATTTTCTGTTAAATATTTAACCATGTTAAAAATTAGGAAAATTTTATTTGTAATTTAAAAATTAAAGGATTATAATGAAAATTTTTAAAATTAAAATAACAAAAAGAAATCTAATTTAAAATTAAAGGACTAAATATGCACTTTTATCAAATTTTTTATAACCATTTTTCAAATATACAATTATTATAAACCATAATTACACTAATATATTGATATTATTTCTATGGGTTGAGGGTGAGGTGAGAATAATGGAGATTTAGTGTTCAAATTCTAAGGTAACCAAAAAATAAATAAATTCCCATGACTTTATATAAATAGAAATTATTATTGATATATTTCATGCCACTCTTTTCTAGAATGAGATTCACCCCACATCACTAAAAAATGTGTTTTTGTATAAGGGTAAATAAATAGAATATTCCATATTTGATATCACATGTGTAAGGTGATCTCCTTCAATAAGAAAAAATACTGGCCATAAAGTTAAAGTTGGTATGTCAAATTTAGTTTTTTTTTTTTACCAATAATATTTCATTTGGTTGGATGTCGATCTTCAGCGTAGCATGTAAGTGCATAATTAATACACTATATCAAAAGGTTTTTTTTATTTTCTCTAATACTTAATATACGTCATTTTTAATTATTTTATTATAATTAAGAAAAAATTTTATATCATTAAAATTATTTTAAAATTAATATAATTTCTATTTTTACCCTCTAATAAATACTATAAATTTAAATAATTTATATTTTCTCTTATAATTAAATAAATATATTTTTTAAATAAAATAATTAATACTTCATAAATTTATGGAAAATAATTTATTAATAGAACTATAAAAAATTTATAAAACATAATTGAAAAAGAAAAAGACCGGAGGAGTATTTTTTTTTTTTCTGTTGAAAAACCCAATTAGCGTTGACATTGATCTATTCTCTGCGTTTTTTTTTTAAAGCACCCAATCGCAATTCTTCTGATGATTACCAATACAGATGAAGTACGTTTATAAGGAAGACAATTATAAACAGAACTAGTAATCTTGTCCATACGTGGCATGGGTTAGGAAAGTTCAATGCCTTCAAATTACTATCAAATACAGTAAAGTGGAAAATAAAATATAATAAGAGAAAAAATAAAAAATCCGATATAATTTTATCATTTTTTTCTATTAGAAGCTACGTAGTTCATATAAATTGAAGTTGGTTAATTCTTTTTTCACCATGAACATTTCATCAGAAAATCACTATCAATATAGAGCCTTTAAGCAGGCACCTTTTTGCATGAATTGCACAAGGATGTGTACGGTACTTTTCTTCTAAGTGCCTTTATTCTCAAGTAACGAATACTAAAATTTGCTGGTACTGGGATCTCGATTTGCTAATTCAGTTTGCAATCATAGAAAATGATTAGATAGAGATACGAACATAATGAACCATTTATATCACAAAGAGATTACTATATATAATATTCACTCAAAATTCAAACCATACATATACAATAAAGGATTCATAGGTTGATGCGATTAATATAGTTGTATCAGAAAGCCACCATTTAGCTCTCAAGCTCCTTAATGATCAAAACCCACATTAAAATCGTGTATCATCCATTGCCGGATAAAGCACAAGCCAAAAGTGTCATGCTTAATCATGAAGAGAGTTTATTGATGCTACTAATCGACGATTTAAGAGCAAAATTAACTATCTTAATTTTAGTTGAGAATTTTTCCTTAACTTTAATTTTAATTACTTGAGAATTGATACTTCTGTAAGAAAGAAAGTTGTCGAGTAAAATTGAAGTCATAGTGATGCACAAGTTTTGAAGATATGATAATTGTATAAAATTATTTTACCCAATTCACTAAGTTTTATTAATTATTTAGCTATTATTAGTCATTAAATTATATTTTAAAAAATATATTATCAGGTAAAATTAACATAAATAAACTATTTGAAATCCCTGCATAAACTCTTGATCTCATAACATGCCATTGGTCGACGTCTAAACTAAACATGGACCCTGCTTGTGCCGAAGAGAAACCCGCAGTCAGCCTTTTCCCAGTATGACGTCAAATTCTCTGATCTTGCGAACGATTAGATAATAAAACCAGGAGGCAGTTATGCTTCAATCTCAATGAGATTGGTTTCAAACGCCAGCCGATAATATCCTTGAACTTTGTTAAAATTTTAATGCTAAGGCTTTTGAATCCCAAAGGTCGAATTCTTCTGGCCACTTCTCCTTATTTTGATCAAAATTTCTCTACTTTAGCTCTTGTTACCCAACAACATCAGCGAAACTCTACAAATCCGTCGTTACTTCATTCTGGAAATGATCTCTTCACAGATATAGCAACCCACTTGTCAAATTGCAATCGTACACTGGAATTGGACACCATACATGCCCGTATCATCCGAACCCACTTCTTGGAATCTAATCCTGCTCCCTTTCATTGGAACAATATCATAAGGTCCTACACTAGGCTAGAGTCTCCAACCAAAGCTATTCGCATCTTAGTTGCGATGTTGCGGGCTGGAACTTTCCCCGATTGTTACACACTACCCATCGTTATGAAGGCGGTATGTCAGTCTTTTGCCGTTGAGTTACGAGGGCAGATCCATTCTATCGGTATAAAGCTTGGACTCCAGTCCAATGAGTACTGCGAAAGTGGGTTTTTAAATTTGTATTGTAAAGCGGGAGAATTTGTAAGTGCCCATAAGCTGTTTGAGGAAAATCCTGACCGAAAGCTGGGTTCTTGGAACACCTTAATAGGTGGCCTTTCCCAAGCTGGACTTGCTAAGGAGGCGATAAACAAGTTCGTGGAGATGATGAGAGATGGGTTCGTACCGGATGGCGTCACTATGGTTAGCGTGACATCTGCTTGCGGAAGTCTTGGTGACTTAGACATGGCCTCTCAATTCCACAAATGTGTTTTGCAGGTGAAATCCACAGATCGGACAGACATTTTATTGTCCAACTCACTGATAGACATGTATGGAAAATGTGGCAGGATGGACCTAGCCTTCAGAGTTTTTGAAACGATGGAAGAACGGAATGTCTCATCATGGACATCCATGATTGTGGGTTATGCAATGCACGGACATGTAAAGGAAGCACTTGGATTCTTCCGCAGTATGAGAGAGGCAGGGGTGAAGCCTAACCATGTGACTTTTGTTGGAGTACTGAGTGCCTGTGTGCATGGTGGGACAGTGGAAGAGGGAAGGTATTACTTTGATATGATGAAGAAATTTTATGGCATAACACCCCAATTACAACATTATGGGTGCATGGTGGATCTACTGGGAAGAGCAGGGTTGCTGAATGAGGCCAGGAAAATGGTGGAGGAGATGCCTATGAAGCCCAATACAGTAGTGTGGGGTTGTTTGATGGGTGCGTGTGAGAAACATGGGAATGTGGATATGGCTGAGTGGGTGGCGAAGCATTTGCAAGCATTGGAACCCTGGAATGATGGGGCTTTTGTGGTGTTATCTAATATCTATGCCGATAAAGGCATGTGGAAGCAGGTGGAGCATATAAGATCAGTCATGAAACAGAGAAGGCTTGCTAAAATTCCTGCCTACAGCTTAGCAACAAAATCAGATTGAACAGTGAGGTGGTGGAATCCTGTTTTGACATTGATTTGATTTATCCCCTGGTCAGACGTGTCATATTTTCTCCAAGAAGACTTGTCCCATGGATGGCGACACTGCAGTGTCTTCAATGGCCAACTAGTGGCAATTTTTATATATTTATTTTCAAATACCAGAATAAAATGCCAGAAAAACGATAAATTTTCATGCCATTATTCTTTTTCCTCAAGACCCATGTCAACATAAGATTTCAGAATTCCTGTTACCATTTTTGGCAAGCATATGATTTAATTATATTGGGAGCCTTCTTTGCATAGTTGCTTGTTATGAAATCTCACCGAGGCTGCTTCCTGTGGTCAAAATTGACATCTGTTGTCCACATTGGATAAAACGAGTTTATTTTTAACTCTGTTTTTTTTGTTTAATTTGCAAAAAAAAAAAAAAAATTCTCTCTCCTTTCTTTTTTAATATTTTACAAAAATTTAGAGACACCAAATTCAGAGCATCCACTTTCCACCACTTCCACACAGGAGGTGTATGTATATCTTTTAGATGTGACTTCTTTTTCTCATCCACACCTTTCACCTAAATATACTGGGGATGTCCAATGTTAATGAAGGACGGTTCACAGTAAATTTCTGGCGGATTTTAATGCCTTAACTGAGTTTGTTATTTTTCTAATTGGTCGAATTACTTTCCTTGAAAAAAAATGTTCATAATTTTCTACCTCATATTTTGCTGCAAAGCGAGTACTTTTGGTTACTATGAACAGTCAAGCAGGGTTGAGAAAGGATGCTTTCAAATTTTTTTAAGGTAATTTCTTGTCAATTATGACAATGAACGTAAAGAGAAAGTACATGAGGCATATAAGTTGGCTTTAGTCTGTCCTCTCTCATATTTGACAAAACCTTTGGTATAAGTTCAATTTTTTTTTGGGGACCATTTATGAGCTCAAATTGAGAGGAGAACTCTTTTTTTTTTCTTTCTTTTCTTGGCCACAGGTCATGAACCAACCGGGCGGCATACGTTGTATTTAAGAACGTTGAAAAAAAATTAATTTTGTAGCATTTTTATGGGTGAAAATTTTTTTTAAAATTATATTGTGACTAAAGTTAATATATCTAAATTCAATTAATACAAAATATTGAAATAATACTCCTTAAATTTTACGAAGATAGTAATACACCATCTTATCCCAACATTATTACTGAAACATGAGAAACATACAATTTATTGGACCAGATTGATGGAGAACAAAGTTGAACTGAAGAAGGTTTTCAGAAGAATATGGCAAGCTCTACGTACTCTTCCTGGGATCCAGTTTCGCGGCTGTCTTGTATGTGGTTCAGTCAGACTCATCGTCAGAGCCGGATACCGGAATCAAAGTAACTTGGGTCTTACGAACGTTGTCAGGGTTTGGCATGCCTGGTCCTGATATCCAGAGCCTGACGCCAGACTTTCATGGATGCGCAGTGCAGCACTAGGGAGCTTAATGCCACTGCTCTGTTGGTTTCGTCCCCTCTTACGTTTTCGATGAGTATCTGTATCACTTCTCGCTTCATCTTCAACAGCAGCAACCACCTGATCATAAACAGTGTTACACGCATGCATGCTTAATATATAACTCCCGCGTATGCATTGATTGATTGCACAACATGCCAAGAAAAAGAAGAAGAAATAGACTGTACCTGGTTGTTTTCAGGAGCAGGTTCATTGAGATCAATTTCAGGACGTCTTTCTTCGATTTGGTGCAGAATTTGAGAGAGTTGAGTGGTCATCCTCTCGAACCAGATGGAGTGGAAGCCGCCGACTTCTGTCATGGCATTAGCTTTGCTTTCAAACTCTAGCTTTGCTTCCTCTCTCATCCCCAGTCGCTCTAAGTACTCAAACACAATGTTGTTCAGCTCGGCAACCTTACTCTTCTTCGAAGCCATGAAAGGAACGATTGCAGAAAGAAAGAAAGAATAGATTTAATTCAAGCCTCTAGCTACTTTTGACAATATAACTTCCGTATTTGTTGTGCCTCTTATATAACGGGAGATGAAATGAGATATAGCAGAGAGAGAGAGAGAGTAGGCAGAGAGTCCAGAGAGCAGTGACAGATCTAAAAGGGGGTGAGCAGACGGGAAAAGCACCACAGTACTGTTACTTTTACTTTTTATTCTCTGTTCTTTTATAAAAGAGGTTCAAAATTAATAGTAATAGGTCATATTTAAAGTAATTTTTAATTTTACCTCCACGTATAAAAGTCTACATCTCTTACTGCCACAGAGAGAGAGAGTGAGAAAAAGAGACCCCTGGGATGCACAGCGACAAAGAGACGAGAGAGAGTGAGGAGACAACCAGGGTCCCTGGAATCTCCACCCTTCAGAGAGGGAGAGTGAGAGACTCTCTGTCTACTCGGCACTGTGGAGAGAATTGGAGTCGCCCTAGGACACAATCTTTGAATCTTGAATCCTAACCATGTTTCAAGTGAGACAAATTTAATTTTTTAATATAAATTTTATATATTAAATTTTTTCACTATTTAGAATAGTGGCAGAACTCTAGTGATGATTTGATATAAATATTTTTTAAATTATTTTATTTAAATATTAGATATGAAATTATATATAAAATTAGTTAAAATGAAATAAAAAAAATAATCTATATAAATAGTTATTTCAACTAGCTATGAGACTTAATAATAAAATCTGAAATTTAGTCTTAACTAGTTATGTTAAACTCAACTTAATCTCTCTCTATTTAATAATTTTGGACATTATCAATTATTAAATTTGAATTTGAATTCAAATAAAAATAAAGATAAAATTATAATTAAGTTTATTTTTTATTTTTTAAAATCACTTAATTAATAATATTTTTTTAAATAAAAATTATATTTAATTAAATAAATAATATAAATATATAAACAGAATAAATTTAAATTAAATATTATTAAATTAAATATATCAAACAATAAATTACCTCCTGAGGTTCGGATTTATCTGTCACATCAAAAAATTTGAGGGTGTCTTATCGCTGGCTGGATGATAAAGATTGCATTTTGTGGACCATGGGAAGGAAGGATCTCAGCCCCTTCGGGCATGAACTTAAATAAAAGGATTCAGTGCATGTTTGGAAAAATTTGTATAGAAGTGATTTTGAGTATAATAGATTTTATAGAAGTGATTTTAGTTAGAATAGCTGTTGTAAAACTTAATTTATGTTTAGATGTTTTTATCTCAAAAATAATTTTACAAAACTAAACATGTTTGGATTATTTCAACCATAAGCACTTTTACAAAATTAATTGATAATTTTTTCTTCAAATTATAAATTACAAATAATATGAAAGAAATTCTATAACATGACTACTTTTCTTTAAAATATTGTACAATTTGATCTCGAATTAAATCACGAGTAATATTCATATCTCTTGAAGATGCCAGAATTAGACTTGAGGATGATGCCCGATATTCATTAGTCCGATCAGTATCTTCATGCTCAGTTGAAGTTGCCGACGGAGGAGGCGCTCGGCCAGCTCTGGACTCTCAGAAATAAATAAAAGATGCTCTTTACATAATATATTGACATGTATAATGCTCCAACGGTAAAATAATCAATTTTGGCCACCGAAAAAGCTTCTTCTCTCAGCTTATCTTCATAATCTATTTCCAGTGACAATCACTTTTTTTTTAAGCTTGGCCTACATTGTCCAAACATGATATCCCATTTCAAGAATCTATTCTTGGGCTCAAAACTAAGGTTTGGGCTTCTAAAAAGCTTCCCCAAACATGCACTAAGCAACTCCAAACGGTCCATTTCAATAGCAGGTGGAGGTGGAATAATATGAAATTCGATAATCTCAGGACAGTGCAGATGAAGTTTACACAGTTTAATTTTTTTTATTTTCAAAAATTAAATTGTAATATTTGTTGCTTTAAATAATAATATCAATTTCATAAATATTAATTTATAAAACAATCTTAAATCAAAATTGAAGGGAATATATATAATTATGTTTTATGTACTCGTGACAATTGGACCAATATTTTTTTTTATGCCAAGATCAATAGTAGTTCAAAACTTGATCTCATTGAGAATTTTGCAATTCTCACACCCTACTTTTTTTGTTTTGATGTGTACATATGGCAACAATCGAATATGGCTCTAAAGATATGGGTAGCATGGGCGTTGATTGACCGGGACAAATTGGGCATCACCTAAGAATAGTAGCAGGCTCAGAAGTTTTTTTTTCCTTTATAGTGGGGGCAACAACAAAAATAGTAAAAGAAGTTATAAGGTATGATCTCTTAATAAATAATTTATCTCAACTCTCAAGAGATAATATTTAATAGAGTCAATTGATATCATATAATTCATGTAGTTGATTCTACTCAGTGGAATAAGGTTAATATTATTGTTGTTATTATTGTACAGTGGAGAAAACATATATGTAAATGTATATATAAATCAATTGAATATTAGAAACAAATTCCAAATCAGGATGATCATAAAATTTTTCTAAATCAAATTCCAAGACTCTTTTTATAGATGGATTCAATTTATATTTATCAAGTGCTCAAGGAAGTTGTTCTTATATGGATATTTTATTGAGAAATTTCAATAAATAATATAAACACAGTTAATTTCACAACTAAGAAATAAAAATATCATTAAAAATATACTCAAAACTTTTTACAAAATGAAGATATTGCGAGATGATCCAATGACGATAGGAGCAACTTGATGGTGGGTGTTTGGATGAGGGTGAAGATTGATGATTGAAGGGAAGGGTTAAAAGTAAAATGGGGAAGTGGGAAAATCAAAGCACGGAAGAGGGAAGAAAAAGAAAAAAAAAACTTCAAAAGAATTATGAATGTATCAAAATATATGATTAAAAAAAAGTTCAATGACTCTAAAATGTAATACGTTCAAACCTTGGGGTGTATTATACCTAAAATATATTGCATTAAGTGAAAAAAAATAGTGGGGACGGCTGCCGCACTCCTTGGAACATGCGTTTGCCCTTGTCCTAGAACACCCCAAGCTATTCTCTTCAACTTGGTTGAGCTTCTTAAAAAATTAAAAATTATTATATTTATTCTTCAAAATATAATTCATCTCACTCAAAATATATTCCCTTAAAAAGTAATATCAAGGTCAAGTACATTTTTCAAAATTTTAAATATTCAATAGTTATACATTATTTTTACATAATATTAAGTTAATAAATTAATGTAAATATTTAAATAATAATAATAATAGTAATACTAAATTCAACATACTACATAAGATGTATCAATAAAAAAGCTTATAAAATTAATCAATATTCATAAAAAATTCTAAAAAATTTAAAATACATCTACTACTAGCTTGGTTACATTGGTTAGTACTTAGTACCTTCCCCGATGTCCCCGATGTCTGACCTAGCCTAGCCTCATTTGAATTTTTTCCCCATTTGGGCTATCCTAGGTCATCCTTGATTGATTCATTGGGCCCTGTTTGGCATCCCGTTGGAAACAGGGTTTAAGCCTCAGAATGAGTTTGATTGCATTAAAATTGTGTTTGACTATTTTTTCAACATCTCGTTACCAACTTATTCTTGCTCTGAAATGGGTTCCCTGAGAAGCAGCTTGAGCCTTACTTTTCCGTTGACAACTCAATATGATTCTTCGTTGCCAACTAGAGAACGACAACTCCTCTCCCTCCTCAGCTTCGCAGCATCTCACAGGGAACATCTTCCTTTTCTTCCTTGCTCTTTAGCTTCGCAGCCCCCTGCACTTCCTCAGTGTGCCAGCATCATCTCGTCATTAAAGCTTGCAGGACTTGTGAGCGCAAGTGCAAGGAGATGGGAGAGACGATGAACAAGAAGGAAGAAAACAATCTGGGATGAAAAATAAAGAAAATTCATCAAAGGGCTGGTTTGTTTGAGTGAAATGAGGTGAAAAGGAAATGGATTTGATAAATTAAAATAAAGTCAGATAAAAATGAGTCAATAAAAATGAGAAAAGGGGAAAAATTGGAAAAATAAAATTTTTATAAAATTTCTTCTATTTAATGAACAAATGCACATTCAAAATTTTAATCTCTATAGACTATGACTTACAAAAAAACATTACATCAGATAGATTATGTTCCTAATTAAATAAATGCAGGTTAAATTTTAGTTCAAGAAAATTAAATTAATCTTGTAATAGAGTTTAAGATCAATTTAGAAGAAAATTATGAGTTAAAATGATAAAAATAAAAAAATAAAATACTAAAAAATAATTTTAAACTTTTATTTTTTTAGACAAACATATATATATACACATATATTTATTAAATAGATATTGAAAAAAGAAAATTTATTGCACTAAAGGTGTTTTTGATTAAAATCATTAAAAAATCATTTTTATTAAAACTAATTTTCATATAAATCATCTAAACGCAAATATGTTAATTAAAAATTAATTTTTATCATAATTATATTGTAAAACCAATTCTACCAAAATATATTTTTTATTAACTGAGACCCAAAGGGGGCACTTGGCCTCTTGAACCCCTTCTTAGCTGGTAGGGTATAAGTATATGACTGTCAAAACTCCTATGAGGATAGTTTCATTACTAGTCCCATTGTCAAGACATGTATTTATAAGGATTGTGAAAATTTATTATCAACAGATTTAGTATGTAATAGATTCTTCACCCTTGCTTTTTTAAATTTTCCTGAAGGATTTAGAAAAGTTGCATAATTTCCAACTAAATTTCCAAATTTAGTTATATGCGACTTCTGCTTAATTATTAATTAACTTAAAGCGAGGGGGTCACACTTATATTTTTAAAAAGTATTAGCAGATAATAATTACAAAACCATAATCAATATCATATAAAAAAAATTCCCCAATAATTAGTAATCAAATGAGACCTTAAGCCACTTATATCCGAGTAATCCGGTTAGGTTTAAATAATTTAAAATATGTTTAGGTCAGCCAATAAGGATAATAGCTAGAGTATGGCTCCTTAAATTAACCAGCTGTCTCCATTACACAGAGGGAAATTGTCTTGGCTTAAGGCCAGATTATAAAGGCAGAAAATGATTGACAAGTTGAAAAAGAAATTAATAATTAATTAACTTGAGAATGTTGATCTTTTCTAGTGAATTTGAGAATTGACTTTAAAATTTGTAAACATTCGTCTTTTCCCTTTTATGTACGTTGAAGATATATGAGTGATTCTTTTTGCTTCTTCTCAGAATCCCATCCATGGCTACATCAAAAGCATCCTTTATGCCCTCGTTGGGTTTTGCATCCATAACATCAACACGTGTCGTACTAATTGCATCCTATTTTTTATTAGAAGAAAAATTAATATTTCTGTTATATTATGCTTTTTTTTTTATCTTAATGTAGCAGCCTTTTATTACTTGAGGTTGGGTAGGGTAAAGATCAATAGGTTTAGGAAAGTGGAGTCATTCAACTCTGCTCAAGCTGTGGTTACATACTTGCAGGCCAGGGAATACCTGAGACTTCCTTATTCTACAACCCTGCCTGCTGTGCCTCAGCCTCGGTGGGCGAGGAAAGATTGGCAAGTTCAAGGGCGTCATGTAATATAATATTTATCGTGAGACAACAAATTGGCTCACATGGGTAGGCCCATAATTTTAGTATATTTGAGTGTTTTGGGGGTTGGGTCCTTGCTCTATAATGATGCTAATGTCCCCACCCTCATCTTTTGTTATTGTTTGCTGTTTGGCCTTAGGCCGTCCCCATTTACAGAGAGATCTCCTTGACGCCACTCCACTTAGGAGTTCCTCTGTTGGTCAAAGACGAAAAATACCTTAGGAGTTCCTCACATGTACTCAGGATATAAACAAAATTATTATTTCATTAATTCAAGGTCCTCTTCCTTTCTCTCTCCCTCTTCTTTAATTCTGTTCTTCAACTTCTGTGTTATTAAAATTTAAAATCCCTATTAAAACATTAACAACAAAAAGGAAGGGAAGCAAGGAAGAACAGATGGATAGGCACATGACTGATAGAGTCACTGCATTACATTACAACTCATGCGGACACAACAATAAGAGTTTTAAAACTCTGGTGACCAGTGAGGCTAATTTAATTGGAAGGCGTGCGAGCTTGCTACATAGCAGTGAGATCAGCCTCCATCCTCTTACCCATAAACTGCAAGCCAGAGCTAGCGAAGGAATCTAACTGTTGCAGCGCCCATCCTTCCGCAGGCTCAACTTCATACTCCTACTCTACCTCATATCCATCTCCACAACCCACCACTCTCCATCTCCACAATGGTATACCTTAAGGTCATGCGAGATGGGTCAACGAACAACAGTTTCTGCTTAGTCCAGTGCACAGTTTGTTTGCCATTTTGATCCACCGGAGCCTTGAAACCGGCGCAGAAGCGAACACAGCCACGCTGACCGGAGATGCCTTCCACAGGGATGCATGTGGGCGTAGGGAACCACTTACTGAGGCCACAGAAGTCGGCGATTAGAGGCCACACTTTCTCGGCTTTGTGGCCTCTAACCTCTGTCTTCGCCTTCCCCTTCCATTTTCTTCACGGCGCAGCTTCCTCCATGTGGTGTATGACTGGTAAACTATAATCCCACTATACTGAATGAAGTTGATGGTGTGGAGATGGTTTTATATACACGAACCACTGACCCTATATAGTGACTTGTACTGGAAAGTCCAATTAAATAATTGAAGTACTTGATATTGTGAGGTTCAAGGATCTATAGACTCATGCCATCTTCAAAATGTGCTCATGGATATGTTACTGTCAATCTGTCATATCTTTTTCTAATAACAACAAAGTGAGAAAATAATCATGAAAGAAAAAACGAATTTTTTATGTAGTGTTACATTTTTGCTATTATTATTCAATATATAACAGTCATTAATTTTTTATTAACATCATTTTGTTTCCTCTTAAAAGTTTTAGCTGCCAAGCTTACTCTTGTGTACAAAATAAATCCAAGTTCAAATCACTCTCTCTTTATAATTATGTCTATTTATCTTAAGCTTTGCCTTAATTTAAATATTTATATTTTCAAGCAATCTTCTTTACTACTGCTGCTGCTACTTCTTTTGTCATGAAGCAGAGAAGGCTTGCTAAAATTCCTGTCTACAGCTTAGCTACAAAATCAGATTGAACATTGAGGTGGTGAAAACGATGAATTTTTATATCTTATACAAAATCATGTTATATTTCCTTGAAGAAGGCTTGTCTCAGATATGGCACCACTGCAGTGTCTGCAGTGGCCAACTTGAGGCAATTTTTATATCTCTATTTTCAAAGACCAGAATGCAATGCCAGAAAACGATGAATTGTTCTGTTATATTATTCTTTTTCGTCAAGACCCATGTAAACCTAAGATGCAAGAATTCTTGTTACCATTTATGGCAAATCATTTGATTTAATTGTGTTGGAAGTATCTCCATCTTTGCACAGTTGCTTGTTATAAAATGTCACCAAGGCTGCTTTTTGTGGTCAAATTGATGTCTTGTCCACATTGGATGATGGTG
Source organism: Adenanthera pavonina (assembly GCA_026686845.1). Classification (NCBI taxonomy): domain Eukaryota; kingdom Viridiplantae; phylum Streptophyta; class Magnoliopsida; order Fabales; family Fabaceae; genus Adenanthera; species Adenanthera pavonina. Next base: position 19,772,627 of record JAIVEN010000023.1, on the reverse strand, counting down.
GAGGAGTATTCATTTACACATACATATGCTATCACGTCACCGTGAGGTGTGTTATGTATGTGTATATATGTATCTTTTTTATGCGACCTTTTTTTCTCTTCCTTTTACATCCATACCTTTCATCCACATATACCAGGGATGACAATGTTGGATTACACGAAATTTCTGGCAGAATTTAGTGCCTTATTAACTGAGCTTGTTATTTTTCTCATTGGTCGAAGTTACTTCCCTGAAAAAATATATTTATAATTTTATATTGCATATTTTACTGCAAAGCAAGTACTTTTGGTTACTATGACTGATCAAATAAGGCTGAGAAAGGATCCTTTCAATTTTTGCCATGCTAATTTCTCGTCAAATACAAGAGTGAAAAAAGAGAAAGTAGATAAGGCATATTTAAGTTGGCTGGCTTTACTTTTTCTTTGTTTTTTTTTCACTCATATTCGACATTTTCTTTGGCTAACATATATGTTTGACGAAACCTAGTATGAGCTGAAATTGAACGCTTTCACAATAAGTTGGACGTTGTATAGAGTTTACTGAGGCCTCGATAATAGGCAAGGTCATGACAGGTGGCTGCATACTTTTATTTTACAATGTTTAAAAAGAATTAATTTTGTAACATTTTTAGATAATTTTATTGTGACAAATGACCATATTTGAATTCAAATAAGATACTGATTAAATTTTATGAAAACATGCCATATTATTCTAACATTATGGGCTATTTTTGTAAATTAAATCATAGTTTTTAACCATTATTTTTTTTCTTTTTTATCCAAATAGATTTATGGTAAATTTCTTTATTTTTATCTAAACTTCATTTTTATAAACTATGATTATTCTAACAATTTTTTTTGTAAAAAAAAAGTAATCAAAAGGGGCACTGTGTCATTGCAGGAACATGAGAAACGTCCAATGCATATATAATATATAGGACCCACTATTGGAGGAAATTAAGCAGACGGCATTTGGAGAAAAAGAAAAAGACTCGGTCACTCTAGATACTGTAGGAGAAAGAGGAGCATAAGACAAACTAGTGGGCGTATGAGAGAAAAGAGACCCGAGAAAAAGGCAAGCTCTTATGGGATCCAGTTTTGTGGTTCAGGCAAATTCAGTGTCAGAGCCGGAATCAGAATCAGCGTAACTTGGTTGATTTGGTTGTCAAATGGACGAACGTTGTTAGGGTTTGGTATGCCAGAGCCCGAAGCCAGGCCAGCCTCACTCTCACGGATGCGCAGTGCAGCATTAGGGAGCTTAGGGCCACTACTATGGTGGTTTCCTACCCTCTTACGTTTTCTATGGGAATCATTCCTTGCTTCATCTTCAACAGCAGTAACCAGCTGATCATAAACAGTGTTATACATGCATGCATATTGCCAAGAAAAAGAACAAGAAAGTATTAATAGATTGTACCTTATTTCCTGTTGTGTTCAGGAGCAGGTTCATTGAGATCGATTTCAGGACGTCTTTCTGCGATTTGGCGCAGAATCTAAGAGAGTTGAGCGATCATTCTCTGGAACCAGATGGACAGGAAGCCGTCGACTCCTGTCATGGCATTTGCTTTGCTTCCTCTCTCATCCCCAGTTGCCCTAGGTACTCAAACACAACCTTGTTCAGCTCGACAACCTTACTCTTCTTCGAAGCCATGAAAGCAACTAACGATAACAAAACGAAAGGACTTAATTCAATCCTCTAGCAACTTCTGACAATTCACTCCGTACGTGATTTGTTGTGCCAATGTGCCTCTTATATATAATGGAAGATATTATAAGTCACATAACTAAAGACTTATCGGTTGTTTTGTGGTTCCTCGATGATTGTGTTTCCGCAGTTCCTCAAAAATTGTATCAGGATTCGGCGGCAGATGCATCATTTTTAATTTGGAAAGGGGAAAGTCGCAAAATTCTCCTTCTGCATACAATTACTGTAAAGTCAAATTTGATATGACTGAGCAAAATAACCAAAACACCCCTCACCTTTTTTCTGAAAAAAATTTCCAGATATCTTCGCGCCCAAACACAATGCTGTTCATCAGGTCTGGCCCCCCACCCAGCTCCACCTCATTGCATTGTTGAAGATGAAGAAGACGAACCAGCTAGCTCTCCATGCTTTTGGGTCTTTCCATTTTCACTTTTATTCTCTCCGCTCCATCCTACCACTATACTCCCTTGCGAATTTTGGTCGTAGTCGGATTCGTCAGTTTTGGCTTCAATTTTCTTTTTTTAAATTTTACAGTGTTAATAACAAACAATATGCGAATTAGTGGTAGACTAAATAGGCATGAAGCATTTTAAGGCGGTGCGGGAAAAAGATTTTGGACTAAGACAGAAAAGAAGGAGAGATACGATGATAGGTGTGCACAAAGCCTCAAAGAACTTACTATGGAAAAAGAATAATCAACTAACTCACAAGATTGACATGGTACCAGAGACTACAGAATCTAATGATCTTGTGCTTAGTATATTGAATAGAGAATAGAGGCGACCACAGATTCATTGACATGGTACCAGACTTCACTAGGACCCTCGTGATACAAGATCAGTTGGGATGCCAGTCCCCACACTGATGTAATTTCTTTTGTTCTCTCACTGTCTATCGAGAAAAAAAAAAAAAAACTAAGCACAACGTTGACCTGGCCCTCAATTGCTTGAAGCTCCTCATTAGAACTTAAGCCATCTTGATCTCCGAATATCTTTTCCTCTCTCTCTCTCTTTGTCTCTGTATATGACCATTTAAATGATCAGCTAATTTTTTTTATAGAGAAAAAAAGTACCCATCTATATGAACTTTTGGAATTTATAACTTATATATATATATGATATCGATTTATTTTTGTTAAAATTTTAATTATTTAACATGATTTTCATTCAAATTATCTATGTACAATAACATATAAAAATATATTAAAAATCTAATATTTTTACTTATATGATTTTATTCTCCCAACCAAATCGTCCCTGCTTGGAAGCTACGAAAGCAACGATGATGGGTGTACTGTTTGTGTCAGCCCAAAAATTAAAGCATAAAATATGACTCTTTTGTCTCATCTAGATGGGGATAAACTTAATGTGGTGAATCATGCAACATTGCAAATAACTTAAATACTGATATTAACTTGTCAATCTAGATGTTTGTCTCATCAATAACAACTTAAATGGTGTTTTAGTGGTGTGCCTGTCACGTATATATAACTCTCGTTAATTAGAAAAAAAAATGCTATTTTCATCCAAATAGCTATGGCGAAGATTGCGGCCCGAAAAAAGACAGTACGTAAAGCAGAACCATATGATAGCTATGGGGAAGGATCCTGACCCTTCATCCTTTCCTCCAATACACAGAACTTCATGACTTAAAAAGTATAAGCAATTTTTTTGGCCAAATTTAATTCGTTTGGCCAAATATATATATATATATATATATTTATAAACCAATTCTGCCGAAGGGTCGATCCTTTTCAAATAGCACATGAAGGTGGAATAACATGAAATTGGATTATCAGGACAGTATATGAAATTTGCAAAGTTTTTTTTTATTTTCTAAAATTAAATTTTCATATTAGTTGTTTTGAATAAAATAATATAATATAAAGTATGCAAAAGTATATCTTTGCTCCTTTAGGTTTCATTTCAATCCTTTAATTTTATTAATATTAATCTTTTAACTTTTTAAGATGTAATGAAAAAACTTTCTAATTCTTTACAATGTTAAATAATTAGTTAAAAAATGATAAATTGCATACTTAAGAGTCCCATCATTAGTATTATTATATATTAATTAATCTAATAATGCTATTGATGTGTGATTTGTCTTTAACATAAATACTAATATTTATTGTAAATATAATTTGAAATATTTATTAAATTATTATTATTATTATAATAATAAGTTTATTTAAATTTAAAAATAGACCAAAAATACAAAAATTATACAACCATACCCTTATTAAAATTAACATAAGCAAATGGAATAAAAAAAATTAACATAAGCGAAACATATACAGGAATGCAATATGTACTGAGCGAGGCTTTTGCGGGAAGGATAGTATCCTCAACAGTCAGGTATGATGATGACTGGATTGATCAAATGGGCTTGAATTGGGGTCTTTTTTTTTTTAAATTTCGTAAGACAAAAGAGATAAGGCCCACGCCGACAGAGACCACACTGAAACTAGTGCTACCACTTGCCAGGTGAGATTAACAATATCATCATCCTCTTTTGACATTTGATAAATATGATGACCTTTTATTTTCTATCCATAAAATTAACTTTTAATATTGATGTTAATCGCCAATCTGAAATTGTTTTCATTCCTCATGATATTAAGAAATTATATAATTTTACTTTTGGAATGAATGCATCTTATATTATGCAAAAAGAAATAACTTTATTTATAAAAAAAATAAATGAAAAATAATATTTTTAAAATGTATACTGATATTAGAATAGGAATCTGGGCCAAGCCGTATTGCAACTATGCGCTTTTTCCTTGTTTTGTAATCTCTATTGTTCGTTTAAGACTAGTTATACGATTCAAATGTTGTTTTAAGTATGATCATACACGAATTTTATTTTCCTCGATATATATTTGAATTTACATAATGAGATACGAAAGTGTTTGTTGTGAACCATTTTTTTTGTGTACAATATAATTTAAGTAAACTAAAAATAAATAAATATTTTATGCCTCAAAATATATTTTTTAATAAAAAAAAGGTGTTTGCATCTTATGCTTTTATTATACTTTCTCCTGTTTTGTTTTATATAGGACCCTTTAATCAAATCACGTGAATTCAGAATAAAAATTAAAGTTAGTTAATTATTTTAATTTTTAAAAAAATTATAATATTTTTTCAAAATTACTCTTATTTATTCTTTTTCTCTCTCTTTATGATGAATTAAATGGGGTATATTTTGAAAATATATAATAAATATTACCTCATATTTTGAAAGAATCCTATATTTAGGATTAATGCAAAGGCCTTATATTTAGTACCAGAGGAAGATTATGGGTGTTTAAATCTTGAAAACTGTCCATATTTTACTCATACCACCAGTTGAGATGGTGTTAAATAATTTCCTGGTTTTGCTTTAAGGAAAGGATAAGCAAATGTTGTTGGAACCGGATTAGATAAGACACTGATTCAAGGTTCAATTGTTTAATCATGATTTAATTGGGGCCAGATAAGTAATGATTAAAATAATATATTTTAAATAAATAATATAAGTTTAAACAAATTTTATGACTTAATTAAAACTTCAAATTAAATAATACTAAATTATTAATCTATTATCCACCACAGACAAATTATTAATAAATTTCATATCTTAATATTTAAATCAAATAAGTTCATATTCATTCACAATCGCATTTTGTGTTCAGAATAGTCAGCTAATAATCCATTATTATATTGTTGAGTAAATTTTTAATTTTTAATAATTATATATGATAATAATTCTTAAATGATATTATAATATAAAAAAAAAAGTATTTTGTACTAAAAATGATACTATTTTATCTTAAAAACAAAAAAAAATTTACAAAAAAATTTTTTAAAAAAATTTAAAATGGGACAGATTCTAAGCTTTTTAGGACTGATTCACAACCAGTTCAGCTGGTTCAAGGCCGGTTCCATCTATTCGCACGGGTTCTTGAACTGGCCGGTCCTCACTTATATCCATATTAGACCTAACATCGGTTTCTGATCGAACTGGTCAAACTGGACGGTCCAATTCGATTCTTACAACACTGAGAAAAAGCATTAAATGGTGATCAAGGCGAAGCCCATAAAGAATCAGCATTTCGGAGACTCCAATAGCTTGCAAAGCTTTTAGGACCGAAACTCAAAAGATCATGTGGATGTGGAGATTAGTATGGAAGTGGAAAGGTGCAAAATGAGGAGAGCCTTTTTTGTGGCTATTGCTTTCTCTGGTTTCAAATATAAGTCATTCTTAATTTACTCATATATATATATATATATTAAGAAAAGTCATTAAACTCATTAAATTTATATCAAAATTCATTTATATATATTTTAGATTTACCCCAATTAAATGCTATATTTTTCTAATAATAAATTACATTATTTTTATTCAACATGCTTAATGAGAGATACATAATTAGGAAAAAATTCATTTAATGATTTAGACATGATTTATATTTTAGATTATAAAAATTTTTCTTTTAACAACTTATATTTGAAAGTAGAGAGACTAATAGATTAGTTGTTAATTTGAGAAGGGGCAGGTGGGATCATGCATGGACATGGTAACTCTGTAATCTTGGTGGAAATTTTAATGGGCATGTGTTACGTGATTGGACCTACACTAAACAGGTCTGGACCGTCCGGTCTCGCTTGGCCAAACCTGCTCTAGGAGTACCTTTTTTATTCACAAATCTTTTCTCACAGGAAAATTTGTGAGAAAAAAAACCAAAATCCATAAGAAACTACTTTTTCATGAAATTTCTGACAAAATAAATAAAAAGCGTGAGAAGAAAATCCTATTTGGGTGAGAAAAAAAAAATTTCCCGAGAGTGGAGATTGCATGCTTACCTATGGAAAAAATAAATAAATGACAAAATGATTAGGGCACTCGGCTCTGGATGAAGCAAATCGGTTTAAAGGAATAGCTTGAAGAGGAAAAAAAGTAAAAAAAGAGATTTTCCATCTAACTATACGGACGGAGAGAATTATTATTTCATTGAAGGTTTTCTTCCTTTCTCTCTCCCTCTGGTCTTTAATTCTGTTCTTCAACTTCTAAGTTCTAAAATTGACAATTCCAAGTAAAACATTAACAAACAAAAGGAAGGAAAGCATGGAAGAAGAGATGAATAAGGACATGACTGATAGAGTCACTGCATTACATTACGCACTATATATATATATATACATATATTAGAGAGAGATAAACAACATCTGAAACTCATTCACACTCAAGCCTAGTTCATTCTCTCACTCTACCAGGGCATACAAAGTAACTCATGGATAAAGACACAACAAGAACTGAAGAAGCTACAAGTTTTAAAACTCTGGTGACCTGTGAGGCCAATTTAATTTGGAGGCATGAGAACTTGCTCCATAGCAGTGAGATCAGCCTCCATCCTCTTACCCATAACCTGCAAGCCAGAGCTAGCGAAGGAATCTAACTGTTGCTGGGTCCATCCTTCCGCAGGCTCAACCTCATACTCCCACTCTACCTCACATCCATCTCCACAACCCACCACTCTCCATGTCGCCACGTACGAGTAAAACCCAACGTTACTCTCCACAATGGTATACCTTAAGGTCATGCGAGATGGGTCAACGAACAACAGTTTCTGCTTAGTCCAGTTCACAGTTTGTTTGCCATTCTGATCCACCGGAGTCTTGAAACCGGCGCAGAAGCGAACGCAGCCAGGTTGACCGGAGACGCCTTCCACAGGGATGCATGTGGGCGTAGGGAACCACTTGTTGAGGCCACAGAAGTCGGCGATTAGAGGCCACACTTTCTCTGCTTTGTGGCCTCTTACCTCTGTCTTCGCCTTCCCCTTCCATTTTCTTGCAGCAGCTTCCTCCATTGGTGTATAAGTATATAACTAGTAACCTGTAATCACACAACATTGAATGAAGTTGATGGTGTGGAGATGGTACTATATACACGAACCACTAGCCATATGTAGTGACTTGTACTGAAAAGTCCAATTAAATAAAAGTACTGAACGATATTGTGAGGTTCCAGGATCCAAAGGCCCATCTTCAAAATGTGCTCATAAATGTTACTGTCATATCTTTTTCTAATGAAATTGATTGTTTTTTAAAAAATAACAGTGATATAAAAATGTAACTATATGCATGAGAGATGAGACACATACTCAATCTTTGGGGCAAAAATATCTCATTTTTATGCAATTATGCTTACCATTTATTTTTTTCTTTTACATGTATAATAAGATCATAAGAGACCGTTCCACTTCAACTTAGGAAAAAGAAATATCTATTCTCTCAACATTAATGTTATGTTTTGGCCCAAAGTAAAATTAACGTCGCCGCTTTGGATGCCAACCACGTATTATAAATTATAAAATAAAAAATAATATCCTAATTTAAGAAGGTGATCGACAAAGATCAACTTAAATTCATTAATTAAACTAAAATACTACCTTTGGTCCTGGACCCTTTTAACCGAATTATGCAGATTAAGAATTTGAATTAAAACTAATTAACTATCTCGATTTCTCCGAAAATTCCAACATTTTTCCAAAACTACCCTTATTTAATCTCTTTTTCTTTTTCTTTGAATACATTAAATATGGACATTTTTTAGAAATATATAATAAATACTTCCTCGTATATTGTAAAGGGTCTTATATTTAGAACAAGAATAAAAGATCCTATATATAGGATCGGAGGGAGTATAAAAAAAATACTTTCTTTAATCTTTTTTATAAGTCACTTCTAGAAATTTTTTTAATTATAAATATAGGTCACATTTTATAAATTTTTGAAATATTAATTACTTTATTTTCAAAATTTTCTTATTAATAAGAGAATGTGAATGGTTTGTTTGAATTTGTGATATTTGTTAGAAATAAAAATAAAAATTACATCAAGTTTAAAACAATTTTAATGATATAATAAGCTTTTGTTAATTCTTAAAGTAATTAAAAATGGCTTATAAAATCAACATGAGGGAGTATGGCCCCAAAAAAAAATGAACATGAGAGGGAGTAAATGAAACCTTCTTTGTTTACCTGCAGCTCTACTGTTACAATTCATCTTAAACTTTGTCTTAATATATGGAGCCCATCCTAGTTTGATTAAAAAATTCGGAAATCCTGTCGTACCTGTCGAATCTTTTTTTTTTAAAAAAAAATTTCCCAATCGGCAAAGATTTGATAAAGCAACGTCCTCAATTTGAATTGCGTTTTACATGTTTAGCGGAAAAGTCAATTAATTTATATATCATCCATATGCATCGGTAGTGGTTGTGTGCCATATATTAAAGAATACCTTAGTGGTGACTTTTTAAAGCTACAACGATATCCATAGAAAACCATTGTGAGGAAGGGACCTTCTAGTGTTTAATATCTTCTCGTTTGGTTCCAAATCATTCCCACCCCTCATCTTTTTTAATTAACACCTGCACGTATTTTTGTTTACTGGCTTGAGTGAATGATAATTACTATTATTTTCTATAATGTAGGAGATATATATATATATATATGAAATAATGGATTGGATCGAAATTTCTCTTTCGGTCGGTGTGCTGGTGAAACATATAAGAAGATATAGCTGAAATTTACAAGGAAGGTTTAGCCTTTAAATCATGCTTCAATTAATAACAACACGAGAAAAAGTAGTAATAGAGTGGTGATGATGAATAGACCCTCTATAATTGGCCAACTAATTAAATTATACTCCAAAGTCCAATGTTCAAATCATTTTTGTAAAATTTCCATTTTTCATGTATGAATATTATGACTAGATAATATTACAAATAATATTAAATTGTTCTGAATTAATTTATGATGACTAGAGAAGTCTAGATATTTAATTAGTTTAAGACCTAAAATATCCTAAAATATAAAAAGGGGTAAACTTATTATTTTCAATAAGATAAAGAAAATAATATTTTAAATACTTCGGTACAAGTTAAAAATACAAGTAATACTGATTATGTGGGCTCTGAGAGGAAAAAAATATAAATCCAGTAAAAGATGGGGTCCCACATAAATAGTAAATACCGGAGGAGATAAATAGTAAAAAGTAAGTAAGATAGGTGGACCTTACATGAAAAAGTAAAAGAGAAAGATAATGGGTCCCCTAGATAAAGTAAATAGGAAGGATACGGAGTATACTAGAAAATCCAGTTCAAAAAGTACTCAAAGCAGAGCTAAATTTATCTGCAAAAGTAAAAAGTACAGTATCTACTTTTTCTGATTTGACATAAAGTAAGGAGGGAAAAATTGGACATTTTTACCCTTCTCCACTCTCTCACAAGCCCAAAAATATCTAAGGGTATAATAGGAAATTAGTATATTAAATGTGAGAATAATTGTGAGCCATCGGATTAAATCTCGATATAATGATCCATATCCATCAGCCTTCCCTATAAATACCCCCACCCCTTCCCTCATTTCTCACAACTCACTCACGCAAGCCAAAGAAAAAGAAAAGAATGGTAGCGTGTGAGAGAGAGAAAAGGAAGAGGAAAGAGGAAGAAAAAGAGAGAGAGAGAAGGAAGGAGGAAGGAGGAAGGAAGGAAAGGAAAGTAGGGGTCTTCTGAGATAAGCTCATACTCTAAATTTCTTATAGATTTTCTCTTTATTTATTTAGTCTAAGATTAATTATAGTTTAAGTTATTTTCTTCCTCCCTGTTGCTCCTCTATTTGAATCAAGATATGATTTTGAGGGAAGAGTTTATAGTTTATAGTTGAGTTAGATTTATATGATAATATTAAATTGTTAAGTAAGGTTTAATGATACTTTAGGCTTCAATCAAGTTAAGAAAGTGATTTAAAGCTAAGTGAAAGCAAGGTTCAAAGAAAAGTTAGTAAAGCTCCAAGGTAGTCTCTTGCCCTTGCTTAATGGTATTGCTTATAAATATTGTATATGTTATAATGATTTGTAAATAATGTCATGTTGTTGTTATGAATGCTTTTCTATGATTGGTGGCTGTTTTATGTTAAGACTAAGCCCCGGGATACCCATTTATTAAGACGTTATGCTGCCGAAATTTTGTTATACAACATGGAAGCTTTGATAATTTAATGAAAGTATATTATGTTTTCAAATGTTTTGTGATGACATAATGGCATGTGCAAGTTGGCTACTGAGATTCCCCAATCTCACCCCACAGTTAACCAATGTTAGGGTCAAGTCATGGTAAAGGAAAGCATGTGGAGCATGAAGAATAAAAGTGATGGAACCTTGCTGAAAGCTGTTAATGTTTTGTTTATATACTGTCTGCTTCTGGCTATTGTATAAAATTGTACATATATCAAAAAATTCAGTGGTCTATATATATAGATAGATCTATGTCTTAGGAATAAAATGGAACTAGTTTGGATGTATTTGGAGCTATATAATGGTAGTTATTCCTGTTTTACCAAAACTGCTCCAGCAGACATTATTTCTGACCTCAGATGACATATATTGCTTCTTTGACCAGTAGGAGTAGAATAAATGTACGAAAAAAATATGATTAGAAAGAAGAGAAGTAAATCTTTCCAATGGTACTAAGTATGCACCAAATCGTTCTGTATATTAAGAGAAATGAATTTTTAAATTTAAGGTTCAGATTTCAGATAGAAACAGAAATGCGGAAATGAACAGTAATATTTTTATATTAAACTGTACTAATTGGTATGTTCATTTCCCAGTTTCTTATTTTTCCCTGAAAATTCAAGATGTGCACGATTTTTAGACACTGAACCACTAAAAAATGATTTTTCTACATTTAGTTATGATTTTTGAAAAATCGCTGCGCAATGATCTGTAAAGTAGAGAAAATAGTTTTGTATAATTTTAAAGTTTTAATTAGTTTGAGTTTGTCTAAAAATATTTTCACACATTAAATAAGCGATTTTCATGGGAAAATGTTTCTAAATGTAAGATGTAACAATTTTTTTATTTTTTTTATTTAATAATTAGATATCCTGAAATTTTATATTAGTTAAATAATGGCAATCTCGTAGAGACATACACTGCCACTCGGAAATGAGGTTGCTGGCGCCTTGGGGGGAGATGGTTTTATACACAACAATCATTTAAATGAAAGTACCTAATGGTATTATGGGGTTCTAAAATCTATACGCTCATGTTATGCCATCTTCAAAACGTGCTCACAAATAGGTCACTGTTTTCAGAACAGCAAAGAAGTGCGAAAATAATCATGAAAAAACAAGAAAATTATTTATATAATGTATATGGTACATTTTTGTTATTACTATTATACAATTATACTTTATTTGTTATGTAACGATATAAGTATGTCATTTCTTATGACTATCGTTTTGTTTTCTCCAAATTTTAGATACCATTACCAATATCGACTTAATTAAATTTATTAAAATTAATATAAACTATAAGAAATGTGGGAAGTCCCATTATTCACATGTTATCGCATTATTCACATATATAATTCATCTTAAATTGCGTCAAAACATATGGGACCCACCTAATTTGATTAAATTAAAGTGCGCAAATCTTGGGTTGTAGGTTCACTAAGATTGATTGATGTCGATCGAATCTGTTAAATTTCTTTGTTTCCTGATTGGCAAGGATATGATAAAGACAACTTCCTGAATTTGGATTGCATTTTACATTTTAAAAGAAAATGGAAGTGATTTTTCATCCATCGTCATCAGTAGTGGGTATCGCTACACTAATTTTCATATTAGAGAATACTTTACTGGTGATTTTTGCCAACTACTACGATATCCACAGAACACCATTGTATGGTAGGGACATTTCTAGTTTCTAGTGTTTTAATATCTTCAAGTTTGGTTCCAGGCCAATCCCATTCCCACCCCCCATCTTTTTTAATTAACACCCACGTAATTTGGTTTATTGGCTTAATTCATCTTCATCATCATCATCTACAATGTAGGAGATATATAAAACAACGAATCGGATCAAAATTAACGATTTCACTGTACTAATCACCGTTGTTGTCTCTTTTAAAAGATCATTTTTATTTAGATTTTGCATTTATTAAAATAAAAAATATTAGACATATGCATGTGAAGAAGAGAAAATTAAATTTGAATCATCCAATCCCAAGATGAGCATGGAACCCATTTTCCTATTTTAATTGGAGTCTTAGTGAAACATAAGAATACTCGAAATTTTATACAAGGTTGGTTTAGCCTTTGAATGATGCTTGAATCAATAACAACACGTGAAAATAAATAATAGAGTAAGGGTGATGATGGCTAGGCCCTCTCTAATTGGCCAACTATTAAATTGTACACCAAAATTGAAAAATTCAAATCACGGTACGAGATACTTCTGAATTAAAGAATACCTTTAGTGGTGACTTTGTAAAGCTACAACGATATCCATAGAAAACCATTGTGAGGAAGGGACCTACTAGTGTTTAATATCTTCTTGTTTGGTTCCAAATCATTCCCACCCCTCATCTTTTTTAATTAACACCTGCACGTATTTTTGTTTACTGGCTTAAGTGAATGATAATTACTATTATTTTCTATAATGTAGGAGATATATATATATATATATGAAATAATGGATTGGATCAAAATTTCTCTTTCGGTTGGTGTGCTGTTGAAACATATAAGAATATATAGTTGAAATTTACAAGGAAGGTTTAGCCTTTAAATCATGCTTCAATTAATAACAACACGAGAAAAAATAGTAATAGAGTGGTGATGATGAATAGACCTTCTATAATTGGCCAACTAATTAAATTGTACTCCAAAGTCCAATATTCAAATCATTTTTCTTTTTTTTTTATTTTATAATTAGATATCCTGAAATTTTATATTGGTTAAATAATGGCAATCTCGTAGAGACACACACTGCCACTCGGAAATGAGGTTGCTGGCGCCTTGGGGGGAGATGGTTTTGTACACAACAATCATTTAAATGAAAGTACCTAATGGTATTATGGGGTTCTAAAATCTAATTATTCTTACTTTTTGCTTTTGATCTATATAGAAACAAACAACAACGTAAACAGTGTTTAATGTTTATATTTTCTTATCATGCATTTTTTTCTGGTTATTATATATATATATATCCTGAGATTTTATGTTGGTTAAAATATGGCAATCTTATAGAGAACTTTTTCACACACACACACACACTCTCTCTCTCTCTCAAATCATGTTATCCGACAATCAAATCTAGATTAGTTGGTTGTATGAGATATTAAATTTGTCTAAAAAATCGATATTCGGTTTTTGTACTGCTCATCTTCTATTGCTCTTTCTCTTCTCTTTCTTTTTTTTTTTCCTTTTTGAAAAAAAACTCCTTCTCTTGCTGGGCAGCGGAGAAGTGGACCTCTAATGGCTCAATTATTATACCCCAGGATCGTGAAGGCATTGGTTGAAGTGGTGACGGTTTCTGCTGTATTGTTTTTCTTGTGTTTGGTTTTTATTTCTTTAGTTAGCTTATGCATATGAGTTCTTTGTTTTGGTCCTTCTTTGGTTTTACTGTTGTGTCTGGACCGGTTGTTTGATTTTCTTCGAGTAATGAATCCTTCTTTGACAGAAGAAGAAGAAATATTTATAACATCATAGTGATTGAGTGGACGAGACTAGAAACTAGAGCTAGCTTGTCTTCTCTTCAAATTGAATTTTTACAGATAATACATAGACAAGTTTTTTTATGGGTGTGGAGAGAAAAAGAATATATGAGAGAAGTAATTATTTATTAATATTATGTGTTTTTTAATTTATACTGATATGCAGCTGATTTGTAGAATATATATGATCAGTACAAAAAACAGATTCAACAAAAGCACATAGGATTCTCCTTGTGCCTCAGAGAGTAACTGGTAGCGATATAAGTCATAGAGAAGGAGGGAGAGGAAAGAGAGAATAGAGATCCTTCTTAATTAATTGTGGCCTTTAATTAATTTGTTTTGAATATATATATATATATGCATATTGATGAGTTGGAGAAATTAAGTGTAGTGGGGATCGTACCTGAATTGAACGGGGAAGGGCGACCATATACACTGTGTGCTGCACCAAAAGCACTGAAAGCCAAATTGTGGATGCTCCCTACCTTTGTGACATTGCGACAAGCGAGGATGACTGAAATTAAATATAAGGACCAATTGTTTTCATGTGTACGTGTGCAAAATGTTCAGTTCTTGATGCCATCCTGTCACATCAAACACTCTCTTAGACTTCGTTTATCAAATTATGGGGTGTTTGATATGAGACTAATACGGAATGGAAATATAACTTCTCAATAAGTAGATTATTATAGCTCTTATTTAGTTTTAAAAAAATATGAATCTTATTGAAAAATTAGGTTTAACTTGAAAAATTTCACTTCCTTAATAAATTTTTAGAAAGTTTTATTTCTTGAGTGATTTATGGAATTTTATAAAAAAAAATATCCTTAACTACTTAATTCATTTTTTTAATAAAAAAGATATTTATGTCTTTAATAATAAAATATAATAATATATTTATTTTAAAAAATAGTTCCAACTTTTTAATAATTAAAAAAATTAAACAATCAAATAAAATATAAACTTTCGCACAAGTTAACTTCTATACTTCCCAAAAGCTACCAATTGCAACCCCTACGTCAATCATTTTGGTTACCTTTACTTTGAAACATTTTCTCTTCCTCCTTAATAATTCGTATCAACCGGATGGATAGGCTCAAAAAGTAATTATCATGTGGAGAAAATGTCACCACAAAACTTATTAATGCAAGATTACTAATTTTATTTTTATTTATTTAATTTACTGATAACTTAATCGATTCTTCTTCTCTAAAAAGGTATCAATTTCCTTTTATTATATATATATATATATGTTAATTTTATGGTTAGGAGACTTAAGAGAGTGCATATCTAAAGTTTCATTGCTATCCTCTATCATAGATATATGCTATAACCAAACCAAATTAGAATCTAGCTTAGATTTCATAGCATAGTTATGATACTCTATCAAGCAAGGGGTAGAGAGAGAGTTCTCAATGGTAATAATTTTTCAGTTCACGATAAAAAAAAAAATAGGAGAATGAGTCCATAAAAATAGATCTGCTTAGTCAAGTAACTGTTAGAATCCCACCACTTTCTCATAATATGAGAATGTCCCAATTATCTTAACGATGTGATTGAGATAGCTTACACCGTCAATGTAATTCAAAAATTTCATTTAATCAATTAAAAATATGGGAGAATGACAATTAAATACCCCTGAAAACAAAAAAAATTCTAAAAATATACTTTGAACTTATGAAATTATTATGAGATATCAGGTTACCAAATTGTAAATATTATTATCATGCGAAAAAACGGTTTTACCCTCCCTCCTTTTTCTTCCTCCTCCTCCTTTTTCTCCCTTTCCCTCCTCCTTTCTCTTCTCTTTCTCTGTCGGTCCTTGTTCCTCACACAGCCCCTAACGCAAATCTCGATCTCCATCAGAGTCATTTGGCCCTCACCGACCACTCATTCACCAACAAATCCACACACAACATGGCAAAAATATTGCATCGTAACGTCTTCTTCCAAATACGAGGCTTATGATTCCACGGGGATCAAGGTATCGGTGATCGGAGGCTTCTAAGGTTGAACACAAATGCCTATGCTTCTTCATTCCTCTTCCACATTTGGGTTGGAGTACCACAATGGCGGCTACGTTGGTGGGTTGTTGTCTCTATTTGTTGGATTGGGGTCTTGCGATGGTGGCTATGACAGCATCCATGCCAGAATAGTCACTGGATCTGAAATCGTCCTTCCCTCTCTAACCTAACCTAGATCTATCCTTCAACATCTCCTCCCTCATCTGCCCCTTCATCTTCTTCTTCTTCATCTACAATGATTTCCTTGGTTTTGGTGGCTACTCTTTTTTTTTTTCGATTTGTTGGCTTGAAATATTGTAGATGTAGCGGTTTGAAACTTTTACAAAATAAAAATGTATGTATATCAGTGGTAAATATAAGTACATCAATTGTAAAATTACGTGAATCAATTGTAAATATATTTGGATTTACTTTGTTAGCTTCACTTAAAAATATATGGCAATCAATTGCAAATCTAAGTAGAACAGTTGTAAATATACGTGTATCAATTGCAACTATATATGAAATTATTTTTTTATGATATTGCCTATAAAGTTATATTGTGTTTAATTGTAAATTACTGTGTGATAGTTTCAAATATAGGGTTGTCAATTGCAAATGCATCATAATCAGTTACAAATTCCCAAGTTGCAAATTGTCGATTGTCAATTGCTTATAGGCGATTGTTGACTATCGAAGGGGTCCTTCTAATGGTCGACTATTATCTTAATTGCAAATTTACCGGTGTCTATTGTAAATTACCAGACATCAGTTGCACATGAATATTTCAATTAATTAGTAATTTTGGCACAAATGGAGAAAAGGAAAAATGGTCATTTTGTGGATAAAAAATAATTCCAAATATGTACTTTAGTATCTCATAGAAATTTCATAAGTTCGAGGTATGTTGTTGGAATTTTTTTTATCTCTAGAAGTATTTAATTGTCATTTTCCCTAAAAACATATGCTTAAAACCGATATTGACTCATTCAAAAATTAATTAGATAATTAATTAAATAATTATCTAAACCCTAATGGGTTTGGAAATTTTTTTTCTTGTGTGCATTAAGGATATCTTCCAATTGACAACTGATGATTAATCCTTCCGAGGTGTAGATATTAGCCTAAGTGGATTCAGAGGTTCTAATTATAACCCATCAAGGATAGATCATTTAAAAGGTTCAATATTATATTTTGACACACATATTTAGTTCCATCATGAAATTGTGATTATTTAATTATTTAATTTATAATTTACACAAGGTATTTTGTTTTTTTAGACAACATTTACACAAAGCATTAAATGTCCAAAAAAATTATTTACCACTCATTACAATTGTCCACATCGAATTAGTTTTTAGCTGTTATATCTTCATATTATCATATATATATTATATTTGTTTAAATGCGCACATCTTCGTTTATTAGTTTTTTTTACTGTTGAATTAATAATATCTTTTAAATGATCTACTTTTTAATTTTATACGATTTTATTTATTTTACAGTTATTTTTTGCTATGTTCAATTTTTAGACAAAATTCTATTTGACCGTGAGAATAACAAATTAAAATTTTCTATTGAGATTTTTTCTTTTTCTTTTTCAAAATTTCCTTTTCTATCATGACTTGAAGTCCATAGCTGCCACAAACTCTTGACTCTTTCGCTCCTGTCATACCACACCTTGCCTTCCAGAAAATCCCTACAAACCTTTTTAATATTCTGAAGAGATCCTTCCACCAAAATATCATCAATATCCTGAGGGTGCCATCATAGCGGCACTGATGCGATGCCTCTGATCATTAATATATGTCAATATCAATATAATAATATTTTAATACATGTAATAAAATTTAAGTAAAATTGCACTGCTTCCAAATCATAAACGATCATTGTTTAAATTTCATGCATCAGATTAGCTTTTGTGCTCTCTTTGCATTTCTTGCTTTTTATTCATCTGATTAATTAGCTGGCTTGACATTTTTTTTTATTAAAATATTGAAGGTTCTGAGCTTGCTAGCAGATTTTGGCTTGCTGAATTATTGAGTATTGGCTGAATAGCCATTTTAGTTTTATTAGTTGCCCATGAAATTCTTTGTCAATCAATTATGATTATATTAGCTCGATAGAAGAAATATAAGTTGTCTGTGTCATTCGCGTGCAGCTGGGTGGAAAAGGTGTTGTCCACAAAGTTTGAAAAAGAAGTTTTAATTCCACCTCATTTGATGATTGGCTCCTTTGATTTGATGAGAAGGCATATCAAATTAGGAGTAATTTCCACACATTAATGTCTCACTGAAATTAATTAAAAGGCTGAAAGCATAGAGTGCTTTTATCTTAGGGAAACTTAAACCTTTGGTCCTTGTAGTTTCACCCAATTTTGAATTTAGCCCTTATACTTTAAATTTTTTAAATGACTCTCTAAACTTTACTACTCCATCCAAGCCGATACTCCTTCTTTTTTTGTACTTTCTCTTATTCTTAATATAAGATCATTTTAACCAATTTACACGAATTAAGGATGTCGTTCAAATTATTAACCACCTCAATTTATTCGAAAATCACATTTTTCCAAAACTATTCTCTTTCTCAGATACATTAGATAGAGTATTTTTTAAAAATGTATAATAAATAGTACCTCATATATGGTAAAAAGTCATATATTTAAAATAAGAGAGGGTATATTGAAGCAAGGACTTACACCTATCATTAACTCCGTTAATTCTATTGAGGTGGCTAACGGTGTGCTTGAGTGGAAGGTGCCGAGACAACTGTAAGGACATGGTGAACAGCTTGAGGACACATCGGACGAAGGAGTAGACCAAAACAGATAGTTGGCTTCATTTTGCTTGACATTCTTTGATCGAGGAAAGTGAATATAGGAAGGCTTAGAATTCCATCATCGAGCAACGTGGAGCCAAATATTACAGGTATTATGTACTGTGTGGTATTGAGAGGAGTTCTAACATCAACTCCTCTCTCTAACGCCACTGAGCCAAAGTTCCAATGTGTTTTGAAATGACTTGTTAATCCTTAAATACAAAGAATCAGTTTTGACTTTTGCTACAATAATCACTTGGCTTTTACAAGTTGGAACTCACGAGCCGCAAATGCCTTATTAGTATACATGCAAATGCGATTGCATGGTGTGCTTGTCGAGGACAGCCAAGTATTCCAATCAAAAGGACAAGCGTTATCTACAACCCATTCCTTTAGCCTACCATTAACTTTGTTGCTTGGACACGTGGCCCGTTTAGGCATCTTGTCCTTTTCCTGCACACACAAAATATAACTTTTGGATAGGAATCAATTAATGCACTTTCGTTCTAAGTGTCCCTCCTTTACATAATTTGTATTCTATTTTTGTGACTTTAGAATTCTTTATATAAATAGATATAAAAAATATAAGACTCATTTGAATAATGAATCGCTATTTACATCTAATCTGGTATAATCATAAACTCCTTGCCAAAAGTGCATGCCACCCTAACTTAATCTGATGCGAATTTAAAGTACTTGAGAATGGCTTTAAGTATCATACCTCTCTCAATCACAAATGACATTACTATAATGTGATGAAATGGCGCACAGAACTTCTTGGAGAATTGGGTTTTCCATTACTGTGATACACACACACATGCCCTCTTTTTTAATCTCATATAGATTTTTGTCATCTTTCTTTTCAGGTGGCGACAAAACCGATATCTTACTCGATGAATTTTTTCACAATGTCATTACAATGGTGGCCAAAAATGTCAACACACTAGTTGGCATTTGCCTTTTTCCTCTGCTTGGTAGCTTTGTCGCTGACCCTTATCTATGTAGAAGGACCAAACCATTAGATTAGTAGTGTCAAAGAGAGAAGTTTATGGTGTGGAACTCCTCTCGATAAAGCACACATTACTTGTAATACTTGGATCCCGATTGGCTGACGATGGAAGTCTGAGCCTTAAAATTTACTCTCCTCTTTTATGGTCGAAGAATGTCGAGCAAAATGAACCTAACTATCTTTTTTTTTTCCTGGTCCTCAGTTTGATGTGTCCTCTAGTTGTTCACAGCCTATCATGTTTCCTGCAACTATCTCGCCACCTTCCACATAAGCAGATCGTTAGCTACCTCAACAGAATTAACGAAGTTAATGCTAGGTGGAAGGGATTTGGATCCTCTTCAACCAAAATCTCTCAAGCCATTTCTCCAGCCAAATCCCCATCTTTAATGTGATTTAAATTCACCAACTACTTATCCCATCACTATTTTCCTCCACTATATTCTACCTACTACTTGTTTCACTCCTTTGCAGCTTTATTTATTTTTTTAAATAAATATTATAACCCTCATATTACATGAAGAATTGAAATTTGGTTGGAGAGATAGTTTAAGAGATTTTGGTAGGAGATGATCTATATCTACTTTCCTTGCTTCAGTTTACAAAAATAGAGGGAGTAACCTCTTGGACGAAGGAAAGTTTAGGGAGCCACTTAAAAAATTTTAAAGTACAAGGACTAATTTCAAAATTGGGTGAAACTATAATGCTATGTTTAGTATGCTGGAAAGGTTTTTGAGAGAATTGAAATAGGAAAAGGAATAGGAATGTGAATAAGAATAAGAATAGAATTGAGTTTTAAATTTATGTTTGGTACATCATGGAATTCTTATTTAATTTTTAATTTTAATGAGTATTATAATATGGAAAGACAAAAATACCCTTATTAAATAAAATAATCCCCATCGACGTCAACCTAAACCACACTATCAACCCCATGCTCATTGGCGACATCACGTCACATCGGCAACATACATAGATCCATAGGTGGCCATTTCAGAAATTCACAAAAATTATTACAAAAACCAAAAGAAAAGAAATGGGTTTTTGCTGTCGATCTTCACCACTGGATCCATTAGCGACATCTTCCCCATCATAGAATAGGAATCGTGAGTTTCACTTGAATTGGAGGCCAATGATGTCATCGGATATGGTTTGCAGTTGCTCTTTCCTTTAGATCTAGTTCTAGCAAGAGGCATAATGGCTGTCATTGTTTGCCATCGCTAGAAGCCCAGGTTCATTTGAGCTTAAATGACATTAGGAAGTGGTGAAGGTGGTCATTCCATTGACCCCCATCGAGCCTTTATTGATGACAATAGAACCACTGCAACAATCATCGATTTTGCAACCAAAGTTTGGGGATGGTGGCATCAAAGTTTGCAACCTCCTTGGTGATAGTGATGTTGAAGTTTTGGGGATGGTGGGGCAAGACGGAGGATGGTTGAAGAGATGCAGTGGAGGAGGAGGTCAAAGGAGACATATGAGTGAAGGGCAGAGAAGTCTAATAAAAATAATTCCATGGAATTGTCTCGATTCCTTCCACAATATGATTGAATTAGATTCAGACAATTTTGCCTAAATTCGAGTTCCAGAAAATTATACTCCCTCCATTACGCTATATAGTGTACTATTATGAGAAATTCATGTTTCAAAACATAGTGCATTGCGTGGATTACATTGTATTTTTTTTATTATCTTTTTAGTATTGCCCCTAATAAGTAAATTTATATAATCTACGGTTACCAATACATTTAATGAAAATTCTTTAATGATTTGGTCAAACCATAAATGAATGAAGGAGAGTTTCCCTTAAAAGCTTCACTCTTCATAATTACCAATGACCCATGGGAACTTGGAAAAAAGAATGAAGGAGAGAATGACTGCAATTTATTAATGTAGGAAGAATTATTAAATAAGGGTAATTTAGGAAATAATGGAAAAAAATTTCGGTTACTAATAATTGTCTTGGTACATATGTGGTAGTTAAAAGTGCACTATATGCTGAATCAAGTGTTTTGATGATTCTAAACCAACCTTCTCGAGGTTGAAAAGAAGATATCAAAGGTGCATAAAAGATCTCAAATGGAGAAATCCAAGTAAAATCAATACAAGATTAGATATAGGATTTCTTACTATTTTAATTTGAGTAAAAGACTTTGAATTGACAAAAGAATATTTTAGAAATATGATTCGATGATAATTCATGGAATATTTGAAAAACACCCACTAACAGACGAACTTCAAAATGTTAAAACTTATCTATTACTTTGAAAATTCAAGCTTTTACTTCTGAAATTTGAATTTTGAATTGAAAATAAGTTAGTCAGAAAAGAAATTTCCTTGATAGACGAACTTTGAGTGTAGAAATTTGAACTTTAGAATAAGTTTGATAAGAGCCTTCTCTGACAAACGAACTTTGGATTTTGAAAATTTGAATTTCTAATAAAACACAATTCATGAAAAATGTAAAATTCGTCTGAGAATATGTCAAAGTTCATCTGAAAGTAAATTTTAAAAAGAGTCCAAAGTTAGCTCATTGACAGACAAACTTAGATTTTAAAAATTTGAATTTTAGAAATAAAACTTGCAAGTCTGTTATGATAATCTGTTGACATACGAATGTTGATATTCAGAAATTTGAACTTTAAACTAAGTTTGATAAGAGCTCTCTCTGACAAACGAACTTTGGATTTTGAAAATTTGAATTTCAAAAGGATGAACTATTGTGCCTTATTGAGCTACCCACTAAAAACTAATTTTGGGTATCAAAATTCGAACTTCGAAGGCACTGTAATAATATGGGACAACTGTTCACACTTACCAGAAGAACTTTAACTTGAAAATTCGTATATTTCAACATAAAAACATTTTTCAAAGATGAAAATTTGAACTTTGCTTCATAACATATGAACTTTAAAGTTCAACATTGAAGTCTTTAGCTTTCGGTCCCTGCGAAATTCATCTGTTAACCAACCGAAATTCAAACTTTGAGTGTCAGACGCATTAAATGCGATTGGTGAATGAATAGTTTTTCAGAGTAACCATTGGGTAACGTCTCTAACGGCTAGATCTTGTCTCTAACGTATAGTTAAGACATAAATCTATAAATAGAACTTCATTTAAAGTTGTGGGTTACAATTTTACATTGTATATACTGAAACTCTGTCAAATTCTTAAGTCAAAGTCTCTTACTCTCACATACTTCATTATTTTGTACTTCAACTTTCATATACACTTTTAATTAGAGAGTTCAATCATTGTAATCAATCTTATCTTCATCTAGAAGAAATATTTTCTTGTGAGGTGATATCACAAGGAATTTGGGAAGCACTTAGTTAGAGTACAAAGAGTGATGTTATAAACTCTAAGAACAGAGCATCAAGTTGTACTGAGGCAATTGCAAGAAGCCCACTGAATTTTTGCAAGATAGTGAAAAATCTCAAGTGGTAACTTGGGGACTGGACATAGGTCAAGATAGAGAGACTGAACTAGAATAAACATCTATGTCTTCCCTTCTCTTTTACTGCTCTTACCTTGTTATTCCTTTATACTCTATTTTTACTGTCATTTTTGCTTTCATTACTTTCTTGACTTTTGTAGAAAATTTTAATCTTCCCAATTTACCCCCCTCTTGGGAAGCCAGCATATCTAACACTATAAATTGGAACGGAGGGAGTATTTCTAGAGTACCAAACCTACTTTTATCTGAATTCTCTTTCCATTTCCTTTTCTATCTTATCAATTCTTGTATACCAAACATAACATAAGGACAAAAGGTTTAATGTTCCCTTTATCTTATTAGAAAAAAAAAGGTGTGTGGCAGTATTTTTTTTTTTTGGGTGAGCGTGTATGGTGGTATTAAAATATCCAAACCGTGTCTGTTAAATGTACAAATTCAAAAAAAAATATATTAATTATCCATTCATTAGTTTGTTATGATTTATATTGTATCAGAAGATTTACCCTTGATAATTATAAATTTAAATAACATGCTTTACGTTCAAAGTTATCTCCAAAGCACAACATTGCAGCAAATCCCCTTTATAATAATATTTCTCAAAGAAAACACTGTTTATAGGCATGGTTATGAACAATACTTCCCTTATTTTCTTTTAATAAATATTTCAATTCAATTTAATTTCAATTAAAAATTGACAATTGAAAATTTTTTAAAGTCACCCATAATCTTAACTGCACTCCGTGATTCATGATCTTAACTCTTTCAATTAAAATATATATATATATATATAAATTTCCTTTACAACCCACGATTTTAACTTTTTCTCGGCACTTAACCTCCATCGTCCTTTTTCCTCACTCCCACGTAATTGCTGCTCTATTTGCTTCTCAACCTTTTCACGTATATGTTACCCAAGAGATCGGTTCAAATTCTCTCCCTTTCTCCATATTGAAAACTCAAAACTCTCATTTCAAATTCGTGTGAAATTTAGTATTCTTCTTTTCCTGTTTATGAAGTTTTTCGGATCTTCATTAGGGACGGATCTAGAATGTAGCATATGAGGGGCTAAAAATAAAAATTGTGTGAAGAGTTGGGGGGCTAAAATTATTTTTCATATTTTTTTACAAACAAAAATAAATAGATTATAAAAGAAAATTTATAACTTGAGGGGGAGCACCCATACTTACTGTAATATTTTAAAATTTCTCTCAAATATTTAAGATTCAATATTTTAAAATTTATAAGAAATTTATAAAAATAAATATACACTATTTTATATAATATAAGGTGAAGATGTCAATTATCTCAGAAGGAAAAATGAGAAAATAATTATTTTGTCCCTGAAATAAAAAAGAGAAGAAGATGGAAAAAGAAAAAAAAAAAGAAGAAAGGAGGAAAAGATGAGAAGACGAAAGGTGGCGTACGTGCATATTGATAAATTTTATGAATTTTGGAAAAAATTAAATTTAATGATCCGAAAATTTTAAAAATTATAAATTTATCTCGAGTTAAGGGTAATTTTTTTAATATGCAATATTACTGTCAAAATGAAGCTGTCGACGAGAGAAGTCCAATGGTATATGACACTGGGTGTTAATATTTAAGAATGAAGAAATAATCAGTGTTAAAGGTTAAAGAGTAACTTTATACTAATAAAACTACTTTTTAATCTGCAAAAGTCAAAAAGCCAAAAAGTCAAAACGAAAGGCTATTGGACATCATAAAATGAGCTTTTTAAAGATAGTATATTAAAGTAATACCATATACAAATTCACTTTAACTTTGTATCAATAAAGTGAATTTACACGGTAAAAATGTAACTTTACCGATCCAAGTATAAAGTAACCAACATAGGGTATTACTGGACTGAAAAAATTATGCAGTATTTTGAGACAAGTGTACCCTCATTTAGGATGCCACATGGCAGTTCATGGGTTGAAGATGGAATGCTTGATGGCTAAGCAAAGATATGACTTAATTATTAAGTTTTCTTAATTAATTAAGGATTAGCAAAAGTAATCGTAATTAATTACCTTTATATATACTCTCTCCTCCATCACTTATACGAGACACACATATAGAAAAGAGGGGAAGAGTGGTCTGAGCAATGGAGGAAAAGAAAGCTACGTAGCAGGAAAGAAAAAGAGAAGAAAAAATAAGAAAGAAATGCAAGGAAATTGGTAAGCAAACATCTTGTGTTTTTTAAGTATTCTAGCATAGTTCCTAAGCTCTATGAGTTAGTTCCCTTGAAATTTTCTCTCCTTCATCCACTGTTCTAATCTGACCAAGCATGATTAATGGAAAGAAAAGTTGTTTTTAAGCCATAAAATCAAGAGAAAGCATGAGATTTTTCAAAAAAAGTAAACTAGGTGTGTTTTAAAGCAAGTTTTTGTGAAAAACCAATTTCTTCCTCTTAAGAGCAGATTTTGGTCAGACTAATAAGGTGGGAAGGAGCTGGATTTTCAAGTATTTGATGGCAAAATGAGTTCCCCATGATGAAAAACCTTAAAGACAAGCATTGGCTCAAAGATTAGACTTTAGATAAAGAAATTGAGTCTTTAGGATTTTAAATGAGACTTTATGAAGCAGCTATTTGTTCTAGTTGACTGAGCAAGTGTTTAATGATGTTAAGGGACTTGAGGAAGTCTAAGGAGGCTAGTGGAAGCATTAGATTCAAGAGGAAAAACCAAAGGAGTCCTTCAAGGTAGCTAAGTTTCATATTCTTGCTTTATGTTCTTTCATTGTCTTTCTATGATTAAATTGTGTTGCCATATTGCAATTGTGATTTCTTTGATTGGTCTTGGCTGTAAAATGAGGGGTTTTATTCCCTGGGATGTTCAATTTCTAAGCCGTTTTGTTGTCGAATTTTTTATGACCAATGTGGCAATTTATTGTTTAAAGGTGATTGATGTGATTAAATGTGATCAAATGTGAGTTATTTGACATGATCGACATAATTGCATGAAATGTAACTTGCTACTGAGATTGCCCCCAATCTCATCCCCTCAAGTATCCCAATGATAGGCACAGGCTATGGCAAAGGATTCCAAAGAAAAGGCAAGGAGAATGAAGAAAAGAATGATACTTGATGGTATTTTTAAGCTATAAGTGTATATTTTGAAATTATGTATAAAATTATGTATATGCTTTTAGATCTGTCCCATTGTGCTATTATGTCCTTATGAGCATTATGAAATGTTTGGCATGGATTTGAAATATGGAATGATCATGTGAGCTTGTTATGAAGTCTACTTTGCCATGTTATATTGCTAGAAGTTCATTTGGTAGTAATGAAAGTAGAGTCAATACTATTTGACTGAGACAGGGCAAGTAAGTCAAGTGTTATATATTATCTAAAAATAGAGAGAACAAGCTTTCCAATAAGTTAAAGAACACTCAATTTGGATATGTGTACAATTTATAGTATATTTTTGAAGTTAAGGGTCAAAACTGAACAGTAAAGTAAAAGCTGCGAATTTCACTATAAGTATCACTTACTTTGAAAGAAAGTATAAAATCGTACAGAGCTCCAAAAATTCAGTGATTTACATGTTTGAGACGGTCTGTTTTTTTTTTGTTCAACATGCCACTGGTTTGAATTCAATTGGATCTGTACAATGAGAGATATACAAGTTTTCCAAGACTGCTCCAATAAGAGTGAGGTTCTGACCCTTAGTAATTTAAGTTGAAATCATGCCCTGTCTAGACTAAATAAATGTATAATAAAAATGTGAAGGTAAGTAGACATATATATCTTTCCAATGGAATATGGAATATATGATTTGGCTCAGTATAGAGTTAGATATGAATTTTTAAAATTATGGCCAAAATCCTGGAAAAAAATAGAAATGACCATTTGTACAGTGTAAGTTTGAGTAATAAATTGTACTAATTGGTCAGGTTAAAGGAAATTTTCATATTTTTATCTTGTATATCATGTTTCTAGCTTCATTTAGAGACTTGAACCACATTGATACAATTTTTCTGGATTAAATTATGATTTTTTAAAATTCGTCCAGAAAACTTGAGAACCAAATGAATAGTACCACGTTTTTTTTATTTAAATATTTTGGTTCTATTAATGGTTCAAGCTCTTAATATGAGCTAATTGGACATTTTATATACTATAATATATGGAAAAATATAGATAAAAGTAAGGTGTTACACTTGCCCCCCTCTGTATCTGTCCATGATCTTCATATTCAATTTTTGAAGTTTCCTTCCAGACTTCCTTTTCCCATGCCTTCTTCTTCTTTCTTCTTTTTCTTTCTCATTTCATCATTTCCGTTTGTTTGGAAGCTTCAATTCGCTGTTTTAGATAAATTTCCAAAGGTTGTGAGGTAGCTGCTATGAAGTATTGTTCAAAAAATTAAACTGTGGGAAAAAATAACTATTTACCAATTCTATAGGTAGTTTGGTTAGTGAGAATTATTTTCATGTATCATTTGGTATTGTCAAGATTTGTTTTCACAAATCTCACTGATTAAACATGAATTGTTGTAGTGGAATAATTGTTCTCTTCCTGAACCTCTTCATTATTTTACAGATCAAGTAGCTTCTTTCTTTTTCCTTAATATATATATATATATATATATTTCAAGAAAAACAATTTTATATGTGGAAGGTGTTTCTTTCACTATTGCTTTGTGGATTGCCACACATAATGAGGGTCTTTGTATCAGGTTTTGTATGAGCTTTGCATTTAGTAAAAGGGTTGAAGGTGTTTATATCATGGTTTGTGTACATGCTTTTTTTCTTCTTTATCGATCTTCCTTGTTGATAATTTGACAATTATATTTGTTTCTTTCCTGTGAAAAGGGGGTTTACAATACTTTTGGGGAGTTATATTGAATCATACAGATTACTATTTAATAATAAATAATAATATCATATTTGATGTGGAATTTATCTTTGTTGAGCATAAGTTTCATAGCTCTAAATATGAACATCACCAAACATCAATAGCTCCATCAGATTGGTAGATGGTGAGAAATTTGGTTTTACATAATATTTAAACCTGATTTCATGTTTGAACTCATTGTAAATGTGGTTGCAACACTTTGATTGTACAATGTTGCAACTTAGCTATAAATTACCATCATTTGAATTTAATATATTATAAGTCTTTTCAACTATTTTAAGTGGTTATTTATATAATTAAATTAAAATATAGAGTATTATTGCAATATAATCATAGAGTAAAGATATTTGTAAAATTAATTACCCTTTTATCCGTGCAACACACGGGTTCACAAATCTAGTTGATGCAATTCTCAAACAAAGATAATTAGGATTGGAATTATTCATATTCATCCTAAAATAATCAGGATTTTAGATGAAATATTTGATATTTAGATTATCTTTTAAATTTAATTTAATTTACTTTAAACTTATTTAATTATTTTTTTAAATTTTAGTTCATTAGATTTTATCTTTTTTTGTTATCACAAAAATATGATGAAAACTAATCTCTTTGAGATATAGAGACTAACAAAACATTTTTTATATACACTTACACTTTATCTTTCATTTAAATTTAAAAGAGTTTTTTTTTCTTTGTCAACGAAAGAGTTCTTATCTATCTGAACTTAGTTTAACTTAAGTAAGATTTTAATATTAGAACTCTATAAATAAGTATAGAATAGTTCAAAATCACAGAATTATTGAAAATCTTGCCAAAGGAGTCCATACTGATAATATATATATAACTATAGATTGTTTTAATTTTTTAATAATTTTTTGTTATTGATTATGGATATTGGCAAAATGATTGACTTATTGATAACAAAAAAGGCCTTTTAGAAAGTAGAAAAAGAAGATGGGGATCAAAATCCAAGTTAACAGGACACATCCTTTTGCAACCATTTTGACCAACCAATTCCTCTATGAGATATCTTGTTCCAAGTCAAGCACTGTGAAGCCAATTGCAATGGATGGCGACACAACATTTCTTCTTGAAGTTATCATCATGCATATCCTGAAACGACTTCTGGTAAAATCCTTGACCCGATTCCAATGTGTTTGCAAACATTGGAAAAATCTCTTCAAAACCACATCTTTCATGGAAGACCATCTCCATCACCACTCCACTCATCTAAACCCTTCTCTTCTACTCCCATGGTGGGATTGATCACTTAAATTCACTAGATTGTGACATGCGACTCCATGAAGTTTAGAATTCACCGCTGTTGATCAATTCCACGCAGCAAGTAAGAATCATCAGTTTTAGTAATGGCTTGCTCTATCTTGAAATTAATCAGTGATTTTATATATTGTATTCACATTCTCTTTTATTGTGGAACTCAGACAAGTGCCCAAAACTACTAATATTTTAAGGGTTGGTGCCGTGTAGGATTTGGGTTCATTCCAATTGTTAATGATTACAAGATAGTGAGAATTTATGTGCCGAAGGGTGCAATTTGTCTAGTGAATCAAGTGGAATGTATTCGTTAAGCATAAAGTCATGAAAGGAAGTATAATTTAAGAACTTATAGAGGGTGTACAGATTAATTCTCAATCCATTATTGCTAATGGAGTTGTGTTTTGGTTTGGGTCTAAGGTGTATGAAGGAGATGAAGAAGTTAGTTATAATTTGATGGTTTCATTTGACATAGCAAAGGAAGTGTCTACGTTGTTATCAATGCTAGCGGTGAACTCTTCTACTGGAACCTTAACGCTAACTTTGTATGAGAACAAACTTGCTGTGCTTTCCACCAATCATATGATTGAAGAATATGAATATTAGGTCAAATTGTGGGTGATGGAGAGCAGAGTATAGATGCATCTAGGGAGAGTTGGAACTTGATTAAAAGTTGGACTAAGAATTATACTAACAACTCTGGTTCATTCTTGGTAGACTTAAGTCCAATGACTATTTGGAGGAATACAAGTGTCTACATACCTGAATTTGATGTCAAAAATGATGAATTTGAAGTTGATGATCGGGATCCTGCAAGTATATAGGGTCGATCACAATAATAAAAAGTTTCCAGAGTATTCCAAAGGTCGAATTCAAGGGAGGTAGTAAATTTATCAATTTAAGCTTTTAATCCCAAAAACAAGTGATAATCAAATTGATAATTCAAATTAAAAGAAAAGAAATAGGAAACAAAACAAAGTCTGAGTTTAATTTAGTTCTAAAAGCGTCAAAGAATCAGGATTCACCTTATGAGATAACTAGATTTTATTTCTTAGTTAGACTCTGTATAATTATAGTGATTATTGTTTCTAAAGTATCATAATTATATCTCGGTCAATTAGTCCTTATTTAATTAGGATTCAATTCGCTCTTATGCAATTAAAATTTCTAATTAAACCTTGAAAATTACAACATATATCACCACGAATTCCAAACTCTATCTCTAGATTAATTATTTATGTTTATCTCTCTATATTTAGGTTCACTCTTCACCTCTTAGTTCATAAAGTTTACCCATTAATTAGATTCTGTGATGATTAAGCATAAAATCCATATGAACAAATAAAAGACATAAATATAATAAAAAGATAAATTAATTATAACTTGAAGAATAAATCAATAGAGTCTTAACTAAAGAAATAAATCTAATCCATCCCAGTCAAACTACATCCCTACCCCTGACTGGGAAATTTAGCTGCTCATAGAATTAGAAATCAATGCAAAACTAAAATCTCAAATCATCTAAGAACAACTAAACTCCCCCTCATACTTAGATCCAACATTATCCTCAATATTGCAGGAATAAAATAAAAGATAAAGGAACTGAGACTCCCCTAATTTGTAGATGATACTTGAAATTCTCTTAGGAGTTCTTTGTATTTGTTCCAAACTTGTTTTCACCATAATCAATTCAATCATGTAAAAAGTCTTCAGGGAGAGAGTTTAGAGTAACCAGAGCAAGAAAACAAAAATGAAAAACAAAAATAGAAAATAAAAGAAAAAAAATAATTTTAAGTTGCCTCCCAATAAATGCTAAATTTAACGTTGATAACCAGATGGACTAGGAGATCACAAGATGGCTTCCTTCAGAAGCTTTGGTCTAAGCCCTTCAGATTTAGGCTTATCAGCATCCCTCCAAAGTAGATTAGCTTGAGCCCTAATAGGCATTATTTCATCAACCATCTCGCGCCTCCTTCTAGCTCGATTTTCCCTGCAAGCACGTTCAATTTCAAGATTAATGGCAATCAATTTAGAAGTACTATCAAGACTTTTAGATCTTAACAACATGCAGTAAGGGATTAGAAAAGAAATATTTTTTTATTTTTTTAACAAAAGACAAAAATTTAATGGATTAAAAAATCCATCAATCTCCCCGGCAACGGCTCCAAAAACTTGATTGAAATTCTGCAAGTATACAGGGTCAATCGTAGTATAGTAATAAAAAGTCTTCAGAGCATTCCAGAGGTCGAACCCAAGAGAGGTAGCAAATTTATCAATCCAAGTTTTTAATCCCAAAAGCAAGTGATAATCAAATTGATAATTCAAATTAAAAAGAAAAGAAATAGGAAACAAAATAAAATCTGAGTTTGATTTAGTTCTAGAAGCGTCAAGAAATCAGGATTCACCTTATGAGATAACTAGATTTTATTTCTTAGTTAGACTTTGCATAATTATAGTGATTGTTGTTTCTAAAGCGTCCTAATTACCTCTCAGTCAATTAGTCCTTATTTAATTAGGATTCAATTCGCTCTTACGCAATTCATAATTAAACCTTGAAAACTGCAACATATATTACCACAAATTCCTAACTCTATCTCTAGATTAATTATTCATGTTTATCTCTCTAGATCTAAGTTCACTCTCCACCTCTTAGTTCATAAAGTTTACCCATTGATTAGATTATATGGTGATTAAGTATAAAATCCATATGAACGAATAAAAGAGATAAATATAATAAAAAGATAAATTAATTATAACTTGAAGAACAAATCAACAGAATTATAACTAGAGAAATAAATCCAATCCATCCCAGTCAGGCTACATCTCTACCCTGACTGAGAAATTTAACTACTTATAGAATTAGAAATCAATACAAAACTAAAATCTCAAATCATTGTGAAAATAATAAGAAAATAGAGTTATATTAGAGATGAATGAATATATCGTTAATATTCCCCAAATCTCCTTACTCTCTCTATAAGATACTCTTAGTTACTCCCAAATGTGTTTAAATTGTATTCTCTGGCTTCTGAGTGTGTTTCTGAATCTCTCTTTTGTTTCTATCGTGTCTCTTTATATAAAAAAAATTTAAAAGTCCATAAAAGCCCAAAATATCACAAAAACATGTTTTTATTGATTTCTGATGCTTGACCCAGCATCGGGTGTCCATATACTCATCCAATATGATGCCAAGTGCTTCTAAAAGGTTGTAAAACATTCCAAACGCGTTGACTCGATGTCGGGTGCTTCTGTCTGTAGGGACACTTCTCCGTTCAGCTTCAAAAAGTCACCAGCTCATATTGACATTTTGAATTCAATTTTCACCATGATATTATTGAAATTTGAGAAAACTCAAAACATAAAAGTTGTAGATCTATGTCTTATCTTTCTAACACATCTTAAATCATCTTAATCGGAGTTCATATGTAAGAGTTATGATCAAAATACTAAAAAATATTAAAACTTTTTAGCATAAACGATTTGTAACGTTTTTGCTCCGAATGCTTCGAAATGGGCCTATAACGCCATGAAACATAAAAATATGTCAAATTATGCTAAAATATATCAATATAAACATATTTACATACAATTTGAAATTTAAATGTGAGTATTTTATATGTATAAAATAGACATATCAGTTGACCATGATGGAACAGTTCTATATCTGTACTACTAATGAATTTAAGACTTTTGCTATTCAAGGACGTTATTTTATAATTCTTTTCAATAATTATGTGGAGAGCCTTGTGTTAGTTGGTAACATCCACATTGAATAAACTTTATCCTAAATCTAAATTATTACATGGTAGATTTACTTAGTTTAAGCACTTTTAATAGTTTAGATCATTATTTATTTATTTGATAAACAAAAGAGGAATGTACTTAATGTTCTTGATGCTTTTTAGTGAATGATAATGCATATATTCAATGCTAAATGTTTCTAGTTGTATTTGACCTATCTATAATATCAAGTTTTTTTATGGGTATATAATATAGTTAAATGTTAATTGACTCTTGTGGATACCTTAAGTGCAACCCAACATTTTGCATCCAACCAAATTCTTTTATTACAAAAGCAGTTTTTTTAGTTGGGTTTCTTTCTTTCAAGAAATTGCGAATGTTTTCTGAGTATTGGTATAAAAACATTTAATTTCATATGATTCTTGAATCAACCTACATCAACTAAGATAAAATAAATGTTGTAAAAAAATTAAGCACATCTAAAATTTAAACATCATGCTATAGAAAATATCCAAATGGTCCTCGAATCAACCTACATCAATCTCTTTATGCTTCAGTGATTTTTACATATTCTATATTTTAAAATATCCAAATTAATTTCTACTAAATTTCAAGATGAAATATAGAAAATCAGAACTTCAGTTTCTCTTTTTTTATACAAGAACTGTAGTTTTTATTGAACAATGGGAAGGCTCACGGGCCACAGCCTTACAATCTATCATGATTGATTGAATTAGAAGTACAATGGTTCTCTCAAATGTCCAGCTCAACTGATATATGAACCAGAAGTTCAGGTTAAAGCGGACAATCCTGTGGTCCAACTCTTCAATTATGGTTCTCATAATGTAGCAGAATGCAAAAACAATGGCATCACAAGGGCATCTTCTCCTTTATGATGCTCCTGGAACCTCGGTTCCCTTTAGCTTTACTATGTATTCTTGAGGCTTAGTTCCTCTCTCTATTTATCACCAAAAGAAAAAAGAATGCAAAAACAAGGGCATCACAAAATGTCCACGAGCCAGCCACGTACCCCCTAGATTTTCCTGGAAAATGTTATATCCTTCAATTTTGAATACCACTGGTAGTGGGCAAGTATTTGCTTGTCCTTTTTTGTTTCATGGTCTATTTTCATTTGGACAGGGTCCCCACAACATGATTAAACCCCAACATTTTTCCGTTAGCGAGACAGGCGGATAGCGACAGAATTAAGCCGAGTAAGAGCTGAACAACATATAAAAGTCCAAGTGCATTTTCCACTTTCAATAAAAAGTAACAGGATAGAATTTCTCATGTAGTTATTCATTTTGAAGCTTGCTAGTACAAGCTTCTATCTTCCAGAGTTCTATTCGTCTCAACCCTGAAACGTAGGATTGGGTAATTTTGATGTGTCTCGTATGCTCCCATTTAAACATGAGTATTTCTTGATTGGCCACATTGGATCTGCATTACACTTCACCTTAACCAAGTTCAAAAGGAGAAAAAAAAACCAGTTAATGAAACCTCTGGCTTGCTGACTCTTGTAAGAAATCAGATTCGACTAGAGAACATAGGATTCTCCTTGTGGATCCTCAGAGGGTGGAACTGGTAGCGATTTAAGTCATAGAGAAGGAGGGAAGAGAGAAATGAGATCCTTCTTCAGTTCTTTGTGGCCTTTAATTAATTTGTTTTGACATATATATATATATGCATATTAATGGCGTTTTGGAGAAATTAAGTGTAGTGGGGATCGTACGTGACAAATAAACAGGGCGACCATGTATGGTGTGTACTGTACCAAAAGCACTGAAACGCAAAATGAATTAAGAGGTGGATGCTTCCCACCTTTGTGATATTGCGACAACAGATGTGACTGAAATTATAAGAACCAGTTGTTTTCATGCATGCGTCCGTGTAAATTCAAAAAGTCGTAAAATGTTCAAGCAAGCACAAGTGATTTTGATGCCATCCGGTTACATCAAACGCTTCATTACACTTCGTGATACAGAGAAATTGGGAAAGGAAGCGGAACTCCCAAAAAGCAAATCATTCATTTTTACTTTGTTTAAAAAAGAAATATGGATCTCGCTGAAAAATTAGACTTAATTCAAGAGGTTAAACTAAAACTTTGAGAAATTTTATTTTCTGAATAGTTTATACTATTTTATCAAATATACCTGTAACCACTTAATCCATTTTTTAATAAATTTAACACTATATGTCATTAGTATGGGAAAATAGTGGAGGTTAAATTTTTCGAGAAATAAATTGATTAATGTTATTTGGTTAAAAAAATTTTTTGAAAATTCTCAGAAAGTAAAATTTTCCAAGCAAGACTTAAGAAATATGATATATCTCCAGAGTAAAAAAAAATATGTTATATTAATATAACATATTTATTTTATAAAATAATTGGAACTTTTCAAAAATAAAAAAAAATAAATAAATAAAATATGAATTTCTTAATAAATTAATTTCTATACTTTCCAGGGAGCGACCAAGTGACCCGTACCAAGTGACCCCTGTGTCAATCATTGACGTTACATTTACTTTGAAACATTTTCTCTTCCTCCTCATTTTCGACTGTCTTAGGTTTTAGTCGGTAATGAAAGAGCACCTTTATGTCTTCACTCCTGCTTGCTGCTCTCTTTTACACACACACACACACGCACACTCTCGGCCATCGATCACTTCTATATACTATCGACTGTGCGAAAAATCAATGAGTCAAAGGAGCCAAAATGAAATGGATCAAGGCTTTGGAAATCAGTTTGAAACCTTGCTTTGGGATCAAAATCAAGATTTGATAAAATTTGGGTGTGTTTGGGTGATTTTCCGCTGGAAAATGAGTTTATAAGCAGAATAAAAATAGACTAATAAAAATGAGAAAAAATAAAAAATTTAAGAAAATAAAATTTTCATAAAATATTTTTTATTTATTAACCAAAATTTTTTTTCAAAATTTTAATTTTTATATATCATGATCTGTAAGAAAATGTTATATGAGATATATTATGTTCTCAATTAAATAAATATAAATTAAATTTTAGTCCAAAAAAATTAAATTAATCATGAGATAGAGTTTAAACTCAATTTAACAGAAAATTATGAGTTTTGTCAAAATTAATTTTTAAATAAATCATCCAAACATAAACACGTTAGTCAAAAATTAATTTTTACCATAACTATGTTATGAAACCAATTCTATCAAAACTCATTCTTCACTAACTAAAAATCAAATGGGCCCCAAGTCATAGAATTCGTAGCAACCGGCTGGATAGGCTCAAAAAGTAATTATCATGTGAGAAAATGTCACCACAAAACTTATTTATTTTTTATTGTGTCCCCAATCAAATATGTTAATACAAGATTATTAATTTCATTTATATTTATTTAATTTACTGTTAACTTAATTGATTCTTCTTTTCTAAAAATAATTATCAACTTCCTTTTATTATATATATATATATATATATGTTCATTTTAGTGCATATCTAAAGTTTCATAGCTATCCTCTATCACGAGTGCCGATTCTCTCCACCACGGGCTTCATTTATTGCACCGTTTCTGTGGCAATACGTCATCGTTTTATACAGACATGCAGCTGATCAAGGGCCTGGAGAAGAGTTGTGAATTGTGAGGGGGTGGGCTGAACGTGAGGGATGAAGGTTAGGTGGGGTCCATGAGATTAGAAGAGTAGGGCTTTTTGAGGCAAATATAATAAAAAAAAAAATTTATTTACTAAAATATATATTATTAGAGATTATTTACCAGAATATAACACTTATTTTAATTTTTTTAAAAAAAAAAAATAAGTCGAATCTTGCTCTTATTAATTTTTTTTTTTTAAAAAAGAGCAAGTCGAATGGCTACCCATTCGACTTGCTCTTATTAAATTTGTTTTTTTGAAAAAGAGTTGCTCATTTATTTTTTTTTAAAAAAAGTAAAGTCTATGCGTCTTTGTAATATTTTTTTGAAGATTTTATATGTAATAATTGAATATATGTTTGAATTATTTTATCCATAATGGATTATAAGGATAAATGATTATTCATAATTAATTATAAAAATAAATGATTATTTCAAAAATTATTTGTGTTTGAACGTATTCACCTCATAAGTAATTTTGAGAAAATGAATATATTTGGATATTGGGATTTAAGTAATTATTAGATAAATAATGAGAAGAAAAAGTGAAATAAGTGATTATGGGAAGAGAAATGATATCATAAATAAATAAAAATCAACTTCTCCCATAATTACTTATTTATAAAAAATAGATGTTTGATTTTTTTAAGATTTTAAGAATACAACTAATTTCTTTAATCTATGTGAGTTAGTTGACAGTGTCTTATAAAAAGGATCAAAGACATATCATTCTTTCTAATAATTGCAAAAAAGGAATAATCTTTCTTAACATTACATGGTATCTCATATTAAGAACCATAAAAGATTTCTAGATGATTATTTATCTAATAATTACTTAAATCCCAATATCCAAACATATTCATTTTCTCAAAATAACTTATGAGGTGAATACGTTCAAACACAAATAATTTTTAAAATAATCATTTATTTTTATAATTAATTATGAATAATCACTTATCCTTATAATCAATTATGAATAAAATAATTCAAACATATATTCAATTATTATATATGAAATCTTCAAAAAAATATTACAAAGATGCATAGACTTTACCTTTTTAAAAAAAAAAATAAATGAGCAAGTCGAATGGTAAGCCATTCGACTTGCTCTTTTTCAAAAAAAAAAATTAATAAGAGCAAGTCAAATGGGTAGTCATTCGACTTGCTCTTTTTTTAAAAAAAAAAATTAATAAGATCAAGTCAACTTGCTTTTTTTTTTTTTTAAATTAAAATAAATTTTATATTTTAGTAAATAATTTTTAACAGCATATACTTTATACTTTGATAAATAATTTTTTTTTATTATATTTGGCTAAAAAAGTCGAACAGTAGGGTGTGGTGTGTTATATGTAGCCAATGATTTTGCATAATCCATGAAATTAAATCAGCATGGAGTGGTGTGTTGGGGATGGGCCCCACCGATCTTCACCCTTGTGGTCCCCACATTCACCCACCTATCTTCACCCTTGTGGTCCCCACATTCACCCACCTGTCGCATGTCACAACTCTTCTCCATGTCTTCATCCAGGGTATGTTTGGTTGAGGAAAAATGAGGGAAAGAAAAAGGAAGGGAAGAGATTTCATTCTCCTCTCCTTATTTGGTAATTAAATAATTAGAGGAGGAGAGGAAAAATATTATTAAAATTTGTACTTCCCTCCCATTATATATTTTCACCCCAAATTGGGATAATTTTGGAAAAAAATATATTATTGTGTCCAATATAATCAAAATATCTTTCACTTTTTCATAACTTAATCACACAATATACTGATCAGTCTTATCACGTCTCTTCTTGGTCTCACTCATAAAATATGAAATACCTTAATGACATACATGCATGAAATCACGAACACACAGACACATTTATATATTAACATATATAATCATGGTTAAAGTTGAGGAAAAAAAGAAAATATATACAATTATGGTTGATGTTGAAGAAAAAAAAATATTTCCTTTTGATTAAGAATTTTGTCTAATATTCAAGCAAAAAAACTCTTTTTTTAATATAGAAAGAAAATATTAACTTAAATAAACTAAGGATATAATAGTCAAATTATAATTATTTTCCCTCCCTTCCCCTCCTAACCCAAAGAAAATAACATTAAAACATCTTCATTAAAATTTCTCATTTTTTCTCTAAATGAGATAAAATTAAAATCCCTTCTTTTCCCTCCACTTCCTTTTCCTCCATTAAAATTCCTTCCCTCTCTTCCCCTCCCTTAAACCAAAGGTACCCTTAGATAAAACGATGATGTATCACCGCAGAGGAGGTGTAGTGAATGAAGCCGCAGTGGAAAGAAAGGGGATCCTCTCCATCATAGACTTTATGTAGATGTTATAACAAACCAACTTGGAGATAGCCTAAATTTCCACAGCATAGTCATCACACTCTACCGCGTGAGAGAGAGAGAGAGAGAGTTCTCACTGGTAATAATTTTTCACGGGAAAAAAAATTAGGAGAGTGAGTCCATAAAAATTAGTCAAGTAACTGTTAGAATCCCACCACTTTCTCATAGTATGAGAATATCCCAATTATCTCAAACTACGGGATTGAGATAGCTTACAAACATCTGCTTAAAACTGACACTTGACTCATTCAAAAATTAATTATATAATTAATTAAATAATTGTCTAAACTCTAATGGTTTTGTAGATTATAATTAACCCATCAAGGCCAGATCATTTAACAAGTTCAAAATTATATTTTGAAACACATATTTATTGCCTTTATGAAATTGTGACTTTTTTAATTTTTCGATTTATAATTTACACAAAGTATTTTGTTTTTGACAATATTTGCACAAAGTATTAAATGTGTCCAAAAAATTTATTTACCACTTATTGCATATTCCACATGAAAATACTTTTTAACTGTTATATCTCGATATTACTATCATGTACTTGTTTAAATGAGCACATCTTCGTTTATTAGTTTTTTTTATCAGATGTTTTAATTTCTAACTTTTCCTAAATGTTGAACTTATATCTTTTAAATAATCTACTTTTTAATTTTATACTATTTTATTTAGTTTACTGTCATTTTTTGCCATGCTGAATTTTTACGCAAAATTCTATTTGACTCTGAGAATTACAAATTCAAATTTTTTATTGAGATTTCTTTTGTATTGAAAACTTTTTTCTTTATCTTTTTCAAAATTTCCCTTTTATCATGACTTATGCAGAAGACTTGAAGTTCATGGCTGCGGGCTGCCAGAAACTCTTTTGACTCTTTTGTTCCTGTCATCCATGTCATGTCATGCCATGGGGTTAGAACCTCAGAATCTATATAACGTTATTTATTTCATACCACGTTTTTAGTATTCTGTAGAGATCCTTCCCCCAAAGTATCATAAATATCTCGAGGTTGCCATGATAGCAGATATACTAATGCCTCTGATCGATGATTAATATATGTCAATATCAATATAATTATATTTTAATACCCATAATAAAATTGGTGCAAGAACTTTCAGAAATTGTAAGTGTTTACTGACTGTACAGATGTGACTAACCTTCTCACTAGACAAAGACAATTGCTCACCCTTACCAAGACTCCCTTATCATGTCAGGAACCTAGTCAATAGGAATTGGGATGTTTCTTTTAATTACAATTGTCCAGTAATTCTTTGTCAGTCAATCATGATGATTATATTGACTCAATGAAAGAAATACAAGCTGTCTTTGTCATTCGTGTACAGATGGGTGGAAAAGATGGTGTTGTCCACAAAGAGTTTGAAAAGCAAGTGTCAATTCCTCCTCATTTGATGATTGGCTCTTCGGATCGTTAGCCTCTTATGAGAAACCATATCAAATCAATTTATATCCAAACTTTTTATGTTAAATGTACAAATTAAAAAATAATAATTAATATGCCACAAAACAATAAAATAAACCTTTTTATCACCTATAATTAGATATTAATTGACTCTTGTGGATACCTTAATTCCAACTTAATATCTGGTATCTAACCAAACCCTTTAATCACCAAAGCAAATTTTTTAATTAGGTTTCTTTCTTTCAAGAAATTTCAAATGGTATCCAAGTATTTTGTATAGGAAACATAAAGGTTAATTTGGTTGCAAACAGAGACATCCAACTTAGGAATCAATTAGGAAATTCCATATGGTCCTCGAATCAACCTACATCAACCAAGATAAAATAAATGTTATAAAAAGATCTTGAATAAACCTACATCAATCTCTTTATGCTTCAGAGAGAGATTCCATATTCTGTATTTTAAAATATCCAAATTAATTTCTACTAAATTTCAAGATGCAATATAGAAAATCAGAACTTTCTACTGAATACTAGGAAGGCTCACATGTCAGAGCCTTAAAATTGATCATGGTTTTTTCTTTTCTG
This sequence comes from Adenanthera pavonina, assembly GCA_026686845.1. Classification (NCBI taxonomy): domain Eukaryota; kingdom Viridiplantae; phylum Streptophyta; class Magnoliopsida; order Fabales; family Fabaceae; genus Adenanthera; species Adenanthera pavonina. Next base: position 19,731,224 of record JAIVEN010000023.1, on the reverse strand, counting down.
GTGGAAAAAATGGACCATGGGTGATTGAATTAGTAGTGCAATGGTCCCCTCAAATGTCCAGCCCAACTGAAATATGAACCAGAAGTTGAGGTTAAGAAAGCAGACAATCCCGTGGTCCAACTCTTCAATTGTGATTCTCATGATGGTTAGCAGAATGCAAAAACAAGGGCATCACAAAATGTCTATGAGCCACTACCCCCTAAATTTCCTGGAAAATGTTTATCCTTCATTAATTTTGAACACCACTGGTAGTGGGCAAGTATTTGCTTGTCCTTTTTTGTTTCATGGTCCATTTTCATTTGGACACAGTCCCTACAACATGATCAGACCCCAACATTTATCTGTCAGTGAGACAGGGAGACAGCGACACAATTAATTTGAGTAAGATGATAAACAAAATATAAAAAGTTCAAGTGCATTTTCCATGTTCAATAAAAAGTAAGAGGATAGAATTTCTCATGTAGTTATTCATTTAGAAGCTTGCTAGTACAAGCTTCTATCTTCCATAATTCTATTCTTCTCAACCCTGAAACGTAGGATTGTGAACTTTTGATATGTCTCATATGGTCCCTCATAGTATTTCTTAATTGGCCACATTGGATCCGCATTATACTTCACCTAACCAAGTTCGAAAGGAAAAAAACTGAATAAAAAAACCAATGAAACTTATGGCTTGCTGACTCTTATGAGAAATTTTGCAACTTAATGAGTGATGATGATGACTTGAAAAGAAATGAAGTTGAAGAGAAGGGGTGAGAACAAGTCTTTGTGTTTATAACAACTAATACTGCTTGAAAGCATCCATCAAAAATCATGCATCCACTGATTTCTTCTACAAAACAAGATCGTATATAATGGATGTAAGGTATTCAAAAAGAAAAAAGGTCTTCTGTTGACCGCAGCTTTTTGATTTTGCTGCTAATAATTGGTGACTCAGTTCTTATTTACAATGATGAGAAACAGATTTAGAATCTTACAAAAATCATTTGTCAACATGAGCAACTGTTCTTTGAGAATTAACTTCTGGATCAACTATTACATCCGTCGAGGTTGAGCCTCCGAAAGTCATTTCAACAATGTCATTTTCTGAAGATGAAGAAGTGACTTCATAAATGTTGCTTTTGCTAGCTCTACTTTCCTTACTATCATTTGATATGTGTTCTTCATGCACCATGTCTAGGTGTACCACCACGCCACCTATTGCCTCAGTTTCATTCACTTCAGGAGGAACACCATTTTCATCATCAAAGCTATGGATCCAGTCCTCTTCTGTTGTGGTTTTAGGCTCTTCAACCTCTTCGTTTCCCTTAATGGAGCCACCATCTGGTTCAGTTTTCATTCTCATCTGCAATTGCATACCATTTGGTGGTCCTTTAATTTGTGCTTCTGCTTCCTTCTCATTACTTTGAGGATCACTAATAGCCAGTATCTTAGGGGTCTCCTCATTGGCTTGCCCTTTGTCGCTTCTGCTTGATCTGTCATCAGCATTTCCAGGATTTTTGTCCAGCCTTCCACTATTGATCTGCTTAGGATCCACAATATGTACTTTTCCTGAGGTAGGAAAGTCTATTTCATCCAACCCTGATGGTCTCCCTTTACGACCCAAGGACACAACCCCATATGGTTGAACAAGCTTGGGTTGACCGCCATAGTTGTATGGTTTGTTTCTTGAACGGTTGATCTGGAATAACAACCAAGCACAACCAACCAGAAACAACATCACCAGCAATGCCTGCTTCATGTTAGCCCCTCTGGATCTCTGCTGCCTCCCGAAACTCTGATACTCCATTCTGCCAATGATCCAAATCAACAAGTTTAAGTTTTTTGCTAATAATGAAAAAGTCAAACTCTACGAAAGAAGAACCCCAAAATATGTAGAGTGGGTTCTTCAATAGGGTGATTCTAGCATTATAGAAATTCAAGAATTTGCAGAACCGGCAGGATGCAATCCAACATTATCCCCTGGCGAAGAAATTCAAGTTTTAGGCTCCAACAACACCAAAGCCCCTTTAAATTTGATTGATGAATAGAAATTCGTATTACGGAAGAACCCAATTCTTGAAATTTTCTTTCACCCATGCTTTCCTATCATCTGTAATTCATATAAAACGAGTGGACCTAATAATTCACTGTAACAACAGGGAAACTGGAAACTTGTCAACGAAAGACCGAAAACGAAAATCGTACTGAATTGAACAGAAAAATTGAAATCAAAAGCAGAGGAATGGTCATATCAATGGGGGAAAAGAGCAGAGAAATGGTTCTGGTGTAAGAAAAACAAGGTCGGTTTGCACATTGCTTTCTCTGGTTCCAAATATATGCAGGCAAAAATTAATCTTTGGACTCATTCGCAACAAAACAAGAATCAGGAACTTCATCGCACTCTAGAATTCAAGAGACAAGCATCATCATGGCCAAAAGAAAAACCGACCGAACTGAAACAGACACTGAAGCGAGCGATGCAAATTTGAAAAGACCAAGGGACGATCAAGAACTCTTAACCAGAAAGAAAACGATATGAGATTTACCTTTTGGGAGTGAAGAGCGTGATGATCTTGCTCCGTAGAATTGTCTTCTTGCTCTTTTCGATCTTTGTGCTTTTCAAAAAATCCTCAGGAGATCAAAATTAGGAGTTCGGCACTACTGTAGAGTCGTTGAGAATGCCCAAAGTAGCGGTTGCTTTTTATGTGTCATCCCCAAAATACCCCCGGCATTTTCGCCGAACCTGACTGCTTACTCGATGCGAGCTGAGGGTGAAAGAGTGACGATATATTGAAGTATCCGAGGGCATATGTCCTTGACCTTGAGTGCTATATGTCCTTCCCTATCTTTCTTTCTTTCTAATTCCTGAAATTAATGCCAATTTTTCGAAGGGGTCATACTATTAAATCGTTGGCCAAAAGAAAAAAAGTATTCTTGCAAATATTTTTAATTATTTTCCCATTGTTGTCATTAAGTTGAGATAGAACTATCAAAGTTTGGTTCAAGAAATTTTAAATATCATGCCAGCGAATTATCAGAACCACCATGTTGTTATTGATTATTCATTATTAATTATTATAATAGTTTGACGGATCTCATATGATTCGGATATATTGGTTTAATAATAGAAAATGGTCAAACCCACATGTGCAAGCAATTGATTCAAATTTATTAGTGGGACTTTCTGCTGTCTTATTTTGGACCAACCGGCCCTTCCTTTATTTATCAAATTAAAAATTGGCCTCCTGGATTGAAAGTTTAGTTTTTCATTTGATATGGAATAGTAATCACCCCAATAATAATAAAAATAATAATAAAGATTATCGTGGAATCATTCGCCTCTGTTGTAATGTGAGGTGGAGAAATAATAAAATCTTAATTGGCATTTCAATTTGAATGAGCAAATGATAAGAAATGCATGAAATTGTCGAATGCCAACCGTTATCATATTTTACAGAGGGTATAAATGTATAATATACTAATACAACACCCCCCCCCAACAAAAAAAAAAACAAAACACCCAACTGTTCTTGGGATATTATATTAGAAGAACAAGATTTACTTTTTAATTAATTATATCGTTGATAAATTTTTTATTTAAACTTTTTTCATTTGTCAAACCTTTGAGATTAGGCGAAATAATTTTGACTTTTAATTGATGGGCTAATATTAAGGTTGGATCTTCTTAGATCCAACACTCAGCCCGGATCAGCCCAAAAAATTTTGGCCCCTATGTAACTTGGGCCTTGGTTTGGTATGGTCTTCCTCGCCAGTGATGTCAAGGTATGTTCGGCCCAACCTAGTTCGTTCATGTGCTCTCTATTTGACTTTTTCTCTGAAAGTAAAAGCACCCACTGGCCACTGAAACCCCTTTTCCAGTTAAACTTTATACAGTATTATATATGTTAATATAGTATACTATGCTGGAAAAAACTTAAATGTGCGTGTGGGTTTTAATTTTAAAAGTTAATAATAAAAATAAAAAATATATGTTTATATACCTTTTATTTTCTTTGATCTAACAATAAATTTTGGCCAAAAAAAAAGAGCTAACAAGAATTATTTATTTATCGTTAGAATATTTTAGCTTATAATAATTTTGGTCATCTTTTTTTCTAACATTTTATCATATTTATATGATTAGGAAAAGCAATATATTTTTATATTTAAATTGTTTTGGAAGAGATATGACATGCCATTGCCACGTATGTTTTACATTCTGAGGTCCAACAAAGTCATATATAAGACACACAAATCTTGCAATCATTTATAGATAAGGACGAAATATTTTTATATAATAATAATATATGAGAGATGTGGACAAGGCAAGGCAAGAGGAGGCTCCTCGTGGAGAGGCCAAATGGGAGGCAAATACAAAAAGCAATAAATTATGAAGAGAGAAGTTGAGTGAAAAGGAAATGTGATTGGGAAAATTAAAGTGGGAAAAAAGCAGAAGCACTACATTTAAAAGTGGTTCAATGACATGAAATATGTAGAAATATTTATAAGAAATTGAAAAACACCAAAGACAATGACACGAAAGTAGCTTCATGCCCTACATATCCAATAATTTAGAGCCACATTGAATATCCAAATATCTTCACGGAACCCTTCTACTATATATATATACTCCCAATTTACTATATATATATATCACCTAAATTGATGTTTTCATTGTATAAAAAATTAATGATATCCCTATAGTTAATTACTCAATTAGGTTTCATGGTGTTTATAATTATTTTTTATCAACTCATATAGCTAGCTAGTACTAACATCAAAGATGTTACATATCTGAAGAGTTTTGGTAATATTAACTATAAGTATTAGAGAATATTTTTTATGATCGCAATTCGACAGTTTGTGCAATAATGTCTTCGTCCAAGAGATCACCACCATATATATGGGATCTCCACGAAGGAAATGAATAAAATAAATGAAGTGGATCACACACACACGAAATTAATAAATAAAGTGTTCTATCAACTTTAAAATGAATTCTATCTATAAAAATGAAACTCAAAAAGTAAAACAATACAAAGTGCTCCAATATAGTATTGATGTTGTATAAAAGTGAGGTGTTTCGTGCGAATGCGAATGCGAATTTCTTATTGGTGAATAAAGAAATGTTTGAAGGAAGATGAGGATGTTAAGAAAACTCCCATCCAATGGTCAAATCACAGTTCCCACAAATTTAAGTTTCTTGTTATTATTTTAATTCTGCTTTTCCTTTATACTTTCCCCTGGTAAGCAAACCACCAACAGCCTCTGTGACCATAAAGAATATATATATATATATATATGAACATTTCATTTTCATCCAAACAAATTTATTTTGTATTAAATAAAATTAAAAAATCGCAATTTAATTTGTTCTACGTAGGGATACCTTTTCCTCTCTCTCTTTTCGCCATCTTAATTGAATTATATTACACCTGTGGTCGAAAGAAGGGGGCAATTGCTCCTAACACGGGAAAAAAATATATCATCTGCTATATATATAATTTGCACTTACCCACCATGAATTTAAATTGTATTATTGTTATGTTACGTCTGACAAAAATGAAAAAGCATAAACTCACAAATTTATAATGTATTTGAAACTTAATTATTTTGAGTATTTATTACATAATATTATAACTAATCTGTGAGTGTGATAAATATATTTGTTTGAAATCTTATGCTTAGAAAGTGCTTTTTCAATATTTTATTACACTATTTAGACCATATGCATCAGTCCCTATTTATCATTGTTTTGACATTTGGTTGGTGTAAGAGTAAATTTATCACCATCAAAATAATCCTAACTCATCATAATAACCCATTAATTATAGCTAGTAAATCAAATTGGTGGGTTGGTTCACCAAATGCCAATTTTCTTAAGTCTTAGAATTGAGATGATTTTGCTTGTAAAAAAAAAAAAAGAGTTGGGATACCAATAAAATCGATGCTATCACAGTTAGCTAGTAAATATATAGTTGGGATTTCACGTATAATGTCTTGCGTTCAATTTCTAATTGTATGAAAAGATTTAGTTGAGAGGAGTAAATCTCATTTTAATGATACCTAAAAAAGGATTAGTTTTCAACCCCTTTGCTGAGAGGGATATTGATGCTTAAAAAAAATTGAGATGATTCTATTACACTTAACTCTTGAGTTAGTGCAAACTAATTTGAGTATATATGTACTGTGGGTTTTTTTTCCCCCTTAAATCTCATTATTAAAATCTACTATACTGTAATTTCTTCTAACATTTTGAATTAGTCCAAAAGGCACATTCTTCCTATCCCATAGTAACATAAAATCCAAAAGGATCATGCTTCACCAATTCTCCTGTTTCAAATTATTGTTTCAAATCATATGATGATACAGTATTAGAATTTCAAACCCATTTCATGAGATGACAAGCGATATATATTTAGTTTTTCATACTATTTTATTCTTCTATAGTTCTATATTACATTTGTCCTTCACTTTATTCGTTGGTTATTGCAAGCTCTTTTTCTTTTTTCTTTTTTTTCCAAATTTTGGGATATTGAACAAGTCAACTAATATATAATCACTTAAATGAACCAAGCTGTACACTTTATAATATTTTAACTGTGGATTTCAATGGAAATAATTGCTCTAATGTTAAAACATAAATGTGTAATTTCATGCATTATTATTTTGTTTTCCAATAATATACCTGCACCATTTGGGTATAAAAATTAATGCAGTTTAAGGTTTGTACGTAGCTGCCCTTTCTCGCAAGTGTTCTTCGATGGGTACAACCCCTAGATATTGCACAGGTTCTTCAGACACTGATCTCAAAGTGTACTTTACCATTGGGGCAATTCTAGCAAGTAAAAAATTTTAATGTTAAATGCAAACTTCATATATGAAGTGAATATGTTAAGAGTATTTTAAAAATTTATATAGAATAATGGAGAATTTATTGAAAAGATGTGAAAAATAAATTTAAGTTAATTGAGGGGAAATTACAGGGTGAATGTTCATATCCCTTTCATAAGAATGCAACTTCTGGAAAATAGAAATTCAATAAATTTGGCCACCCATTCTTCTTTTAATTATTAGAAACGATTTGTTAATATTTTAAAATTAAGGTTAAAATATTTTATACTTACTTTCAAACTGCCAAAAATACCAATAAACAAATGGTTAATAAAAAATTATACTCCCTTTTATCCTAAATATAGGGTCTTTTATCCTGATTTTAAATATAATACCTTTTACAGTACATGAAATAATATTTAGTATAAATTTAAAAAAATACTCTTATTTAATGTATTTCAGAGAGAGAGAAAAAGGTTAAATAAGTGTAGTTTTGAAAAAAATGTAATTTTCAAAAAAATAAAGACAATTAACTAACTTTAATTCTCATTTTTAATCCACATACAACAACAATAATAATATTAGTCTTATCCCACTAATGTGAAATCGGCTACATGGATCATATGACGTCATTAAACTTTATTAAATATCATCTCTTCAGACAAATCATTTCTCAAAAGATCATTCTTTATAACTTTCATTAGTGTTCTTTTCAGTCTTCCTCTATGCCTTTTGATAGGGCTCCAAGCCATTTGATCAACTCTCCTCACGGACTCCTCTTGCCCTCTTCTTTGTACGTGCCCAAATCACCTTAAATGATTTTCTACCATTTTCTTCTCGATAGGTGCTACTCCGACTTTCTTTCGTATACAATCATTTCGTATCTTATCTAATTTTATATGATTACACATCCATCTCAACATTCTCATCTTTACTACTCCCATCTTATGTTCTTGTTATCCTTTCAAAACTCAATATTCACTACCATATAACATTCACTCCTATATTCTTAATCCAAATAATTTGATTAAAATAATTTTATATTAAACATCATAGAAAATAGTAATTCTTTGTTTGTGGAACATGTGACTTGTGTCATGTGGGAACATGAGAAAAAGATTTCAATGCATGGCCATTGGCCCGAGCCTTTGTTTGTAGTGTTTCAGTGACTGAATACCATATAGCTTTGCGATGACCTGAGCGTGCCACGTGTCCTAAACATTCATGCAGCGCATTCTGTGTGATTATTCGTTCAGCGTCCACGCAACTTTTTTTTTTTTTTTTAATATCCATTTAGTATCTCATAACCACTTTACATTTCAATTAATTTGGATTAAGTTATGATTGAGCTCTCTTTAGAAAAACTCTTCTAAAAATATTTTTTGCAATCATATAACTTCAAATTGAAAATATTGTGCTTAAACGACCATAATTTTTTCTACTAGAACCGATGATAAATAATTTTCCCATCATTTTTTTTTCTTGGCCAAATTTCCTAGTACGTTAAACAGTTTTTTTACATGCCTACAATCTAGGAATGTTCACATGAATAAATTATAAATATAATTAGATTACTCCAACCATTCTTTTTTTTCTTTTTTAGTGAGAGACATGGGGCTAAGCCCTAAATACAGGTGAGCTACAAAAATAGAACTAAGATTACAAAGTAATTGCTACTCAACGTTGCTCACCATGGCCCGCCAAATCCTTAGTCATGAGACATTGAATCTCCAATGAAGGCATAGCAATATAATTAATGCCGAAGTCTCTAATATATTTATTTTATACCTATAAAATACTCATATTTTATGTTATTTTTTTCTTGAAAATGATGAGTTTTAATATATTTTTGGCATGATTCTATATAATTTGAGTATATTTGCATCTTAGGAAAATTATGAGAAGTTTTGAGCATTTTAAAGTCAAAAATATGAAGAAAAACATAGACTAATGACTCCATCCGGCCCCAAGCAATTTCCACACCCGTGAGCAAGTGAGGAGGCGGACTGATATATTGTCAAGTTTTGTATAGACCCGATGCTGGGTCAACTTAAATTACTCTAGCTAGCATTGGGTGAAGAACAAAGGAAGAATAAAAAATTGAGAATGAGATGGTGCCAAGTGAACATAAATTCTTTCCATACAATGCCGAGTGACGTCGTTTAAGACATCTTCCCTCCTTGATTAGCAAGCATCGCATGAGGTCTATAAATAAGGCTTTCTATACACATAACAACACACAATCACTCATTCTAAAACCCTAGAAAAGCTATTTTGAAGCCTCTAGAGATTAGAGGGAGTATTCTGACGGCATATCTAGAGGAATTGAAGGCGTAGTAAGGTTGAATAATTCTCTTCATCTACTACTTCTCTTTCTTTAGTCTTTGTTCTAATGTTTTGGGGAATTATTATACTTTTGCTATTGAGAATGATATTTTGGTGTAACTAATTCTCCTAATTAGAGGTAGAGATGTAGTCTAACTAGAATTGATTAAAGTTTTACTCTGAGATTATGACTCTTGTTTTATGATTCAATTTTTTCAATATATTTATGTTTAATTATATCTATTTCTTTTATTTTTCCTAGCGAATTTTGTGATTGGCCACCATAAGATTCATTTTGTAGGTAAACTTGATAGACTGAAAGGTGAAAAGTGAACCTAGACATAGAGAGATAGATATAAACAACAATTCTAGAGATAGAATTAAGTGTTTATGGTGACTTTAGTTATAATTTTAAGATTTAATTAGGAATTTTGGCTGCATGAGAGTAAATTAGAACCTCACTAAATATGGACTAATCAATTAAGAGGTAATTAAGACAATTTAGAAATAACTGTAACTGTGATTATAAAAAGAGTCAATTTAAAAGTAAGTTTTAATTATCTCAAGAAGGTGAAATCCAATCCCCTAGCACTTTTAGTGATTGAATTAAACTCAACATATTTGCTTTTCTATATTATTTTTACTTTTATTTTAATCTTTTCTTGATGATTTACAAATTGTTTTTCTTAACTAAAATTAATTAATTAAGTGAGCCATAATCTCTCTTGGGTTCGGCTCTGTAATACTCTGAACTTTTTATTACTGTGATTGACCCTATAGATTTGCAAAATCCCGATTAAGTTTTTGAGGAGGGATAATTGGAAAAATTTTAGCTAAGCTAAGAAAAATTTTTGCTTTTATTTTTAATTCTAAATTGATACCTGCCTTTTTTATACTTATGTAAGTATACTTATTACGTTGAAAGTCATGAGATTGAGCTCAATTTCCTAAATAGGTGAGGTAAACAGCCAATCAAATATAAGTGAGGAATTATGAGCCTTGAATTTGAGCACAATTAGCTAGCTATGAGAGGTGAAAATAAGTAGTCAAATAAGTAGGATAATTGATTATATATTTATTTTTTAACTTGCATAGTTCAATCAAAATTCATGAGTATTATTATTTGTGAGAAATGACTCAAAAAACTAATTAAAAAAATAAATAGTGTGTAAAAAATTATCCATTCCACTAGTTTGACTTGTGCTTAGTAACTGGAGGGCTTCATCAAAAAGTGTTGTCCTTCGCATCAAATGGTGCAAAGTAAGCTATGAGTATGCCAAAGGCATTTTTGTGCAAAATTTATGTTAGTTTTAGTAATTGAGGGTACGCATCACAAATGTGAAACCTGTGTGTCAAAAAGGCACATAACGGCTAAAGAAAGGAAATAATCTCCAAATAAAATTGAAGCACAAAATGTGCAAGGAAAAATAAAAATAAAGGTGAAAAGTACCTCATTGTAATCAAATGAAAATCATAAGATGCATGAGGGAATTTATAAATTATTGAAGATCTTTTTGATCTTTCACTGAGACTCATATAGTTTGGATTGAGGTATTGTAAATTCCTAAATAAGAATTGTAATTTTCAATCCTCTTGTTTGGCTGGTTGTTGACACTGATTATATTCTGGTTAGCACACGCACTATAAGTTCATGAATATGACTAAATACCTATTGGCTGGATACTGAACTTATTCTTTCATATATATATATATATATTACACTCTCTATCTTGACAAGTAGCAAATTGTTCTAAAATTTTGGGAATAAGTGGATGTGAGTCTTTACATAGAAAAATTTCATTAAGCTTAAACTTAGTTTTTGTTTTAAGACAAGTAAAGATTTAAGTGTGGGGAGATTTGATATGTTTATTTTAGTCTCCTCCTAAACTGGTTGAAGCAATTTGATGTGCACATATATTAGCCCTCCCTATATACATGAACAACATTGACTTCCCAATCCATCTTTATTCACTGTTTAATTGCCTCAAGCAATCTCTCGTCACCAGAAAAGGCCTTAACCTGGCCATTAACAACTTTAACCACCTCCAACGTGTTAGATTCAATAATAAGTTTCCTAATTCTAATTGTCCAACACCATTGAAGACCATTAAGAATAGCCCACATTTCTCCCACTTGTGCATCACATATTGCAATCTTATAAGTAAATCCCCCTTCCCACTTGCCATGCTCATTTCTTAAAATTCCTCCACAACTTGCAATGCCAAAACCACTTTTTACCACCCTATCAACATTTAACTTTATCCTTCCCATAGGTGATCTCTTCCATTACACCAGTATTCGATGTCTTCTTAAATAATCAACTTCTACATTAGTATTCTCCTTCCATTTCAAAGCTCTAATAAACTCTAAAATAACAAGTCTACAAGTATGAAACTTAATAGGAATTTGCTAAAAAATAACTTGATTTCTCAATCTCCATATAAACCAACAGGCAATAGCAAAAACATTACACCATTCCACCTCTTCAAGCTAACTATCTTCTTTAACAAGATTTTCTATCATCCATTGGAAAAATTGAACAAAAAAGAAATGATTTTGAATGACAAGAGGTAAGATAGAACACCAAATATATGAACCTTGAGGACAATCCCTAGGAACATGCAACATATCCTCTTCATATTATCCATATGCCTAGCAAGTTCCATTTTCTGAAGTCCAATGACTTCTCATTGCTGTGTCATCAATTTGCTATGCATTGACAACCAATTAAAAACTCTAACTCATTCAAGAACTTGAACCCTCTATATTTTCTTTCAAATACTATCCACACCCATTTGACCATTAGAAGTCAATATTCTATGCACACTGACAACTGAAAAATCCCAACATTTATTTGGAATCCACCTAATAATATCTTCTCCAAATTGTTGTTAAGGAGGCATCATCACAGTAATTTTCAATAAAATTTGTTGATTGACAATTCCTTTTATAGCATGAAAATCCTAAGCTCCATCTCCTCTTGTCAGATCTTGAACCCTCAAATTCTCAAGCTCATTCAATACTTGCAATACTTGCTCGCACAACTTCTTTTCACGTTTAACCCATATATCATTCCAAATTGAAGTTTGCTGCCCAAATCTAGTCTCCCAACTAATCTACTCCCTAAAAAATTCCATCTTTTCATGATCTCTTTCCATAAAATTGAATCAGTTGGCTTCAATCTAGTATCTTGCCTAATGAAAGCTTGTGTCGTGAGGGTCTCAATTTAATAAATAAGTGGAACCACTATAGGATAGTGATCCGACCTAGGTCATGTTCACAAAAGAGAAACGAGTGGAAGTAATTAAGAAAGCTTAAAAAATGTTTATCTAAAAATATAATTAATTCTACACTAGATGCAATGCAAGTTTGAGGATTTGTTTGATTTTTATCAAAATTCAAGGAAAAGGAATTAACTAAGAGAATAGTTATGCCAAATCACCAAAAAGAATTCAAAACTTACAAGGTAGGAAAGAGGAGTTTGAATGCACTATAGTGAATTGTGGTGCTCTCCAATTTTATTAGGGAAGTTACTAATCACAAGACTCTTAATGATTTTACAAAGGAAAATTGAATAGGCATTGGTTTGACATTGTGTAACTATTAAGTCCAACCATAATTCTTCATGTTAAGTGTAAGATTTGGTCATTTAGTTATATCAATTTCACCCAAACACTTAAAAAGGCATGTCACAATATTGAACCTTAGATTGATTAATTGGATTGTAATTGAATCCATTGTCATACTTTAATCATTACAACCCCAAAATCATTAACAACCAATCATACAACTCACCTAAATCAACAATTTAACCATCTTAAATCATTTACCATACATTCAAGATAACCAAACTATAGCTAAAGATAAGAATATGATAAGTTGAAAAATTGTGTATGACATTAACATAGAAACACCAATCCAATTATACCAAATGAATACTCTCAAATGAAATTGATCAAAGTCAATCCAATATCCAGCAACAATATCAATTCCAAGCTATCAACATAGCATAAAAATCTGTCCAAAATCTGAGAATACTAATCAAACTAGGAAGATAAAAAGAGAGTGAGAATTTCTCCTTTGTAGTCATAGAATTTCAATGACTTCATAGCCTTTTCCCTGGCTCAATTGGAGATCACCACTCCAACTCAAGCTTCCATAATCTTGAACTCAAATTTAGCAAACAAAGAAGAGGAGAAGAGCTTATCCATGTTTAAGAAACAAAGTAGAAATCGATTGCACTAGAAAATCACCAAGGTCTTGAATCTTCAATTGGTTTCAATTCTTCAACTCCTCTGAGTGTGATTCATGTCCAAATTTGGAAACCTTGAGAAGGAGATGAAATTAAGTAGAGAATAATGGAGAGGAATGGACAAAATGGTGGTGGAAGCAAGGATATATGAGTTAATGAAGGTTTAATCGGTGAAAATGGTAGAAGTTAATGGATATTGATGAGTTTGGGGAAGAGCACTTGGAGAAGGTTAGAGAGAGAGCGTAAGAAGCATGAACTGTAAGTTTTTTTAGATTTGAATAATGATGCCAAATGGGCTAGGGTAAGTGTTTATGGCTTTACGAAGGGTATGAAGTCATTATCCATGAAAGATGTTTAGTTGGATCAATGAATGGTTACTAGGATATTAGGTAGCTTGTGTGGAGTTGTGGGCCTCATTCCCTCTTGCAATTTAAGTCTTAGCCCATTAGCTTGCCAACACATCCATGCCCAAAGACCTACCAAAAGATGTTACATAAAATAATCAAGATATGACATATAAAACCATGTAACATAAATGATATAAAATTTTGGTCTAAAATTATAAAATCAATTCAAGCATAATTTGGGCATGAATAATCAAGAAATTTATCACTAAAATTAAGGGGAAAAAACTCTCTAAATTATGCAAAACAAAGCAAGAAAAATCCTAAGAAAATAGCTAGAAAATAGACTTCTTAAGAAAGTTGACTAAAATACCCTTCTTTGATTAAAGTTTGACTGACTCTAGAATGAAAACCCTAATCACTATGGTCAAGTTTGTAACTCAAATTAATCCTAATTAAGTACTCTAAATGATGTAGGTGAATAATACAAGAGTCATTAAGGATAATTAAATATAATTCAAGTGGAACTATAACTGGGGGTATTTTTGGGAAAGTGAAAAATGAGTAAATAGTACATGGGAATGGGTCTAACATGGATTAAAATCTAATCACATGGGATGGTTAATGACATTAAATAAAAAATCTCATCCGAAATTATAAAGAAAACCATAATTTAATCACTCGGATAAGTCAAGTCAAGCAATTATCTAGCTAATCAATATGGAAAATACACCAATAAAAAGAATTAACAACCAAATCTATGAAATATAATAAAATATCACAAAATGTGCTTAAAACTAAGGATTTAACACATTTTTTCACTAACTACACAAAACTGACTAAAACACAGATATGCAATAAAGCCACAAAAATAGTCGAATAAATGTGATAAAAATACTAGATTTAGAGAATAAAAAATGGTTAAATCTTGTTACATTACCTAATATCAAGATCACCCTCATATGTCCTTGTCAAAACTTGCACACATAAATCACTTGATTTTGTTACTAAGCCCCAGGTCGATTTCAATAAAAAAGCATCATTCATGTGAGATAAAGATTTTATACCAACACCCCCTTCCTCTTTGCTACAATAGAGCTTCTTCCACCTAAGAGCATGCCACCTTCTTTCATTATGATCCCCATATAAAACATCTCTCCACTTTCTCGATGTCCATAATAATTTGCTTGGGAATTTTATCATGCTGCAATTGATGTAAAGGTGAATACTAGTAACAAATTTAACCAGTGTAATTCTTCCTGCAAGAGACAAAGATTTCGCCTTCCACGCACTAAGCTTTGCGTTAACTTTATTAACAACATACCCAAATCTATCATCAACTTTCTTCTTATTTGTAATTAGAGCCTCCAAATATCTTCCCAGCTCCTCAACCTCTTGAAAGCCACTTTTCTGACAAATTTTTATCCTCACCCCTCTTTCCACACTAGGTGAGAAAATAAACATAAGTTATAAAAATGCTAATCTTGTGACCAAACATATCACAAAATGAATTTAGGCATTCCATAATGGCTTCCATTTGCTTTGAGCTTGCTTTAGCCACCAAGACAAGGTCATCAGCAAAAATCAAATGGGAAATAAGGGGACCTCCTCTTCCAACTTGCATTGCTTTCTATTTACCATCATTCATTAGCTCAATAATAGGTGTGTTAGCTTCTCCATTACTAAAACAAATAAATAAAGGGAAATGGGATCCCTTTTTCTAATACCCCTCGAAGGAACAAAACCACCAATTTTCTCACCATTCCATAAGATGTTAGAAGTAACAAATGTAACACAATTTATCACAATATTAATAAAACTACTTGGCCAGGCTAACTCTTCTATCACATGTTTTGAATATTGCCAACTAACTCTATCATAAGCTTTTCCTAAATCTACTTTAATAGCCATAAATCCTCTTTTGCCTTTCAATTTCTTCATAGAATGAATAATTTCTTTAATAATGATTATATTATCTTGAATATTACGATCCAGTATAAAACTCGCTTAAAGAGGGGAAATAATCTCAAGCAGAATGTCTTTAATTCTACTAACAAGAATTTTATATAAGCACTTATACACTACATTACACAAGGAAATAGGACAAAAATGATTCACCTTTTCTGGTTTCTCTACCTTCATAATCAAAACCACCAAAGTATTGTTGTTTTCCTTGATCTTATTACTTTGTAACCATAAATCCTTTATCATTCTACATACACTGTCTCCCACCACATCCTAATTTTGTTTGAAGAACACTGCAAGATAACAATCATCTCCTAGAGCTTTAAGATTCCCAATACCAAACATTGCTTCCTTGATCTCCTCTTTTGTAATTTTTCCTGACATGGTTTCTAGTCTCCTATTCTCTATTGATGGCCATCGACATTTTGTAATACACCAGGGCATGTATATATTCTTCTCAGTGAAGAGAGATTTATAAAAGCCCACCACATGATTAATAATTTCATCTTTCCTTTCAAACCACTGATCCGCATCATTATTAAACATAATGACATGATTCCTCCTTCTACGAATGGTTGTTTTAGTGTGATAATATGATGTATTTCTATCACCAAAGTTTATCCATTGAGCTCTAGATTTCTGAAACCATAATGTTTCCTCCTGATCAAGAACCTTCTCCAATTCACTTCGTAACTCCAATTCTAGCTTCTCAAGGAAAGGGTTATAGCAATGTTGAAGCTTATTCTTAATACTCTTGATCCTCATCATAAGCTCCTTCTTCCGCTTCTTAATATTACCAAAGACATGGACATTCCAATCCTTTAGAAACAAAGTAAGATCCTTCAAACTTTCATTGACAGCTAAATCCTTTCTCCATCAATTTTTAACAGCTATTTTAAACTCTGGATATTGTTAGATATCTTGAGTCCCACATTGGATGAGAATAAGGCTTATGAAGTGTATATAAAAGAGAGGAGACAAAATATAGTAAAATAGTTTTAGAGGGAAAAGGCTAAGTAGACTTAACAATTATTTACTTAATATTTAAAGCATTTAGCATTTAGTATGTGTCGCATCGTGACTGTTGGATTGATCTAATGGTGGAGATCTGATCTGGTATAAATTTGAGATTAATATATTTAATTAATAGTTTTTATTTTTCAGAACCAGCATTTTCAAATAACAATGTTCAAAAACGGACTAATTGATTATAATTTAATTACCAACATTATGAAACAGCACATTAATTTCTTTTATTTTGTTTTAATTGCATTTGATATTCTGTTTCATTTTTCATTGCTATAAAAGGGTCAAACCAGAGACTAAAAAACATATCTCTCACAGTCTCTCCTCTTGCTCATAGTTCATTTGTTTCATTATGTGTTTCAAGATAGCTAAAGTTGCTGTCAGATATCTTTGGTACCTAGGATAATTCCTAGGAATGATTCACCAGATCCCTGCAGCAAACATAGTGGGAGCAAATAACACCTTAAAGATAGTATGTTACCATACGTTTCTAGGCACCGGTTGTTTTTATATACTGTTTCTAACAATGGTTCATCCATGCTGCTTTAAACCGAAAGGGTCGTGCTTCCTTATTGCTTATCACATCGCTCAAGGATATATACAAGGATGATGATTCGAACACAATCTTGGCCTAACTTTGACCGTGGCATCCATAAATCTATACCAATTAAGAAATAAAAAATAGCTCAATAATTAATATAATTTTGCTAAATTAATTGTTCTTATTGTATTTTCTCTTTTTCTCATTAATTAATAACTATGAACATTAATGGATATATTTTACTGTTCATTTGATGTTCAACTTATTGTATTACTCCATCTGCTTTTATTTATAAGTCATTTTTAACTATTTTATATAAATTAAAAAAATTAGTTAGAGTTAATATGGGGTCAACACCAAACTAGTGGCCGGTGGTTTTGCAACTTCATCTCCAAAATTTGTAACTTACTTACTTTAAATTTGAAACTTAAATTTCCAATTTTTACTACTAATAGTTAGTTACTATAGTGATTTGCAACTTTTCAAAATTAGCAACTTTGTCACTCCAAATTTGTAATTTATTGTTTAAATTTTTACTACGAATTGTTTTAATGGTTTGTAACTTATTTTGTCTGAATTTACAACTTTTTTCTAAACTTTTACTGTAAATTATTTTAATATTTTTCAACTTCTTTTTTAAGATTTTACAACTTGCTTACTTTAAAATTTCAACTCAATTTCCAAATTTTTACTACAAGAACAATTGAAAACATTTAATAGCTAGAATTGAATTCTTTGATAGTGAAAAATTTTAAACACAAAAGTAAGAAAGTTTCAAATATTGAAAAAAAAATTGCAAAGCACGGGAATAATTCAACTTTAAAATTTGGAAAAATAAATTACAAATTTAGATGAGCAAGTTGCAAATCCTAGAAAAAAATGTCGCAAAATATTAGAATAATTCATAGTAAAAATTTGGAAAAAGGAGTTGTAAATTTAAAATAAATAAATTACAAAATTTGAAAAATAAGTTGCAATTTACTAGGGCAATTCATATTAAAAATTTGAAAAATAAATTGTAAATTTAGAATAATCAAATTACAAATTATAAAAAAGAAGTTGCTAATCACTGTAGTAACTACTAGCATTAAAAATTAGGAATTTAAGTTGTTATTTTAGAATAACTGAGTTGCAAATTTTTTAAATGAGGTTGCAAAATCATTTGCATTCAGTGACCATTCACGAGCTACTAGCCAGAGTTGACCATCTCTGGTGCCGGTAATGGTGTGAATGAGAGAGGAGCCAAGGATATTTTAGTAATTTGACAATGAAATTAATAACATTTTGGGATCATTGGTCTCTTTTTATAATTTAATCAATTAGATGTGTCAAAGTTTAATAAATTATTTATTTTGATTTTAAATTGTAATTCCCCCTATCTTTTAGTATTTAGTAACCGAATCTACTCTCAACGAAATTATCACACACCTCAATACAAGAGTAGTATTTTTTTTTTCTCAATACAAGAGTTGTATTTGGCATACCATTGTTCGTGTCTTCAAAACAAATAATTGTTTTCATTATAATTTTGGCAATACCATTCAGCATTCGATTTTTCTAAAATAATCATATGATTATGTTGGGTTTGTATACTCCCTCCATCTCATATTATAAGCAATTTTATAAAAATTTATACATATTAAGATATGTAATTAAAGCAAATAGGAAGTTTTGATTTTTATGAAAACAATTATTGTAATTCAAAAAATGATTCATTCATATTGATTAAAACAATAAAAAAGAGAGAATATCTATAGAATGTATTTATGAAGGATGTTTTTAGAAAAAAAACTCATAAATATTTTACTAAATCTTATAAAACATCTTATATTATAAAGCAAGAGAAATTTCATAAAAATGTTTTATAATGCAGGACAAAAGGAATACTATTTTACACTACAATATAAAAAAAATAATATGGCGGGTGAAGTTAACGCGGTGCAACTGCGGTATTTATTAGCTTAGGGTGCACGGCAATGGGCAAATGATACTAGTAATTCAAATTCGACCTCAAATATCTCTCCAATTATTGAACTGTCCAGTGTGGATATGGATAGATACACACTGCTAATAAAACAGAGACCGTCTTGGAAACTCCAACAGTTAAACCCCAAATTTCCATAAATTGCACAAACGGCAACCCAACAATTTAACATTTAAAAATAACTAAAATTATCCAAATCACTCTTGTCTCCACGTACAAGCTCTTCTTCTGTCTCGACTCGTGACAGTCACTCTAACACTACAACCCCGTACACGCGCACGCGCACGCGCTACCATTGAGAGTGGGATTTCACTCGCTCCAATCATGCATTACGTCCCTTAAATACCTGCTCTCCCTCGTTCTTTCTTATTCCATATCAATTCAGATCAATTTCTTGTTCATTTTCTCATTCTAGCTCTCTCGAAAATGGAAACCGAGGCTAAAGCTCCGGTGGTTGCCAAGAAGGTGTGGAACATAGTACGTGTGGTGTTGGTCATGTTGAGAAAAGGCATAGCCAAGAGTAAGATCGTGCTTGAGCTCCATTTGCTGCACAAGCGCGGCAAGCTCGCCGGAAAGGCCTTTGCCGACAGTACTCTGATGCTCCACCACCACTTCACCGCCGCCTTCACATCCCGCTCTAGCAACCACCACTCCTTCATCTACCCCCGCGACTATGAGTTCAGCTGCAGCAACAGCCCCGCCTACCCCTTCGCCTCCGCCATCAAACGCAAGCACCGGCTTGGTAAGTCGTACCAATACGACGACGTGTGCACCGTGAATGCGGTTCAGAAGGTGCTCGAGATGTTGAACAATGAGAATTCCAAGGTCGTGGAAGCTTCGCCGCTGGTGACATTGCCGGGGTTCGGGAAGAGCCCAATTGGGAAGCAACTAAGAGTGACGGACTCGCCGTTTCCCTTAAGGGACGACGGAGATAACCAAGTGGACATGGCAGCCGAAGAATTTATTAAAAAGTTCTACAAAGATCTGAATTTGCAAAAGACAATGGCCGTTCTTGATTCACCTGACCATAAGTACTTGTGGGATAGGTGAAGTATAATTGGAACTCTTTATACATGATCCCATGCACTCCTCATAGCTAGCTGCATCTCACGAAGCACAACCTTCTTTTTTCGCTGCTATATACATTTGTGATGTAACACGTCACTTGATGAAGCAGTTTTTATGGGTTGGTTCATGGAGTGAGCAAGCTAGCCAGTGCGTGTGCCCAGTCGTTCTTGTGGTGAAATCTGATTTGTCCTCACACTGTGGTCTTGGTGTTTTTCTTTTCTTTTTCTTTTTTAAACTGGACACTATTTTAATTTTCTGTGTTTTAGGGTTGAACCCTTTGTGTAACACTATTGCACTGTTACTTCATGCTGTTGATATATAATCAAAGGGGTTGAAAGAAATTACAGGGGGAAAGATGGAATTGTAGCTGCCTTTCTGTAGAAGGTTAGGAATTTCTCTTCCTTCAATAAAGGACGCACACCTACTACGACTTTGGACGATAAAGGAGGGGATGGATTAAAGCAAGAGCGTTATGTTTTGTCGATGGTAGAGGAAGAAATTCAAGGCGCAGCTAGCTTTTTCCAAGGGTTGGTGAGTTGGAATTTGGCTTTATTGGCCCTTTTTTTATGTCTCTCTTGTCTCTGGCCCACTCTGCATTATACATCCGTGGGTTCTGCTCCTAGTTCATATGCATAGGCCTCTTGTGGCCTATCCAGAGTCACCTGAATTTTGAGTCTTTTTCAGTCAATGATAATTTGAGTATCCATTCGATCGTCTGCTACATAGTGCTATACTTTAAATCGTTTTAGTAATTGTTTGACGACAATGAATCGTTTAATAATATCGATGTATGATGATGTACACAATCATAGTTTCCTATTTTCCCAAAAAAAAAACTTGGGTGTTTAATGATAATTAATTGAAAATAATTCAATTTAAAAACTTTGACATATAATACATATTTTTTAATTATGTTTTTTTGGGGTACAAATGAGGGCGAAGCCAAATTATTATACTCCAATAAGAGATGATTGGGGTTGAACACTACCATAACCATACAGACGCACTATGGCCCAAAAACACAGTTCAATTGAAACATCTTTTGGGAGTAAGGAGGGCAGGGAATAAGTATAACCAAAACAAATGAAGCGAAATTAAGCTTAAAACAAAATTACACAAGGATTGATGAACTGGGGTATAGCATAGGCTTCCAATCAAATGCTCTATGTTGACAATTTTAATCATTCATAATTAACCTCCACAATACCAAAATGAATTAAAAATACAAAGATTAATAAACTGATTATTTGATTTTCCTGGTTTGACTTAATTTTTTCCTTTTCACTAGTATTCTCTCTGATCCAACATATAAATTCTATTTTAGAATTATTTTTTGATTTAAATATAAGTTCTATTTAATTAAAATTAAAAGTATTAATTATTTTTTCTAATTTATTATTATTTTTAATTAACTTGTGAAACAAAAAATTGTGTTGGAAATTATCTTTATTAAGCATCATGATAAAAATTAATATGAGTTTTTAATAAATTTAATTAGTTAATTTCTCTTTTTCATATATGTGCGGTTAGTAAAATAAAATTTATACTTTGAACCAAATAACCAATTTCATAAGGATTCGTGACAAAAAATCACCACATATATATTTATATATATATATATATATATATTCACTTTTGAAGGATACACGCGCAGCTCTAGACCTTTAAATAGATAAAGTAAAACAGTTAAAAGCAGAGGCACAGAGGTTACTTCGTACTATATATATATATATATATATATATATTCACTTTTCAAGGATACACGCGGCTTCCTGCAGCTCTAGACCTTTAAATAGACAAAGTAAAACAGTTAAAAGCAGAGGCACAGAGGTTACTTCGTACTTTGAAAAATGTGGTGTTTAAATTTGATGGTTTGATTAATTCTTGTAATCCATTTATTAGTGGGTGTTTCACACTTGTTGATTTAACGCGTTTATTAATCACATATATTAATGCAATATCAATAAAGACGTGTTCACAAATAAATTAAGATCTTAAGATTCAATACACTGACTTTTTGAAAATATACTTGTGGTTGTGGACTCCTTTTCTTACATGGTGGCGAGGTATACAATACTACACCTATTATATTTTTTTATAAGATATTTTTAATCAATTTCACACACATATATATTAAGCAACACATATATATTAAGTAATTTAGTTAAATGTGATTAATTTTATTAAATATATATAAAATTTTAATTATTTTTTAAAATTATCCTTATTTAATAAAATTCATTACTAATATTTTTTCTCTTTTCAATAGAATGAAAATATCACAGACTATTTGTGTCATTACCCACATTAACATTAATTGTTACTCCCTCCCGTTTATATTAGAGGATATTTTATATGACAAGTTTTTTGTTCAAAATGTAGAGTATTAGATATTTTTCTTCCTATTTTATCCATATTTTTAATTCTTCTTCTCTCATCATTTATAACCCTACAATGATAATATAATATGATTTTTAATAAGGGTAGAATAGAAAATATTGGTACTTTTTATATTGATTTCAGGTGAAAAATGATTTTCTTAATATACGTGTAATTGATAAAAAATGTCTTATAATGTGGATCAGATGGAGTAATTTCAAACAAAGAGTATTTTGGGTTAAAAATATTTAATGATTGAGACAATTCAAAAAGTATTTTATATTAAAAATAAAAAAATTCAAAAAAAATATCTTATAAGAAGGACCAGTATAATTTACTAATTATAATTAATTTCTTAATATTATGTGGCCTTGAACTAGCATCTTGGCAATTACACGCACGCACTCTAATACTATACTATCAGCTAATGCAAAAAAATATTGTTAAAATCCACATCACATTATCAGCTAATGCAATCATTTGAGAATGTGATTAGATCAGTAGCTAATAGATGGGCAACACTTGTAACAAAAATTACATTTGTAGTAACATAAGTAATTAAGAAAGATAATTGAACGACGAATTGGATTTAGAAAATGGAGTAATATGTGAGAATGAAAATTATTTGGATTAGTTAAAGTGAAGAAGCATGAGTACCGTGAGGGGTACCCCTCTAAATCTAATCAATCATTTCCTGAAGAGCATCCACTTGTAATGGTCGAATTGTATATGAAGTGGAGGACTCCACCAGAATATCTCCCACTACACCTTTCCTCCCTTAATTATCTTAGGCCTGAGATATAATTGAAATCGATATAATTAACAGGTTGTGTTTTATGGAAATAGTTATTAAATACTATTGTTTTGATCCGATTAGCAAGAGTTTTAAGTTTCAACACCTTTCGGTCAAATTTTTTTTTTCAATACCAGTTTCAATCTATTTTATTTATCCATTCACTACAAATTATGTCAATTAGTTCCTTCTATACTATTTCAGTATGGTATACGGAGCTTATAATACATCCATCTTAATCAAAATCCAGAAAAAAAGCCCACTCAAATCACATATATTCAAATTAATTAAGGCAAGTAGTACCATTATCAATTTCAGTTATAAGCTCCTTTTATAATTTTATAAATGCATCGATAACATGCTAATAATGTCCTTGCCAACTCAAAATGTATCAAGATTTTGACACATAAACAACGATAATAAGTAAACTCCTCTCTTGATCTACCATGTGTTGTATTACATCAATGGAGTAATAGCACTATATATATATATATATATATAAGCAGAGAATAGGGACTTCTCATTATATAAGCCTAATGGGGTGAATTTACTTATTATTAGTTAGCCTATACAAGTCTCAATAAAAATACCCATTTAAATTTATTAGTGTAACCCAATACAAAATAAATCACATAATTTGAGCCCCAGAACCACACAATTAACCAAATATTAAATTTAGATTTTATAAAATAATATGATTTATGTTATAATTCACATGGAAAATTCAACAAATAGTGCTGTATAACTGAAGCAGTGCCCTCTAACTCTCTCAACCACTTTTCTTTCTCCCTCCCGTCTTTTTTATTTTTTAGTGGTTCTAAATATGTCATTTTTCATGAATTTTTAAAATATTAATTATTTTATTTTTAAAATATTCTTATTTAATTATGAGAGTATAGATTATTTAAATTTATAATATTTATTAAAAATAAAAATAAAAATTATCTTATTTTTAAAATATTTTTAATAATATAACCAACTTTTTTTAGTTATTATGACTTTCATTAATTACCTGTACACTGTGTTGATGCTTTGGCCCTTCCGTAAGCTTTTTAATTGCTTTTATGTTTGGGGCCCCTGTTTTAATAACATTTATTTTTTTAATTAGTATTGACATTGATACCTGAGGAGCCACATATACGACATGTGTGATACATGATCGTACATCAACCATTTGATGGGAGACGCTATCTCAGTCATTGGTCATCTGATATAGACACTTTATTTCTTGGGTGTCATCATTTATATATAAGGCTGCCTGTGAAGTTGAGTGCAAAAACTCAATCATTTAAATAAGATTTTAATCTTGTGAATAAAAAAAATTAAAAAATTATGTTGAAAGACCTTTTCAGTTAAAATATAATTAGGCTCAAATTTAGATTAATTAATAGTATCAGATGCTGTATAATTTATCCTAAAAAAATCTGCAAATCAGTAATTTAGACATAAACACATATCACATAAATGCAAATCCTCTCCTCATCCCAAAGATTTTGAGTACGTTAATCTAAATTGTTCAAATCAAAATCAAAATTGAATGATCATATCAGACATAAACACATATCATTCCTAGGGAAGCTAATGTCGAAGCTGATAGTTTGCATGCAAAGAATTCTCTCTTATCTCATTGGGTTTGTATGTTCTTTTTACTCACTCTCTGAGTTGTTTAGCTTTGGTCGTAGTAATAATCGGCATGGGAGCCTCGTAATTTAGAGCTGTTTTTCTTTGTTTTTTTTTTGGTGAATTGTTTTTCTTTGTTTTTGTGTGTGTGTGTGTGTGTGTATATATATATATAAAAGATCAGTTTTTTTATTATTTTTAATTTTTTATTTTAATAAAAGCATAATATACAAAAGCAATTTTCTAATCATCTCATTTTTAAATATGATATTTTATCTTAAAAAATAAAAATAAAAATTTAAAATCTGGATGGTTCAAATGAATCTGGTGGCTGATCCAAGGTACACCTCAAGAATGAGTATGGCAAACTCATCCTTGGAATGAGTAGAGAATTTCGACTCTATATGTATCATACAATTTGGATAATATAAAATATTATTCGCATTGTCACATTAATAATTCCTTGATCGATTATCAGTGTTAATTTATTGCGTTGCACGTACAAAACCAAGCAGTGTAAGGGTTTTTTAGGGCAACTAATTTAAGGGTTGAAATCTCTACACGTATTTATGTTTTGGCCAATCACCCTTCACACCCCTATTTAAAAGACACAGTTTATTACATTTGATTCACGGCAGTAATTTCTTTGTTAATTAGTTTTCAAAATCTATCATCTATCAATTATATACTACAACATAATTGATTAATGTCATGAAATAACAACTTAGACCATCACAGTATCTTTTATATAGTAATAAAAGAGGAATTAAATAAAGATTCAGGGGGATATACAAAAGCATAAACTTTTGCTTTGCAGAATATTGTTAAATCGTGTAGGGAAAGGGAGGGACTTTAGAGCGCAATCTTAGCCAACTTTAGAAGTCATATCTATCTATATATAGTTATTTGATAAATAACTATAGTTTGGAGGTATATAGCTCTTTGATAAATACTTTTTCCAGTCCTATTTATTTATAAGAAAATTTTTTTCCCTTTTGGTGATACTAAATATAAGAGGGAAAAATAGTTAATGATATATTAAATTTTTTTTAAAAGTTATTTTTTATTAATTGTATAGATAGATTAAATACACTAATAGTTCAAATTGCTATTAAATTAAGTGGGGTAATTTTGAAAAAAAAATCTAAAAAATTAGATAAATTAATTAATTTTAATTAATTAAAATTATTTTTTTAATATTTATAAAATATTTTTTTATCTTATAAATAGAATTGGAGAAAGAATATATATATATATATATATACACAATTTGCCACTGCTTTTGATGGTGGAATTGAATGGGTTGGGTTTTGTCCATTTCTTCCTCCTAAAGCAGAAATGAATGGCACTTGAGCTATTTTGTCAAACACACATCTAAAGTAAGGTTGCTTTAGTTTGGGCCTCAACCTTCAATAAAAGGAGTCATTTATAAAGTCACACAATCGTTGCTTCGTTAGGTGTGTAAATAAATAATAGTGGGATACATAAAAAGCGGCTTTTTTTAAGGTTTAATTCGTGTGTATCAAAATTTGAGCATTTTTACATATTATATATTATTGGATTATGAGCATACGTGGATGTGATTCATACACACGCTTTGAAAGCCCTTGCTTTACACATACTTTGAGAAAAATAATAATTAATACTACGAGATAGATATACAGTAGCTTTAAAGAACTATGGATGTGAGTTTTGCTTTCATCATATATAAAATTATGTTATGTGAGTTCGATCCCATGAGGTGAAGATGTAGAGTTTAATTTGAAGGGTCTAATAAGGTTCTCCCAAATGGTGGGAAGGATCAAAAGAGAACAAGTTATGAAGCTTAGCAGAGAAAACACCAAAGGAATCCTTAATTATCAAATTATAAAAGCAAAAAATTATCCCCTCATTATCACCTATCACTAATCTTACCGTTTGGTCGGTATTACCTTTTTCTCTGTGGTATTTAGATTAGAAGGATGACATGACTTTCGGTTGGAGCTCTCTTTTATTTATCTTTTTATTTTATTTGTATTATTATATATATGAATGCTAGCTTTTAAAACTTTGCGTATTTCTTTAAAAGAAAAAAAAGTATTATCCACTGTCAATTTGAAAGAGCAAAATAATAAAAGAAAGTGAGTTATACATAAGTTTCCAAAGTTTTCCATATTACGTGGAGATCACAATATTCAATTCCATTCACTTTGCAACATATATATATATATACACACACACACATATAGGAATGTAACTTATTTTTTTTCTTATAATTATATTGTGATGTATTAAGAGATTAAAAAGAGATAATTAAATGAGATATCATAATGGGAAAATTTTTATTTATACTAATCTCTCTCTTGAAAAAAAAAATCTGTCTCTGATAGTATTATATATGTCTCTGATAGATTAAAAATCTCTCTCTCTTTATACTAATTTTTCTTTATAGAGGAAGACAGAACTCTGCACCTGAATGATGGGCCTTTTTGCACGCTTTGCTACTCATCAAACTCTAACAATAAACACCTCAACCAAAACAAAAAAAAAAACTCATCTTTTCATACTAGGTTGTGGGTCCAGTTTACGTGAAATTTAATAATTGAATTATATATTAGATACAATTTGTTACGTATTCTATATTTGATATTGATTATGGAAAATATTTGACATGACTAACACTAGTACAAAACTCAACATAGTTAACCTCTTTTTATTTTGTCATTAACTAATTAGTCGTTGATCATTTTGGTAAAAAAATATCTTTCGCTTATTTATATGCATATAAACAGACAGGCAAACCCATATTTTTGCTTTGGTCAGCACAGCTAGTCTTTTTTTTTAAAGGCCTGTAGCACAGCTAGAATCTAAGAGGCGTTTTCTCCCGACCTGCGGCCCATTCAATGTGAATTTTTAGGTTTAGATCTAAGGCCAATTGAATTGGACGGGGCCTCTCAAGAATTACTGACAAAATAAAAACATCCAAGTATCCATTCATTTGGGGAAACAAATCCCATGTTGGCTGTTATTGGTTAAAAAAATCCATGTTTCTCTCTCACTCCAGTGGCAGGGTGAACCAGTTGATCTGTTTAATTATGGGCCTTGTACAAGCCCAATTATAGTCATTCGTCGTGAAAAGGACGTGAGGCACATTACCCCGAAAGGAAAACGTTGACAGGCCCAGAAAGAGGAAGAAAAAACTTGGATGTTGATTTAAAAAAAGTCCAAAATCAACGATTCAGGGATTGGAAAACAGTCCAGTCCATTTAGCTACATAGCAAAAAATTTGTGAAGGCAAAATTCTATGTATGCGTTAATTATTTCTAATAAAAAATGCTTCTTCAAAATTGACTTGATAATGATGTGCTTCCTTACTAACAATTTTTTTTATCAAATTGAAATTAAGTTCCGACATTAAAAATTGCGTAAACAAGAATGTGGACATGGGAGCGGAAGAAGTCCCTTGTTTCTTCAGTGGTACTCGAAACCGGATTTTGCTTTCACAAACCCAACCTCCTCATAACTAACCAACCCATTCGTTCGATTGCTTAAAGTTATATACAATTTGCTGCGTTACTTCAAGCCAAAAAACAAAAAGGTTATTATTCGCTGCTTGAATCCTTTGATATACGCCCTCCCCAAAGAAACGGTGTTATTTCTCGCGCGATTCCCCCAGCATATCAAATAGTATCACTGCATTTTTCAGCTCCCTGTTCCAGCTTTCAGCATCAAACCGACGTCGTACCATCTCTTTCGCTCCTTCATGGAGGCTCAATTCCTCGATCTCTTATAGTTTCCTAGGAAGGACACGAAAACCCTTTCAGATCCCAATCCAGTTTCATCTTAAATGGCTTCCTGGCTCAAAGCCGCTGAAGGTATCGGTCGATCTGCCCGCTTCTGTCATCTGCATTCCCATTTTCCCCTAATTTGACCGTTTCTATTTGGTTCATATGTACTTTGGGTCTATTCCAGTGCTATTATCGTGTCATTGATTTAACTGGTAAACGCTTTTTAGCATTTCTTAGGGTTCGAGATTGATCTGGTTTCCTTTGCAAATTGAGTTATGGTGATGTGAGTTTTCAGCTCACTGGCTTTAGATGCTCTGATTCAATGTTTGAAGATTTTAGTGAAATTCTGCCGGATTGTTTTGGATGTTTGACATCTGTTAGAACTAAGATCATAAACTTCACATAGCAACTCCTTGCTGAGTTGTCGATGTCTTTAACTCGATAAAGATGTCTGCTTCAGAGGAGAATGCAAAGTATCTTTAATTTTTTTGGCTAAGAACCATAACATTTTGTCCAAACTTATCAATGCTGTTAAAGCTACCCGACAGAAAGTAAATACCTCTTCATGATCAATTGCGTTGCCAGTAAATTTTCTTTAACTTTGTGTGAGCATAATTGAAGTTTGAATAATTCTTTACATTGTCACATTGTTTTTTTTTTTTTATCACGCTGGAGAAATGCGTATGAAGTTTCATTGGTCCTTTCCTTATTCAATTTTTTCTTTTCTTTTCTTTGGGTGGTTGCGAGGTTGGGTTGTATCACCTGCTGCAGTATTAAATTTGAAAGTTTCTCTCTCCCGCCTCCATCTTTGGGTCTGCGTATGCTTCTCATATTGATATCAAATCTGATTTATGACATATTCTTTTTCTCTTTAATTTATCAGATTTATTCGAAGTTGTAGATCGAAGGGCCAAGCTAGTTGTCAGCGAGTTAGCAGATGAGCAATCTGATTCTAAGTCTCCAGGTTTAGATTCTAGTTTGTTTGGCTTATGGTTTCCCATATATCATAATCAATTCATGCACTGATGTTTGAGTAGTGACTGCATGACCTGAACTTAATCCTGAGTTTTTTATTGTTATAATTTTACTGGATAGATGTGCTAAGAGGAATATTTAAGTGTAACTGTTCTCTATAGGAAAAAAATAACAATAAAAAACTCAGTTTTTCAAAATAATTCCATATTTTACAATTCCAGCTATAAAGTATGCAGTACATAAAAAATTTTTTAGCACAAGTGCTAACTTTTTTTTTTTTTTAAATCTTTCTGACAATTAGCTTCTAGTGGGAAAGGATCTCAAGGCAAGAGGACAAAATCAAAACCTAAGGTATTGCCTTCAAAGTTTATCCTTAAGTAGTGTTCTTGTTATATGATCCTTGATCATGTCTTCTTAAAAAATTATTTTACAGGCTCAAAAGGGACAAGCTGTTCCTTCTCCTGTAAGTAGTGATACCACAAAGGAGCAAAGTGGGATACCAGAAACCCCAGTAGATGTAACTTCTTCAAGTAATAAGTTTGATTCCACAAATGCTCAAAAGGGACAATCTATCCTGTCTCCTATAATCACTGATATCACAAAGGAGCAAGTTGGCACACTTGCAGCACCAGTAGATGTTACTACACCAAGTGATAAGGTTGATTTTAACCTTATAACTGAGAATGACGGGAGTGATTCTATGTCTGCAAGCCAAGCAAATAAGGAGCAGCAACCTACTGACACAATGCCACCTTTGTCAAGCACTCCAACAGAAGTGCTGACTGATGATGTGAAGAAGCATGAAATGGACAATGTGGAAGTCTTAGCAAGTGATAATAATGTTGAACTTTCCTTTCTTTCTGCAACTATTTCTGCAGGTGTCCAGCTTCCCAAAGAGAATGCTTCAGATATCCATGATGGGCATTCTTCTCCATCTACCAAAGGGATTGAAGGCCCCAATGAAAATCAATCCATTGATGCTAGCCTAGTTATGGACTATGGAAATTTGGACGCTGATTTAAAAAAGGATCAAGAGAGATCTGAATCTCTGACTTCTGACAATACTCCTAATGGTGACATTGTTCGTAAAGATACTGATTTAAAAGTTGAATCTATTGACAATGGAAAGAGCCAAGAGGATCATAAAACTGATACTTCAAAGAAAGTACAGGATGAACTTGATGAGGTATCATATTTATTATAGGAGAGAAGTTTATAAATCAGTACTTAAAATACATTTCTTCTATGGAATTACTTCTGACTAGTTTTTTAGTTGGTACATAGGCTCAAGGACTGCTTAAAACAGCAAAATCCACTGGCCAATCTAAAGAGGCAAGGTTAGCTCGGGTAAGAATATTGTTTAACCAAAATTTCTGTTGTCCAAGGCCTCCCTAATTGGGAGAGGCATGATTACAGAGGCATATCCTGCAGATTTTTTCTGGGATCTTTGCAAGGATTTCTTTCTAATTGCTGATTAGATGTCTTCTTGATGTTTTCTTATTGATGTTCAGGTCTGTGCTGGACTATCATCCCGACTTCAAGAATACAAAGCTGAAAATGCTCAGCTGGAGGAACTCCTTAGTGCAGAGGTGGAGCAACATTACTATTTCATGTTTCTCAAATAGAAAAAATTTGATTGCTGTAATACTAAATTAATGCTAACTTTGCAGAGAGAGTTGAGTAAATCTTATGAAGCTCGAATAAAAGAGCTACAGAAAGATTTGTCTGAATGTAAAAAGGAAGTATCAAGAGTAGAATCAAATATGTCTGAGGCCTTGGCGGCAAAGAATGCTGAAATTGAGGCACTTGTCAGTTCCATGGATGCTGTTAAAAGACAGGCTGCATTGTCGGAGGGAAATCTCGCTTCTCTGCAGGTTCTTCATGGTCAAATTCAAGTGTACTTTGCTTGTGTTTTTCCTACAGCTACTGTCTCAACCTGAACAATTTGTTCTGCATTATTTACTTTAGTCTCTTTTAAAAGCTTTTTCCTTCTTCAATGAACATATTGGATACTCTAGTGTTGGCACCTTTGAGTTTGGCTGAAAATGTTTCGTAGTTAATATATTCCTTGAAGTTTAAATGAACTCCTTGTCCATTGTATTGTTTTTCTATATGTAAAGGGAAGAGCATTAGCCATGTAATTTACATAACCTACCATGTAGTTTTTAAAAGATAAAACTTGCTAGAAATGCATGATAAAAAATTTGGTTTGCGTACACAAGAAAATGGCCAATAGTCCCTGCCCAAGCATAATATGACCTGCTGTACCTGTTTTTAGAATCAAGCTGCTTCTATAAATTGCTCTTCGTGTGTCAGTATAGTCTGTTTTAGAATTTACTCACTTAGCTGTTATCTGCGAGTCTTTCCGCTGTAAATGAAAATCATCAGCTAGTTTGCTACAGTGACTGAGTAGCATGTTGACTTGCCTGCTTCAGTTTTTCTCTGTGATTTTGGTCTTTCATTTATGCTGTGCTTAATTACATTTAATCAGGCAAGCATGGAGTCTATGATGAGAAGCCGAGAACTTACGGAGACAAGAATGATGCAGGTAAGTAGAAGATCTGCTGCATGTAAGATTCCCATAATTATTCTGATATTTATGATTTATAAGATGAACTTTAGTATTATAATTTCTCTTTTCCCACATAGGCTTTAAGAGAGGAGCTAGCATCTGCTGAACGAAGAGCAGAAGAGGAGCGTGCTGCTCATAATGCTTCCAAAATGGTCTGTGGCTAGAGTTCTTAAGTTTTGTTGCACTTTGTCTTGTACCTTTCTTATTCTGTGATTGGTGAAACAGGCTTCCATGGAGAGAGAAGTGGAATTGGAGCAGAGAGCTGTTGAGGCATCTACAGCCCTTGCAAGGATACAGGTAATGTGATCACTTATCATGCCATGCAAATTCTATTAAATTGTATATATCCTTGTGTTAATAAGGCTGATGATACTAGCTATCCCAAAAAAAGGGCTGGTGATACTATGTTTCCCCTGATAAGCTGCAGGGGACTGTAGAATCATTACTGATATCAAGGCTAACCATATGCATTGATTAGTTGATTCCTTCTCTTTTCAGAGAATAGCAGATGAAAGAACAGCGAAGGCCACAGAACTTGAGCAGAAGGTGGCTCTTCTTGAGGTACATACGGAAATAGTTAATTATGTTTTTTAGTAAGAAAATGTTAACCGGACAGCTAATTCTGAAGCGAAGATCTGGTAAATTGTTTTTTGATCCATCTGTTACTAGGTTGAATGTGCGTCTTTGAATCAAGAACTGCAAGATATGGAAGCACGTGTTCGCCGTGAACAAAAGAAGTCACCAGAAGAAACAAACCAAGTTATTCAGGTATTACTGAAGTGTCTCATCATCAATTAATTTTTCTTGCTGTAGGTCTCCTTGTACACTAGCCTCTTTAAATAAACTAATTATAATAAATAATTTTCACATGTTCAAAGAGAACCTTTATGTTTCATTGCCTAAACTTATTCAAACAACATTTGTTTTTATTATGATGTAATTATGCACAGACCCCATATTAGAGGGTCATTACATCCTACTTGTGAGAAATTCCAATCATAAATTATATTTTCCCAGCAAATAAACACAAAAATATGTATTTGCCTACATTAATACTTCAATAATTATATTTTGAGCTGCTACTTCGACATGCATACTCAATGGATTTTGTGTATTATATAGAAGTAAGTGCTGACTTCGAGTCTGGGATTATCAACTACTTGCAGCTATCCTGCTATTTCTATTCAAATAAAAAGTTTCATCCATTTAGATAATAATGACTCAAGTTTCATACATTTAGATTCAGGCATGGCAAGAAGAAGTGGAGCGTGCACGCCAGGGTCAGAGAGATGCTGAAAACAAGCTTTCTTCTTTGGAGGCAAATAGCTTTTAATTGTGCTTAATGATTTTTATGAGATAACAATTCTCCACCTTTTAGGTCAAAATTTGCTCACTAGCATTCATTATTCTTTGAGTTCAGGCTGAGTTGCAAAAAATGAGAGTTGAAATGGCTGCCATGAAGAGGGATGCTGAGCATTACTCTCGTCAGGTATTGCCCCTGATTTTTCTTACTTTATTTACAAGTTAACTTTTCTTGTCAAACTTGTGTAAATACACTAAACAAGAACCCTGGCCTTTTGAAATTTCATAGGTGCACGTATAAAATTTTGGTATTCAATTTATGAGCAAAGATGTCTATTGCAAATTGAAAAGCTTAAATTTGAATCGTGAATCATAAATCTATTGGATAGCAAGATTCATGCATGGTGGTGTATACGTGCATGCATGTATATTTTGTCACTGTAGATCTTTCTCAAACTTATATTAATTAATGTACTTTGCTGTAGATTTAAGAATAAAAAATCTATAGTTATCTTTCTGTATGTGTAACAAATGGCATTAGATGGAGTTGGTTTTTTGAAGTTATTTTAAAAATATGTTTCTCTTTTAATCTTCATCTCTTTGACCCTATAAAGGTTCTGATAGGAGTTGTGTTTCCTGTACTTGTTGTGTTAATTGAAATTTCAGAATGTCTTCCATTCACTTTTTTTGTCTTCCAGTAAAGACAAAAAACCATGTAAATTGAAATTTAATGTAATGGCTTTATGAAACAAACTGTGAGCTTGTATTTCCTAAAAGGGCCTGGTTCATGCGTAGAAGCTAGAATTCTCCATGATGTCTATTTTCTTCGTTTGTGTGGAGAGGGGCACAAAACCATGTTTCTGAAATTGGCTGGACTCAGACTTGATTACACAGCTGCATTACTGGTGGAATCAAAAGTCAAGTCATGGGCTTCATCATTTTCTGCTGATTTCAGCAAGAGCTATTATTAATTTTTTTTAAATTTTTTATATATTAGATGAAAGAAGCACTTTCAACATTGTTTCTTGACATGGTTTTATGTTAATTTTGGTTGAAGTCTACTAATGATTTCAAATTGTTTTAACTTGAAGATATAACGGAGTCTATGCCTCTATGGACTTGGCATTTGTGATTTTAATGGTTGATAGTTGGGTGGACAAGATGAATAACCTGGCAGCCATAAATTCACATCTTTCATTGTGAGAGGGGGGTCCTTTGTGTTTTATGTGAATAGGCAATCATATGCATCCTGGTGTTTTCATTGTCACATGCTAAATATTGTTATATCAATCGGATATTACCATTGCTGTAAAATTTCTATTGGAGGAATGGCTGTCTATGTAGTCTTAAGTCCATAACCAACGTGGGAGTAGTAGTGCTTCATAATTTTTACTTCAAATTTGATCTTGCTTTTCTTTAGTGGTTTTGGATACATAATAAAGTTGAACAAAATATGCCTTTTATATTGAGTGTCTGTTTTGATGTCATGATAAGGTTGGAATGCTGCTTGTACTAATTATAGTTATTTTACATTCTCAGGAGCATATGGAGCTTGAGAAGCGCTATCGTGAACTAACTGATCTTTTGGTAATTCATTGTTGAGTTTCATACATTACTTGTGATGTTCAATTATTTAATGAGTTATAGATATGTGGTGTTGTTTTCATTTTCAGTACTATAAGCAAACACAGTTAGAAACCATGGCCAGTGAAAAAGCTGCCACAGAGTTTCAATTAGAGAAGGAAATAAAGCGTATTCAAGAAGCACAGGTATGTTCTTAGGCGCTTTTGGCTTCTTAATCAATAGCTTGGTCCACATGAGTTGAAATCGTGGTCATTTGAACAGATAGAGGCTGAAAGAAGTAGAGTTTCCCGTCGGGCATCCTCATCTTGGGAAGAAGACACCGAAATAAAACCCCTTGAGTATGTTTCCTCTTTATTTTATATTAGCATCCTTGTTTTCTGTAGGGTATTTTCTGAAGGAAACGACTAGAGGCTTTGGCTTAAATGGTTTATAGTTTTGTGCTTGCTGGTAGGGTTATATGAACCTACCAACCCCCATTGTGGATCTTGTGTCCTCCCTCCTTAGGTATAAAGGGACGAGAATCTAGAATGCTTTAATCTCTTTAATTATTCATTTGTTTACATCCGAATATGAAATCTAGTTCCTGTTTTCATTTACAATTATGGAATTAGGAAAGTGGTTTCACAGAATTAATATCGCAGGCCTCTTCCCTTATATCATCGTCATATGGTTGGCGCAAGCATTCAGGTATAACAACCAACATATTTCAAGTCAACTGCATTCTGCTTTCAGCACTAATTTTGACTTCGTATTTGACTTGCTTAATGCAGTTGCAGAAAGCAGTGAAACTGCTAGATTCAGGGGCTGTGAGGGCCACGAGATTTCTCTGGCGGAATCCAACAGCTCAGGTTATTCTGTTTTTCTATCTGGTGAGATCAGTTCAAAATGTGTCTAGAAAGTCAAATATTTGGAATAGGATTCCAAGAAAGGATTTGAACTCTGTGATAACCTTAAGAAATTGTCCGCAGGTGTTTGTACATCTCTTCTTGATGTATCTGTTGCATCGCCTTCAGGTAACAATGTTCAGTTGATTGGCATATTCGTAGCATACGGTTTGTGACAATTACTAAGACAAGCAACCATGACAAACCTTTTGCTTAGCGTCATCAATTTTTGTTGACTCTGGGTGTATTTTCTTATCTATTTAGGAACAAGCTGATGAATTGGCTTCCAGAGAAGTTGCCGTATCTATGGGACTTGCTAGCCCAACTCTACCATGAGTATCTTCTGGATGTTCCAGGGCACATATCGGCGCTAATCTATTCCTGGCTTAATATTTCGAAGCTTGTAGCCAATTTAGCTGCCTGTGGTCGCTTGATGATGGTTCAGCAAATTACCAAGTATGCAAACCGAAGATGGAAAACATAAGCCCACAGCCATCGTTCATCTTTAGGTAGTCTTTTGAGAAACTACTGCACGTTGGGGTTTGGTAAACGGAACTTGGGGGAAGCTGAACCATTCCAACTGGTGGCTGCATCTCTTATTGTTAGCATGCCCAGTGGAAATGATTGAACTAATAATTGGATGTTTTGTTCAGTCTCTCTTTCCCTTTTGTTTTGGTGCACCAAAATAACAATCCAAGTGGGAAGAAAGCTGCTGTAGATACAAAATTACATTCAAAGGGCCATTGCCGATACCGACACTCCTCTACTTGCATATAGCAGTTTTTGTTTTTTTTTGGGTCCTTGACTGACAGCTAAATCATTGGTGTTTGGAATACATGTACTTCTCCATGATGTTATTAACCTGGGAAATCTGGTTGCCATAATTGTTATTTCTTTAACAGAAATGTGAATATTTAATACTGGAAATTTACCAAATTTCGGTTCCTTATTTTAGAAGCCATGTTATATTATGAATGTCACTTCGTCAGAATCCAAGCTAATACGTTCAAGAATTTTTACTCAGGCCATGTCTTTTTTGGATGCAAGTTTGATGTGAGTAGTAAACTCAATGTCTCTTTCCTCGCACGGTCTCTACTCTCAAGTCACTCGTGGTTGTAAACTGATACATACGGAAAAGCCCACTTGTGGCCGTAAACTGTCATAAGGACAAGATGGTAGGTAGATAAGATAATTATGTACGGATACACTGATATGACCAAGTTGTGTATTGCAAGGTTGCCAGTAACGAGGGGTATTTAACTATTTATTATTGCAAGGGTGTGGTTAGATGGGAAATTCATGTTCTTCGTCAACACGGTAATTTAAAGGGTCTGAGAATTTTTGCTTCTGATGAACTATGGGATTGGAGATTAAATGGCCCATAAATAGCATGGTAGGCATTACATAAAAAACAGTTTGAATATTTTTTTTAAAAAAAAAACTTATTTGATAGGTGTGTTTTTCAGAACATTACATAAAATGTTCTGAAAAACATAATAACAAAAAACTCAAAACATCTCTAAAGTGTTTTGCATCTTTTATTTTGAAAATGCCAAGAATACCCATCTCATTAATGGTGAAATTATAAAATTTTGAACAACTCATTTAATACTTGTTAGTTATGATTTTTGGAATAATTATTCAAACAAATTTTTTTATTTTCTTATATTCAAAACTTATTCTAAAAAATATTTATATAAAACTGTTTTGACAACATTAAAATAGATAACACATTCAAACAATCACTAAGTCATTTTAGGTTTGTCACATATATTAAAGAAAAGAAGTTAAAAATTGCTTATATCATTAAATTTGTAAGAAATTTGGATGTATTTTATTATTTATCTTTATTAATTATATTATCTCTCACATTTTTCGTAATATTTATCTTCACCAATTAATTATAAATAGGGCATAATAAAAAAATAATTAATGTAACAATTATCTCCTAAAATAACTTATATTTTGAACTATAGAAAATTTAAGGATTAAAAAATCAATCACACTTTTGTTCTATATTGTTGATGGTCTATATGATTGGTATGTATCATCAAATCAATTATTAGAAACCTCAAAACTCTGTTGTAATTGATTGAAAAAAAAAAACTATATACCAATAAGGTCATGTGGTATATTATCTTAAATTTCATCCCTCACCCTATACACAGAGAAGATCTTATTAAAAGAAGTAAAATCTATTTCGATATCTCTATCTGGATGAGATTAGTTTATAGTTATACCTCGTAGTGCTAAAAACAAAATTATATGTTAGAATATTTATGTGATATGCTTTCTAACTAGTACTGCATATACCCTTATCTGTCTCCGGTAACGTCCTAAAACTAGTAGCTGATTATTCAGCACACGAAATTATTAATTATAAAATTAAATATAATAATAAAAGAATAAAAATGTGAATATAATAATCCTTGTAGTCTCACTTAAAAAAAAATACTAAAAAATTCGTTATTAAATAGTAAGTAAAAATATAATAAATATTATATAAATTTAAATTTAAAAGCCTTATTTTTCTTTTGGTACAATAAAAACCTTATTTTTCATCCATTACCCAAACCTGTCTTTTCCTTTTCTTAACCCAGGCGTGTGAAAGGGGAGATGCCCAAATTTGTCTTTTCATTTTCTGATTTCTTACCCTGCTGCCAAACAACACCATTTGTTGGTTCTCCGAAAAAAAAATATAAATACACACATATAGATACATACATACATATATAATTATATATATATATATATATGTACATATTATTGTTCAGCGCTGCAAACGCTTACCTAAACCAGACGACGTTGAAATGAAATTGGATAATTCCACGTCAGATATACAGCCAATTCGATTCCATTAAAAAGAAGAAAAAAAAACACACACACACACACATAACACATCAGCAGAAGAACCATCTCAACTTTTTTTTTATCATCAAATCAAACTATTACGTTATCCTTTGAATTCAGCTGTCTGGTTCTTCAATCATCCATTCCGGTCATACTATTATCCGAAGTGTACGAAGATAGTTTCATACTCTCTACCGTACAAGAAGTTAGAGAAGAGCAAGTAAATTGAAAAATTTTGTAAAAGTTATATAATTTTTTTTATTTTTAAAATACATGCAAGCTTTTTTCTTGCAAAAAATTACATCATATTTCAATTTAAGTTTAATTTTTAATTAAAATATCCTCAATCAACTTAAAATATATTTTTATTAACTTTATTAAAACTACAATTTACTCTTTTTTATTTTATTTATATATATTTGACACAAAATTTTTATTATTTTATTTTTATTTGTACATATCTAAATATAATGAATATTTTTATTAAAGGTATTGACAAAAATATTTTTCAATAAAAAATTATATAATTTTAAAAATATGTATTCATATAATTAAGGGAAAAGAAAACTATTATTTTATTTTTATTTGTACATATC
Organism: Adenanthera pavonina; assembly: GCA_026686845.1. Lineage (NCBI taxonomy): Eukaryota > Viridiplantae > Streptophyta > Magnoliopsida > Fabales > Fabaceae > Adenanthera > Adenanthera pavonina. The sequence goes on along the minus strand of JAIVEN010000023.1, from coordinate 19,691,581 downwards.
TATCTTATCTAAATATAATGAATGATTGAATCGTATATGCTCTGAAATATTATTGAGATCAACAGAATATTCAAACTTCAAAAGTGGCTGCCTGGCATACCGCAAAAAAGAGCTGTTCATGTCCCAATGCTTTAATGCAAAGTCGTCTTTTTCTTCTATTTTCTTTCTTTTTATGTTTGTTTTGTTCACTTAATTAACCCCACACACACCCACCAACTTATAAATGCATGCCACCCCATTTATGATATGAATCTTTGAATCTATCCATCGTATGGTCGAGGATAATGTTAGCTACTTTTTCTGTTCTCTGATATAAGTAATTTATAATTATTTTATATATATCAATAAAAATTAATTATAAATTTTTAACTTCACAAAATTTACTATAATTTTTTATTATTACCCTAATTAAATTATACTCTCTTCGATTCATATTATAAGGGTTTTTCTAGGACTATTATTTGATTCAAAATATAAAATGTTATATAATTTTTAGTAAAAATTTACTTTTTTATCCCAATTATCGTCTCATAAATTGGAAAATAGAGAAATAATAAATTTTTAAAATAACTTTTATTGATAATTAATAAAGATAAAATTGCGATGTTAGGTTTTTTTAAAAATTTTAAGATGTGTAACAAACTTTTCTTAATAAGTGTGAAATAGTTGAAAACCTCTTATAATATAGACGGGAAGAAGTATCCACCTTAATTATCTATTTCTTAATCTTTTCCACTATAATTATTTAATGAGGGTGATATGAATCATCTAAGATCAATGCCCTAGGAATCCAAAAAGTCAAATTTGTCTTTAAAGCGGAAGCACGAATTCAAATAAAAGAGATGATCAAACTTTGAAATTCAATAGAATATAGGGATTCTAATAACTCCAGAGGGAAACATTACAAAAGAAAGATTAATTCTCTTGATAAGTCGATATGTATTCTAGAAATAATACAAAAAACTAATGACACTCACTAATTAAATAAATTCTAAATATTATTAATCTGAATAAAAAGTGACACCGCAAAAGTTTATAACTATAAAAAGAAAATTAAATCCTAATAAAACCTCTAAGGGCTGTTAGATATAAATAAATTCTATCTAATAGAATTTAAACTAAATTAAATTAAATTTAAGCCTATAATTGATTCCTTTAAATATAAAGAAGGAACAACAAAATTTTTCTAATCCTAATTTAAATCAAATCAAATCAATTAAAGTTAAAATTAAATAAATCTAAAAAATTATCCTAAAAAAATTAATCGAGATATCCTATTAAGTAAGCTCTAGTCTTGATTCAGGAATTAGATCTCACTTAAAATTTGGGCTTGAATCAAACTTATTATTTTTTTGTCAACAATGGGTTTAATTAAAAGTCTTTTACTCCTCAAACATAAGTTCATCTTTATATAACTTTTGGATTGACTTGTAATACTTTCTTCATATTTTTAGTTCGGCCTCGAATTATTGGATATTCAATAACTTATAATAGATCATTTAAGATATTAAATTTTTATTATTAGATTTGTAGATTGTGATTTAAATGGTCTTCATCACAGGAACAAACATGAAAATAATTATTTATATTTTATATACTTTAATTTTTTTTAAATAAGACTTATAATAAATATCAGGAACTAACTGTGATTATTTTAACAAGTGGTTAATGAATATCCTTCGGAACTCGTAAGATATTCCATTTCTTACTTCCTTCAAGTGCCAGCATGGACACGGATTCAGACAAGTGTCAAACAGAGACGCTGTTAAATTGCTGTTGTCGGACTTGAGAAGGAGTACTCCTTTGAAAGGTACGTTGTATAACAAATTTTTTATTTAAAATAAAGTGTTAGATATTTTGTTATTTTATTTTTATTTTTAATTATTATTTGTTTCTATTTATAATTTTATAATAATAATAATAATAGAATGAATTATTTGATAAGAATAAAATATAAAATATTAATATTTTTATATTAATTTTAAATAAAAAATATTTTTTTAATATACATATAATTAATATAAAATATTTTATAATATAGGTAAATGAAATATTATATGCCACTAGATAGTTTTCACTTCTCCGCTCAGTTTTTCCTCTCGCGCCGAACAGAGACAAAACAAGAGCCTCTGTCTATTGTCTCTATCCCCTTTTCATTTGCTCACGTCTTATCTTCTATCTTATTGTGATAACGAATGATGAATTCGTTCACCAAAAGAAGATAAACGGTAATCAATTAAATAATTCTCCTTCCTCCTCCTGATGAGTTTTTCATCATCTTGACAATTAGAAGGAAAAGTGGAAAACAATTCCACTACAGATAAAGATAATTTCACTTTATTTTTCATTTAACAAATATGACACACCCACATGGTTTAGCCTTTAAACAAATTGAAAATGACATTGCCACTTGCTTAATGGGCTTTCATTGACTTCTTGTATAAAATCATTGCGGTGCATGCAAAGGGAAACAGACTTTTGTGTGAAGCAGGGACGCGATTTTCCAATCAACTCCGGAATTAGTGGTAGCTTCGGTAGTTCACAGAGGAAAATAACAGAGAGAGATCAAAGGATCAAAGCATAGTTGGAAGGAATTCGCAGGATGGAGAGCACACTGAAGTCGATCAGAGATGGAGAGTCGGTGCTGGACCTCAGCCCAAGATCCACCGTCAGCGGCGGCGTTGAGGATATCTACGGTGAGGATCGCGCCACCGAGGACCAACTTGTCACCCCCTGGACTTACTCAGTTGCCAGGTCAACTTCATAAACCTTTCTACTACTTTCTTTAGTTTACTTGAGCTTCATGGATACCATACTTGATCATTCAGTCTTTTAAACAAATGAGTTCACCAAGATTCTCAGCCATGTTTGTTTTGTTTTGTTTTTGGTTCTTTTTCTATCATCTCATCCCATATTGCTAGACTAAATTTTCAATCTTTGAAGAGGGATTACTTTGGTGGTCTTAATTTGTGTAAGAACTGTGCTGCAGTGGTTACTCTTTGCTAAGGGATCCACAATACAATAAAGGGCTTGCTTTCACTGAGAAAGAGAGGGATGCTCACTATCTGCGTGGACTCCTCCCTCCTGTAGTTAGCTCCCAACAACTTCAGGTTTGCATTCAATCATAAAACTAATACCTTTCTCTTTTACTTATTAGTGGGATATTCTCATTTTTCTACCCTTTCTTTCTTATCTCTGTTTTACTGTCCACAGGAGAAGAAACTGATGAACTCCATCCGACAATATCAGGTCCCCTTGCAAAAGTATATGGCACTGATGGACCTTCAGGTACTCATTTTCTCCTCGTTGTGGTTGCATTACACAACATGACATAGCTGCTGCTAAAATCTGAGGTGTCCATTTCATGTTTGGAACGAGTATGTCTTTTCAAATACTCTGTTCTGTGGAGTCGGTCCTTTCTCATCTTGTGATGCTTAGACTTCCTTGTTGAGCTTCACGAAAAAAAGGAACGAAACTGATGATATGAGAGAGTAACATTGCTTGTTATTCTGGTTTACAGGAGAGGAATGAAAGACTATTTTACAAACTTCTCATTGATAATGTTGAGGAATTGCTCCCAGTTGTATATACTCCAACAGTTGGTGAGGCTTGCCAGAAATATGGAAGCATCTTCAGGCGTCCTCAGGGTCTATATATAAGTTTGAAAGAGAAGTATAAATAAATTCCTGTTTTCCACTATGTAATTTTGGGCTGCATTTGATTTGATTCAGTGTTACAGAGGCGTTGGAATTTTGCAGGGGGAAGATCCTTGAGGTATTGAAAAACTGGCCTGAGAGGAGTATTCAAGTAATTGTTGTAACTGATGGTGAGCGAATTTTGGGACTAGGAGATCTTGGATGTCAGGTATTTCTGCAGGGGAATCATATTCCTTGACGTACAATGATATTAAATCAGTCCAAATACGGTCATAATAAGAGTAGATGAGCAAGCCTTCACATAATAATGTTGAATGTGTTTCAGGGAATGGGAATTCCTGTGGGTAAATTGGCTCTGTACACAGCCCTTGGAGGAGTTCGTCCTTCTGCAGTAAGCATTTTCAGCTTCTTGCTTGCTTCTTCTCATTATTATATCATTATATTTAGGTTTTGTAGAAATCAAGAATCAAAATTTAGAAAGATTATCCTGGAACAATCTCTTTTGCTTCACTTTTGGTTTTTCTTTTCCGGTTTAGTGTTTACCCATTACAATTGATGTGGGGACCAACAATGAGGAATTACTGAACAACGAGTTCTACATTGGACTTAAACAAAAGAGGACAACTGGGCAGGTTTGTACTTCATATATGACTAGACTAGCTCAAGATTATTTTGACATAATTTACTATCTTGCATTGATTTGAGGCAACTGCGATGGTTTCTTCTTAGGAATATTATGATCTTCTGCAAGAGTTCATGACAGCTGTCAAGCAAAACTACGGAGAAAAAGTTCTTGTACAGGTTATAACATTCATGCATGAATTATGAGGTTTATGCATCTGTATGCATTCATCCATTTCTCGGACTGACTGCTTCAAATGAATTCTGCAGTTTGAAGATTTTGCAAATCACAATGCTTTTGAGTTGCTAGCAAAATATGGTACAACTCATCTTGTTTTCAATGACGATATTCAGGTACGAAGCTGCTTGAAAGTTGACATCTATTCTTGGAACATTGTTATGTTCTAATTAATACTATCTTATTGTATCAGGGCACTGCATCTGTTGTTCTTGCTGGGCTTGTTGCATCATTGAAGCTCGTTGGCGGTGCTCTGGCCGACCATACATTCCTTTTCCTTGGCGCTGGAGAAGTAAAGACTCCTTATTATTCCTTAATTTCATTATAGCTTAAATATCAATGATCCTTTTCCTTAATTTCATTATAGCTTAAAAGTAATACAAAAGATCAAACAAGTTGTTTATAACAATATATATATATATATATATCTTTCCATTTGCTTTCTATGTTTCTTCTTCACTTGGTAGATAATTCATGCTCGCAGATTTCACTTGCTATAATGTACCTGACTAGTTTTTTTTTTTTTTTTATCTAACTTAATTTCAGGCAGGAACTGGTATTGCAGAGCTAATAGCTCTTGAGATGTCAAAGCAGGTGAAAACCTAGTCATAGTTTATAAAAAGGGAAATGGTTTTTACCCCAAAAGAAAAAAAGTTTAGCGAGTGAATTATTACCTTACAATTGGTAAATTTCTTATGCTTATTTATATTGTTTGGCTACAGACAAAGAAACCTATAGAAGAGAGTCGCAAGAAGATATGGCTCGTAGACTCAAAGGTAGTAAAAGACCTGATAATTTTTCTAGGAGAATTGTTCCTTTTACATTCATCTGCCTTCTTGTTTTCTCAAGTTTAGTTTGGTTCCGATTAATTTAGTGTTTTTTGTTTCTTAATCTCTTTCAGGGTCTGATTGTTAGTTCAAGACTGAATTCGCTTCAACATTTCAAGAAGCCTTGGGCTCATGAACATGAACCTATTAATAGTCTCTTAGAAGCTGTCAAGGTGTCAAAATTTGTTTGCTTATTCGTTTCAAACGGCTGTCCTTAAAATGGTCTTAATGCTTAAATAGCTAATATATTCAGGTAATCAAGCCTACAGTTTTGATTGGATCATCAGGAGTGGGAAGAACGTTTACAAAGGAAGTGGTTGAGGCTGTATCTTCATTCAATGAAGTAAACGCCTCTCTATCTCTCATGTTGTGCCTGAACATTTGCTTGCATATGTATGCATGTTTATTTCAATTTTCTTCAATCAAAACTGTATCTATGTCATTTTTGGCCTGCAGAAACCTCTCATTATGGCTCTCTCTAATCCAACCTCACAGTCTGAGTGTACAGCTGAAGAAGCTTACCAATGGAGTGAGGTAAGATGACAGTAACAGATAATCATATCTGTCTCCAGATAAGTCCAGAACTGATCAGGAGCATGTGATGCAAATGATGATTGATACTAAATTTATTGCAATAACGAGAGTCACAACTTGTGTTTGTTTCCATGAAAAGGGTCGTGCGATTTTTGCTAGTGGGAGTCCATTTGATCCTGTTGAATACAAAGGCAAGGTCTACTTTTCTGGCCAGGTCTCACAATCTCTTCTAACTCATTTTATGTGATTCTTCTTTAACTAGTTCAACAACTAATAATCATATACGGACCCTTTTCCTTGTCAATCCAGGCCAACAATGCTTACATTTTCCCGGGCTTTGGTTTGGGTTTAGTAATCTCGGGAGCAATTCGTGTACATGATGATATGCTTCTAGCAGCCTGTAAGTGGATGATTACAAATGGAGCATATGATGCTTTCTACAAACATTATGTTCTGTTCTTTCTACCCTCCAAGCTGCATATATTTTCTTCGTTTCTTCAAAAAAAAAAAAAAAAAAAAAAAGGAAAAGAGAGAGAGAGAGAGAGAGAGAGAAGAATCCACAATATTTACTTGTGGTTGTAAGAATAATAAAGAAATGCTCAATTGAACATGGTTCTTATGTCATGTACAGCGGAAGCCTTAGCTAAACAAGTGACAGAGGAGAACTACAAAAAGGGATTGATATACCCACCATTCTCTGACATCAGAAAAATCTCAGCCAATATAGCTGCTAATGTTGCTGCCAAGGCATATGAACTACGTGAGTGCTTCTTCTTGTCTTAAAACTCTTTTCAATCCATTTCATACTACTAATCTCTGAGTCTCTTGGATGCGTGCATTCTCTTTGTTAACTTACAAAACTAACATTGAATTACGATTGTAGGATTGGCTACACGTCTCCCTCGTCCTGAGAATCTTGTAAAGTATGCTGAGAGCTGCATGTATACACCAGTCTACCGCAACTATCGGTGAATGGTGGAGCCAAATTACTCTACACTCTTGGGTTTTGGCTGTAATAAAGATGTGTGTGTGGCATATAAAGAACAATGTGTTTTTTATGTAGCAGATGAAAGAATGAGTGATTCTATGCTTTCCAATATGCAAGCTTACCTCATCTCATGTAATGCCAAGGGTAATATAACTTGCCTTGGAAACTGCTTGAGGAAGCATGGTGGCCAAAGTTACTTTGCCTCGTAACACTTTTAAGAAATTGAGCCTCTGGCTCTTGTTCTTGTCATGGCGTGTTGTTTATGATAATGAATGAAATTAGAGAGGCTACATTGGAAGGCAATCAGCATTCTAATGTTTATCTGTTAAGTTTATTGCTATTATGCAACAATCTATTGATCAGAGCATGCTCAAGAAGCATTCTTCACGTGTACTTTTGTTTGTTTTTTAATACTCGACTCAAAATGTGTTCCGATTATTTATGCAACGATTCCCATATCTTCTTGGCTCATGTACACAATAATCAATTGATCACCACGTTCAAAAAGCATTCTCCACTTGCAGTTTTTTTTTCCAGAATTAACTCAAAATGGAATCCAATTATTGTGCACAATCCCGTTTCTTTTCGGACTATGTAAAGAATTTATAGTGCTGGTTTATATAAGCACAACTCGCAAACGGAAGAAGGAAAAGTAGACTTTTTTTTGTGTGAACAACTTAGTCTTGTATCAATCTCATATAATTCCATGAATCGAGAGAGCAAAGTACAAATCAGGCCACAGTATGAGCAAATTTGAAATTTAAATAACATATCTAGTCATATCACAGGGCAATTCTATTTCTCATCGTGTTACACCTTAGAAATTTTCTAATGGATCTCACACCAAAAAAGAAAAAAAAAATTACTAATGGAAGGGTTCTTCCTCGTAGCTTCATCTTTCAATTCTAAATACCAATGCTATGCAACAAGCAGTAAAGTCCTTCCTCATTTACCATAGTTTTGATGTACCTTTGTGAAATCATAAATGGCCTTCACTAAGGAACCGTATCTCATGGAGTTGAGTGGTCCCATGTGTACAATCTCTGTGTATTTGATTCTCCATGCGGGAAAACCAAGGTGGCACCTCACAGGTCCATAAACCAACAAAAGGTTAGGTTCCTGGCCTCCACCACCAGCAGTTTGCAGAGCCTCATCCAGTTGAGGCTCTGTCAAGTTTTGACCATCAAGTCCGTCACCCAAATTATGTCGTTTCAAACTTGATGCAAAAATGAAGTTGGCTGCTTTAGTCATCCCCTCCCTCCAATCTGAATACGAAGCAAATTCTATAGCCATATGATTTGGACCATAGAGTGTGTCAGCTTCATTAGCTTCCTCCATGAAATTAGCAATCTTCAATTGTTGCATAATGGCTTTCTTAGACTTCTTCAGCACCCCATTCCTGTCATAGAGGCATACATTCTTCACACCAATAGAATCCAACCACTGCAAAAGCTCAACCACTTTTGAAGTCTGATGAGCATCATCACTTTCTATCACGATGGCAAGGTACTGAAGCTTTCCCAAATGAAGAGATTTGTAGTCCTTCAATACTCCCCAGGAGATAAGGAAGCTTTCAAACACATTAACCAGGGCCAATATGGAATACCATATGCTGACAATTATATGTAGAAAGTTCCATAGAAGTTGAAGAACAAGATTGCTAACAATGATAAACCCACCAGACAACTTCCGAACTCCATCTCCGGACTCCATGAATTCGAACAGTCGAACTTGTTGCTAGGTTGAGTGAGATCAAAGCGTTACCTCTGCTTCTCTATGCCTCCGGAGGGTGCGATGGAATGGGGGATTGCCGGATAAGGATTTGGGGGTGTGGTGAGGGCCAGAGGATTGGGGATGACGCCTATGCCGTCACGCGATTAGGGATTAGGGATTTGGGGTATGGGTTCACGATCACGACGAAGACGACCTCAGCGATACAATTAGCTACTAAATTTTTTTGGTCCAAATCTATTTAAATTTTTTAGTATAGTACTATTTATTATTTAGTTCTTACATACCCTAGATACTTTAATCAATGGATTAAGTTTATAAGATAAAAACTTATAATAACTTTATTAGAGATTTAGAATTGGATTGAACCAATCAAGAATCGATGAGTCTTTAAAGAATCATATATTAAATTAAAGTGTTACGCAGAAAAGACTAGGTTTAAAGATTTGTTGATGGATGGATCATGGAAAATATATGACAAATAGGGTCTTTAATTTGCCAATTCCTTTTGGACCCTATAAAGCTTCTAAATTCCTTATTTTCTTCTATGGGTTATGAGAATTCTTTTTACCCAACAATGTCTTGGGACTAAAGAAATTATGAAAAATTATTTATGATATGATTATTGATTTGCCTATGTTGTGGGAAAAAAAATTTGGTAAATTTTAATAGATGCTATAGGCCAATTACTGTAAAGTGCCATTAAATGACCAAATTATTTGCATGTTGAAAATTTTATCTTGGCAAAATTATTTGATTGGCTAAATTTATATATTTTTCTTTATATATTTTTTATGTTATTTTTTAATTAAAATTTAATGTGTAAATGTTTTAAATTTTTTTAAGTTTAAAAAATTAACACTTTCAACATATAATTAATAATTAAATCTATAATATATTAAAAAATAATTCACATTAATTTTTAATTAAAAAATAATACAAAAAACACGTAAGAAAAAATATATAACTATTTTTTTTATTTGATTACATACTCTCTCAAGTGAGGTAAATCTGTAATTAATGTGTTGGAGAAATTTTAAATATTTTGTAAAACTTGTATGTAATAAGCTGCGGAGTTAATAACTCAGTCATAACAGAGTCACGATAAAATAAATAATAACCATATAAATAATGAATTAATATGGTTTACGTTAAAACGAGAATAATAGTCACGCTCGATGTCAATTCTCAGTTCAATTTTACGGCAAGAAATCCTAAGGAAATAATTTTTTATGCAGGAAAAAATGATTAGAAAACATAATTCACAACTATCAGTTTATACGAAAATTGACAAATGAGCATATATCCTCCTCCCGCAAAAAATAAATAAATAAAACAGAAAGGGCTCTATATATGATATTAAATTATATATAATAAAAATAAACCGTGCATAGCGGGCCGCAGCCGCTGAACTCCAGATTTGTATGGGTAGGTCAGTTACTTAATTAGGTATCACCCGACCAACCCATCTCACTGCAAATGCATTATTATTATTATTATTGACTTCAACGCTAGCCTAATCATACGTATACATATGCGAAAGTAAAATATGTATATGTGTCTATATATAATTTTTTGTTTTTAAAATTTATCAATTACCATCAATACTTTTTTATTTGAAAAATGATAAAATTTAAAATATCCATTCTAATTTATTGTTGAATTATCTATATGCCGTGACATATAAAATTTTTTATCAGATATATGCATGCTTTTATTCTCATATGCTTTTTTTAATTTTTCTTTAAAATTTTTTGAATAATTATATATAATGTTATTAAATGAACTTTCTCTTATCTTATAAAAAAATTAATATATCCATATTGGTGTATCTATACATATTATAGATATACATTCTAAAAATGTATGCTTAATACATACACTTAAACTAAGTATAGTTAATATTATATATAAATTAAAAACAAAAAATAAATTCATATTATTGTAATTATTTAAGAATAAGCTAAAAATATTATTAATATTAGTTACAGGACAAGTAATACTATGTAAAAAATTAATTTGTCCTAATTTGATTAATAAATAATTTAAGTACATAAATTCAAATATCTAATGTTTTTCCATACAAATATTAGGTATCAAAATGTAACGTGAAAAATATTTATTGTACATTTGTTAATATTCAGTAATGAATGCTCGAAAATTACTGTTAATTTCTGCGTTAAATAAAATTTAGTTTTTACGTGTTGTCGATAAATCAAACCCAAATTGATCAGTCTACAAGGCTACAACCATCCTTCTCCTTAACAAATTATATGTGTGGCTAAAGTTTTGCGAATACATACCAGTCCAAAACTAGAGGTAGAAGTAAGATTTAAGAAAGGCAAATATATTAATTCAATTGAAGACTTGGTAAAGCTAATAATTTTTTTTTTTTGGGTCAACGTGATAAAGCTAATAATTAATTAGCTTGGAGGAAGATCTGAGAGCGGCATAGGGGGCAAGAATTGCAGCGAGAGATCCAAGCGGTGATGCAGGTTGCATGGTGCACGTGGCCGCACGGTAATCGTTTGTTGCCGTCGACGGAGTCGTCAAGGCAGTTGCGGTGGTCAAACCCTTCCATGCAGACCGAACAAACTGCATCGGCGTCCATGTCTTGAACGGTCGGCAACTTGGACACGAAGCTCTTGGACTCGGCAAATCGGCGGCACGACTCTCCGGCCGATGCGAGAGCCTCGTCGAGGTCAAAAGCTCCCGAATCGATGGCTTGTGAAACAAGAATGTTATCCATGCCCAAAACTCCGATCTGGTCCAGTCGCGCGAACTTGAGAGGATAACTTGGGGCGCTCGATCACCCTTATATATAAACAGCCACTAATCCAAACTAGGCGTATGGCTATCATCAGAGTCGTTAGATTTTAATTTGATGACGTTATTGGTTGGGTTGGGATTTTTTTTTTAACGAAAACACAGAAGTTTTATTAATGTCAAAGAAACAGTTACAAACACCGATGGCAGCCCCAACTCATTATTTAATGTTTCCATTAATGTTCGACTTCCTTGACGGTGCCCCCACTGCGCAATTAAACAGACCCCATACACATACATATTGTACATATAAATAAAGTATTTTAATTTCTCTGATTATTGATTTATTATAATAATGGAAGTCAATTTCTTATAAGATTCGATTCTATGATTTTATTCTTAATATAATAATAACAACAATTCTGTGAGTATTTTCATAAAAAAAAATCTGAGTATCAAAATTTAATATCAAGCCCCGTAGTTAGTTGCTTTTTAATATGATAGGAAAAGCAATATTTAAGTAATTTTTTAAATATATATGATGCAAATAATTGATAATTTCATTTGAAAAATAAAAATAGATTTTTCATATTGAGGGTATCTCATATATAACAACCAACACTAATTTTGATGGGTGTAGGGTGATTCAAAATGGTCTCATACTTCACACAAAGTCCAAAATAAATTATTTATGAAAGATGATATATTATTTATGACTTATAAATAATTCATTTTTCTAAAATTTTTAATTTAACATATATATTTTTGATATATTGTACAGTGCTACGTAGGTAACAAATTATAAGTTCCTCTTAATTCCAAGTTACTTCAAGCTTCTCAATTTAAGAAGATCATGGACTAGATTGGATAATTATAAAATTAAATTAAATATTAATATATTATAGTTGAACAAATAATAATAGACTTCTCTCGTATGGAGGCCGAGGACAAGTTTGAATTGGTAGAAAGATCAAAATATAATGAAAAGCATTATGGTTGCTTTTGGTGGTGACTAGAGTTAGGAGAGAAGAATATTCTCCTTGCCTTATAGAATTATCTTCTATTTATGATTATAGTAATTTTGTCAAATTTTCAGTTATAATTAAATAATAACTCATTCATATTTTGGGGACGCAAGCAAATGAATAATACACATGCACCATACCACATCGCATCTTCTTACATTTGTATAGTTATATAATTATGTATTTTGAAAGTAAATAATGTGTGGGGATAAAATTGTACACAAAATCTATTCTTCTTTGTGTAGTAATTCTCTATAATCACCAATATGAATGTACTTTTGAAGAGAGAATACAGAAAACAAATGAATATAGTGAATAAGAGAAGTTGGCCTCATAAGATATTTAATATTTACTATTTAAATATGTCATATTATCTCCATACCATAACAGCTCTCTCTTTCTCTCTCTTTGCATTGCATAGAAATTTTAAATTTTAACTGTCTAGAATTCTAGAAGCTACGCAATAAAATTTATTAAACTTTCATGTTGATATTAATATATATATATATATATTAAAATCAATGGGAAATTGCTCAATATATCAACCAATGAATAGTGCAACTCATCTCAATTTTCGTACATTAATTGCATCAAGGACACTTCTAATTATATGGAGCATATTGATAAGTAATTATATGGTTATAGAAAATTTTATTTTCTTTATTTGTCCTTTTTCCCATTGTAATATGCCATTAATTTTTTTAGCAACTACAACTACAACTACAAACACATCTAAATTTGACTATTGTCAAACTTTAAATGGAAGGTAACTTTTTGTTAGTGTGACTTTTTTTTATTAACAAGATTTAAATTTAAAATCTTACTTAAAAAATATCAAATTTTTTTACTCGAACCATCATTTAATTCTTAATGGCAATTCTACACCAAACCAAGTCACATGATTCATGCATAGGATTAGGACTTTGACATAGAATTTTAATATTATCTCCTGATTACTAGTCGGACAAGATCAGGCTTTAATCACGTCAACATTAGTTTTTTTTTTTGGGTAATACACGTCACCATTAGATTTGATTAAGAAAAATATATATGTATTAGTGTTCCGTCAAAAAGCCGAGATAGACTATTCCTTTTTTTACAGTGTACAGTGCTCCCCTCTCTACTCTTCTTCTTGCCCCCTTTTTATTGACCTTCTCCTGACCGTTAAGGTGTAATCGTCTTCTCCCTCTCACCCCTTATTTATCGGGATATTTCATAAATAATCATTATGGAGTATCGCACTCTTTTTGCCTGATCCCTGATTTTTCGTCCTTCAGTTATGATTCCGTAATGGTTATTGTTCTCATAACCGTTACTCCTAGTCGAGTATTTTCGAAGCAACACAATTTTTGTAGAGAAACCCGGTAGTTGGTCCTATGGTCGAGATGTTATTTAATCGTACGATCATTTGGCCGTACAATTACTCGGGCTTACCACTTGATAACCGATGTAATACTCGGATCGTTGCGCTTAAGCTCGGTGCATATGAGCCCGGAGGGTGGTACATCAAATGGACGTTTATCTACCTCGGACTTGTAAGCTCGGCCTTATCATCCCGGCCAGTACACTAGCCCCCCGAGCCTCGAGTCCGATTTGGACGAAAAGGCTCTGGATCACGTGACCAACTAAAGACTGGTTTTTTGAATTTTGAACCGTTTCAATATCCTAGGGATTCGAGAACCTTCCCTAAGGCTCCTTGACGTTTCGGTTTCTGAGACGGTAATGCACTTATACGTACAGCTACACGCGGCGTTATTTAATGCTACGTCTTTTCGTCAGTTGAAGCACGTTTTTATGTCGGCACAACGAGGGCAAACACATTTTACTTATATGTATAAAACATTATTTGAGTCACTGGGAGTTGGCCTTCCTTTCTCGGAGTTTGAGTGCGCTGTTTTAAGGGCGTTGAACGTCGCTCCGACTCAACTTCATCCCAACAGCTGGGCGTTTTTAAAGGCTTTCGAAGTTTTGTGCGGAAAATTGAACATGACACCGACCGCTCCAAAATTTCTCTACTTTTACCAGATCCGATTTGGAAATAAGATCGGCTGGATTTCTCTCAGTGGTATGAACAAAAAGGGAATAATCGGTCCATATACCTCATCCTACAAAGACTTCAAAGGAAGTTTCTTTAAGGTGCACCCAGCCGAGGGTTACTCGGGAATGTTTTTCAATGAGGAGGGACGACCCAGGTTTCCTCTATATTGGACTCAGACTCCGATCAAATTCCAGTCTTGGTGCTATGAGGATATGTCGGCATCCGAAAGAGTGGATGTCGACAAGTTAAATAAATTACCTCGCCCCTTGAACTGCAAAATCTTACTTATGGTCTGTTTGGTTCAATGGAGGGAAAGGGAGGGAAGGGATTTTAATGAAGAGAAAGGAAGGGGAGGGAAAAGAAGGGATTTTAATGTTACCTCGTTTGGAAGGAAAAGGAGGGATTTTAGTGGAAGGATTTTAATTTTACCTTATTTGGGTTAGGAGGGAAAATAATTATAATTTGACTATTATACCCTTAATTTATTTAAGTTAATATAAGGACAAGACTGACCAGTATATTGTGTGACCGAGTAATGAAAAAATAAAGGGTATTTTGATCATTTTGAACACAATAACACATTTTCCCCCCAAATTACCCCAATTTGGGGGGAAAATATATAAGGGGAGGGGAGGGAAAATTTTAATAACATTTTTCCTCCCCTCCTGATTGCCAAACAAGGGGAGGGAAAATTTTAATAACATTTTCCCTCCCCTTCCTTTCCCTTCCCTCCATTTCCCTCCAACCAAACAAACCCTTAGGCTCCCTTATTCTTCAACTCCTAATAAAGATCTTTCACGTGAGTGCCAATTTTCTTTTTTCTTCCGCTGCCATACTTGTCTGAGTTTTTAATATATACTTTCTACTCTGCAGTGGTGATGGGGAAATTCAACTGGCGATCAATAAAGAACATGGCCCTATCAGCAGGACCTTCTGCCGAGAACCTGCAGACTCGCCCTGATAGAGAGGAGAGAGGACGTGCCGAGATAATGACGACAACGGAAGTTGTTGAGATCACCTCCTCTCCACACAGCCCCCCAAGCAAACGCGCTCGACTTCCGACCACCGACGAAGAGCCTGTTTCTTCAATTTGCTCACCTCTCCTGCCGTCTCCCGTTAGACACTCACCTTTGAGCACTGACCCGAACATTGCCAGGTTTTTTGGGAGCGGCATCCAGGAAGTCGGGGACAAGGAAGCTTTGCAACGATTAGGTCCCAAGGCTGTTTTGGACTCCATGTCGGCTATGTGCCTGCGTGCCGCGACCATGGCGTCGCTCTGTGGGGAAGAGTTTGAGGAGAGTGACCGTCGCCTGAAAGCTGCGAGGACCGAGCTTCTAGAAGCAACCACTGCAAAAGACAAGGCTTCTTCAGAACTTGCCGAGGCTTCAAAGTCTCAAGCAGCTCTCCTTCTGCAAGTGGAGGAGCTGAAAGGATCCCTTGCTAATGCCGAGATGAAAGTGCAAGCAGTCGAGAAGGAGCGAGATACCCTGACGACTGAGGTTGCTTGGGCACGGAACGCTGAAGCCGAGTCCTCGGCTCTCGCCGCCAATTTGCAACAGGATTTGGAACAAGCGAGGAAGAAACAGGCCGAGCTCGAGGCTGACGTTAAGGAAGCCGTGCAACAAATAATGAAAGAGCATGTAGAAGGCTTCCATAAAGCACTTCGTCAGGTGCATCTCTTCCTGCCGAAAATTGAACTCTCGGCATTTGATGTAAATAAAGACGTCAAAGATGGTGTGCTTGTTGATGAGGAAGAATTGTAGAACTGAAAAGCAAACTGCCCACCTCCTTGATTGTCTATTTATTTTTACTCAGATTTTCTGACTACGTTCAATTTTTTTGTCCACATTTAACATCATCTCTCCGTTCGATCTCGATTAACAGTTAATTCAGCTTCTCGGTTCACACTTGACCGAATTTTAATTGTAGACCTCGGTTCATACTTGACCGAATTTTAATTGGAAACCTCGGTTCACACTTGACCGAATTTTAATTGGAAACCTCGGTTCACACTTGACCGAATTTTAATTGGAGACCACGGTTCATACTTGACCGAATTTTAATTGGAAACCTCGGTTCACACTTGACCGAATTTTAATTGGAGACCTCGGTTCATACTTGACCGAATTTTAATTGGAGACCTCGGTTCACACTTGACCGAATTTTAATTGGAGACCTCGGTTCATACTTGACCGAATTTTAATTGGAGACCTCGGTTCATACTTGACCGAATTTTAATTGGAGACCTCGGTTCATACTTGACCGAATTTTAATTGGAAACCTCGGTTCATACTTGACCGAGGCTTAAAATGAATGAAATCATGATAAAGAATTTCATTTATTAAAGTAGGTAGGCGTGCCTCGTTAAAACCTTCTCGGCCAAAACCCTTTTTTGCATATCCTTTGGGACAAAAGACCAAGTTAGGAAAAAGAGTACACCGCCTTCTTCGTATACATCAGCTAACTGAAATAAATTTTGAGATGAGAAGCATTTCATGTCCTAGGGATTGCTTCTCCTGACAACTTTTCTAATCTATATGCTCCATTGCCCAACGCTTCAGTAACTCGGTAAGGCCCTTCCCAATTTGCAGCTAGCTTTCCCTCGCCGATGTTCTTCCTTGCTTCACTCTGCTTTCTCCAAACAAGATCTCCACGATCAAAACTCCTTGGTTTAAGTCGAGAATTATAACGCCGTGCCGCTCTTTGCTTACAAGCCTGTTCTTGTATACGTGCATTTTCCTTGATCTCCTCAGATAGATCTAGTTCGACTTCCATATTTTCCTGGTTCGTATGTTGATCAAGAAGTGTTCGCCTAAAGGACGGCTCTCCCACTTCCACCGGGATCATTGCATCAGCTCCAAAGGTCAGCCTAAAAGGAGTTTCCTTGGTGCTTGACTGAGGCGTGCAACGATAGGCCCAGAGGATGCTCGGTAATTCTTCGGCCCAGGCCCCCTTTGCTCTTCCTAATCTCTTCTTGAGTTCCCCAAGGATAACCTTGTTCGCTGCTTCTGCCTGTCCATTTGTTTGAGGATGCTCGACCGAAGATACTTGATGCTTAATACCAAGCTGATCATAGAACAACTTCAGGTTTCCATCAACAAACTGCTTCCCATTATCAGTAACCATCGAGTGAGGAATCCCATACCGACAAACAATATTTCTCCATACAAATTTCTGTACTTGTTGTGCCGTGATCTTAGCTAATGATTCCACCTCAATCCATTTAGTGAAATAGTCTATGCCAACTATTAAGAACTTGACCTGCCCTTTTTCAATCGAAAAAGGTCCAAGAATATCCATTCCCCAGACCATGAATGGCCACGGAGACGTCAGTGTGTGCAATTCTTCCGGCGGTGCATGGCGTAGACTGCCAAACTTTTGGCACTCAGTACACTTCTTACTATACTCGGTGCAATCAACTCGCATAGTGGGCCAATAATAGCCAGCCCGAATTACTCTCACTGCCATAGATCTTCCACCGGTATGCATCCCACACACTCCTTCATGGATTTCGCTCATAACATATTTCGCCTGTTCAGGAGTGAGGCACTTTAATAAGGGGGTTGAGAATCCTCGCCTGTACAAATCCTTTCCCATTATTATGTAATGGGAGGACTTCAACTTCAATCTCCTTGCTTCGTTCTGGTCGTTGGGCAAAGTCCCTTCGGCCAGATAATTCCAAATAGGGGTCATCCAGTTCTGGTCCGGGCTACTTCCGACCATAACCTCCTCAAGATTAACACTAGGCTGATATATGGTTTCCCTGATGATCGTCTCATGCTGCCCGAGCCTTTTGACGTTAGCCAATCTGGACAACAAATCAGCTCAAGAGTTTTCTTCTCTTGGAATATGCTCAATCGCGAATTCATCAAAGCATTCAACCAAGTGTTTCACCTTGTTCAAATATTTTGCCAATTGTGGGTCTTTGGCTTGGTAAGCTCTCGAGACTTGTTCAGAAACCAGCTGCGAATCACTCCGACATTTTACCTGGCTCGCTCCCACCTCTCTGGCTAGATTTAACCCCGCAATTAGAGCTTCATACTCGGCCTGGTTATTAGTGACCGGGAAGTCGATCTTAAGAGACTGCTCCAAAGTTATCCCTCTAGGGCCTTCCAAAATGATTCCCGCTCCACTCCCCTTGGTATTGGATGAACCATCCATATAAAGTATCCACGGATCCCCGTCTTTGTAATTTTCGGGTGGGGTAAGTTCGGCAACAAAATCAGATAGACATTGCGCCTTAATTGGCCCTCTTGATTCATATCTGATACGGAACTCTGACAACTCGACTGACCACGAGATCATTCGGCCTGCCAACTCGGGTTTCCTCAAGACCTGCTTTACGGGATGATCAGTTTTTACAACAACCTCATGACTTTGGAAATAAGGTCGCAATCTTCTCGCCGAGATGACCAGAGCCAGAGCTAACTTTTCAATAGTCTGATACCTTAATTCTGCGTTGTGCAATACTCGACTGATAAAATATACTGGTATTTGCTGCTTGCCCATTTCCTGCACCATAACCGAGCTAATTGCATGTTCGGTCACCGACATATACAACAGCAACTCTTTGTTAAGAACCGGTCGATTAAGGATCGGAGGTGCCGAAAAGAGGCCTTTGAAATTCTGAAATGCTTGCTCACATTCCTCACTCCACTCATACCGCTTAGCCTTCTTGAGTAACTTAAAGAACGGCCTAGCTTTCTCCGCTAACCTCGGTATGAAGCGAGATAGTGATGCTAATCGCCCTGTCAGTTTCTGCACTTCTTTTATATTTTGGGGGCTTCTCATGTCAATAATAGCTCGGCATTTATCTGGATTAGTTTCAATACCTCGATGTGTTAGCATGAATCCTAAGAATTTCCCTCCATTGACTCCGAATACGCACTTCTCAGGATTTAACCTCATGTTGTACTTTCGTATTCTCCCGAACACCTCGCCAAGGTCGACAGCATGCTTGGAGGGATCCTCGGACTTCACTACCATATCGTCAACATATACTTCCAGGTTCCTCCCGATCTGTTCCTGAAATATTTTATCCATCAGCCGCTGGTATGTAGCCCCAGCATTCTTCAGTCCGAACGGCATCACTTGATAGCAATAGTTAGCGTTCTCAGTCATGAACGCGGTTTTTTCCTCATCAGGGGGGTACATCCTTATCTGATTATACCCGGAGTAAGCATCTAGAAAGCTAAGTAAGCCACAGCCTGACGCTCCATCTACAAGCCGATCTATGCTGGGGAGGGGATATGTATCTTTCGGGCATGACTTATTTAGGTCGGTGTAGTCTGTGCACATTCTCCACCTTCCATTAGCCTTTTTAACGAGCACCACATTGGCCAACCATGTGGTATATTCAATTTCTCGGATGAACCCAGCATCAATCAGCTTTACTGTTTCTTCCCTCATTACCTTCCGCCTTTCCTCACCTACCCGCCTCTTCCTTTGCGCCACCGGCTTAGCTTCAGGGTATACCGCCAGTTTGTGGCATAAAAAATTTGGATCAATTCCCGGCATATCTGAAGAAGTCCATGCGAACAGATCAGCATTGTCTTTCAACATCCTTGTTATCTGCTCCTTTGTTTCTCCTCGGAGTTGACTTCCAAGACTTGTGCACCGATCTTCACCGGCAAGCTGAAATTTCTGTAATTCTTCAATGGGTCTTGGCCTTTGATCCTGTACATCAAGTCGGGGATCAAGCTCCACCAAATTTGCTGATGTAGTATCTTTCTTTGTCTGTGTACCACTACCGACTACCCCTCTCCTGGTGACTTTTAGACTATCAATATAGCATTGTCTTGCCACCTTCTGATCAGCCTTCATTGCAATTATATCCCCCGTAACCGAGGGAAACTTCATCATGAGGTGTGGAGTGGAGACCACGGCGCCGAGCTCGTTTAACGCCGGTCGACCTATCAAGATATTATAAGAAGTTATTGCATCGATAATAAGGTACCTGATCATGATGGTCCTTGACCCGAGGTCTCCCCTGAAAGTGGTCAACAACTCCACATATCCTCGGGTATGAACCTGTTCTCCTGCGAAGCCAACCAGCTGATCGTGATAAGGCTTGATCATTTCGTCGGGTATTCCGAGCTTCTGGAAAGTGGTATAATACAAGATATCCGCCGAGCTCCCTTGATCTATTAACGTCTTTCTTACAACGTAATTCGCCACTTCTACCGAAACCACCACAGGGTCATCCTGATTAGGATCGACTCCTTCGAAGTCCTCATCTGAGAAGGTGATAGGACGAGAACTTCGGGGCGCTCGGTGCGTTGTCGCATTTACTGTCCGAATGGCCCTCAGGTGCCTTCTCCAAGCTGAACTGGTCGCTCCTCCCCCAGCAAACCCACCTGCTATAGTATTGATTACCCCTTTTATTCTGTTTTTCTCCCTGTTCTGAGTATCATCGGGTTGTCTTCTTTCCTCATTTGGCCGTCGAGGCCTTTCTGAATCTCGGGGCTGACCTCTACTGCGTCCTCGTCCATTATAGGGTTGATGATTACCTCGATTTCTTTGCACAAAGTTGCCGAGATGCCCAGCCTGAATTAATTCCTCAATCTTATCCCGTAGCGTCCAGCACTCCTCCGTGGTGTGCCCATAGTTACGATGGTACCTGCAATGCTTTGATTGATCTGCAGTTTCTGGGGTATGTCCGGGAGGTGGGAGTCGTATCAATTCAGTATTGCACGCTTCTTCCAGAATTCGAGCTCGGTGAGCGTTTAGCGGAGTGTAAAGGTCATACTTCGGCCCTCGACTAGTTCCTTCTCTTTTAAACTTTCCCTTTTCTAACATCGGCTTTATACTTCCTCGATTATTTGACTCCGTCCGCCTGTCCAGATCGGTCCTGACTTTATTTCTGAACTTGGACACTTCCTCCATTTGTATGTATCCAGCTGCACGATTTCTAAGTTCATCCATGTTGGCAGGTGGCTTCCGACATAAATGATCAGCGAACGGTCCCGGCTTGAGGGCCATCAGCATCGTGTGCATTGCCACTTCAGGGTTTAGATCTCGTATTTTTACCGAGACTGATGAGAAACGCTCCATGAAACTTCTTAAGGACTCATCCTTCTCTTGGCGTAAGTTCACCAATGCAGCCGAGGTGAGCTGGTGGGGTCGGCTGGTAGCATACTGCGCGCTAAATTTTTTTATCAAAGTTTCAAAGCAATCGATAGATCGCGGTGGGAGCCGAGTGTACCAACTCAATGCTGCTCCTTTCAAAGACGTAGGGAAGACCCTACACAAAACTGCATCCTCATTCGTGAACAGATTTACCTGCGTGACATACGCATCCACATGCTCATCAGGATCGGTAGTACCATCATACCTTTCCAAGTTTAAACCCTTCCATCCTTTTGGCAATGACGTCTCCATGATGCCATCAACAAACGGATGCCTCCGGATGGCCTGCTTATCCCCTCGCCAATTTTCAATGTTCGTCTCTGAATGATATGTTTCCTCACGTCGACTTGCCTCCTGATACGACTGCTGAGCATCCCTGTTGGTATTTCCCCGTTCGCCTCCTCGAGGAGGAGAAGTATCTTCATGATAGCGTTCTTGCTCCAATTGCCTATTCCTCTAACGCATTTCCTCATTCTCCTTTCTTAATGCTGCCATCTCCTCACGCATTGCCCGAATAACAGGATGGTCCTCCAAAGAAGTCCTGTCTTCGTGGTGTTGTTCTCCTGCACCCGCACTGCTCTTGGTTCGCACCATGATTCTTGGTGGTGGGATAGTTTTTCTCGGCCCCACGGTGGGCGCCAAAATGTTCCGTCAAAAAGCCGAGATAGACTATTCCTTTTTTTACAGTGTACAGTGCTCCCCTCTCTACTCTTCTTCTTGCCCCCTTTTTATTGACCTTCTCCTGACCGTTAAGGTGTAACCGTCTTCTCCCTCTCACCCCTTATTTATCGGGATATTTCATAAATAATCATTATGGAGTATCGCACTCTTTTTGCCTGATCCCTGATTTTTCGTTCTTCAGTTATGATTCCGTAATGGTTATTATTCTCATAACCGTTACTCCTAGTCGAGTATTTTCGAAGCAACACAATTTTTGTAGAGAAACCCGGTAGTTGGTCCTATGGCCGAGATGTTATTTAATCGTACGATCATTTGGCCGTACAATTACTCGGGCTTACCACTTGATAACCGATGTAATACTCGGATCGTTGCGCTTAAGCTCGGTGCATATGAGCCCGGAGGGTGGTACATCAAATGGACGTTTATCTACCTCGGACTTGTAAGCTCGGCCTTATCATCCCGGCCAGTACAATTAGAATCAATCTTTTTTTTTTTTTGTCTCTAAACAATTAGAATCGAGCACTAAACAAAATGTTCAAAATTCAGTCACGTTTTTAGGTTCGTTTGTTTTCATAATTCGAACCCGAACAATTCATTTGTCAAGCAAACCATTCCACAAGGGGGAAAAAAAGGTCAGGTCTATGGGCTTTGCGCCCAAGAATTTGGGTTAAGTTTCATCCAACTCCACTGCGCACAAAGAACAGCAAACAATATTGTACCACAAAAGCATAACAAACAAGCACGTTGTTTTGGGCCATAAGCAAAATTATATGTTTGAAGGGCTCAAAAAGAGAATATATTTAAAATCCAGCTAAAACAAATGCATGCAAATGTTTGAGTTCTTTAATTATATATTTGAGTTATATTGCATGATACTTAAAAAAAAAAAATACATGTGCCCAATACATATTAAATATGATATACATATCGTATTTCATATTTAATATGTGTTGGGTACATATCTTTATATTACCTTTAAAATACTTATTTAAAATTTAACATTCTTATTCATGTTTTTTTTTATTTTTGATATGTTAATTTGTTGAATATATACATAATTTTATATGTATGTCTCTTATACTTACTTGTATATCAAATTCTAAAATTTGTCATACCTTACGTATTGTATTGAATTGTAATTGACATCATGCAGGTCATATATGTGTATCCTAGCATTTGGGTAAGTTACAAAATTTTTTCCCGATTTTTTAAAATATTAAATTTCATCCAAATTTAGTTATTTTTACCAAAATACCTCTAGAGAAAAATATGTAAGATGATATTTTAATTAAAAATATTTATTTAGTTGAAGAGACCATTTTAATAAAAAAAAATTAAAATGAACTAAAATGTGACATAATGTTTTTGTTTGAATAGAAATTTGTTCAGTTTGAAAATAAAAGAACATTCACATAATTTTAAAAAAAAATTGATAAAAAAATTGTAAAATTTATTTTATTCAATGAATAAATCAAATATTCTCATGTAATAGAAAAAGTATTTATTTTTACTTTGTTTTCTTGGGTAGTAAATCATATGAACTTTCCTTTGAGGTGGGGTTAAATAATTTTGATAACCATCTTATTTTACAGATTGCACTCGGATTTTCTTCAATTTATTTCTGTCAATTAAGCTAATTCTGTACGTTATATGCATTTCTTCACTAAAATAAAATATTTAATTGTTTTCATTATCAATTCGAAATAAAATTATAGTTTCATGATGTACAAAAACTTAATTTCTTAAACAAAAGTTAAAAAAATTACAACATATACATATATATAAATATCAAAATCTGGAAAAAAAAAAGTCAAATAAAATATACAGTATGTATTATTTGCGGGATTGTTCATTGGTTGACGAGGGAAAGAATGATATATGCATAGAGTTCTTGGGCCATAAAAGTATATGTAAGCTGAACTTGAAAGTCAAAACTAATGGGCCAATTCAATGTTATGGCCCCATAAACACGCGAAAAATGCTTCACTACCCAATTGCAATGCATCACTTACCACCATTTTTTTACCTTAAAGAAAATAATGCATCAGACAGTTTAAGAATATCACGGTTCAAATATGTTTAAAAGTAGAGTATGCTTGAGAATTTGAACAAAACAGTTGCAAATTTAATTTGTCCAAAAATATTAAATATGACTTGTGTAGTTTAATAATTATAACATGTTTTAACATTTATATATGTAACGGGCAATATCATATGTTTAAATTCGAATTCTTTTAAATTTGGCGATGACTTTCATGTTTGAGCTAAAAATAGTGAAATGAATACCTTAATGTTGATATGGATATTACATGTATGAATTTAGTCCGTTTAAAAATTTAAAAAAAAAAATTAAGATTCACCTGATATTTAGTTTTTTGATATTGTGTGTGTATGTGCATACAACTTGAAAAATTGAGGAGAAAATCTATCAACCTCATCTTTTTATGGTTCTGCTATTAATATCGTTGATATGACTTATTTCAGACAATAATTAGAAGAGAATTTGAATGCAATTGATAACCTCATAGGGATCTTTACAATACAAGCAAGTCCTTGCAAGCTTAGCAAGAGAAGCAGGAAGTCACTTGTTACTGGGCAACATATCCTTTATCCGTAAGGCGCAAAGTCCTTCCTTATTGCTCTATAGCCCTTTTTGCCACGCTTTTTCTATTATCATTATTCCTGGACTACCCTCATCATTTTGGTTAAAAAAAAAAAAAAAGACTACCCTCATCATCTTTTTCACCCATATTTAAGTAATCATACACATCTAAACACTCTACGAGTACAATTAATGCAAAAAAATGAGTTGGAATTTTATTATATTATCATCCATTTATTAAGGCATGATGTCAAATCTCGACAATGTGACTTTCATTCTAAACTATCCTACCTCATCCACTCTAAAATATAATTTCTATTTATCTAATTATATACAAATAAAAAAATTAAATTAATTAAAGTTATAAAAAATTCATATTATTTTCTATTATTATCCTTAATAAAGATAATTTAATTAAGTGAATTCATGCGGGTTGTGTAATTGTGGTTGGATTGCAGTCCAAGCACGTGGCAAAATCCAATAAGTAAATGGCTCCCACCCAATGCTAGTGATCATTTTAATTTACAGTATTTGTTATGATAATATATAAAAAAGATTTGAGGCACATCTGATGATCTGGATCATGCGAGCCTTTGTAAGCGGGCCCCTCGTACGGACGATATTAAAGCTTTGCGTACGGATGTGATCTTAGCCCTCCATTGTGTGTACCCCCCCTGTTCTTAAGGATTTTGGAAGTGGGTTACGCATACATCCACTGGCTTGTTAACTAGTCAAACTAATAATCTCAATCACTCTTTCCATAAATCTAATCAACTTTAATTATGATCCACAAAATCCAAAATTTAGACTTCCAATTGTCCAAATTAGAAGACAGATAGAAATAAAAAAAGGGCCGCATAAAATCTACACTAAAAAATAAACCCTACTTTTGTTAATTTTCATTTTCTTTTCCTCACTTAAGCAAGCCAAATTACCCCCATCCACCAAACCTAAACAAATTAAATCAGTGTTCTGGAACTTACTTAGCTTAGCAAACACAACATTTGACATGGACTTTGTCATCAATGGAAATGACACTGCTGCCCTTCGTAAGTGATTTAGACACTTGCCACCTGTCCATAAACAACAACCATGTAGTAGTTTTCTCCTCCGATATTTGACAACTTCAACTCTAGGTTGCGGCGGCCGAAGGATTCACCATAAAGAGAATGTGTAAATCAAGCAATGTTGTTGTTTTTTTTTTTTCTGACCAACAAGCAATGTTGTCACTTTTGAATCTTTGATCCCAAATTTTCTAAAATAATAAATTGCTCAAGCTTTTTATGCTTCCTCACTGAAAATCAATCAGTTTTCACACGACGTACGGCTTCCTCCTTTTACTATTCATCACTGTAGTTGCATAAGGTTTTTCAAGAGATCGATTAAAATTATATTTTCATCTCCTAATGGAGGATTTTTCAATTTCATCCTTCATGAATATTTATATTTCTTTTTTTTGGTAGACATGAATATTTATATTTCTAATATTCTTCCATTTGGTCATGAGTTCTTATGTATGCAAGTCTATAAATAGAAATATTCTTATCACTCATAAGAATATTTATATTTCAAATATTTTTATGTGTGTGAAGAAAGGGAAAATCATACTTCATATTACTCTGATAGGATTTACAAAATATATACATAATAGGAGAATCCCAAAATAATGTAACATATCTCCAAATAATAACAGAAAATCTAATCTAATAATATCTACAAAATCAGCTATAATATTTACAAAATAATCTATATTTAACACCCCCCTCAAACTCAAGATGGTTTGATAGAAAGCAGCTTGAGTTTGTTTACTAAAAACTGAAAACGACCAGGATTAAAAGATTTAGTAAACAAATCAGCTGGCTGATGCTTCGTTCCAATGGAGACTAGTCTGATGTTGCCTTGAATAATATGTTACCGAGTGAAATGATAGTCGATCTCGATATGTTTGGTTCGCTCATGGAATACATCATTGTGAGCAATCTTAATAGCTGCTTGACTATCACAATATATGTCAGTGAAAGATTTTTTAGAAGCTCCCAAATCATCAAGCAGCCAACGGAGCCAAAGAACCTTAGCAATAGTATCTGCTAATGCACGATATTCTGATTCAGCACTGGATTGAGAGGTTAGAGTCTGTTTCTTACTTCTCCAAGAGATAAGAGAGTCACCAAGAAAAATACAGAACCCAGTAGTAGACCGGCGATCAACATGATCACCTCCCCAATCAGCATCGGAGTAGGCCCGTAAAGTAAGAGAGGACCTAGCAGAGAAATGAAGGCTATGATACAAAGTTCCTTTGACATATCGAAGAATCCGAAGAACAGCTGCATAATGAGTAGTCCGAGGCTCAGACATGAACTGACTAACAATATGAACCGCATAAACAATATCCGGACGAGTCACCGTAAGATAAATGAGTCCCCCAACCAGCTGTTGGTAACATGTGGGGTTCTCCAACAAGGTCCCATCAGTAGAAACAAAGTGAGCGTTAGGCTCAATGGGAGTGTTTTCAACCTCCTCGTCAGTAAGAAAGCCTCAAGATATCAAATCAGAGGCATACTTGACATGTGAAAGAAAGATACCACTCTCCCCATGATGTACCTCGAGACCAAGAAAGTAACTCAGCTTTCCAAGATCCTTCATCTCAAATTGGTGTCCTAAGTAAGTTTTAAGCTCCTGAATGCCTGTCAGATCATTACCTGTGATAATCATATCATCAACATACAAGAGAAGTAGAACAATGCCTCGATCACTAGTCTGAACAAACAGAGCAGAATCATGAGGGCTACAAGTGAAACCAAGATAGCTCATGGTAGTACTAAACTTAGCAAACCAAGCTCGAGGGGCCTGTTTAAGCCCATAGAGTGCTCGACGAAGATGACAAACTTTATCTTTCGAATATGAATACCCGGGAGGAGGCTTCATATAAACTTCTTCCTCCAAATCACCATTCAAGAAGGCATTCTTGACATCCATCTAATGAAGAATCCAATGCTTAACAGCAGCAATAGCGAGGAGGCTGCGAACAGAAGTAATTCGAGCAACGGGAGCAAATGTCTCTTCATAATCAATACCGTACTCCTAAGTGAACCCTTGGGCCACCAAATGAGCCTTCCGCTGCTTAAGAGAACCATATGAGTGAGTCTTATTCTTATAAACCTATCTGCACCCAACCAGAGTCTTACCAGGAGAAGATCAACAAGATCCCAAGTGTGCATTTTCTCTAGAGCCTGCAGTTCTTCTTCCATGGCTTGCTGCCAAAAAGGATCATGGGAGGCTTCTTTATAGGATTGGGGTTCCTGAAACTGAAGGATGGTGGAAAAGCAATGGTAATCATTAAGGTAGGAAGGAAGATGTCTTATAGGAGAAGGCCGAGTACTGTCGGACGAAATGAGCTCCGTAGACGTAACTTGTACTGGAGAATCAGAGATAATAGGCTCATCTGGAGCGGGCACTGCGTCAGGTGTGTGAATGAGCTCAGTTGGAGAATCAGCATCTGTGTCACTAGGAAAAAGATCAACAGAAGTATCTGTAAAGATAGAAGGTGAGGGAAGAGAAAAGGAGGAAAGGTCAGTCAAAGATGAGAATTGCATATGTTCCCAGAAAATAACATGACGAGAAACTCGAATGCGGTGGGAGATGGGACCCAACAACGGTAACCCTTATGTTCAGAATCATAACCAAGAAAGCAACAGACACGAGCACGAGCTTGCAATTTGGTGGTCTCATGGGATGGAAGAAGAACAAAACAAACATAAGCAAAAACTTTTAGAAGACTGTAGTCAGGAGGTGTGCCATAGAGTCGTTCAAAAGGAGAGATGTTACTAAGAACTGAGCTAGGGACTCTATTAATGCAGTAAATAGCAGTCAAAGTAGCTTCACCCCAGAAACGTTCAGGGCAAGAAGAGGAAATAAGTAGGGCCCGGACAGAATCAAGGATATGATGATGTTTACGTTCAGCCTGACCATTTTGTTGAGAGGTTTAAGGACATGAGTACTGAGAGATGGTGCCTTGAGCAGCAAGAAATGTGAGCAATTTAGAGTCACGGTATTCCAAGGCATTATCACGATGAAAAACTTTAGAGAATTGAGTGTGAATCATAGTAGCAAATTTAATATAAATATCAGGCAACTCAGATCGGTTTTGCATCAGATATATCCAAGTAAAGCGGGAATAATCATCAACAAAAATCACAAAATAACGAGATCCTCCCATAGAGGGAGTAGGTGCGGGCCCCCAAATATCAGAATGAATCAAATCAAAAAAGGAATCAACAATAGAGTCATTTTTATTAAACGATAAAGCAGGCAGTTTGGCAGTTTGACATGAAATACAACAAAAAGACTCATCATTGACACGACCTAAGAGACCACTAGAAAGTAAAGGGCGAAGTTTATTCAAGGAAGGATGAGCAAGACGGTGATGCCATAAATCAAGAGACAAGGATGTGGTAGCAGCACATAATCCAGGAGAAGTGATTTCAGGAAGATGCAATGAGTTAAGCTCAAACATACGACCAACCTTACGCCCAGTCCCCATAACCTGTCCTGTCTGAGAATCCATCACAACACAACCACGTTTGTTAAATAATAAATCATAACCCATATCAACAAGTTGTCCAACAGAGATAAGATTAAAGCTAATAGCATGTACAAAATATGTGTCATGGATAGTTAATGAGGATAAAGAAACTGAACCAATATGACTAATAGGTGTAATACCTTACTTTTATCTATATTTTTCTATATATTATAGTATATACAATGTCCAATTAGCTCATATTAAGAACTTGAACCATTAATAGAACCAAAGAAAAAAAAAGTGGTACCATTCATTTGGTTCTCAAGTTTTCTGGACAAACTTTGAAAAATCATAACTTAATCCAGAAAAATCGTATCAATTTGGTTCAAGTCTCTAAATGAATCTAGAAACATGGTATACAAGATAAAAATATGAAAATTTCCTTTAACCTGACCAATTTATACAATTTATTACTCAAATTTACACTATACAAATAGTCATTTCTCTCTTTTTTAAGATTTTGGCCATAACTTTAAAAATTCATATCTAATTCTATACTGAGCCAAATCATGTATTCTATATTCCATTGGAAATATATATATGTCTACTTAAGTTTATATTTTTATTATACATTTATTTTGTCTAGACAGTGCACAGCATTAATTTGAATCACTAGGAATCAGAACATCACTTTTTTTGGAACAGTCTTGGAAAAACTGGTATATCTCTCATTGTACAGCTCCAATTGAATTCAAACCAGTGGCATATTAACCTCAAAAGATAAATATTTTCATAAATGTAAGTCGCTGAATATTTGGAGCTTTGTACGCTTTTATAGCACTTTTCAAAAAGAAGTAACATATTCAGTAAAATTCGTAGCCTTCACATCATTGTCCAGTTTTGATCCTGAACTTTAAAATTTCACTATAAATCGTACATATATCCAAATTAAGTGTTCTTTAGCTCATTGGAAAGCTTGTTCTCTCTACTTTCAAAGAATATATAACACTTGACTTACTTTCTCTATTTTAGTCAAACAGTGTTAACTTTACTTTCATTGCTGTAAAATGAACTTCTAGCAATATAACATGGCAAAGAAGACTTCATAACAAGCTCACATAATCATTCCATGTTTCAAATCCATGCCAAACATTTCATAATGCTCATAAGGACATAATAGTACAATGGCACAAATCTAAAAGCATATACATGATTTTATACATAATTTTAAATTATACACTGATAGCTTGAAAACACTATCAAGCATCATTCTCTTCTTCATTCTCCTTGACATTGCTTGTGCCTATCATTTGGGATACTTGAGGGGGTGAGATTGGGGGACAATCTTAGTAGCAAGTTACATTTCATGCAATTATGTCAATCATGTCAAATAAACTCACATTTGATCACATATAATTACATCAATCACCTTTAGACAATAAATTGCCACATTGATCATAAAAATTTTGGCAGCATAACGGTTTAGAAAATGGACATCCCGGGGAATAAAACCCCTCATTTTACAACCAAGACCAATCAAAGAGATCACAATTGCAATATGGCAACACAATTTAATCATAGAAAGACAATGAAAGAACATAAAGCAAGAATATGAAACTTAGCTACCTTGAAGTATTCCTTTGACTTTTCCTCTTGAATCTAATGCTTCACCACTTGGTTCCACCTCCTTCAAGAACTTACTTGGACTTTATCAATTCCTAATACACCATCAAACACTCACTTTATTCACTGGTTTCATGAGTTACTTCTTAAAGACTCACAAAACTTTATAATTTCATTTTCTTCACCTTAAGCTTTTTATTTAACCCCGTACTTGCTCTTAAGGTTTTGGACCATGGGGAATTCATTTATAGCATCAAATTAATGAAAATCAAACTCTTTTCCATCATATTAAACTGACCAAAACAAGGATTGGAAGAGGAAGGAAGTGATTTTCATTTTCTTACTTCCAAACATACCAAACCTTGTTCCTTTCACTCAATCTTATGCTTTCTCTTTAATTTATGGCAAAAATTCACTTTCTTTCCTAACTCCCTTATCTTGGATGAAATTTACAGCAAAGGAGGAGAAGAGGAACTCAAGAAAACTAACTTAAACCATGCAAAACTTGAAGGAAAATTACTTAGAATTTCAAAGGAAAATTCTTACCTTTTTCTTGATTTTTCCTTCTCTTTTTCCTTCTTCCTCTTCCTCACATTTTTCTCTTCTTTCTTTGCTGTTTTTCATACCTCTCTCCACTCTTTCTTTGCTTCTTTGGTCGGCCAAAACATGAAGCAAAGTAGGAAATATATTAAACTCACCAACTAATAGGAATTTGCCACCAAATGTCTTGATTTTTCTTACTTTTTCATTAAAATTAATAAACTAAGGTTATTTTGACATGTGCAGCTTGTGGAGCACGAAATGGGGAGTATTTTGCTCTAAAAATTTCAGATATTTACTTATCCAGATATATCCTGAACCGATCTGGACAAATAAAACTACTTTAGCAGTATATTTTACTATTTTTGGGATACATGTTTTAACTATATTGGGATATAAAATTACCATAATATACTTATCCCAATTGGTCCAAATATAAGACCCACACATTTTTCTTGAATGAATACTTCTTTTTTCTGCAATCCAGACTGACATTTATCGAGTAAGACATTAATATTAAATCATAATTACCCAATAAATATTATTTTGATCTCAATAAATTTTATAATATATTCCATTGGTCTTAACTCATTGAAAGCTTTATTTTGACTATACTTTTTCATATTTACAAACATACCCTTAACTCGGGATAAATTTATAATTTTTAAAACTTTCGAGTCATTAGGTGTAATTTTCACCAAAATTCATAAAATTTACTTCCGGACGAGTACAACGCCTCTTCTTCTCATTCCTCGTTTTTCTCATCTTTTTTTTTTCTCTCCTTTTTTTTCTCCTTTTTCTTTTTTAGGGATAAAATTGTCATTTTTTCATTTTTTCTTCTGACCGAGATAATTGACCTCTTTGCCTTACATTATATAAAACAGTGTATATCCATTTTTATAAGTTCCTTATAGATTTTAAAATATTGAGCCTTAAATATTCAAGAGAAATTTTAGAATATTACAATAGGCATTTGAGAATTATCAGCAGTGTGGATATGATGGGCAGTAGTGTTAGGAGATAGAGAAGAAAAGAAATTTTCTTGACCAGTCATATGGTTGCAATAGGCAGAGTCAAAAAACCAAGGGGTACCTGAGGGAGTAGCTAAGGTAGCAGGTGGGCTGGAAGTACCAGATATGAACTTGCGAAGAAGAGCCTCGAGGTCTGCAGTGGACGATCCCGAAGTGGAGCTGGCAGCAGTGGTAAGAACTTCATCAGTGACAGATAATGCAGGTTTAGAGAAGAAACCAAACCTGGTTGATCTTCCTTGATCAGGCTTTGGAGGGCGAGTGGGGCATTGGTCAATAAGATGCCCAGTCTTCTTACAATAGCGACAAAATAGAGTAGGACAGTTGGCAGCAATGTGTCCTTTCTTTTGACAAGTTCTACATTCAATATAGGGATACTGATCAAAAGTATGAGTAGACTGGGGGCAGCGACGACAAGACTTAACAGTGCGTCTGGATGCAGCAAAGACCATCTCAGGAGTGCACTGTAAAAGACCTAGTCGAGTCTCTTCAGAGCGAAGGCGAGGAAGAGCATCTTCAAGAGTCGGAAGAGGGCTTTAGTGTAACACCCTACCTCCTATCACCTCCAGAATTAACCAAAAACTTCAAAATTCTGCCAAGCACAACCCTGACATCTCAAAACAACTCTCCAATACTTCAAAACAGCGAAAATGACCTTAAAATCACCAAAAACTGGGTAGGGCCGCGGCTGCTACAGTACCGCCGCGACTCCGGCCTCCCCTATTTCCACATCGCTTCTGGCTTCACTGGCGCCGCGGCCTGGACTCTGGAGCCACGGTGCCCCATGTTGATATCCCATATCAGCAATTTTCATCTTCCGAGGCGAACTTTCAACGCGCATAACTTTATACTCCGACCTCCGATTGACTTGATTCCAACTCCTACAAGTCAATCTAGTTCCCATCTATCCAAATACATCACTTTTACCTCAATCCAACTCCGTATGGAGATTCTGGACTCTAACACCGTTTTGACCACTTATTGACCAAAACTCACCACTAACAACCTCCAATTGCCACCAAAGGCAAATGGACACTCACCGACCAATCATACAGGTCCAAAACCCCCTAACCAACTGGTTCAAAGAGGCTTCACCTCAAAGAAACCACTCCTCTGAGATTTGACCCCTTGGAACCCAACTTGACCAAACGGGCTACAGGCCCTAAAACATACCAACAAGGTCCAAAACCACTCTTAGCTCACCAACACTAACAGGCAGACTTCTCAACATCCAAAACCATGCAACCAAACATACAACATACATAGCCATACCATCCATCCATTACAAAACCTTCTACCTTACTTGACACATATTACAAATACAAAATACACACACTACATAGACTATTTCTACGTACGTAGCTACTCTCGCGGCTTCTCCGAACTAGTGCCAGAACCATCACCTGAAAGGTTAGTTTATGGGAGAGAGGGTGAGACAATATCTCAGTAACCGGGAACAATCACACACAAATATATATATATATATATGTATATATTCCATACAACTTATGAATGCAACGTGCAATGAATGGTATGCATGTCTCCCTCGCACACAGCTAGAACCACGGGCTATCGTTATGACAGGACATTTCG
Source organism: Adenanthera pavonina (assembly GCA_026686845.1). NCBI lineage: Eukaryota > Viridiplantae > Streptophyta > Magnoliopsida > Fabales > Fabaceae > Adenanthera > Adenanthera pavonina. Next base: position 19,657,440 of record JAIVEN010000023.1, on the reverse strand, counting down.
TATAGGTAACTCCCTTCCAACAGTCAGTGAAGACTGATTCCGGGACATCACCAAGCTCACCTTCCACTAGTGCACCCGGCCAAAGGTAACACTAATGTTCGGACCGTGGCTCTCATTCCCTTTCCCACCATGAATTGGCAGCGATTTAGGGAAGGTGTAGTCCACTGCGCGCCTTTCCCTCCTGGCCATCGGAGGCGATTTAGCCGCAGGGATCACATCCTTATCCTCCCTAAAATATATAATCCATCCTTATCCTCCCTAAAATATATCATCATATCATATCGTCATCACATCATCACCACCCAATCCGTCGTATATCAAGGCCTCACAATGCCATGTGGTGATGCTCATGTATCATCATATAATCATTATCATCATATCACGATCATATGTATGCATCATGTCATGTCATGCCAAAGTCATCATCATAAACATAATCATCGTCATCATCATCATAAACATCATGGCTATCATCTAGCTGTGTGTATACCACGATATATAGAAAATAGTACACACAACACATCAATATCGTAGTATGGAAGAAACATGCATATATATATACATACACAAATATACATACCAATATACAATACAATACAAATAAACAAACACCCGGTTACCTCAATTGTCGTTACCACACGCATACAAGTTCCACAAGCTTCCTTGAACTGTCCAATACACGTGAACCCCTCTTGATTAGCCAACAACCTTTACAATACCACAATTCTTCCATTAACACAATATACCAATAACCCAAACATCACAACTCAACTACATTAGCCTAACCCAAGGTTTCAACACCCTTTTCATGCATCAATAAGCTCTTAGGGATCACTCAAACACTACACAACCACATACACTACGGATTCCCAAGAGCCCTAACCAATAACAACCTAGGGTTAAGCTCAAATCACACATACACCCTTCAAAACTCACATCCAAGCAACAAGAATACCAAAACACACTCCATTAACCTCAAATCATCCATTTCAATCGGTGGATTTCGCCCCAAATTGGAAATCCAACCTTACAACCGAAAACCCAAAATTCTAACCGAAGAAAATGGAGAAGGAAGACCAAGGAACACTTACCAACTTGAATCCAAGCTCCCAAGGTCCAAAAATCGCTCCTAGATGCCGTAAATCTCGAACCCTAGCTCAGCTCTCTCGGTCTCCTTCGTCACTCCCTTCGTTTCTTTCTTTTTCGTCCGACTGAACTGATCCGGATTTAAACAAATTTCCCGACTCTCGCCGCGGCTCCAGCACACCTCGCCGCGGCTCCACCAGTTCATCCGGAACAATGCCACTGAAATGGTTCTCGCCGCGACGACCCTGCTTCTCACCGCGGCGTGGAGCTCTTCCAGACTCCACTTGAGCCTTCCTCCGTCCTGTTTCCTCCGGTCCTGAACATAATGTCAAGGAAGAAATCGTGAGGGGTGTTACATTTGGTGAAGCAAAGAGGCTCGAACAGGCTCAAAATCATCCGTGAGAGCCATCAGGAATTGGATGAGATGAAGCTGATCGCGGTACAGAAAGAAAGCTTGTGCATCTTCGTCACACTTGAAAATAGGTTCTGAATAGGCCAACTGATCCCAAATAGACTCAATCTTAGCTAGAAACTCATACAAAGGCTGACCCTTGTCCTGCTTTAGGAGACTAAGATTTTTCTGCAACTGAAATTGGTTGGATAAGTCAGATGAGGTATAACGACTAGCAAGATGATCCCATACTTCTTTTGCAGTCTCAAAGCGGCCAAATTGTTAGTGGATGCTAGCAATAGAAGTATTCCGAAACCATGTGATAATTTGATGATTTTTACTATCCTACTCATTAAGTCGTTCAGTAAATTTCAAGTCAGTCTCAGCAGATTCGTGAATAGGATGCCGAATATCACCAGTAACATAACGCCACAGCTTACGGGCATTCAAAAAACCCCGCATACTTTCCAACCAAATACGGTAATTGGAGCCATTTAAAATAACAGAAATAGGATGAGCAACCTCTGACTTTTCCATATCAAGGATCGAATGAGAAAAAGAGAGGTCAAATGGTGGAAAATAAAGTGAAAAGGAATGAAAATAGCATCTGGAACGTGAAGCATGTGCGGGAAGAGAGAGAAGGAAGGTGGCAGAATCTGGTGGCGGCGCATGGAGGAGCGTCCGGTGAAGGTTGGCTGCCGGATTTTGGGAGTTGGCCGGAAAAAGGGAGAGGAACACTATGGTGGGGCGCGTGTGGACGGAGGCAGTGGTCGACGGTAGAGATCTGAACCAAAAGAGAACGGACGGGCAGAAGGAGAAGCCGCGCGTGAAGGCGCATCCAACCGAGTTAAGTGGCCGGAGTCAGGGGTGGGCCGGTCAAAGGGAGTCGACGGCGGGGAAGGGATTCGTGATGGCAGAGGACGACGACAAAGTGGCAAAACAGAGGGAGGCAGTGGCGGCAGAGAGAAAAAGGCGAGGAAAAAAATTTCTGAAAAAAAATTACCAGGGCTCTGGTACCATGAAGAAAGGGAAAATCATACTTCGTATTACTCTGATAGGATTTACAAGATATATACATAATAGGAGAATCACAAAATAATGTAAAATATCTCCAAATAATAACGAAAAATCTAATTTAATAATATCTACAAAATCATCTATAATATCTACAAAATCATCTATATTTAACAGTGTGAATACTATGGAAGCTCTCTCCCACACACAGTTTTGATAGTGGAGAAAGAAGAGATAAAAAAGTCCCAGATATACCAATAAAGTTCTAACATAGTTGATAGATATTTAAATCCTTTCAACATATTATTTTGAGTTTGATTCCTACTCATATATATGAAAAAAAATATTATTATGAAAAATATGATCTATTTCGGTAATCTCTATATTTCAAAAAAATTAGTTTTTGGCCGTGGATTGAATGATACCCTTTAATCACTCAAGAAAAAGTTCCTAATTAATGTGATTTAAAGTCGACATATTGATTTAAGAATGCAAATCACATTTTTTTCTCGTTTTTTATACGGTTGACACAATAGGAAATTCAACACTTGATCCAACATTATCAATTCATCATTCCACGCCCACGCATGTACACATATAAGAAGTGAGTTGAGAAATACAAATCTGCCCCATCGATCCCAGAGTCTTTAATTAGTTTATGTATTCCAGCATGTGTAAAAAATAAAAATAAAGACAACATTGAATCATTCATATTTAAATAATTCATGTATATTTCTCTTAGAGCATCTCAAAAGATGAAGGGACAATCTCTTGGACTTGAACACTTGTCATAATTATCCTTGGATTGGCGGAACAAAACCGTACTTGTTTGGCAGCAAAATTTTTAAGAATAAAAGAGATAAGAGAACGAATACATGATAAGAAAAATAGCTATCACTTTTTTATGTAGAAGGGGTCATAAAAATTATATATATATATATTACCAAAATAAATAATTATATTAGGATATAATAAATATCATATTTATGTAGAAGAGTCTTTTTTTTCCCAGTAGATTCCAATTCCCATGACTTGTTTTAACCGACCAAACGCAAACTTGTATGAAATGGAATCTCTGATCTGGAGGTCATAGTCTTGCGAGGTCTAAAGCTAAACCCAAGACTTGTGGAAAGCACCAAGCACTGACGTGTCCACGTAGATATGTGGGTCCCATGCTACCAGGTGTTAACCGACACCTTGCTCATCGTCGTTTGGTCTGATGGAATCAAACCTAAAGGCTAAAGCAGTTAGGTACGCGTCCATTCTCATGCTTATACGACGTGGTATGGTGGCCGAACTACATTTAGCACTGCATTATCATAGCTGTCGTTTCGTCATCATCAAAATCAAAATCCTATTCCCCCAAGCAACTCCTCGTTCTATCCGGACGGTCCATCTACCTCCCCCGATTCGAGTAAACTGCACGTGTTGCAATCAAAGTTTTTACCGTGATGATTTAAAACTCGACTGTTCAGCACACCTGTCGGTGAAGCTGTGGGGGATTTGAATTTCATCAGTGAGCAGGCCCCACCACCCTTTTACGTGTCTCCATTTGGTTGTGTACCTAAACAAACACGAAGCCTTCAACGTCTTGGAGAAGGCAATGTATAGTTGCTTAGTATGTTTTATGTATAGGTTCCTCGTACGTCACCCACATCGTCAGTTATTCCCTGCATCCATTCCCCCGTTTCATTCCCATCGACGGAAAATAGGAAAACGGAAATATTAGAAAGGAAAATATATAAGAATTTAGATAAAGATTGTGTAAATTCTCTCTTATTTTTTTCTTAAATTTTGTTCTCCCTCATATTTTCCTTTTATCCAAATGGAGATTATTATGTTCACATGTTGGGATCATTGAGTGTATGCATGATTATTATGAATATTAATTTCGAATTTTTCTTCACTTTTTTTATTAAATTTAAATTGAATTTGAATGATCCATATAAAACGAAATATCAAAATATAGAAATTGATAAGGGGGGAAGGAAGAGAGATTGTCGTTACTATATATGCGTATAGGCAACTAATGTTCATACATTTTAAAAACAAACAACCTTTACTGGACATGTTAATTTATTTGGAAATGTTATCACTTGTATCAACATTTTTTTTTAGTTGTGGGACCAAGAGTATTTTATGCCCCCAAGTGACACTAATTTGTCTTAGACTAGTAAGAGCAAGAAATAAACCCAATATTATCAACTGAGTCTGTCCCACACATAAAAGATTAGTAATTGAAGTCCAATCACTTGTTAAAGGGACCGGAGCCCCTATCCTTATGCTAACCTAAATTGATTATATATTAGACATTTTTATTAATAACATGACTAATGTGTAATTTAAAACATATAAACTATATACATATATATATGATATTATAAGTAAAAGGTATATTTTTATTGTATTATAACTAAAAATTTAACATAAAAATAGAAGCAAAACATATATAATAACAATACCTAAATTTTAACTATTCTTTTTTTTTTGACCGGCCTAAATTTTAAATATTCAAACTATTATTCAACTTCTAAATGCTATACAACTTCTAGCTATATGCTGGGCTTCATAAACCTTGATTATTATGCAACTTATTATATATTTTATATTAATATATTGATATTTATGATAATATCTTAACAGTTATCATTTTTATTATATATATATATGAGACTTTGAAAATATGCTGATAATAAGATATACGTTAAGCTTGTTATTCTAGATTTAATTTTTAATTGTATGTATAAAAAAATTATTAAAAAAGATAAAACCCACTACAATAATTTTTTTTTAAAAAAAATTAATCTTTATTTATTTGTTAGATGTTTCAAAAAAATAAAAAGAAGAGATGCGTTATGCAAGGACGCAACGTCTGGAGCCAAAAGTGCAACGTCTGCGTGTGGAAGCCAGAACAGAGAGAGACACGTGGAGATGCAGCACCAGAAGTGAGAACAACATGTTATTGTTGAGCGAGAGACCCATTCACCCGTCACTAAACGGAATATTCGCCCTCAAAATTAATCTGATTAAAAACCCCACATTTTTAACGGCCGATTTTAGTTTATCAGATTTAAATTGCAATATTTCATAAAAATTTAAATTGTAATATTCCCCCTAACGAATCTACTTGTGAACTTACAGAACTGGAACTTAGCTTAAATATAAAAAAAAGATTTTGCTTTTTATGGCAAAAAAAAAAAGCTTAAATTTAAAAAACACTAGGTTTGTCCAATTTTAAAATTAAAGAAATAAATAATGAAATTTGAATTATAATGCAATTTGAATTAAAATAAATAAAATATACACTCATTTTAAAATAAATGATGCAATTTGAATTATAATAAAATAAGTTAATTTTTTATATAAAATATATATTTTTTTGTGTGAGCATCCAATATCTTGTACTTATCCTACTTTAATTAGAGGATTTATTAGGTTCAAACTAATTCCGATTTGAGTTAGGTATGACTACCAAGAGTAACAAGTTTTATCACCAAATATTTAATATGATTGTGTTATTCCTGAAATTTAAACTCGAAATCTCTAATTAAACTTATACAACTTAACTCCTTATCTAATAAATCAAATAATTAAAAATTTACATATTTTAGTTTATTACTTCGAGGAGATTAGTCTTTCTTACTAAAATACTATTAGTTCATGATAAAAATTGTTTACACTTTTAGATTTTAAATTTAATAATAATAATAATAATAATAATAATAATAATAATAATAATAATAATAATACCCTCTCAAGAGTCAAGGGTCAAGACTTCACCCCTCTTAGTGTTTTTGTTGAGGTCTATAGCACTGATATTTAAAATATATATATATATATATATATGATACTTATATCATATTTTATAGTACGTATTATATATATATATCCATATTTTTTCTTTTTCAAAAAGTTATAAAATGACATAAATATTATAAAAGAACTCAATTTCTTTTGACTTTTTAAGATATATTTATAGATATATTTAACAAGAGGTTAGTTAGAAATAATTTAAAGATAAAAATTAGAGAGCAAATTATTCGAGAAGTGTTAAAATTCAAGTATTTAGAGTCGATTATATAAAATGATGATAAAATTGATGGGAATGTTATATATATAATATAAACTAGATGGTTAAAGTGGAGAAAAGTTTCAGGAGTTATTTGTGATCACAAGATACTTATTAGGCTTAAAAGGAAATTTATCGAATTACTATAAAGCTAGCGATCCTATATGGTAATGAATGTTGGGCTCTGAAAGTGCATCAAGAGCATAAAATGATAGTAACAGAAATGAGAATGTTGATATAGATGTGTGGTCATACAATAATGGATAAAATGCGAAATGACTATATAGGAAGAAATATTTGAGTAACACATATTAAGGAGAAAATGGTAGAAAATCGTTTTATATAGTTTAGGCATGTACAAAGAAGAGGACAAGAGGAACCAGTAAGAAGAGTTGATAAAATGATTTTGAGCCATATTAAAAAACGTAGAGAAAAAGAAAAAATGACACTGAGAGAAGTTAGGTGTGACCTCTTAATAAATAATTTATCTAAAAAGATAATATTTGATAGAATCTATTAACATCGTTTGATTCATGTAATTGATCCCACTTAATAGGATAAAGTTATTATTATTATTATTTTAGATATATTTATAGCACTCCTAAGATACTCGTTAAGACTCACTCTTTTTAATTTTTTTATATTTGATATTTTAATTTATTAAATATATATATAAATTTTATATAATTATTTCTCGTATCTATATTTTAAAAATTTAAAATTTTTTATATATAATATATTATATTGTATCATACTCAATACTTATGTCCCATGCATTACAGCTCGATAGTAGTATAAGAGTGGGAAAAAAATCGAAAAACGCAGTTAAAAACTACAAATTATGCTTCTGATTTCACTCCAGATGCGTATGCCGTAGACTAATATCTTAGTACACGTGTCCTATTCTTACCTGTCTTTTCTTCTGCTTTTATCGCTGCCTTCGCCCCCTGTCCTCCGCTCTCTCTTTCGCTCACATCATGGAACAACCCTTGCACTTGGAGTTGGACGACTTCCAACTCGAACGAGTCGACTCCGACTCCTCCTTTTCTACCTCCTCTTCCTCTTCCACCTTACCCTTTGTACTTGGCACCGAATATTCCCGCAGCAACTCCAGCTCCGGCGACATTTCAACCATCAGCACTGGCTCCGGCGACATTCCGGGGGCTATGATCTCCGAGGCACTGCCGTCGCCTCCGTCTGTCGATCCCCCTCCGGCTCAAGAGATGAGAGCGATGAGGGACAAGTGCGTGGGAAGGAATAACAAGGGAGTGAGTTGGGGATTTACGTCGGTGATTGGAAGGAGGAAAGAGATGGAGGATGCTATTGCTGTTATTCCCGGGTTTATGTCCATCCCGTGCGATCGCGTCGGCGGATGTACGGCTCCTTGCTCGAAAACCTCCGGCGAGATCTCGCCTGTTCATTTCTTCGGTGTTTACGACGGCCACGGTGGATCTCAGGTACACACCCCTTCATTCCTCATTCAGCATTCTTGCTGGGCTGATTTTCCAATTTTATTCATATCTTTTCGTAAAACTTTCGTTTTAATGTTTTAAAAATATTTTTTTTAAAAAAACGTGCTCCCATTTGCGTCTAGCTATAGAGAGTGGAGGGAAGAAGAAGTACCGCACTCTGCATATTTTTCATCACGAACAGAAATGATCGGAGAGAATGAGAATGTGTTGCTATATTTTATCTGCTTAATAATATTTTTAATTCTCATTAGCAGAGTATTTTTCATGATTAAACGCTGGAATGTTGATTGCATTAGGAAGACCACGTGGTATACAAAGAGTGGTCCACCAGAGAGAAAATCCATGGCGCGTTCCGTTTCATGTCACGCCACGTGTAACAATGACCGTACAAATACTTTTCGCCTTTGGTTCATTCGAGCGTCCCTCCGCTTGCTTCGCTCCTCTTACTAACCCCTTGCTTTAATTGAGATACTATCCTCTAGCGTCACCTACTTTCACACTGGCTTTTCTCACAGACGAATAATCACTGGTTTTTGTGCCAACCAGGACTTTCCATTTGGGTTACCTTGCTGTTCTTCTAAATATTGATGATGTGAACAGCATATCATTTATAATAACAACATTTCTATAAAATAAATAATATTTTATTCCCAAAAAAAAGCAAAGACTATCCCCCAAAAAAATTTATTTTAGCCTACTAGGTTTTACTTGTGTCGTGTTGTTTGGTGGTAATTTTTGCCCGGGATCGAAAAGCTTTAAATTACGGGAAAATTATAAAATACTAGAGTTTTTGGGAGGGTCTGAAGTCTGAACCGTTGAAACAGGAGGAGCCACGTGGAGGGAGGAACCCCTTTATAGTTGAACGAAAAAGGTATCTAATAATAGTATGTAGTAGGAGGTGGGACCAGGTTCATTGAGTGCCTTGGCGCCACGTCTCCAACTTAAGAGGATCATAGTTGGTCTGTTATGGTCCCAACTCCCCCACTTTATTCTGAACTTTTCCTCGTTTGGGGTAGTTTTCTGCTTTCCGCTCAGCTCATCTAGACGGAAAATGAGAAAAGCTTACGCCACATGCCCGAGTTATTGTGTTACATTCAAATGAAATCACTTATACATATAATATATAAAATTATAAATTATAAATATTGCAAGAGTACATATATTAGTGTCTTGTCATAGAACGTCCAATACTAGGTGACCAGTGGTTGGCCACCTGGCTTTGTCATGGAAGGCTGTTCCTCAATTCTTTTGTTTGTTTTTTTTTTTTTTTGGAAAATTCTTTTTCAATCTTAGAGAGATCCTCTCTTCCTAACATTTTGTGTGAATCACGAGAGGAATGGGGGCCTGATTACGTTACGAAGTGGGCAGGTACAGTTGACTTGTGGTATCTGAAGTTTAATGATAAACCGAATATCAATGGTTGGAATCCATTAAATTAAACTGAGGAAATAAATCTGCCCAGGAGTCCACGCGGTCAAACAAAAAGATAAATATCCTCTGTTACCCAAAAAAAAAAAAAACAAGATAAATATCCTCCCATGAGAGGTTGATTCAAAATAACCTACACCTCTCATTACAACAATCCAAGGCAAGTTAATTTAGATTATGGGTTCTAAAACAAGCTTAGTGCAAGCAATTGTCACTGAAACCCGGAAAACTATTAGTGCCTCGGGTTCGATACTGGAACCTGCATGAATCCCCTAAAACAACCTTTAATATATTTACCATTGTTAGGATAGCGCTCAAATGAGGACTATGTATGAAGATCTTATGTAAAGATATTTTATGAATGATGGTGTGTTGGGGATGTCAAATTATGTGATTATTTATTTATCTTCATTTAACAGTTTGTTTCGTTTTGAATGATTCTTTGACATTGTTTTAAATTCATGGTAGACATGGTCATTTACTATATTACAGAGGTTTATGAACTTTTGATGAGAGGGCCGCTGAATTCTCTATTTGGCTTACTGCATTCAGCTTTTATTCTTCTCGAATGAGTTTGTCCCGTGTTAGTAAAATCTGACCTTCACAATTTGGAACATGGAGAAATATCTTGACGTATAGAAAAGAGGTAGTATTATATCATGAGTAGATAATCACCCTCCTAACTTCAGTGGAAATTTAATCCTAGGTGGCCAAGTTTTGTGCCAAACGGATGCATGAAGCTATAGTGGAAGAGTGGGATCGAGACATGGCTCAGGGCACTGGGTGGAAGGGAAGGTGGGAGGCCGTTTTTGCTAGTGGCTTTGAGAAGACTGACAATGAAATCTTAACAGATGCAGTCGCACCAGAAATGGTAGGATCTACTGCTGCTGTGGTTGTTCTATCTCGTTGCCAAATCATTACATCTAACTGTGGCGACTCAAGGGCAGTTCTTTGCCGCGGCACACAAACAATCCCCTTAACTGTGGATCAGAAGGTCTTCTGAAATCTTATTTTAGCCCATTCTTTATTATATGTTGACATGCATACACGCATTTGGTTATATATGCTCTGTTCTTCAATCGTTTTTGTTTATTCGTGTGTAGAATAATGTGAATTAGGGGACAGATTTTGTTTGTGTGTACGTTTGAAGTTTGAGAACTTGCAACCGATGAAGGGATAAAATGAAGATGAAGGACTCATCTTTCCCATCTGCAGCCGTTAGACATTGTTTCGCCTACTTAAATATAGTTTGATGTTTCATTAACACAAATTAAGATACCGTTATCGTTGTTTGTACAGCCTGATAGACAAGATGAACTATTGAGAATTGAAGGAGGAGGAGGAAAAGTCATAAACTGGAATGGAGCTAGGGTGTTTGGAGTTCTTGCCATGTCCAGGGCCATAGGTACCTTGATTTCTCTTCTTCATATCCAGTCCTAGTTTAGAAATTTGTGTTAAATTTTCTTCTGTTGAACTATTGATTGAGGCATCTTACTCCTTTATATAGCATTCAGCAATTGCTGTCTAGCTGTAATAAGCTTATCCAGTATTTTAACTGCATAAGTACTTTTGATGCTTGAGATTAGATCGGTCTCAAAATGGTTTATACGTGATAAACATTGTTATGATAATTACAAATAGCAATGCATAGCATTTAACTACTATGTGAATGAACTTTCAGAAGTTATTAATTGCCTGTGTTTTATCTATTTGGTATCATTCATGCATTGTATTGTTCAACGAGGTGAAAAAGCAAGAGATTGAAGTGAAAAAAAGCGGGGGTGGGGGCTCAACAATTTATCAAAAACAACAATAATAACAACATTAGCCTTATCCTACTAAGTGGGGTCGACTACATGGATCATACGACGCCAATGGGTTCTATTAAATACCATCTTTTTAGATAAATCATTTATTAAGAGATCGCATCTTATAACTTCTCTTAGTGACCTTCTTGATCTTTTTCTACGCCTTTTAATAGGGCTCCAAGCCATTTTATCAACCCTCTTTACTGGCTTTTCTGGTCCTCTTTTTTGTACATGCCCAAACTGCCTTAAACGATTTTTTACTATTTTCTCTTCAATAGATGCTACTTCGATTTTCATTCGTATACAGTTATTTCGTATTTTATCCATTTTTGTATAAAAACACATTTATCTCAACATTCTCATTTTTGCTACTCCCATCCTATGCTCTTGTTGCCCTTTCAGAGCCCAACATTTACTATCATACAGTATCGCTGGCCTTAAAGTAGTACGATAAAATTTCACTTTAGGCTTAATAGGTACCTTTCGGTCACAAATAACTCCTGAAGTTTTTCTCCATTTTAACCACTCAGCTTGTATCTTATACATAACATTCCCATCAATTTCACCATCATTCTGTAAAATCGACTTTAAATATTTGAACTTTGACACTTTTGGAATGGTTTGCTCTCCAATTTTTATCTCTAAATCATTTCTAACTGGTCTCTTATTAAATTTGCATTACATATATTCTGTTTTACTTCTACTAAAACGGAAACCTTTTGATTCTAAAGTATGTCTTAATAACTCAAGTTTAGAGTTGACATCTTCTCTTGAATCCTCAATTAAGACTATATCATCCGTAAAAAATGTTAGATGTGCTGGCTTCCCAAGAGAGGGGGTGAATTGGGAAGATTAAAATTTTCTGCAGAACTTTAAGAAAGTGAGAAAAGCAAAGGTGATAGTAAAACAGAGTATAAATTAATAATCAGTAAAGGCAGTAATAGAGAAGGGAAGACACAGATGCTTATCCTGGTTCGGCCTTTCAATCTTGACCTACATCTAATGCTCAAGCCACCACTTGAGATTTTTCACTATCTTGCAAGAATTCAGTGGGCTTCTTGCAAATGTCACAGTACAGCGTTGATGCTCTATTTTAGAGCTCACACTTTCTCTCTTTGCACTCTAGCTAAGTGCTTCCCCAATCCCTTGTGATATCCCCTCACAAGAAAATCTTTCTTCCAGATGAAGATAAGATTGTTAACAATGAATAAACTCTTTTAATCAGAGTGTATATGAAAGTTGGAGTACAAATATTGAAGTATGTGAGAATAAGAGACTTTGAGTAGATGATTTGGCAGAGTTTCAGTATTTACAAAGTTAAAATCATTACCCACAACTTCAAATGATTTTATATTCATAGATTTAGGTTTCAACTATACGTTAGAGACAAAATCTATCCGTTGGAGAAGTTATCCAATGGTTACTTTGAAAAACTATCCATTCACCAACCGCATTTAATATTTCTGACACTCAAAGTTCGAATTTTGGTTGGCCAACAGACGAATTTCGCAGAGATCGAAAGCTAAAGACTTCAACGTTGAACATTCGAAGTTCGTCGGTCATGAAGCAAAGTTCGAATTTTGGTCTTTGGAAAATGTTTCTATGTAGAAACATACGAATTTTCAAGTTTAAAGTTCTTCTGAAAAGTATGAACAGTTGTTCCACTTTGCTTCAGTGTATTCAAAATTCGAATTTTGATACTCAAAATTCGTCTGTCAGAGGGCAGTTCAATAAGGCACAATAGTTTAACTATTCAAAATTCGAATTTTATGTCAACATATCATTATAACAGACTCACAAGCTTTATTTCTGAAATTCGAATTTTCATGTGTCTGTCAGTGAGCCATCTTGATATTCTTTTCAAACTTAGTTTTCAGATGAACTTTGACATATCCTCAGACGAATTTTTCATTTTTCATAAGTTATATTTTCTTCTAAAATTCGAATTTTTAAAGGTCAAAGTTCGTCTGTCAGAGAAAGCTCTTTTCAGACACGTATCAAAATTCAAATTTCTCAAGTCAAAATTCATCTGTTAGAGAAGCTTCTTTTCAGACTTATTCATTTTCAATACGAAATTCGAATTTACAAAGTCAAAGTTCAAATTTTCAAAAGAGCATATCAGTATAAGTATTTCAAATTTCGTCTGTTATTGGGTGTTTTTCAAATATTCCATAGAATCATAGTTTTAAAATATCTTTTTGTCAAATCAAAGTCTTTTACTCAATTTAAACAAGGCTGTAGATTTTACATCTATTCTTGTGCTGATTTTTCTTGAATTTCTCCACTTGGGATCATTTGTGCACCTTTGATATCTTCTTTCCAAGCTCTAGAAAGTTGGTTTGGAATCATCAAAACACTTGATTCAACAAAAAGTATACACTTTAAAATTTTCTCCTGTATATGTTCTGTTAGAACATTTAAAACCAAATCAAACAAATATGGACTCAAGGAAGATCTTTGATGTAAACCTATCCTTATAAGAAAGTCCTTTGTCTCACCTCCAAAAGTTCTTACACTTGTTGCTGCCCTCTCATACATATCCTTTATGGCTCAAATAAAAACAACATGAATACTTTTTTTCTCCATTGCTTTCCACAATACATCTTTTGGTACTTTATCATAGGTTTTTTTCAAATAAATGAAAATCATATGCAAGTCTTTCTCTTTATTATAGTATCTTTCAATCAAATCCCTTAATAAATAAATAGTCTATGTTGTAGACCGTCTTGGTATGAATCTAAATTGGTTTTCTGAACTATGAGGCTGTTTTCTTAGTCTATGCTTAATCCTTTTTTCCCATAGTTTTATGGTATGATTCATAAGTTTTATCCCCTGATAATTAACACAATTCTGAATATCCCCCTTGTTCTTGCATATGAGCATCAAAGTGCTCTTTCTTCATTCCTCTGACATTTACTTCGATCTTAAAATCTCATTAAAATGCTTAGTTAGCCACAAAGCCCCTTTCTCTCTTAAGCACTTCCAAACTTCGATAGGAATGCCATCGAGGCCAATAGCTTTATCATTATTCATTCACTCGAGCTTCTTTTACCTCTCCAACCCAAATCCTACGATAGAAATTCAAATTCAGTTCATCTTCGTAAGTTGTTAACCTTCTGTATCACTAGTCATACCCAATCTATCATTGAAGAGTTTATAAAAGCAGTTCTCCCATCTTTCTTTGATATCATTATCAGTAACCAAAACTTTTCTTTCCTTATCCTTAATGCATTTTACTTGATCCAAATCTCTTGACTTTCTTTCCCTATTGTTGACAATTTTGTAACTCTTGCTTTCACCATTATTTGTTCCTAAATCTTGGTAGAATTCCTCAAAAACTTTAGATCGTGCCTTGGTCACTGCTTTCTTAGTCTCCTTTCTAGTTAAGTGATAACTCTTCCAATCTTTCTCGTTATTACACAAGTGTAAGGCTTTGAAACACTTTTTTTTATGTTTAATCTTTTTTTGCACACTCTCATTCTGTCACCAAGACTCTTTATCTCTAGGTCCAAAACCTTTGAATTCACCCAAGACTGCTTTAGTGGTATCCCTGGTCTTTTTAGTCATCTCATCCCACAAGATTTTAGCACTTCTTTACGAGTCCCAATCAAGATTTTAGCACTTCTTTACGGGTCCCAATTACCTTCTTTCAATACTTTTTTCGTAAAGGTCAATTGTTGCTCACCTTTTAATTGTCACCACTTAATCCTAGAATTTAAGGCTTTTCAACTTTTTAGTTTACGGCCTTAATCAGCATATTAAGGACCAAAACCCTATGTTGTAAAGTTAAGCTTTCAACAGGGATCACTTTGTTATCTTTACAAGCTCTTTTATCTGAATTCATTACCAAAAAGAAGTCAATTTGCGATCTTTGGGCTCAATTTTTATATGTGACTAAATGCTCCTCCCGTTTTTTAAAATAGTGTTTATAATCGTGATATTATAAATTATACTAAATGCTCCTCCCGTTTCTTAAAATAGTGTTTATAATCGTGATATTATAAGCTATTGAGAAATTAAGAATGGAATACCCCTCCTCGTTTTATTCTAGCAATATATCAAAAACCTCCTGTCTAATCTAATGGTAAATGAATGTTGCTGCAACAAGAGTGTGTGAGGGAGGAGAGGTGAGAACAGACCAAGAAGAGGAGGAGGAAGCTGATGACTAGAGTAGAACAAGAATGCATTTACACAATACATTGTGATCTTTTAAATGTAGGCATTTACAGAAAATTACCTTTGTTCAGCTTGTGATGCAAAAGCATGCACGGGTAGCTGTAGCCATTTGATTCGCTATATCAGTTTTATTCCCAGGAGACTTCAATTCTTGGTTTGATGCCATTTCTGCTACCTGTTCATGTATTTATAAGATTCCAAAGTGCCTTGGATATTCAGTATATTTTTTGGTGAAAGGTTCTGTGCATGTTTGTGTGTTGCAGGTCTAAACAGAATGCCTAGGCTTTTATGTCTAAGAAATTAAATGCATGGCAGTTTCCGTATATTCTGTTGAGCTTAAGCCTAGTAGGTTGGACTACAACGAAAGAAATTATGCGTGCATGGTCTTGGGAAAACTTGATAGTGCTGTGTTTTACTCCAGATTCTTATCTTTTATTTTGTTCCTAACCTACTGATGCAGGCAAGTATTACTAGTTTCTTGTTGCTAAAATCATTTGGTGCCTGAAAATTATATTGCAAGAGGCTTGCCCTGCAATAAATAATTTAGATACACATTGTTCACTTTCCATTTGACTGGAACAACCTAATCATTTTAATTATCTTCTACTAGAAAGAAGCGAGCACACAGCCAGGGTGGGTCATTCCGCTCTCTCTTTCATTTTTGCTCCTTAATCAACTAATCTTGGTATCTTCCAGTGAGGGTAGACATCAGTGTAACAGATAGGGGTTCATAGCAGCTAAGTAGTTTCTTCTATTTTGCTTGAGAACCTAAATGGCTTGCAATACTAGAGCGATCCCACTCACAGATACGATGAAATTAAAAAATTTTCACTATCCGTTTGTAGAGAAGCAACATAAGTAACGATGTTAAACTGTTTGAATACATGCCAAGATTAAAGTGTTTTGCAGTATAAGGTGTTTTGCGAGAGCGAGAGGCCGGAAATAACCATTTTCCAAGTTATTGAATGGTTGGCATTTAGATATGTGGGAAACGAAATGATTTGAGTAGTTTTCTCACTTGAACTGCTTGGTGGTTAATGTTTCAGGTGATCGGTATTTGAGGCCATGGATTATTCCAGTGCCTGAGATCACTTTTACGACGAGAAGCGAGGAGGACGAATGCTTAATATTGGCAAGTGACGGGCTTTGGGATGTAATGACAAATGCAGAGGTTGGGGAAGTTGCACGCCATATTCTAAGACGACGTCGAAGATCCTTGTCCATGGATGAAACTCCACCCGCCCAAGTTGTCGCCGATAGCCTCACTGAGATTGCATGTGGTAGAAGTAGTAAAGACAATATTTCAATCATAGTTATTGATCTGAAATCAAAGAGAAAACGTCAGCAAAGGCCTCCTTTGCTTTCCTAGTTGACATCCAATTTTTGAATTTAGACATGAGAATCTCAGAAATGATATTGAGGTTGTAGCTGATTCATGAACAAACCGAACCCTTTTTGTCTGACCCCATTTGCTGTACAGGGCTGACCGGCAAGGGGAGTTGGCTTCATGACAAGCAACTAGAATTCTGCTTGTCGTGTTCAAGTATAGATATCGATCCTCAATTTTCGTTGGTTTGGTCCAGAAGGGGATCTATGATTTGGAAGGACATTGTTCCATTTTACTCCATGAATGTACAGGAATTTCGATATTGTATAATCAATATTAGTCTCAATCTACGAAAGTGTCCGTCTTTATGCATGTGCGTGTTTTAAATATTTATCATTATATAGAAGCCTTACGGATTAGGTTCTGGTGAGTAAGATTCTGAGTGACTTGTAAAAAAATCTCGAGTTCCAAGCTTTTACTCTATCGCTATTTCAAAAGAGCGGATAAACCGGAAAATAAAATATCAATTTTATATACTTCGAACATTTAAAGTATTGCACATGTACTGTGGCCCAAAAAAAAAAAAAGTTTTGTACATGTACTCTTTTTTCTCGCTTCTGTGTGCCCAAAGTAGTTTTGTTCCAGTTCTAGCAAGCATCAGCAAAATCAGCAATGTTAGTGTTCCAATCAGCCTGGTCCTTCCACTCATTCTTCACAAAATCATCAAACTTCTCGTGTTAAGACCCACGACGCAATAAGCCTGAAAGGCCGAGTTGTTCTATTATAAGAATCACCATTGGCTACCTGTAAAAGAAGAGGTCTGAGATCTGACTTAAAACAAGGTAGATGAGTAACCACAGCATCCGGAAATGCTTGGGCCCATCGATCATTGCAGACAACACGATCCAGACAAGCTTTGCTTCTTCCCCGTTTCCAAGTAAATTCAGGACCTTTAAACCCCACATCCTGGAGATTCATAGCATTAAACCATTCAACAAAGAGTTTGTCACGTGAAAGTTTATTTCTAGCGTCAGATTTCCTCTCACAGTCCAATAAAGTAGCGTTGAAGTCACCTCTGAGCACCCACGGACCTTGAATGGAACTCTCGAGCCGGGCCAATTCAGGCCATAGACTTCTACGATTACCTCCGTTTGAACTAGCATAATAATAGTTAGAAATCAACTGGTTCTTCCCGCTGTATCCCACCGCAAGTGAATAAGTGCCCGTTTGATTTGTCTTTTTGTAAAATTACTTTTAGAATAATCAAAGTTTACAAAAATGAAGTTTGGATAAAAGTGGAGAAATTTACTAAAAAGCTGTTTGGATAAAAAAGGAGAAAATGATGATTAAAAAGTACAGTTTGGTTTCAAAAAAGGAGAACCAAACAGGCACTAAATTGTGGATGTCGTTATAGAGCAATAATTTTCCAGCCATTTGGATTCCACAAGCACCAAATTCCGCCACTATAACCATCCGCATCAACCACAACACTGTTCTGAAATCCAAGTTTCTCTATCCTGTCTCTCGTTTTTTGCCGTTCACGAGTTTCATATTGTACATGTACCAAGTTCTACTATTAAATCAAAACATACCGGAATACTAGCAAACATGCTTTTTTTTAAAAAAGAAAAAAAGAAAGCCTTAACTATTTAAATTCCATACTTATATGGTGGCCAAGAGAAAGTTAAATGCTTATATGGAGATTTCAATATTTGACACAAAATATTGTTGTACAATTATTATTTAAAAGGATATTTTAAAATAATACTAGGTAGTAAGTAAGTCTTAGGGAATTACCAAAAGAAAGTAGTATTAGAGATGCTTTTAAGATAAAAGAATTTAAATTTTTATCTGCCTTAGGTATTTAAATTTAACCTTCAATGTTTAGTCCAACACAACTGAAAAAAAATTAAATTTAAATTTTAGCTTGAATCGAATAATAAAATAACTTGTTTATATAAATTAAGAGAAAATAAAAAATTTGATCGAATTTTTTTAAATTTAATTGACTGTTACATCTCATATAAGAGTGTAATTATAATATTATGAGAAGAATATCTGATTCGGAAAATAACTCTTTTTTTTTGTTTTAACCCTCCAACCGGGCAAAATATTTCCTTGAAACACACTTGGGTATTGTGAGTTTTATATGGGTAAAGTTTAGAAAACCGCGTCCGTGTAGTTTTTGGGCTTAGGCCCCCGTTTTGCATTAAGAAAAACAAGTTTTGGAGAAGCGTTAAAAAAAAAAAGAAGAATGCATAGAATCTGCCTTTTTTTTTTTTTTGATCGTGTGAATCTACCATTTTACCTTTTTCTTTTTTGGCCACAATCTGCCATTTTAAGTTCAGTTAACTTTTTTATGCTTCTTTTGGCCAACCAAGAAAAAGGAAAAAGGCCAATTTTATGTTACTCATTATACGTACGATCTTGCTCCATTAAATGCGTAGCTTTATTAATGAATTTTCGTAGTTACAAGTTGGCTGAGTTACTATAATTAAGGTTGTATATAAGAAAATAATCAGAAAAAATAATAGAGTATGTGAGAGTGAAATGTAGTTATCATATTTTCGGGAGCGAAATATATTGTACCATCGATACAATTTTAATTTTTCACTACTTTCCTTGATAGTAACTGAATCAGATTCACACCTATAAATTTAGATTCGATTGAGGTGAATCCTTATTTTTATGCATTAGATTCCAGCCCTGGTTTTATAACTAAAATAGATAAGAGAATCTTGTTTATTTATTTTAAAATGTCATGTTAAAAAGTCTGCACATGGGTCACATATACTCATACATAGAGCTGGGAAACGGACCAGCCTGCCCTAAAACGGGCTGGCCCGTGGCGGGCTTCCAGAAAACGGGCTGGGGGCGGGCCAGCCCGTTTTCTGGCGGGCTGGGATTTGCCCAGCCCAGGACCGCCTAGGCGGGTTGGCGGGTTAGCCCGCCAACCCGCCAAATATTATATATATATATATTTTCAATTTTTTTTATATTTAAATAATAACCTAAATCACTAATATGAATAATAAAAAAATAACATGGTTGATTCATAATTAAATAGAAAATACTTATATATTTTTTCTTATGTGCTTTAAGTGTTGTTTTCCAATTAAAGATTAATATATGGATTATTTTTTAGTATATTGTAGATTTAGTCATTTATTATATATTAAAATTTTTAACTTCTTAAACTTAAAAAAGTTTGAAAGGTTTACATGTTAAATTTTAATTGGTGAATAGTATGAAAAGTATATAAGGAAAAGTATATAAGTTTAATTCAAATTAAATTAGAAATAGAAACCATATAAACCATCAATTTATCAAAATACATTAACATATATTAATCATTATTTATATAAGTATTATAATCCAATAACATTAAATATGAAATATGGGAAAATTTCAACTCTAAGTATAAGACAATTCTAATTTCAAGTTTCAATATTAAATAAAATATATATAAAAAAAAGAGATAATTTGAAGGAAAAAAAAAAAAACAAGCGGGCTAAACGGGCTAACCCGCGGGTTTGGTGGGTTAGGACCGCTTAACCCGCGGGTTAAGCGGTCCGGGCTGGAAAAAGACTGCCTCAATATGGGCTCTGTTTTTTTCAGCCCAGGACCGCCATAAAGCGGGCCAAAACGGGCCAACCCGCGAGTTGAAGCCCGTTTTCCCGGCTCTACTCATACATGCACGCACACACTTATACCACAAATTTTTACCTACTATTACTTGTTGATTTTGCACCATTGCATTGTCCAAAATTTGGCACCCCATTTATGCATCTTCATAATTCTTAGATCTTTAAATTCATGGAATAATGGATACGCAGCTTGGTAAATTCCTCTAATTTATTTATTACATGGATAAATTTGAAGATTATATCATATGCATGTTGTGAATAATTCCAGTGGAATTAAAATAAACAACTAAAAAGTATAACTAAACTTATTCAAATTTAGATTCAAGTTATTCTGACTTGCAAGTGAAATGAGTTCAAACCAAGTGGTAATTTTATTTTAATCCTTTGCTTATTCAATATATCAATACATACAAATTTTAACAAATTAAACTATTTATAGTACAACTTATTTTTCAAACTTTATATAATATATAAAAAAAAGTATGTTTAATTACTCATAAAACTCATATATATATATATATAAGAGAAATTAAATAATAAAGATATGAAAGGCGAGCGAACTTAAATTTTATCTCACATAAAACCGTTAAAATTAAACTTAACTCACTTTCAACTTCAATAATACCAAGTGCGCCGCGGTATTACATAGTATTATTAAAATATCTTAAGCATTCTCTTGATTAGATTTTGTAATCTAAATTTTGGAAAAACAATTAATGCATGCATATGCATGAGATTTCACCCTAAATTGCTTTCTCTACATATAAATTATGTTGTTGGGGTCACCATTTTGTCATCCAAAGCCTTCTACACCATACCTGATCTACTGATACAGCCATGGCCAATCAGCACTTGCTTCAGCAACTTGCTTTGATGAAACAGTCTTTCTTTGATGAGGTTCGTCTCCTTGCTTCAATAATGTTGATATTTCATTTGTAGCATACTTTGTTATATGTATTTGCTTCAATATTATAAGTTTTGAGAGATTTGATAAGGGACGATAACAAAGAAATTATTATAGTTTGGTACGAAAAATGACTCTGTTCTTAAGTTTGCATGTGTTAAAAAATTGTTTAATGACTTGGAAATATCATTGTTTTTATAGTGTTTGGAGACTCCAAACTTGACTTTTTTTTTTTTTTGGCTTTTCTTTCTCTTATCTTGTATAGTTTGTACCGTTGAGATTAAATTTTAATCATTTAAATTTATTACCATTTTAATTGACATGTACAAATTTAAAAGAATAAATAAATTTTGTTCATTGAAATTTGATCTGAGCTATATAAAAATTAAATAAAATAGAAAAAGATCAAATAAGAAGAGAGAAATCAATGTAAGAAGATTCCATCTGTTACTTCTATCCTTAATCCGTCTTTGACTTCTAAATAAAAAAATCGGCATTTTATTACTCCACTAAATGTGTCTGGCGATTGGTGAACCTATGCTTTTACAATTCTCTTGCAAACATCAATTGCTTTCTCCATGTGTTCATACGGAACCAAATTAGAAGGAAATTGACTCTATAACACAAAGTAAATCAGCATAATCCTCATTATACCTCTTCGAAACGAGAAGATTTCATAGGATTCTAGATCAGATAAAATTATTCACACACACGCACACAAAGGGAGTACAATATCAGATGTCAAATTACTTCCAATTGAAAGAAGAAACGATGAAGTGGAAAATATTGTAGGGATTTTTGAGTCCACCCCAGTTTCAACAATTGGAGGAGCTGCAAGATAGGGACAATCCTCACTTCGTTCAGGAGATTTTTGCCTTGTTCTTCAGGGACACTATCAGACAGTTCAATGAAATTGACCAAAACTTGTGAGCGCCATATATATATTCACTTTGATCTCAAATTGTTGTATTCTCCTATTTATTAATCATAGCAAGTTGTAATAGAAGGATTGTGTGCATGCAGGTTCCTTGAATATGAAGACAAGGAAAACACTGACAGGTTGCTTCACCGACTCAAGGGAAGTGTTGTCAGGTATCTTCCCTCATCAACTAGTTTCTATATGTACACTTTAGAATTTACTTTTCTAAACATAAAACCTGAAAAATATTGAATAAAAGCATAACTGAATCTTATTATTTAGATTAATGCAGATAAACAAGATAAATAACAAATACCTGCTAATTGGATTCCATTTCCCCTCATTTTTCCTGGATCAAGTTGGGTTTTTTGAAGTCCAATTTAGTCCCTTTAAGGATCTGATAATTGGCTGTGTTAACTTTTGCAGTCTTGGTGCGCTCAAGATGCTGAATGAGGTGGATAAGATGAGGGAATGTTGGGAAGAAGACGACTTGGAAGGGTGATGAGTGATGAACCTACCTTTCTTAATCTTATTTTCCCGTAGAAACAGAAATGGTTATGGCTATCAAGCAGTGACTGCATATATATATATATATATAATATTATAGCAATACTGACATATATAGGCATGAATTCGTGTAGGACTATAACTGCTTATAAGCAGGTGAAGCAAGAGCAGCAAAATCTCAAGGCCAAAGTTGAACCATACTTTCAGGTCTCTCTATATCCTTCTTCTCTACATATAACAAGTGACAGCTTCCGAATTTCATTGTACTAAAATTGAATAATTGACATGCAGCTGCTGCGCCAACTCGGACCATCCGAGACTGCTCAACGCCCCAAGTGAACAAGTTTTTTTGGTGAAACGAGTAAACAAGTTGATATGACAATAATGGGATTCCCCTCATGTTCTGTGTTTTAATAAAGAAAAGTTTCCTCCTTTGATGTTTCAGAACTCTGTCTCAAACTATATATTTACAAAATAAAATTTTCCATTTTGGATTCCGGTGGGTACTCTTGCTCTTACATTACATAGATTGTTATAGTACAAGTTGACTATCTGGGCCCTTATAGCAGAGAGCCATATGTGTTGAATCATATTGCTCTGCCACTGATTTCTAAGTTTGATGGGAGGAAAGGTTGAAGAAGGCACCTTTCATGTTCCTTAGGCGGGCATAGGTTCCTCGCTCTATAACCTTCCCGTCTGCAAGATAAGCAATAGAGTCAAGGTATTTAATGGTGTTGAGTCTATGTGCCACTACAATGGTAGTCCTCCCAACCATAATCCTATCAAGCGCTTCTTGTACTATCCGTTCTGATTGTACATCTAAAGCACTTGTTGCTTCATCTAGCAGTAGTATTGTTGGGTTCCTAAGTATTGCTCTTGCAATCGCTATTCTCTGCTTCTGTCCTCCTGACAATTGCACTCCCCTCTCCCCACATTCCGTTTCATATCCATCCTTCAGTGATCTGCATTACAAGAAACATAAATATACACAACATATTCGATATACCCATTTTGGGTTTCCTCAATTTTCAGTAGTGATTTTGAATTATGTGGAGAAAACTTACGAGATGAACTCATGAGCATTTGCAGCCCTCGCAGCCTCCACCACTTCATTCTCTGTTGCATTTTGCTTCCCAAACAAGATGTTGTCGCGTATGGTCCCCGAGTATATTACAGGCTCTTGGCTAACAAGTGCTGTGTGTTGTCTATGCCAATGAGTGTCTAGTTCCCTTATGTCCACACCATCCACTTTGACATACCCTCTCTCAACCTCGTAAAACCTTTGAATCAAAGCTATCACTGTTGATTTCCCACACCCACTCTTCCCAACTAGTCCAATGCTCGTTCCTGCCTTCACCTCCAAGCAAAACTGTCGGAGAATTGGAGTCTCCCTCCTACTTGGATATGCAAAATCAACGTTCTTCATCTCTATCCTCCCACTCATCTTTCCCAATTTACACCCACTAATTCCATCCCCAGCCTACAATCACATGTTACACCCATATTGAGTTTGTAACTCTATATGAAGAGAAAAAAAAAAAAAGGAAGGCTTAAGCGCTATATGATGTATACATACCTTGGGAATAAGTGATTTACGGTCAAGGATTTCAAAGACGGAGGCGATTGCTGTGGAGGTTTTGGCGAGGTCAGAAGTCATGCTTCCAGCATCAGCTATGACCTTACCAGTGCTGACTAATACGAAGAATGTCTTGAACACAGCACCTGCTGATATGTCTCCCTTCTGCACCAATGTGCCTCCATACCAGAAATCCAAAGCCCATGACATGAATGTTAGGCATTGAGCAGAACCCATTCCGATCCCTGCTAGCCATGACTTCTTCCTTGCTTCCTTCCTCGGTGCCTCTTGAGCCTCGTCAAATAGTTTCAACACTATTCTGATGCTTCCAAATGAAGTTACGATTCTGTGATTATAAACTGCTTCCACTGCGATTTGGGTGCTTTGGTTTTGAGCTTTGATGAATCTGGTTGATAGTGCAGAGAGCAACACCTTTCGTGTGTAGAAGCAGACGATTGTGAGTGGTTGAACTGCTATCATAACAAGAGCAAGCTTCCATGCCACCACAAGCCCCATGATCATTGCAATTGTGACGGCAGAAGTAGTTTGTACTAACAGGGAAACGCGGTCTGCCACAAGTGACTTCACCATGGAAGCCTCATTGCTCAACCTTGAGCATAAGGCTCCACTAGAGTTTTGTTCCTCCTCAAACCAAGCAGTTTCGAATGTTAAGATCTTCTCTAGCATGCGCAATCTGACCCTTTTTGTTAACTTCTCTCCCATGAAAGCGAAATTGTAGTGTTGAATGAGATTGAGGATGATAGAAGCAAGGGATAGGAATGAGAAAATAAAACAGTAAGTCATGATCCTTTGACGCATTTCGTCATGGCTTTCAACAAAAAATGCAGAAATCACACCTCCAATGTTGATGGCATATATGGGTTGAACTGAGCCAAACAACATAGCTGAGAGGCTTCCAATAAGACCCTGCTTCCATTCAGATGCGTTCAAAGAAAGAAGACGACGAAACGAAGGCGGAGGGTGAGACACAAGATCTGAAGGGCCATCATTAGGCAAGGGTGACTTTGGGAAGATGGCAGGGCTTGACCTGGCAGTGCTTGGTCTACCAGCACTGCTTCTTGCCACTGATGAAATACCCATTTCTGGAATTTGTTCTTGGTCATCACAACTGAGTTGTCTTTGTAATTTTGCTAGTTTTGCATAGTGGCCGTTTGGGCGGTTTATGAGTTCATTGTGGGTACCTGTTTCAACGACACAACCACCGTTGACGACTGCTATGAGGTCTGCGTTTCGAATAGTTGATAGCTTGTGGGCAACAACCTGATCATGTTCAGTAAGTAATTAGACAAGGGAGGCACAAATAAAGTTGGTTCATTCACAATCCATAAAGTAAATTACTATAAAGTAGTTTGAGTATAGCATTGCATAGTAGTTTGAGGTGCTTACCAATGTGGTCCTTCCCATGGAAGCTTGATCGAGAGCATTTTGGACTAGCAATTCAGATTCAGAGTCCAGAGCACTAGTTGCTTCATCAAGTAGAAGAATTACTGGATTCTTTATGATGGCTCTAGCAATGGCTATTCTCTGCTTTTGTCCACCCGATAGAAGTGCTCCCCTTTCTCCAATCTGGTTTAATATTCAATTTAGTCAACGATTCCATTATTGTTGCTTGCAAGATGAAAATCGATTTTGGAATTCTATCTTAGAAATTCAGAGTGACAATGAATTCATCTTTTCTTATTATACATATCATTAGAGAAGACAATAATGGAATTACTTCGTCTCATGAGACTAAAACTTACCTTGGTCTCATAACCTTCAGGAAGCTGCCTTATGAAGTTATGAGCATTGGCAGCAGTGGCTGCAGCAATTACTTCATCCATGGTGGCGTCAGGCTTCCCAAACTTGATGTTCTCTTTTATAGATGTTCCGAACAGTGCATGCTCTTGACTCACAAGTCCCATTTTCCCTCTCATCCATTTCAACTGTAAGCTTCTTACGTCTTCATCATCAATTCTCACAACACCTCCATCTGCATCATAAAATCTCTGCAATAATGCAATTGCAGTTGATTTGCCACTTCCACTCGCACCAACCAGAGCAACAGTTTTCCCTGCTTCAACTGTAAGATTGAAATCCCTTAGTACAATTGTTTCTGGACGAGAAGGATACGTGAATTTGACGTGCTCAAATTCCAGCTTGCCACTTATACGTTCTAACACAAGTCCTTTTGTGTCTTCACCATCAATGGATGGTATGCGATTAATCATTTCAAATATGCGTGAAGCAGCGACAGATGCTTCTGTGAAGTATTTGAGGTCAGGAAGTACCACTCCAAGAGACCTGTATTACAGTTCACCAATTAGCATTACAAAAAACTGGTTCATGTAAAATCTATATATATGTAGGATTACGAAAAGTTTCTAAGTGCTATGGCATATTGTAAAGCCAGTTGAAACCTTGCTATCTTTTTATGACTTAAGAAGTAAAACTTGAGATTGACACTAAGATTATTGCCAGTGTATCTGAGTATTATGATTTACTAATGAATAAGAGCTTATTTGAATATAGCATTGTTAATTATGATTCCTTTCACTATTATATATCATTTCACTTTTCTCACCCGTGTATCTTAAAATAATTGAATATCTTGACTTGAGCTATCCCTCAATCCCATTTCAACAAATTTTTGTCGTTTAGTCATTGGTAAAATATGTCTGACAAATTACAGTAAAAAAATAATTGAAGATAGAATATATGAGACTTCACTTAGTGAAAGGGCAAAACCTCTCAACTATACAACCCTTTGCGCTATAACCGGAGTCCATCAGAGTACCCTTTTCTATTCAACTACCTAATGCTTTCACAAAAAGGGTTTGACGGTGCACTCCTTTGAAAGAAGGGCATTATCTCGAAGAAAGTTAGAAGACATGTTGACTTCTTTACCTTCAACAAAAAAGCCCTTTTATCTGTGCACTGCCAAAAGAATATGCTGGAGTTTTCAAGGATCAATGTTTGCAGGTAATGTGGGGCTAGTGGGATCTTCTTTAGAGGCACATTAATCAAGATAATGATTAGAAAATTTATAAACAACTTGATTTTGGTCTTATAATGCACATCAATCATGAAATTGAAATAATTTCAAATCTCCTTTCCCAACAAGAGGTGGGTAGGATGCTAATGGCTTAATCACTAGGCAGTAGTTATATAATATAAAACTAGTTATAGCTGGCCTTCTGATGTATACTTTTAATAAGATTTCTTCGACTTGCATGACTCCAAATCAATGGAAACATTTAGTATGGATATATCCTGATAAGTATAATATATATTTTATAAAGAAGTTTCCAGACACCTTGCAAAAATTAAAATTTTCATGTATTAGCAAATTAATAAAAAAAAAAAAGAATGAAAGAATTTACTTACAGTCCACTCATAATGAAGGTGATGCTAGCTGCATAGATCCTTCCTCCGCTTTCACCTCTGTGCATAACCAAACGGCTTCCATACCAAGCAAGAAAAGCCCAGATTGCAAAAGAGAGACCCATACTTCCTACAGCAAGACCCTTGGCTATGCCTTGCTTGATTCCTAGCTTTGAAGTTCTGTCCAGTATAGCTGAATACCTCTGGATGATCGTGTTCTCCGCAGTGAAGGAATATATAGTCTTAATAGAGCCTAGAGCCTGTTCTACTATGGTGTTTGCTTTGGCATACTCCTTATAAGACTTCTTTGACAAATGGATAAGGTACTTGCCATAAAGCATGCCGGGAATAATCAGCAAAAGCAGCGTAGGGAATGCTACTATGGCCAACCTCCAACAGAAGTATGCAGAGAATGCAACCCCTGAGATGAATGATGATGAGTGCACAAAGAATAGGGGTACCTGAGGTACAAAAGATGAAATGAAAAGGAGAAGATTGAGATTGCAAAAATATATTTTATGCTTAAGGAAACTATTGTGAAGTGAGAAGGAGAGAGAAAAATATGAATGAATGAATGAATGACCTTTTCACTTAGAACCTCCTGGATGAGAGAAGTGTCCTTTGATATGCTATCGATGATTTCTGAGGTGGTTGCTTCTTGGGAATCGAATAATCCTACTTCTTGTCTCAGCACAGCTTCCAAATACTTGTAACGAATTCTCAGCACCTGCCTCTCGCTTGTTCTGCTCCAGCAGTACCCTTCTGCATCAATCATCATTATTATTCAGACTTCGACATTCTTCATTTTTTAGTTGATACGATTTGCTTTCTAATTTTCATTTCTCAAGATCAAATCTAGTCGGTCTTTTTCTTAGATCTATTCTAGATAACTTCTCCTTGTCCGTCAGTGACAGTGCAGTTAAATTCTTGCTAAATGCCACCTTTAAAAAAAAACTTTACTCTGTCTCCAAATGTGAAGCCAGAAGAAGAAGATTTGGAATTACCCATAAAGGCCGCCACCATGGTTGCTAATCCCAAGTAGACAAAATATAAACTGCACTGTAAACAGCAATCCAAACCAAAAGAAAAAAGAAGGTAAGGAAGGAAAACAAACGAATATAGGTAAGGAAGAACGTACGTAGACAGTAGTGAATAATACTAAGTATTACAACATATGTATGCCAACCTTTTCAACCTCAGCCATGAAGTTCCCACTATTTTGGCGGTTACTTCCATAACCCAAGCTGTTCATAATACGGCTAACAAATATAAGCAATACGTTGGTGGACATGCCATCTCCAATTGCACCCAAAGCACCCATTACCATGAGCACCACATCATTCAAATCAGCGTATCTGAAAATTATGGCTATAGAATTCTTCGAAGCTCTCTCTTTTCCTCTCTTCTCTCCCTTCTCTAACACTTCCCTTCCTGAGGAACCCATGTCGCTTCTTTCAACTATACTCCTAAGCTCAACTTGGAAGTGAGGAAGCAAGAATGAATGAAGGAGCTGATAACCTCGTCATGCTTATATATTGAGCGGACACATGCGCGTGACACCATTAGTGAGTGGAATAGTCAAATGAAGCACACCTAATTTTTTTTAAAGTGTCTGATTAATATTAGAGATTTATTTATACGTGGGTTCTTAAAGTTGTGGGGTTACCTTATGGTGCTCCATTCTGAGAAGATGTATGTTAAAACTATTTGTCTAGTTTTAATGAACGAAGAACTATTGTCAAGGTTTGCCATGTTGTATAATATTTTGCTACCTCCCCTTTTATTTATTTTAGTATTCCCGAGCCTTTTTCTGTCACTCACCAAGTTCTATTTCTCCTTCTCCTGAAGGATGGACTTGAACATATTAAATATTATACAGTAGTGTGCAAGTGGGTCAAAAACTAGTTGTTACTTTGTTAGGTTCATTTTCCCTTGACATTTAGTTGCTGCAAAATGCTACTGTACCAATTATATTAATCATTACGTCTGAAAAAGGGATTACAGTCTGCATTATGTAGTCATATATTAATTTTCAGAGATCAAAGCAACATCTGACCATTGAAGGCGGAAAGATCAGCATCATTAGTGTCTCTGAGAAAGAGGGACGAAGATGATCTAAAGTAGCATATTCTTCTTTTTCCTCACAAGTCAGTGAGGCCATACCAAATAAAGTTGCATGGCACAGACCAAATTCCTTATATAATTTCCGCCTTCGTTATTCCTATTTATAGTTTTCCTTTTGAAGCTCCATTTTGTGAATAAAACGTCACTGGGCTTAATTTATCTATGTGCATGATTAGAACTTTGTTTCTATAATTAATTACTTAAAAAGTTGAACCGCAGTCGAACGCGTTCATACTAATGAGGTGTTTCAAAGTAAAATGGCCATATTTTGGATTTGTTTATTAGTTAATGTTGTTAAGTGTTGAGCACAGCTCTTTGTTTATGGGAATGTTATATTGGATAATCGAACATGCTATACTATATATATATATATATATATATAATATAATATAATATTTTTGTGCTTTGATGATTATACCATGAAATACCAGACATTTTAGCATCTTTAAAAAATTCAACACGTTTAACACAAGATACTTAGACTGTCTGAAAACTTCAATATTCCCAGTGTGTTGGCTAATATTGTTGATTAGTTGTCCAATTTTTTGACTTTTCAATTAGACCTATATCGTTCGTGGTGATAAATTCCACATCTCCTGCACTATTGATGCATGTTCATGATCTGCCTAAATCATATATCACTTTTGAGTCATTTTTTCTTTGATTAATTTGACATATAATAATTATTAAAAAGAATCATGATCTTGCTTTGAATAAACAATTGAATGAATCAAGTTCTTGCATTCGTTATACTTTATTCTTGTTTAAGCATCACAATTCGCATCAACATCAAATTTTGATTTAACCCACGTAGCACGAGTTATAGCGAGACTTTTGTTGAATCCCCCTTTGTCAAGCGAACCCATTCATGTTCATTAGCATAAATTTATTTTCCTTGTAATTGGTTTTTTTATCCATAATTATCTCGTATTTGATATTAGAAGGCACCAGTATCGATCATCAAGTTTAAATGATGGTAGCTCTTCCAAATGTTAATTCTTGTAATTAGAATTTGGGAGTCATATTTTGGTTTTAACTTCTAAAAACTAATTAATGATTCAGATACGCAATTATTTTTTGAAAAAGTAGCTAGCCCCAATTATCATCGGTCACACCTAACTTTATAAATGAAAGATTGTCATGACATAATTACGGTCACTGAATAATGTTTCAGAAAAGAAAAATGTTATGGAAACAACAATTTAATCTAACATATATACATGTATTATATAATTATTTTCAATAATTTTTACTAAACTTAGATAGAAGAATATATATTTTTTAACCAAAAAACAGAAGAAGAATAGATATCGGCTTTTTTGTTCAGTTAAAATCATAAAATTATGTTAATCCATTATCTTGCTACCAATTGTTTGACGCATTTATTATTTCATTCGTATTATAAACATGAGAAGTATACTTAAAAATGTTTGAGTATATGCAAATTTGCATAATATTTGAAATTAGAAAAAGAGAGACGGCTACTGCATATGCAATGCTTAAATAAAATTTTTCCCTTACTATGTTATGCATCCCAAATATTAGAGTTGAGACTTGAGACCTATTTTCTATCTAAAATAATTTTTTATAAGAAACTAAACACTTTTTTTCATATTCAAGTTAGCCCTTAATTGTACAATAATAATTGTAACACAATCCTATCATTACCAAAAAAAAATCACACACTAGTGACTGTTGAGTTTAAGATTTTAGAATGTTATCTCACATATACATACCAATAATAAAATATCAATTTTCCTTTAGATATATAATTATTATAGACTGATTAATATCTTCCTATATTTTAATAAAAAGAAATATTGGTACCCGATAATTACGGCATAAACATAGCTCTATTCGTAATATCATATCATTTTTTTCTGGGATTTATTATTAATATTATTATCATAGATTAGGTTCAAATTAAGCATAAAAGTTTTTTTTTTTTTACCTGAAGCATAAAAGTTGGCGTAACACTTTACATAGTGGCGTACTTTAAAAACAAATAACTATTTTTTCACGTTTAAATCTGATAGCTAGATCCTTAATTGTTTAATTATCTTCATCATTAAAAGGTGATCTACACTATTTGTTTAGTGTTAATTACATGGAGTTCAACTTTCTTTATTTTATTTTTAATTTCCAATCCATTTAAAACATGTGAATGATTATCTGCTTAATTAGTTAAAGTGCACCCTATGTTCACAAAGGGAGTTAATAGGCAATTATCAAAAGGACAAATAAAACCATACCAGATTTTAATGTGCTTTAAGGTAATGCCAATAAGAAAAATGTATGCTTAAGATATTCTAATACAGGCATTAAAATATTTTTCAAGTTTACAATGCCACGTGATTCACGTATGCCAGCCACTAAGGCAAAAATCAATGTCTTGAATCATTAGTTTTGATGATTTGATTGGCAATAGAATATACCCGTGATAAGTAAAACGTCATTTCAAGAATATATATATATATATATATTAGATAAAGCTAATCATTAACAAATTGCAGATGTACAAGAGCAGGCCTTATGGTCTAAATTAGGGAAAATGACATTTAACGGCCACAAGTTTGAACTCATACCATTAAGAGACTAAAACATTTTGAAATATCAAAAGTAGACCAATGTTCTTCAACTTAACAAAATTTAATAATTGAATTACTTGAATACCTCTGACTAAAATCAAACAATAAGAAATTCTCGATATCCTTACTCTCCGTCTCTCTATAAAACCAATTGATCAGAGTCTTTATCGCTTCGTCGTGCATGCCCTTTCCATCACATCGTATTCCGTCAGAGCCTTTCTCCACTCCATTGCTCCCTACTCTATCACTTGTTATTCACTGCTCCATCGCTAATAGTGTTGATTCAACCAGGAATATGAAGTAATATCACAACTAACAGTGTAATTGACAGAAGTTGAACACAAAATTCGACACTGAGTTAATTTAAAATCACATAAAACTCAACACTCGAGTCAGATAATTACTTATAAGTTATAACGAGTTTTAAATTTTCTAAAAATTATTTTAAATAATTCATTTGATTAGATTTAGTATCTAACACTCGACATCCTCAATTTATTACTCATATTCAAAGATTTTACACTGAACTAACCCAATTTTATACTGAACAAATTATGTTCACTAAATTTTTCATTTGATTAGATCTAGCATTTGACACTCAGCATCCTCAATTTACTATGTATGTTTGAAGCTTTTGCACTGAACTAATCCAGTTTTATACTGAACAAATTATGTTCACTAACTATTTTTTCACCTTTAAAACAGATTGCTAGATCCTTAATTGTTTTGTTATCTTCATCATTAAAAGGTGGTCTATGTTATTTGTAACACCTTATCCTTAAGTCCATTTTTCATGTATTAGACTCCAATTATATCCATTATTGCATGATTAGAGACTTAATTACATAAAAATATTAAGACAGATATTTCTTTTTTTGGGTACTATTCATTGTGCATTTTTCATTTTACCTGACGAACTTTAAAAATTCATAACTAATTTCAAAAAAATCATATTAAAGTCAAGTCTCTAAAAATAGATAAAATGATTATATTCATAGGAAAAATATGAAACAGAGCATTCTCTAGACCAATTAGTACAATTTATTTCTCAAACTTTTACTGTACATTTGATCATTTTCTCTTTCCCAAGATTATAGCCTTATATTTAAAAATTTATATCTCACTCTACCTTGAGCCAATTTATGTATTCCTTATGTCATTAGAAATCCTTGTGAGTCTACTTTCTAGAAATATTTTTCTTATCATTTATTCAACTTGTACAAGGCATGACATTAACTTAAACTAATAAATGTCAGAGCTTAACTTTAATTGGAGCTTAACTTAAACATGTATAACTCTTGTTATATAGCTCCAATTGCACTCAAACTAGTGGCCTATTAAAGTTAAGACATAGACTTTTCCACACATATAAATCAATAAATTTTTAGAGTTATGTACGATTTTATAATCCCTTTTGAATTTTTCAATACCTATGTCCAAGACTTCCAGTTTCCAGTCTTGCTTTGTTATGGATCCTAATTTTGAAAATTCACCATAAATTGTACAATTATCTAATTTAGGTGTTTTTTGACTTTATGGAAAGCTTATTCCATCTAATTTTTTAGCATGCCTAACACTCATGTAGTTTACCCTGTTCATATGAACAGTACCTTCGTAATTCTCAGAGTGATCTAATTGAGCATTTCCAATCATAACTTAACAAAGTAAGTTTTAGAGACATAATATATCATTATTCATTGTACTGAATTCATGCATAACATTTCATAATACTCTAATGATCACAATAGCATGGAGATACAAATTTAGTAGCATATTCATAACTTTACATATCATTTCAAACTACAGTATCATAACTTGAGAGCAATATCATACTTCATCATCATTCTTCTTTCTCCTTAACACTCTTGACCACTTCTTGCCATAGCTTGGGCCTAGTCATGATGATCATTTGGAAGGGATGAGATTCTAAGAATCTTAGTAGTTAAGCTAAATTATGCACACATATTATCATCATCAATTCATTGATCATCATTGAAATCATACAAACAATTTATGCCATAACATTTCATAAAAATTTTGGCATGGTAACATTTTATAAAATGGACATCCAAGGATTACAAAACTCTTCAAATAACCAGCCAATCAATTCACAATCATCAATAAACATCTAAGCAAATATATGGCATAGTTATAAAAGTATGAAAATAAAACATGATAACATTATGTATAATAGGGAAATTAATTACCTTCTTACTTTCCAATGGTCTCCAAACTTTGTGGACACTTCCTGTAGCCTCTCAATACTTCCTTGAACCTGATTGCATTACAAAATAATGCCATAAGTGATTGATTACATGAACTCAATAACAAAGTGTTCTATTGAACATTAAATTTTCACTTTGCTATCCATTGATATTTTCTTGGACAACACACTCATTTCTACCTATTTTGGACTCAATGAATTCATTTTTGAGGTAAAAATCATGAAATTTCATTTCCTTTTCAAACCCTAAATATGCAGAAAATTTCAGAAAATTGTAGAAAAATAACTACCCGATTAATTTGCAATCCAATGGTATATCCTTAATCCTTGAAACCTGTACATCACTTTTCATGAATTAATTTCTTCATTGCTTCATTTTCTCTCTCTACTCTCTCTCTAGGAAGAAAATTTCGGAGGTGAATATGAAGAGAAATAAGCCATGAAAGCTCCCAAAAATACTTAGGAATTCAAGGAAATGATCGCAAGTTGTTACTTTAAAAGTTTGAAGCCAAAACTTTGCCTATTTCTTCTCCTTTTCTCCCTAGGTCTTCTACGCCTTCTTGGTCACTTTCTCCACTCTTTATGCATGAGTGAGGTTGAAAATGAAGGCTAAAATGACTTAATATAAATATTTATCTAATATAATTATTCATTTAACTTTTTCCTTTGACTTTATTCACTTTTTCTTTTAAAAGTTTTGTGAAAAATTTCACTTGTCTCCCAATCTCATTTTAGACATGTTTCGCCTTCTTTTTTGGCCAAAGATTACTTCAATAATTTTTATGGAGCAATATGCCCTTTATCGATTAAATTTACCCATACTGATTAAATATTTTTACCAAAATTGGCATTAAATTAGTATAAGGTTATCCAAAAATTACTTTAGAACTAAAATCATTATTTTGATTCAAAACATATTTTAACAAGGTCCAATCACTATTCTTGAATTAGTACTGCCTTTTTCAGCAGTCTAAAATAACATTTATCAGGTAAAATATTAATATTAAACCCTAATTACCCAATAAATATTATTTTGATCTTAATAAATTTTTTGCTATATTCCATTAGGCTAGACTCATCAAGAGCTTCATTTTGACTATAATTTTTCATATTTTCAAAAATATCCTTGACCTGGATAAATTTTTAATTTTTAAAATTTTCGAGTCATTAATTGTAATTTTTCTTAAATTTTTCATTTCCTCACTAAGACTTTCTTAATTAAAGGACTAAATTGTAAATATTCTTGATTCTTGATATCAAAATATATATTTTTCATTTTTTCATTTAATCAGAAAAAATGACCTATTATCTTTTTTTACACTTAACGGTATCTTTCCATTTTTCTTAATTTATTATACATTTTACAATCTCAACTTTTTCATTTTTGGACCTTAAATGTATTATTCATATTTTATTTCTAATATGGGAAATGACTGATATACCCTTAAGTCAGGTTAAAAATGTAATTATTCATTCTTTTTGGCACTTTCATGTAATTTTACCCAAATAAAAATTTTTTATTATTTTTTTTCACTATTCACATTAACTTTCAAATTGTTCTATCTCTCAATCTATACTTCTTTATTATGCAATACTTATACCATTTTGACTATAATTTTTCATATTTTCAAAAATATCCTTGACCTGGATAAATTTTTAATTTTTAAAATTTTCGAGTCATTAATTGTAATTTTTCTTAAATTTTTCATTTCCTCACTAAGACTTTCTTCATTAAAGGACTAAATTGTAAATATTCTTGATTCTTGATATCAAAATATATATTTTTCATTTTTTCATTTAATCAGAAAAAATGACCTATTATCTTTTTTTACACTTAACGGTATCTCTCCATTTTTCTTAATTTATTATACATTTTACAATCTCAATTTTTTCATTTTTGGACCTTAAATGTATTATTCATATTTTATTTCTAATATGGAAAATGACTGATATACCCTTAAATCAGGTTAAAAATGTAATTATTCATTCTTTTTGGCACTTTCATGTAATTTTACCCAAATAAAAATTTTTTATTATTTTTTCACTATTCACATTAACTTTCAAATTGTTCTATCTCTCAATCTATACTTCTTTATTATGCAATACTTATACCATTGTGCTTAATTTGAAGTGAACTTTTATTCAAGTGGTATATTGTATATTTTTCGGGATAAGTTTTGAAATTAATTTCTACTAAGAATCAAAAATTAATTCCACCTAAGAATCAAATATAATTTTTTTTTAAGAAAATTAGATGAGGAATTAATTACTTTTAAAAGTAAAGTATATAACATTTTCGTCTCGTTTTATTTTTCATCTTTTCATATATTTTATTGCATCCCATACAAATAGGGATATTACACTATTTATTTAATATTAATTACATGGAGTTCAACTTTCTTTCTTTCATTTTTAATTTCCAATCCATTTAAAACATGTGAATGATTATATGCTTAATTAGTTAAAGTGCACCCTATGTTCACAAGGGGATTAGGCAATTATCAAAAGGACAAATAAAACCATACCAAATTTTAATGTGCTTTAAGGTAATGCCAATAAGAAAAATGTATGCTTAAGATAGATAGATATATATATATATATATATTGCAGACTCATGCTTTAAGATATTCTAATACAGGCATTAAAGTATTTTTCAAGTTTACAATGCCACGTGATTCACGTATGCCAGCCACTAAGGCAAAAATCAATGTCTTGAATCATTAGTTTTGATGATTTGATTGGCAATAGAATATACCCGTGATAAGTAAAACGTCATTTCAAGAATATATATATATATATATATTAGATAAAGCTAATCATTAACAAATTGCAGATGTACAAGAGCAGGCCTTATGATCAAGACGATCACTAGCTTGAGCCATACACGTTTTTACAGGAAGGCAAAGCAAGCATAGTTAAAAGGAATCTTTCACCCCGGTCAGATTTTAACCCCTACTCTCTTTAAGTTGTTTGGAAATATAAAATTCAATAAAAGTTTCATATCTCACTGCGGGATTGATTTGGAAAGATTTGAAAAGAAACGACAACGAGAATGAAATAGAATCTGATTACCTAAAATCATATTTAATAATTAGCATAACATAAAGAATACAAGAATTACAAATTGAACACAATGACAAATTATAGTTTAAATTATTTTAATTTCTTTTAGTGAAAAATAAACCTTGAAATATGATTATTACAACAGCCGCAGAGCAACCGGTAAGATACAACGAGAATACACGAATTTTGCATAATCTAATCTATATCTCTATCCCAATGATAATATCAATAGCTTTGAAGAGGTTGAAGGAATGGCTAATTGCAGTCATTTGCTGGTTGTTGAGAAGGGAGACCAATAAGAAAATTGAAAACCTGCCTCAAATTTCCCCTGGAAGGTCTTGCATTTGTTGCAAACTTGCAGATATACACAAGTTGCCGCCTCATTTCCAATTTGGTGATACGGGTCTCACTGAAAGACTTTCCATCATCATACTTACCTAACCAATTCAAATAAGTGATTATAATATTAATGCTAATGCAGCACCTAACCATAAATTCATCCAGTAAAAATATTTGGAGTAAACAACTAAACATGGTAATTGCCTCCATATATTACCGGCTTCACTTATATCACTCTTCAAGGCCAACTAGAAGACTCCATAATTTAATTTTTAATTTGGTTCAATAGCTTTAGAGTAAGTCACAGCAACATCTCTTATTGTAAGTTCCTAAATGGCACTTAATAACAAGCAGAACATAATGCCAATGG
Organism: Adenanthera pavonina; assembly: GCA_026686845.1. Classification (NCBI taxonomy): domain Eukaryota; kingdom Viridiplantae; phylum Streptophyta; class Magnoliopsida; order Fabales; family Fabaceae; genus Adenanthera; species Adenanthera pavonina. The sequence continues at coordinate 19,619,024 of JAIVEN010000023.1, read as the reverse complement.
ATGAAAGTTATATCTTGGTTTCTTTCCATCCAACTGAACAACAAGGTAAAAGCCTTTTCAAGCCAATAATTTTACAGGATTCACACCGAAAGGGATTTCAAAGTAACAAGAGTCACAGCAGAGAAAGCATCATTTACAATTCAGCATAAAAGTAAATTTCAGGATTCTCATGAACTGAGCAAAGTGACCAAATTAAGCACCTCAAAGGTGGTCTATCTTACGCTCTAAAACTCAATTTGAATCAGCTATGAGATAGACACAACTTTGCTTTCAATTTTATGCTTTGAGAAACAAAGCAATAAAATATTAACTGCAAAAACTTTCAGCTAGATTACATTTCAGCAAGTGGCAAACTAGTGCAAATGTCTAAGAAAAGACAATACATATCCATATAATTATGCTGTTAGAAAGAAAAGCAGATGGGCATTTTATTTTTGTTCTAAATTATAAGTATGAGGCCTGTCATATTTCATACGTCAACAATAAGGGATGAAAAACTTGTGTTGGGCATAGGCTTGAGAATTCAGCTTTAGGATATTATAAAGGCTTGAGCAATGAATGTGATTTACTAATACTTCCTGTGGTTATCTATTGTTGACTTGAAAATTACTGCCTTCTTATACATGACCCTTGCTATATATTGAACAGCAAGTTTTCAGTACTGAGTAAAAACATCAGCATCTCCTCTTCTTTTCTTCTTTCTCTTTCACTCTCTCTTCATACATCAATTTTACATATTGTGACTACTTAAAAAACCATAAGAACAGGAAACTGTTGATTGTATACTATGAGAGATGAAGTTAAAAATTAATCTTCTGTATCTAATGCAAAGTACAGACATGTACCTTCCTCATTGAATAATGATGTCAAAATTGCTAAACAAACACATACACTAATATCTTCACCTGAAAAGCAATAAAAAGTATATTAAGGTAGGGAATAATGGTATTGTTGAGTAGATAGAGATTAAAATGATTTGCTTATCCATAGATCTGTGCAGGTGAGTGGAAGGTCACTGCAGAGATTCAAATGATGACCTAAGATAGAAAGGAAATATAGAATTACAAAAGTTGAAAAGTGTACCAAAAGCTAATCTGAATGCTCAGATTACAAACACATTTTAGATGCAGTTCTATCAAGGATGACTAAGTTGTTCTCAGATCCTAAACAAATTTAAAAGAAAAATTGATGTCGAATCTGGTTATGCACAAATCCTGGTTTGGGTAAATGAATTGTCAAATTAAGCTGTTAGGAATGGATTGGCTAAGGAAGACCTGAATATGTTTTGATTAATACCTCTAACATAACTAAACAATGTAGAGAGAGAGAGAGAGAGAGAGGGAGGGAGAATGTAAGAGCCTTTACCATCAGAACAGCAAACCAGAAGTCTCTTCCCTTTGCTTAGATTCAACTTTGCAAAGCTCACCACAGAAGGAAGATTGTTTAATAAGGAAAATCGATCATATTTTGAAGTCTGGGCATCAGAAAACTAAGATGAGCAAAATTTCTACTATGAAATAATGGAAGTAAATTTTCCTTCCACTATGAACTCACCACCATGGGAAGATGCAAATATGATTCTTCACCATGAAGAGGGACAGATATGGGCTCACGATCGCAATTTAATATGCAGTCGAGATCAGGCACTTCTGTAGCTGCACCAAGAATGAACAATCAGCTAGACAAGCACTATTCACTTGAAGTAAAGCCTGTACAATTAAACTAGTATCATCAAGGTTGGGCATCCTTCAAGAACATGCACTGGAGAATGATAAAAGGACATCAGTTCATTCTGCATACCAGATTGAGAAGTGCCAACAGAAAGATTGGTTGAACCTAGCCAAGATATTGTAGAACCTTCATCAGAAGGGCTCAACATGTCAATATTCAAGTTTGAAATACCAGAAGATCCGGACAATTCGTCATGTGATAGACAGGATGGTTTGAGGGACTTGACTGTGATCTGTGGAGCATTTTCTCCTCTGTAAGCACGATACACTCTATTCTTTTCAACTAAATCTGCAACCTTCTGATTACACACATGGGGACCAGAGTTTATAATATCATAGACATGATTCCAAAAAAGATTAGGAGATAAACCCCTTGCCCAACTTTCTTCATCATCTCCAGCACCTGGTATGTAATTCCAGCTAAACTCAGAGGTAGTCCTATGCTGGCTTATGCTGGTTGAGGAAGATGCAGACACAAGAATGATGGGAGTAAAATCCCAGGAATCATGGTCAGGCACTTCATTTAGCCAGATGACAGTTTTTTGTGAAATCCACAGAGGGCGTAAGGGCTTCCTCAAGCACGCTGAAAGAGTAGCAATATCAGCTCCACTTTCTTTCAACCTTTCAGTCCATTCTTCAAGGCACTCCTCAATGAAAGCTTTCTCAGTTTTGGAAACCCACAGAGGAAGTTGCAAGGAACAATCCCAAACAAGGGGCACCTCTCCCGAAATCTCATTATGTTGATCATCACCACTTGAATTCTGTTTATAAGGCAGAACAACACAAAGAAATTGTAGAGATAATAAATAGATAACCATACAGCTGAAATAAACATGGTAAGGTAAACCAAAAGAGAATGTCAAAGGAATTCATCCTCATTGCAAAGAAGATTACTCAAAGCAGTAGCTTGCACTATTTAATCATGATAACAAGCAATAGGATAGGAAAGCAAATTCTATAATTCAATACAACCAAGTCCAGCGTGAAGCATTAAGTGTAAGCTAAAAAGCATATCGTCTAATAGGACATATTACTAGAATCATTCATTTAATCGCCCCAAGCGTTACCACTACTTACCCCATTGGTTGAAGTATCTATATCGTGAAATTTATTCCTGTAATCGCTGATCGATCGATTCAAAACACACGTCCAAATGGGTATTGTTTTTGACATGCTATCCGGAAACCTCTTTCCTCGTCGGGTGGAATCAACAATGATACACCCTCCCTTCTGTCCTACCGAATCATTATCGACCAAAAAACAAAACAAAACCAAGAGCGTATTAAATGGGCGAGACGAAATTACAATTCCATCAAGCTCAGCTTACCGAAAGACAAAAATGAATGACTGATGGAAGAAAGAACTATAAAATTAGCATCGAAAGAAAAGTAATCAACTTATACTCAAGCTTCTAATAATGAGGAAAGGAGAAGCCTTTTTAATTTTCTCAACAAGATAATCAAACTGAAGCTCAGTGCAAAGTCCTACATCTATTTCAAACACCAAAATTTCCTCTTTCTTTTTTCATTAACGTCCTTTTCCATACAATCATACAGTACTTGAAATGAGAAAAAGAAAAGAGGATCATTGTACCAGCAAGTTGGGCAACATGGAGATTGAGGCGAGAGGTGCTGAAGGACCAATTATTTGTGTGGCCATCAGTGGACTTGAAGTAACATTTGGAGTGGAATTTGGGGGAATACCAGAGGCCACAACGAAGGTTGGCGAGAAGAGGGAGGTCGGGCCACAGCTGAGAGATCTCACCCACAAAAATGGAGTCCTCGTATATTGATCTCAAAGCATTGTAGAGAGTATTGTCTCTTCGCTTAATGGTTCTCGCTGCTCTGTAAATGCTTAGCTTCGTCTCTTCCTCCATCTAGCTCGACCTGTCTTCGTGCCTGTGGAAGCGTTGCCAAATTGAGGAAGCCTTCATGTTTTGCGAAGAAATTGGGATCTTTTCCTGTAAAAACAGACGACGTCGTTTGCTCCGGTTAAATGGATACCTACTTTGTTTTGGATTTTATTTATATCGTTTATTTCCAACCAAAATTAATATTGATATAAGTATAAAATTCATGCTAAATCATGCTATACACAAATCATGAATTTAATATTCACTTTTAAACTTTATGCAATATGAAAAAGTATATCTATTTAGATGGTATGATAAACTTGAATCTAGCATTATGAAGTGTCCAAATTTTTTATGATTGAAGAAAAATTTTATGGTGTATACAATATCAATATCGAATATAAAAAGCAGGGAAAATCACATTCTTCACAAATACAAATGATTAAGGAGAATACTTACACATTTAAATTTATATACTTGACATATTTTTTATTAAATCAAATGAGAGTATGTGGATGTTAAATTTAAAAATAGGTTAATTATTAAGGGATGTAGAGCAGCAATAGCGCCTATGTTAGTTATGGGACAAGAGGCGAAACGTTGAAATCCACCCCAATACTATAAGCGGCGGATTTATTTAGTGCAGCTACATGTATTTATATTTGTACCCAATCGTTCTTCATGATGCCCTTAGCCGAATGATTGTCCTGTAATGTGCGCAATAAAAGTGCAAACCATTGTTTTGGAAATTGGAATTTGGTCTAACCTGCTGGAAGCTGTGGTTTGCCTGAGCCAGATTCACACCTGACCTGTGACAATTATGAGCGGAGCAGCGTACAAGCCATGCCAGATTACTCTTACTCTCAGAAAGCATAGCATCACAGTAACGCAAATACTGGCCAAGGACTGGGAGGATTCAACGAATGGCTCCTTCAGATTGGTTCAAGCGATCAGAGACTTCCTCTCGTGCCACCGGACTGTCCTACTGAAGCTTATTTACAAAGAAGGGAATCAATGGGGCAGACTTCCTTGCTAATTATGCTGTACACTTACCCTTTAGGGAGTCACATTAATTTTTATCCCCTACGGAACCAAGTCCCATTCTTGCTCAAGATGCTGGTGAGGTTACAGCACCGCCAGACTTTGCTTCGGCTTAGGAGCCTCCGTTTACTTTTTGTTGCCCAACAAAAAAATAGAATTCATGACTTGAGCAAAACAAATGGGATATAACTTGTCGCACCACAATATATTTTAGTCCATTCTATTTGTGAAAGGGTTTGAAGGAACAAGAGTAGATTGCACACATTAGTGCAAGGAGAAAGTTGTATTTCAATTGAGAACTGAATCGTTACAATTACAATATGAGCCCTAATGGGAAGGGGATGGAGCTGAAGAATGATGGACTGAATGGCTGATATAAAATATATATAAACTAGGGGAAAAAAAGGATCTAGGATTCCTAACACACTTAAAAATCAATGAATAAATCATGAATGCATCAGACAACAAATATGACCAATTGGTCTACCCAACACCCATATGCTTCCCAAGCTCATGCTGCCCACAAAAACTAAAAAAGTGGAGAGACACAAAATGAAGCCATTTCCTAGTTATCAAACTTCTTGGGTTGACGCCATTGCGCCAAACTCCGGGACAAGGAACTGAGGAATGACACTCTGGCTGGTAACCCTTTCTTGCCGTATAAATGTTTCCCCCCCAAGTCTGTGAAAACTGGATCCATATCCTTTCTTCTTTCAGTCCTTTCAATCTGCACAATATACAAAATCATTTCTGTACAGAAACATTGCTGCAAGAGTGCATTACAGAAATATCAACAGCAATCCTGAATGCTATTCATCGGTAAACCACTCCCAAGCGCCATTATTCTCATATAAAAGAGAACATAATCTCAACCAGGGTTTCTAACTTCAACATGCTTCATCATACAGAAAAACGTTGAATTTTTCCTTTTGGGTACATGGCAGCGTGAAGGATTACATACAACACAAGCACGGCGATACCTACTCTAGTATCTCGAATAGCATACAATTATGTGTCTGCTTAAACAGGCAAGTTGGGAAAAAAAATATGTTCACTGAATTAAAAAAAAAATCTTGACCAACTTACCTTGCTTATTTTTCCATCTTTCAAATAATACCGAATGCCAGACCAATTGATAGATTGAGAAAAATGAGAACGAATTGCAGAGATAGGGTATAGAAAATTATCCACCAGCATTGCGATGAACACCTGCTCAATAGATATAAATTAACTACATTTTTGGGGGAAAAATAAATTTACTACTTTACCAATCAGTAATCATACAATTCACATCCCTTGGCTATCAGGCATATTTATATTTAAATATAAAGTGCTCTTTCAACATATATTCGAACAAGTCCGCTTATGCTTTTGTCCTATAGCATACTTGACCTTATATATCATGTTTACGTCAAGACCCTAGAGTCAAGTGTCTCATGTATTTACCTACGTCAGTTCTTCGTATTCACCAGGTCTTTCGTCAAATTTTATTCAATTTAAAAGTAAATTTGTCTTTTTCTTGTATCAACATTTTTCAATTTGAAGTTTTGAATCACTAAATCACTGTTAACATTGAATATTATCATCACAATCAAAAGCTGGAGTGAAAGGCATATAAAGTTACCAAAAGGCCTCAAAAGCTGCAGCAGAAATGAACAGGAGTACAAGACACCTGGTTTAAATATCAATCATGTATAAGGCAAGCCAATATACTTACAAGAAACCAATTATAGGAAGCAAGCGAAAGTTGGGGTGCCTCTGGGGACAACATGTTGCACAATTGAACTTCGATCCTTGTTAAGTTCCACATTGAAAGAAGTTCTATTACAGTGCATATTGCTTGTAAGATCACCAGCGATAACCCTGGACAAAGGAAGTACATCAAAACAAAAGAACTAAAATGTTAAACTTCAAAAAATAACTTTCAACTAAACAATGCATTTCTCCTACTTTTAATTTCTTCTTCATAGGTCTTGTCTACACATCATAAATAAAATAAATTTAAGTCGTATAAATTCAATTAGAAGAGGATGTTCTAGTTGAAATTATATTTTATACTCTGGGAAAGAGTGATTGAGCATAGATTCAGAAAAGAGTCTCGTATTTCGGAAAACCAATTTGAATTTATGCCAAGACGGTATACAACAGAGGCTATTTATTTATTAAGGGGTTTGATTGAAAGATACCGAAGTAAAGAGAGAGGCTTGCATATGGTTTTCATTGATTTGGAAAAAACCTATGATAGAGTACCAAGAGATATATTGTGGAAAGCAATGGAGAAGAAAGGTGTCTGCGTGGCTTATATTCGAGTCATAAAGGATATGTATGAGGGGGCAGCAACAAGTGTGAGAACCCCTGGAGGTGTGACAAAGGACTTCCCAGTAACAATAGGCTTACATCAAGGATCTTCCTTGAGTCCATACCTATTTGATCTGGTTTTAGATGTTCTTACAGAACATATACAGGAAGAAATTCCAAAGTATATGCTCTTCGCGGATGATATACTCTTAATTGAGGACTCAGGAGAAAAGGTCAATTCTAAACTTGAATTATGGAGATATACTTTGGAATCAAAAGGTTTCCGTCTGAGTAGAAGCAAGGCGGAATATATGCATTGCAAATTTAATAAGAGGCCAATTAGAAATGATTCAGAGGTAAAAATTGGAGAGCAAATCATTCATGAAGTGTCAAAGTTTAGATATTTGGGATCGATTTTACAGAATAATGGTGAAATTGATGGGGATGTTATGCATAGGATACTAACTGGGTGGTTAAAGTGGAGGAAAGCAACAGAAATTATTTGTGACCGCAAGGTACCTACTAAGCTTAAAGGAAAATTTTACAGAACAACTATAAGGCCAACAATGCTATATGGTAGTGAATGTTGGGCTTTGAAAGGACAACAAGAGCATAAGATGGGAGTAGCAGGAATGAGAATGTTGAGATGAATGTGTGGTCATATAATATTGGATAAGATACGAAATGACTGTATACGAAGGAAAGTTGGAGTAGCGGCTATCGAGAAGAAAATGATGAAAAATCGTTTAAGGTGGTTTGAGCATATACGAAGAATAGGGCAAGAGAAGCCAGTGAAAAAAGCTGATCAAATGGCCTGGAGCCCGATCAAAAGGCGTAGAGAAAGGCCAAAAGGACACAAAAGTTATAAAGAGTGACCTTTTGAGAAATGATTTATCTGAGAATATGACATTTGATAGAGTCCATTGGCGTCGTATGATCCATGTAACCGACCCCACATAGTGGAATAAGGCTAATGTTGTTGTTGTATACTCACGGAGATATTGGAACAAAGTAATCCACCCAATTAGTTCACAATATAATAGCCGACATGATTTTTTTTTCTTTTTTCTTTTTTCTTTTTGTATAAACTAATCTGCAGGGTTTTTTTGGTGGCCAAATCTGCGGGGTTCAAATGTATGAAATAATTACATGAATAAACTTATTATGAAGCATATAGGTAAATAGATATTATTCCACAAAAGTGATAGTACGTAACAGTCTACATGTTTGGATATAAAGCCTCAAACTCTTTTCTTTTTCGATAACAAAAGCGGAGGATTACAAAACAGGCCTAGAAGCCAGCATCAGTAGCAAGCCTGGTCAGGCAAAGCCTCAGACTCATTGTGAACAGTAAGTCCTTACACCTCAAATTAGTAGGCTAAATTGTACAGAATCTCTAAGAACCGAGTCATGTGAAGATAACTCTCTAACCTATAAAACTAGACAATGAAATGAACCCCCATAAACTTTTAATGTGCAGAAACCTTTCCATTAGTGTATTATTTTACTAATGGTGTGTGATGTATCAATGATGATAAACTCATATGAATTTTATTTTTTGTGTAGATAATTCCCTTAACTTGTATTATGTGCAGTTAATACACAAATAACAACCTGACAAATCACATTCTAATTGTGAAATAACAGTACTGACATACTCACGACATGGGATTATTTACATAAATTTAAAATTTAGGGGATTAACTATACATAACACAGAATCCAAGAGAGTTATCTATAATTTAGCCATTAATTTGATACTAATCTTCACTCAGCATCAGAAGACTGATTCAGGTTACATTTAAATCAATACTAACAACTATCCAAAACGCAAAAGCAAAAGTAGAAGGCTCACCAAGAGAAGTGTGAGTCACTTCTTCGAGTGAGTATCCTTTAACATGAGATCTTAGTGCTGCCACAACATGAACTGTTGCCATGAAATATGGTGCTACAAATCCCCACGACAGATAGCAATGGGAAGTAAATAGTGCACGGTTCATCATCCAGTTCACTTTTGATGTATATGACTCCAAAACAAAAGTCTGTTTCCTCAAATAATTCCAGTACCTGTACATGTTAAAAAGAAAAAAGGAAAAAAATTAAACACACAATCACACTAAACAAGATACAAGAGAGTTTTCCCTACACATGGAGTATCACTCAGTTTGTGCACTGGACCAAACGGAACAGGTAGTTAGTTTAACAAATTCTGCTTGGTGGAACCCACATCTGCCAATGTCAAATCAACTTTAGATTCCATAGTTTTCATGCACATATCTGAGTGGTACACCACGTATAACAAGAATTTTTCCAATGATACTTTGGTTCAAAATGAACTATAATCACAAACCTTCCAAAACTAAGGTCACTTCCAAGGGGATGTGGGAAGACAGCAACTGGAGGAGACGTAATGAGGCTTTTGTGAGCCCCTGAAAGAGAAAACATAATAAACAACAAGAAATAAAGTAAAAGTAAAACATATATAAATGCTGTGTTAGTCCATGCTAATTGAATTACTGGAAACTTATAGAACCTCTGCATAATAGAGCATGACAAATCAGAGATGGAATTTTTATTAAAAGTTTCACCAAAATCAGACTTAAGGACCAGTTTCTTAAACAATTAATTTACTGAAGAAAATGTCATCCAAGAGAACTCTACTTCCAAGAAAAATAAGTTTTCTGCAAAATGTGAAAGACAGCACGCACGAACAAGCAAAATTCTCTTAGATATCAATATCATACTATAAAAACCACCTTTAATCACCAATTTCAACGCTCAATACCTGCGTAGCTGCATCATATAATGATCCACGTGTTTAAGACAAAACTTTTGCAAACAAAATCAAAGATATACCAGCTATAGCTGCAAGAGTCATATCATCAGAATATCCACCATCTTGAAGTCCTGAAACTACACCATATCTGTCTTGTCTAAAGTCATCAGCGTGCATCTGTAGATAATCTTCACGATTAGAACATAAGTTCTTTTATGCACCACACAATTTTTTTCAAAAATGGTAGAAGTTACTTGCCATCATGCACCCTCCCCACAGAAAGAATGTTTTTCCACCAGTGGCAAAGCCCATCGAACAAGGCTGTCCAATGAAATTAAAAAAGGAAAAAAGAAGTTGCATAAGTATATTGCATATGATATTTATTAGCAACCAGCATGGAAGACTTTCATACCCATCCCTAAAATGTTATAATCATAACAGCCTACTACAAGCATACAGATGAAGTATCCAATAATCTCCAAGGCCATAGGCAAATTTGTTTAGTAAAAGTTTCATTTATAGTGAGACACTCACAAGGCTTTAACAAAAGGCAAATTAAGAGAACAAGATCGATCTTATACACAGACAAACTACATAGATTGGATATTCACAGCAAGTCATAGTGGTGTACCATATGGTATTCGTAGATGCAGTAACTTCCTAGGCTTCCAGATGGCAAGTCTAGAGGGTATCCAGTTTGAATAAATATCTGCTGGGAATTAAAACAGTCATAAACAAAATCAAATAGTATAAACAAGTGGAGCCATAATTATTCCAATCAGACACCTAGAATACAGACGAAAATTATTAAAAAATAAAAAATAAAGAAAAAAAGACATTATACCTCAGGGTTCTTTTCCATCTCGCTAGTGAGCGCTCCTATGGACCCAGGATGTAGCCTTACATCATCATCCAAAAACAATACATACTTGCTGTCTTTATGCATTGTCTCCACTCCAACCTGCCCAGATGCAGACAGTATGATTTATTAACACAATTGGTAAAACACTTCTGACAAAGACCATCTGGAAAAACAAAAACTGCCCCAACATTTTCCAACCAAATGAGAAAATATCTGACTCGCTTGTACATGCATTTTCCTTGTAAAAGGGAATATATTTTATAACAACTAGTCAATGAAACAACTAAAATACATCACATTTTTCACCAAAACCTTAATACGTAAATATTGACACTAATTAGATGTAGGATGACAAAACACCAATATCACAAGGCCCTACTTTGCACTAAAAAAAACTACTAAATTTTATGTTAAAAAAAGTGCATACCAATTGATTGTGAATTTTCTGACTACAAGTTGTTGACAAACCAGCTACAACAATCTTAGCATCAACGTGATCCTGAATACAGTTAACAGGCATCTTATATCCAGGCTGAAGTGTAACTGCCGGGAGTATGTTCAAAAGAAAAGGAAGGCTCAAAACAGCGACAGAGAATTGTAAAGATACAAAAGGGGCCAGAATCCAGCCTCAGTATCAAAGTTTCACTTTTACAGAAAGGCCAAGGGAGAAGACAACTAAATCAAATGAGTATATAAAAAAGATAGCAGAATATCAGTTTTTTTACTAAGATTTATGGTGAAATTTTTTAGAAGAATTCAATGATTAGTTATTACCTTGAATTCTGATATTAGTTGTGATGCAGCATGATAAGCAGGATCCTCTATACTTTCTACTACAAAAAGAAATTCTAGAGGGCCACCGTAGAGAGATGTAATCTGCATTTGAAAGAGCATAATAGCATTGAAAATAACTTTGCTATTAAAAGGAGATGCTTAAAAATAAGTCATAAAGATACTATAACATTGGATAACAACCAAACCTCAAGCATTGACTCAAATACATATTCAAACACCACAATTAACAAAATGTTATAGACCAAATATAATTTGAACGATTTTTCCAAACTTTGAAAAAATGAGAGAAGGAAAAGGCATATAAAATCCATAAACACATATATGATTCAATTAGATGTCAAGCCATAAGTCCATAGCTTGATATTGGTAAAGGGACCAATAAAGCACCAGAGAGAAACCCAGAAGGCTAAAATTGTTTTCCATAGGGAACAGCTTCTTAAAAGAAGGTCCAGTGGTGCATGTCTTATAAGCTCTCACCTGACTTCTCCAGTTATGTAAATTGTGTTCGCCAAAACCTTTTAGGGGCATAATCACTGTTACCCTTGGCAGATTGACTTGATTGGAATGCTCAAGTTGATTTATGTCATGGTAAAGGAAAGCAAAACTGTTATTTTTCCGCATACTATCCTTCATTTGTTTTATCTCTCTGTTCCTGTAAGAACATAAAAGATGCTGAAAATTTCTCATTGACGTGTTATTAAAACTTGTTTCTTAAAAGTGTTCTCCATCAACAACGATTAGTACCTGATATAAGAAGCAAAAGCCCACCCAGTGGCAAGGGCTAAGCAAATTACACATCCCTGCAGAGGAAACATGAAACTTAGGATTCTGTGACATGCTAACATGATAAAATTATCTTGAACAGTGAAGGGGAGGAACAAAAGACCTCAAGTCAATAATTACCACGCAATGATGCAACTGAAAGGTAAGAGTTTACCATACTGTTGATGGTGGTGATATACAAAGATAAAGTCTGTATTAGAAAGTTGAAGCTGAATTTGCTCCTCTACAAATTCCATTTCATCAATAGGTAGCATTTTCAGAAGTTAAGTTTGAGGGGGCCTTACGCTCCAAATGAACTTTTAAAACATTACACAAGAACTACAAGCACCTCAGGGCTAAAGCAGTCTCAACAGAAACGTTACCATGCCATAATAAAATTGTTTCTTATCAGGAAAATGGCAATATTTACACTGGGATGCATAACATTACTTGCATGACACACCAGTTGATCAGTGAAGCCAGTTATGGACGCTAAAGAGTGACATAAAGTCCTTAGAACCTGGTTGTCCCTTCACTTTCCATTCCTCAACCAAAATAATTAGACCATTCTACTATATTAACTGCCAGCAGTTAGACATCCCTAAGGCTCAGAACAGTAGCAGTTAGTTTTGTTGGGGGGGGGGGGGAGATCCCCTTGAATAGAACAAGTGGAACTTCCCATCACCTGGATGATGCTGGACTTAAAGTGTCTCTTTATCAGGCGTTAAGACTCAACAGAATACAATTGCAGCAGTAATATTACTGTTGCAGGAGTTTTCACAGCCACATCAGGCCACAATGGCAGTCTCAAATGCCGATATTGATATGAACTTTCCCACAATCACCATATCACAGTTTAAAATCATATGCAAACATTGCGTACAGAAAGCAACACTGGCAAGCGGATGCCCTAACCAGAGTATATTGGAGGACCAAATTTAAGCACTATCATGAAAAAAATAAAATAAAATAAATTCCTCGGAGAAGGTAGAGATTGTATAGCTAACGAAGCCAAACTTTGCATTTAGAACCAAGGCTGCAGTTTTAGAGCCAAAGTGAAACCATTTTATCCTCTTTTTGGCAGTAGCATAATTGATGTTACTTTTAACCAAGAGAATATCTTACATTCCATGTACCTTGCAATAGACCCAGACTGGATTTCCTAATCCAAATGATAATTATCTTTCACAACCAGAATCAATCATTACCAAACGTGAAGTCAAGTTGTCCTTGCCACAGAGATATGGTGCATACATCTCCCAAAACCCGTGATTCATCGTAAAATAAAAAACAAACGAATTATCCAGCACTAAATAGCCAAGAAATTGTTTAGGAAAGAAATGATAAATTTTCACTCAAGGGCTATCACCATCAAGAAGCCTAAGTGACAGATAATTATTATTGCAAAAATAAATTGCACAAAGCCAAACAACTCCAGCTCAACTGAATTCCACCCAAACGAAGGTCTTAAGCTCACTTTTTAAAATAATCCCACGGAATTAAAACTTGCTGCAGATGCATTGGAGCACAGATTAAGGGACCTGGATCCAAACCAGGCAGGAAAAGAAAAAATGAAAGGAGAAACGTAACCTGGATCTGAATGAAAACGGCGACTGGAGTGCACATGGCTCTGCTGAGAGAGAAGAGAAACAAATCAAAAGGCCCGAAGGAAGGCATTGTAACCCTTCTCCCTCTGTGTATGTCCACTTGAAGTCCCGAAGGAAATATGTGTATGTAAAAGAGTAATGCGAATGCAGTTGCTGGGGGGAATGAAACAGAAATGACGGCGAGAAAAGAATCCCTAAAAGGTAAGCCAGAGAGAAGGCGTGGCGGTTTCTCTCCCTGCGTCGCTCTCAGATGACCTTGGACAGCATTTGAGTAACGCAAGCGGGAGAGAACGGAGGAGAGGAGAGTGTTCGGAAATGTAAAGAGAAACAGTGGAGAGAGAGCGCCTTATTTTATATTCCGAAGACACAGTAGTCTCTGCCGTTTGACCACACAATTTCTCTCTCTCTCTCTAGATTTTAAAAAATTACTGAGGTAAAAAAAATTTGTAATAAATGTAATTTTTTAAATTTGATTAAAGTTACACTAATCATTTCTTTTTCCTCAAATTTATGCAAGCATGACTCAAAAAATTAGTGGATTACACAAATATTACATATATTTTCTTATATTCCTAAAATATGTGTAGACTTTTATAAAAAAAAATAAAACATAATGTAAAGAAAAGTGCCTGATTTCTGCAAATTTTAAAAGTTAAATGAAAATATAGTAAATTAAAAGAGGGAGAGACCGTTTGGATTGGTGGTTATGTAAAGCAGATGCGAGGGACAGGAAGAATGGGAGAGCGTAAGGTGTCACGTGCGGAGTCGATATTAATGAAAAGATGCTTTTTAAGGGATTCGAATATTTCATTTTGGTGCCAATAAATAAATAAGAGGGAGAGGCGCTTACAGTAAATTGAATTCCATTTGAGTTTGGAGTATAGAGAGAGACAGCCTTGCACTTGCTGTTGGGCAAATGCCTTCCTTCTCTTCTCGGCCTGCCTCACTCATTGCTTTCATTCTAACCTAATTAATTCATGTCTCTCATTTTCAGCCGTCATCCTACTGATTATTCCATCTTATTCATACCTAAGTAGTATGCAATCTCGTTTTTAGTGTTCCGTGTTCCAAACAAAATTCACTAATCATCTGTACGTACATTTAAGATGCACATAACATTTTTTAAAAAAAAAAAATCTTGAGAGATACCATACCAAAGAACAAAAAAAATCTCAGGAGGGGCTCAAAGAGGACACCTACGTACGGCCAGTGATGATGTGGAATGGAATCCAGCAACAGCGCTTGAAATAGAACGTTAGGAGGCTAGAATGTTAGGTGCATCCTTTTTATTTTTTTTTTTGGTAAGATAAGAAAAAAGGAGGATTGGAGTTTGAGAGAGAGATGATGAATGAGACAAGGTGGGAAAGGCAATCGATTACGGAGATTAAGAGAGATGAGGTCTCATAATTTGATTTTGAGGAATGGGCATGCATGTATGTGCATGTGGGGATGGGGATCCATGACCAGGCATCTTCTTCTTCCCCCAGATTCCAGCTACTGTTTTCATTTTCCGCTTCTAACACAAACATTCAAAACTTGGATCTCTCTCTCTCTCTCCCTTTTTGGTTTAATTCTAATTCTAATTTGAAATGATGATTGTTTGAGTCAATAGATAGACAAGATAAGCCAGGATACTATTTGGGAGGCTTGGAAACAGAGGAAACCCATCAAATGGATACATTCTGTTCTTCATGAATGTTACACTTGCAATTTAAGTGATATTACATTTATAGCCTTATATTTGACTTTAAAACTAATTCTTTTATTTTTTTAAGATCTAAACTTATTTAAATTTAAACAAATTTATTATCAAATTTTAAGAAATTTATCTTTCAAATTTAAAAAAAATCATATAAAATTGTAATTAAACATAAAGATATTTTAAGTAAATTGCATTAAATACTAATTGGAATTGGAAGAGTTTTGTCACCTTTGTAATTATATCCAATTCAACTTGAATTAATCAAAGTCTAAAATAACCATCAAATAGCAGGTGGTTCAAACAGGAAAAAAAAAGGTAAGTGAAACCCCTCATACATTGTGGAGAAATTATAAAATGAATTTTACCACCAAATGTATTAAATAACAAAACTTTTGATCAGATGAAAGGGCAAGGGAGACAAATATCAAATAAATCAATATCAAGTAATATAAATATAAAATATAAAATATAAAATTTATAATTACATGAACTACTCATAAGTTATAAATAGTATAATTTATTTTCCAAATTCTATGCAATTCACCTAAGTTCACCCACAAGAATTACAAAACAGTAGAGCCCATCAATGGAAATGGATCTGCGTTATTTTATATCAATTTATTCTTATCTCAATTGTTGCTGATTTTACTTCTTTCCAATGAGATTTTGGAATTATTCACCAAATTTTTTCAGGACTTTATTCTAAAACATCAGGACCATCTCGCAGCACTAATATTCAGACTGTGTGTTTTATTATTTATTGCCTTATAAATGTTTTTGCGTTGTGCCTAATGGGAACATAATGTATTCACTGCATGGTTTTCTGGAGAACTATTTTTTGGCCCATTCTGGATAGAATTATTTTAATACCCTGAATTATAAAAAGTTTTTATTATGAAGAAGGCACAGTAGCAAACAATTTAGCTTAATTTTTTTTAAAAAAATAATCCTAACTAAATAAGTATTTTGTGCATCGGATAGGGATTTTTTTTTTGTTAATATATATAAAGAAACAAAAAAAAAGCGAGCAGCCCAACAAAGGAGTTTCATTTTCCACGGTTTTAAACAGTTACGTTGGAAAAAAGGCACATCGGCTTAATCTAACAATCGAAAAATGGCTTGATCCAACATCGCCAATATTATTTTATTATTAATAATAATACATAATTATTAGATTAAGTCCTTTTTCTACCATTTAGATGAAGGCAATTAATCTAATTTTGACGTAACAAGATAGCATGATTGTTGACAAGAAAGATTATTTTTGGTTGCGTACAAGCTCTATATATCATGTACTGTGGATGTGTGTGCGTATAATTTAATTAATCCATAGTTCAGGGAAGAAAAGCAAATGGGAAAAACTAGAATTAAGGAAGTGATTATAATCCGGTTTTGTAGAGTTAGTGAAAGATGAGGGGGGGATGGAGCAGCACAAGAAGACCCACAGATTGGTGGCTTTCATGTGCATGTGTTGCCCCCTAATTTAACGTAGCCTTTTGCCAGCTATTGCTTTCCTTGTTCTAATATCATACTCCTCCCCATGTGGCCCCTCTGCATTAAATTCCCCTCATTTTTCCCACGTAACTTTTTCTGTTTCTGAAACCACCTTCATCTACCAGTCCTTCCTCATTTCACACCCCCACATCCATGGATACTACAACAGAACAAGGGCCTGCATATTTTCCTGTCAGAAACTACGTTTCAAGAGAACTGGAAAAACAAATGGGCCCTTAATCATTAAACTTATGCGAATGCACCACCCCAAACCATGTTTTGGGTCTAAAACGCAGAAGCTGAAAATTTTAGGGTCTAAAAGTGATTTTATGCCATCCCAAACATGTTCTATTTAAATCCGACAACTTTCAAATTTCATTATGATCTGAAATTCAAAATTCACTTGAAAAAAGGCACAAGGCCTTTCAAGTGTGAAATTACAGTAAGTTTGTTGACTTGAATTGTGGGTGCAGGTAAGAATAAAAGCAATGAACAACGTAGGGACCAAATGGAATCATCCGAAAAGCAATCCACTTGATCATTGGATTCAGTGGGGAGCTTTTTCTTCCAGCTCCCCGTGACGTTGACTCATAATTATGGCGCAGTGAATATCTGTCCTTGTATCCAAAAGTTAAATTCACAACCACCCTCTCAACAAGAAAAGAAAAAATATAAGGAAGGATTGGGATTAAAATCTTAACACTGACTTAGAAATATTTAGGCACAACATGTTTCCTCCAAGTTCCATACCATAAAGAGATGAGAGGGAAGTCCTGTCATCTTACTATTCTGGAATGCAAATCATTAGCAATGCTACTTATTGAACAAATTACAATTTCCAACACGTAAGACTTGACAAGCAACAAAACATCAATAATGCCCTCTTCACGACATGCCCCAAAAGCTTCAAAAGTTCAGATTCTAAAGTAGTGGTACATGGATAAAGATTGAAATTGTTCCACTCATACTTTCGCGAATAAATCTTACCTAAGCCAACGCAAGCTGGTCCAATTCGTTGCAAGGAGCCAGGGTATTTATTTGCGTCCTTATGTACAAAATTTTGAGTCCCCTTTTCCACTGGTAAAGTTAATCAATTGTTTTCAAAAGCTACATGACCAGCTTCATTTAAGAAAGCTTTTGAATCAGAACATAGCCTACCTTGAGTCCCAAATATTTTCATTTCATTAATAAAGATCCACTGTTTTCCAAAACTGATGACCTATCAATATAAAATATTTAAAACTAAAATATTTAAACAATGCAATAAGAACCATCTGTAATCAAATAGTAATAAAAAAAATTAAGTTTAGCACTACACAAGACAACTTGAATGTTTGAAATAGTACAATTTTTAACAATACACGAAGGATGAATAATAAGTCATATTAGGTCTCACTGAAGCACATATTCAACTGAGAAATTTAGGAGCTAAATTACAGAATCATTGCCAAATGCATGGATTGCAAGGCCTATTGTAAGCACATCTAAACAGCAGAAGATAACTCAGAAAAAATCAATTCCCTGATTATGGGAAATCCTAGAGTGAGTACATACATCTAGACATGATCTTCTGATGATTCAGAAGAAATCGCTTCCCGCACTCTGGGAAATTTATCAGGCAATTTAAACAATGGTTCATCACCTGCAGAACCTTGAAATGCAACCCCTAATGTGTATCCCAAAACTCGTGCTACCGGAACTGCAACTGCATTACCAACTTGAATGTACCTAAATACCAATAACAGAGGCTACACCCCGATGAGTTATCAAAATCCAACTCATCCAACACTTAAAGGTAGGATTCCATTAATATCTCCTCAACGATTTTCTTTGACCACTTATTCATCCTATTTTTAAAACTATTAAAATTAAAACTAATACAATAATAATCATCCCAATATAAATGATTAACGAAAAATATTAACTTTATCAAATAAATTAAATCGTGATTAATTATATCTTTATTTTGATAAACAAAGAAATTCCAACCATATCTCGATCAACACTTCTAAAAAGGAAATATCATCGAAACTCGTCCTTCTTTCCCTAGGATCTCACTCGCAACTCTAAATACAGTGCAATAGTCTCCTACTAAGATTACCACACCTGCCTCCGAAAAATCGTTATCTACACTTCTCATATTATCTTTACAATTCAAGAATTTACTCGCAATGGCTTGTTCTAGCAAGTTCCATCAAAAGTGAATTTTAAATAAAACACCCATTATAAAAGTGACTTCAATTAAATTGCTCAATTTTCTTATTTCTCACAAAGATAAATCATGAGACCAATAGGAAAAAGCAGCATGATATCACCTCTCTTTGATGGGCCCATAGAGTCTATAGTAATCTGGAAAACCCTGAAGTCTTGCATTTTCACGAACCGACAGCACTCTATCTTGTTCAGGGTGTAAAATTGCCTGTTAAAAATACATAATTAGAATTCTACATTGAATATATTCTGAGGGTGAAAATGCTTGAGACAAACAGCAAAGAAACTCTCTTGTTATTTTGGGGAGAAAGGAGTATTCACAAAACAGAACCGGAAAATTTTTACTTCCAACATACATACTTGATTATGAGGCTCTGCTCTTGTCACAACAGTCGGTATAGTTTCATCCCACCATAATCTTGCAAATGGTCTAAACACAAACAAAAACCACTTCAATGTCAGAATCAGAGTGTTCTGGAAACTTTCTACACAGGGACGGAACAAGCTATAAAACATAAGGGGCCCACTAAAGAAACGCCCACCCCCCCCCTTCCCCCCGCGTTCTAAAAAAAAAAAAAGAAAAAAAAAAACTTCGCCCCCCTAGTATGAATTGCACCAGCGGCACAGAGAAGAAAGAACATTAGAACAATTAAACAAGGCAATCAAAATACACTTTTTTTTTTTGCAATATATGCAATCTTCTTTTCCTCTAACAAAATTAATTTTAAGCATATAAGATTTTTTTAACAAAATTTTAAATTTATTATCTACCCTCATTAATATTTTGGAGTCTTAAATATGTACTTCTAAATTAAGATTTCTAAAAAATATATTAAATTTTTAAGAATACGTTTATCCTCATTTTTTAGGATTGATTAATAATATACTCTATACTCTTTTCTCATTCTTTGATAAAATCTATTCTTATTCATTTCTTTAATTATGGTTTCTACCAATTGAAAAATGATAGTTTTATAATAAATAAAAAATAACGTTTTTCCTGTACATTTTATTCCATATATGAAAGAAAAAAGATTATCAAAAATTATCATAAAAAATTATAGAAGAATTCTATTTAACTAAGAAATGATTTTAATGCCTAATAATATTTCTTACATCTAGACAATTTTATTTTTAAATATTATTATATTTTCTATTTTTTATTATTATGTATTTTTATTTTTAAATTTTGAATATTATATTATTTTTTTATAAGACGGAAAAAATATTATATTGATTTAATAAATACTTAAAATAATATTTTTAATACTTATTAATAATTATAATTTTCACCACCGCACCGCACCGCACCCCCCAAATTTAACTCCTAGAGTCCTAGTTCCGTTTCTACCTCGAACAATAAGAACCGAAAGATTGAATCCAAACTATCGTATAAGGACTACTTACTTGGATGAAGTACCATTGATGAAGGACATGGCATAATCTGGTACCTGGGGTAACCATCCAAGAAGCAAAATAGAGATACAAACAAAATGTTATAGAATAAATATGATAGGAAAATTGATGAATGAATGAATAGAAACAGAAACTTCATGAATCACAGCGAAAGCTACAGGATCCCCCAGTTGCCGGAATAAAAAAATAAAAAGAAACAGAAGCTTCATTACCAGTGGCTTTCCTGATTCTAAATATACACGTTCTACATCAGGGTCCCATTCAACCCTGTTATCTGGTCGCACACGTACACCTGGTAAGTCTCTGAAATTTGCCCCCTAATTACAAAAAATAATCAAATATTAAAAATTAATCTTATCACTCTTTGTACTAACACGCTTTTCCGTTGCAACAATTATATCTATTAGATAGACAAGCACCTTTCTTTTGGGGATCCGACACACACGTTGAGAATCATCCTTATTCAATTCAAGTGGACGATGATCATAAATCATCTTTATTGATTTTGAAGTCTCAGGAATACCTAACATTTCTGCAAAAGACAAAAATTTCACATCTTACTTCTATCTCTAAAAGCTATAACGATAGAATAAAATGTCACAAACATGAGAATTATATAAATTAGTCATAGACGAACAACTTAAACCATTTAATGCATTATTACCACTTCTACTTAATCTAATAAACCGCTGAAACTCTGTCTGGGGAGGTTTAGTATAGGGTATCTCGTCCCGACTTTCATCATTTTCAACCTGAAAAACTTACAAGTGGCATTAAATTACAAACGAACGACTAAACGGACATTACACAACAACAAGAACAAACAGAACAGTAAACCATACAGGAGGTAGATCAGAGATTGCATCATTTAACAAAAGCTTTTTCTCCAACTGGACATTTGCTCCCGAATCATAACCAACGGTATTTATCTACATATGATGTCATTCAACAAATCACTCACAAACGCGCAAAACAAAAAATAGGTTATGAACATTTCTTTGATTGACTGTTACCTCAAACTCTAAAGGAATGACACCCCTTACTATAACCTCATGAGTTGGCAGTGGGAATTGAGGGAGCTTCTGCACCAAGCGAGCAAAGACCAGTTAACAAAAGACACAATTAAATCAATAGATCAATATCATCATCAATAATCACCATCAATAAAATATAAAAAGTGTAGAAAACTGCACTGTCCTCAAGCTTGTGGAAGTACATGAGGCCACTCTAGTTACTAATGTACCTCTGAAGGACGGGCCCCCCATAGAAAAACACGCAGGCGAAACTGGGGAAGACCATACGCGCCTGCAGCCATTATTCCCATTCGACTTTGATAGTTCATCTGAAGTAACCGACCCAATGCATACCTCCCAAGAAACCCATTAGCAAACTTTACAATATCGACGACGTTTTCCATCAATACAAACTTGGGCCTCAAGTACTGCACGATGTCCATGAATACAATAAGTTGCTTATTTTTTTCATCACTCAAAGGGCTTTCTCTGTTCCGGAAGCGGTTAAAACCACTGATGCCTTGGCATGGAGGCCCTCCGCATATCACATCAACATCTCCCTAAATAACAAATGTCATGATAGAAGATAGAAAAGTCAGACTGAACAATAACATTGGCTTGTCCGTTTGTACAATTCAAGCCAAACTTACCGGTAAAGGTAAGATCTTCTTGTTGAAGCCTTCAGTGACAAATTCCTTTATACATTTCTTGCAATTACTGTGGCAAAACCATACTTAAATAAGTGAAGTTCGAATCTATATATGAACCATAGAAGCACCGGGAAAAGACCAAACACAACCAACCCTGTATACCAAAAATATTCTCAAAGTAGCATTGCTAGGCTTGTCTAAAAGTCAAAATTCGTTAAGCCAAATGTTAAGAATTGATTTTGTAATTGAGCAGTTAAAATTACTTATTTGAACAAAAGTGCATCAACACAAAATGCCACTTTGTGATATTGAATACAGCTCATCATCTCATAAGATACACCAATTTATAAGCTTACATCAGTAAGTTGGACTAGGATTCCAACCATACATATCAGATGCCTTCAAATTTGGACTACATTATTTTACATGATTAAATTGCAATGTGCACTGCATACATTCACATGAATAATTACTTACAGTATATGACAGTTTTAAGATAATTCATATGTTTTCCTTACCTTAGACCCTCCACTGGCTCCCAAGTGTCCTCGTCAGAACCATAACCCTTCCAACTGACCTATATCAACATATTTATATATATACATATAAATAGAAAAGTTTTCATCTTCGGTAGTAAAAGAGAATGAAAGTGAGGGATATTATTGATTTAATCAATTAAAAAAGAAAAATAGAAGGTAAACACACGTTAAAGTATAATCCCTCCTTTTTTTGGTTATTTGGATCACCATAGCAGATAGCATGCACTTTTGAAACCTCAAACACCTCATCATCCTCTGCATCACTTTCATTTTCTTCAGTGTCAGTATCACCATCATCTTCTTCTGCTCCAAATAGATCATCATACTGTTGAGGTACATTGCTTTTAATCAAAGAAAAAGAGTTACATAGTTTCTCCCACTCCTTCAATAATGATAGGAAATTTTCAGCCGTTTCATTTCTGACCTGATTTGCATGGTAATGGGGTGTAAAACTTAGCATACAGGAAGATCATGGCATGATATCAATGAAAGACAACAAGTAAATGCATGCAAAATAACAAACAAATAAACACATACAGATACCTCTGTTTCAGGATGGTTCATTTTAAGACACTGACAAGCAAACTTGTTCAAGTCCACTGCCCATTTCTATTGAAAACGAGAAGTTAATATCAAGACAAAACTAGGAAAGGCAATAATATATATATATATATATGTCATGACATTTTCGGTAAAGAGATAACTCACAGTTACAAGGTTCAAACCAGACAAAATTCCACCAAGGCACAAACCAGTTGACATTGCGCCACAACCTGAGTATAAATCTAGAAGTCTGATCTCTGGTTCTTTGTGTTCTTCAACATGAGAAACTTCCTCAAGCATAGAGTTATGCTCAGATCTTCCTTTTACGTCCAACTCAGAAGATATGGTTGATGATGTCTCGCTAGCAGTTTCTCTACTCTCTGAGTTGATGTACCAATTATGAGAAGCAACCCGAATATATCACTAACAAAGAAAAGGATACAGATAAGAAAATAACCTGATGGCAAGTTAACAAATGTGGAGTATGGCAGAAGATACATCGTATCGCAGTAATAATCACAAGGTGGAATTAATCTCTTGGCATCCGAGTCCATCTGAAAATTAAAAAATTATAACGTAGAACTTAAAAAACAAAACAACACAAAACAAAACAAAAAACAGTTAAATGCAACTTGCTGGTGTACATTTAGTGGTATTCTAGCAATGTTTAGCTTTTGAACAAGACAATCAAGAGGGTTATCATCCCGAATTTCTGAAAAGAAAACTCGCTTTGGATCTATAAGATATCCAAGGTCCTTGATAACCTGGAAAGTGTATGGGGAAAAAAATCAGTAAACAAGCATGCATAACAGTAGCTCTCACATTCTGACATGAAAACAAAAATATATCTTACAGTGTCTTCTGCTCTATAATACCATTGTGCTGTGAAGTACAATGAGCCATCAATAGCTTCAAACATTTCAATAATTTTACAAATATAATTTTCTTTCCCATCTTCGGCCTACAAATAAAAACGTATAAATATCATAATAAGTTTAGCCATAAAAAATTTACAAGTCACATAATTTGAAAGCAAATTGAATTATACATTGAATTCCATCACATCTGCTTATCTACAAATTCAACATAAAAGCAAACAAGTGAAAGTTAGAACATGTTGAAATCCCCCTGCGTTTTTTGTGTGTTCACGTTGAGAGGTCCACCTATAATATCCTAGTTATGTTGATTTCTTCAATCCATCATGTATCTCAACAACAAAGCAGAAACTGAGACATGACACAAAAATATGAAAATGGTTGAAATCTTGCATGATGAATGTTAAAGTAAATCTATAAGGACTAGCTCAATTTGTAGAGAATCAACTTGCATTGACCAAAGGATCTTTGACTCAATTCATATTAATGATCCTTTGTCAATAAACAACCATTAATTGCAATACCTGCCTTGGAGTTGGAACAACTTATCCAACTCCAAATTTTTTCAACCCAAAAAAACAACCACTATAATATACAATCCCTAACTAAAATTAGTTAAATCAATCTAATAAAAACAATTTGAAAAATCTTTGTTACCACTGTGTGTATAGAATAAATGATATCTGTTTTAACTCACTTTCACATAAGCATCATCATTAAGTTTGTAATTAATACAATCATCTACTTCTGCTTGTGTATGGTGTCTTCGAGCTTGAATAATCTCCTCATCATCTTTACTGTGCATAGGAAGTAAGTCAATAAACCATCAGGAGAATACGACAAATGTTTTAATGTTAACATAATAATAAAAACAAACTCTATTCAATGATGGAAGCAATACCACAATTAGCAAATCAATGTCTATGATTAAATAATCTAAGGTTAACTCACTTGTTTCCGTTGGGACCAATAGATCGCTCATTTTTCTGAAAATAAGAATTTTATATTCAAATTAAAATCAGTAGCATTGAAAACTAAAGATTCACGAAAGTTAGTCTAAGATAGAAAATTTGAAAAAAAAAATGCGTAGATAAATTGCAGATTATTTTTTTGAAATAGATCTCAAATTTCATTTTCCAGATTATAAACCCAACACAATCCCCTCATGGTTTGCTCAATAGGCAGACATTACAACTTCATCATCATAAGAAATGTACATCAACCAAAATTAGACATAGAAAACATTTTACTATATACATTGCACACACAAACCAACTATTTGTTGCAGGTTAACAAAAGAGAAATATTTCTATAAGAGAATAAGGTTTACTTTCTCAATTGCTTGACTTGCCTCAATAACCTGGACAAAGGATATATAAATGTATAATAGGTGATCCTCTAGCATCTAGTTACATAAGCCACAAACCAAACTTTAGTCTATCTCAGCAAATTAAAATTGATTTTTCGAAATGAAAGCTTGTGCCTCAACAAATTGGAATTGTATTCATATTCTTGAACACATTCAAGATCCTATCTCTAACATGTTTACAACTTCAAAGACAAGCTTTTCTTACTAGGCACCTTTGATGATGGCCAATGCATGACATTTTCATGTTCGCTATCATAGCAATGTCTTGGATAAATGCAAAACTAATAGGAACTTATAACTTGTTTGGTTTCCCATTGAAAACCAGGCAGTATGGAATGCCTAAGTCCCATATAGAGTATGGACAATGTAATACTTAAGTGAGGGGTTCTTCCACCTTAATAGCTAACTTTTAGGAGAAAATTCTCTATCCTACTTAAGTATCCATTGATTAGTGGTGGTCAATAGATTCAAAGAGAGCTACCTACCAGGGGGAGGGTGTTTTAACCAACGAGAAAGTCAAGAAAGTGTCATAGAGTGCCGCTGTCGAGACATCAACTCTAAAAGGAAGGCCAACTGATGGGAACTTAAGTCATACAGGATGCTTAAATCCACATGGAGTAGTATGGAATACTCAAAGGGTGCCAAGACATCAACTCTCCAAGGGAGGCCAATTAATGAGAACTTAAGTAATATAGGATGCCTAAATCCACATAGAGTAATATGGAATACTCAATGGGTATCAAGATGTCAACTCTTCAAGGGAGGCCAATTAATGGAAACTTAAGTAATATAAAATATTCAATGGGATACTTAAGTAGGGAGGTTCTCCCACCTTAATAGCTAACTTTTAGGAGAGAATTCCCCATTTCACTTGAATATCCATCAAAAACAGACTTTGATTACTACTTCTATCATAATGTGGTTTTATACAATATGTAGTTTTTCTAGCTAAGAACAAAAAAGTGGAAGTTGAATTAAGCATATCATCATTAAATGCTTAATCATTCAAAAATGTGTCAAGGAAAATAAACTCTTCATTGAACACATAAATAATGAGTTGATGACAGCTAATCTTTTAACAAAAGGCATGCCACCAACTGGGTTTGAAGTTCATACATCTAGATCAGGACCTGATTCCATGTTTTGTCTTGGATGTACATATTGTATATCAACGGGGTCCTCTTATGTGTGCGCATTGATGTTTAAAAGTAACAACATTAAGAGGGCTCAGAATAAGCATAAAACCAGTTCATTAGTTATGATGAGTGGAGAAGTTAAATGTATTGTAATTCTTGGAAGTTAATGCTCACCTATAAAGAAACTACCACCATGGTTAATGTATTTGATTTTCTCATAGAGTATTGAATATTTAGCTAAATTTTGGGAACTAATATGGATATATTGCAAGGGCCAATTGAAAGACTATAGAAGTTCTTCTACAAAGATTCAACAAGACAACTAGTCAAACAATAATGAATGTTACCCCACTCCATATCTTCCAATTCAAATTGCAAATTTCAATGTTCATATTTGCTCTATCATGGAATACATTGAGCAATGCATTGTTAAAGGGTTCTTGAGTTTTGTTTCTCCAAGTAAAGAGAGAGCAAAATAAATACACACCATCACCAAAAAAAGAAGAGAAAAGAAAAAAAGTGTTCACAAGCATTTCCATGGTGAAAAATAATAAGCTTCAAATTCAACAATGACTAGAGGCATAAGTTATATGTTTTCATTCATTTTGCTTATCATATTTTTAGATGTAAAACTTTTATCAAAGCTTATCTCCAACAAAATGCATTGTAATACATAAAAAGTAATGTTCATCTATAAAAGGCCTATTGTCATGATTCATGTATATGATATTTTCACAAAATATGGATTATGTATCTAAATTTTGATAACTGATATGGATATGTTGCAAGAGCCAAGTGGGAGAATGTACAAGTTCTTCAGGAAAGATTTGACTTGTCAACCAGTCAAATATACATGAATGTGGCCCTTGCTCTTGCCCTATATCTTCCAATTCAAATTGTTGTTAGATAGTTTGATAAACTATGTGTGATATGAAGATATCCAAATCGCACATGAGATATGTGTAAAGGTTTTAAAGCACACATCACATGATATTTTTGAAGGAAAGTCTACATGGAAATTAAAAATTAAAAGCATGGATGAGAATAGTAATAGTTTGAACCAAGTTTCCAAGCTTGGGAACCTTGAGAAGAAGCTTAGGAACCACTTGGGAACCAAGTGTTAACGTCTAATATAATCTGGTTATTATAAATTTCAAATGGGCTTATAAATAGCAATGGTTTTATAACAAAAATTTAAATTCTAACAGCTATAAACTGTCACAAATTAATAAGATTAATTACCCATTTATAATATATGACTGTGATTAAATTAATCAAACGTTTTATGATCAACTGATAAAACATTTCATTGCTCTCTATATGTATAGAGAGGTGACCAGACTGAGAAGGAACACATAGGCAGATATTCATTCTTCTCATTCTCACCTCCAAAACTCATCCTATTCTGAAATTCATATTGCTCTATCAGTGAGACTTCAGGAGTTGCTGTCTGAAAGCTAGCTGCTTAGGATAAGTTCCAAGGTGATTTGCCATATATCTAATAGCAAAGATAGCGGGAGCAAATATCACTTTAAAAACAATGTGATTTGCACACGTTTTTTAGCATCAATTCTTCATCTACAACATATTTCTATAACAATTGCAAATCACAATTGCAAATCTGAATGTTCAGATTTGCTCATGGAATATTTCAAACACACTTTATCATTTAAAGCTCCTTTGATGAGGAAAATCTCCTTCATATTGCAATAAACAAGGAGGTCCTTCAGCTTTGTTTCTCCAGGTAAGGCAAGAGCCAAATAAATTCACAAAATAACATGCACACACACACACACACACACACACACACACACACACACACACACACACACACAGAGAGAGCTCATAAGCATCCCTTGGTAAAAAAAATAAAAAGCTTCAAATTCAACAATGCAGGAGTGTAAGTTCTTCAGAATTTTAATCCTTATTGGGTATATAATATCGGTATTCTTCATATCCACTATAAGATAACATATACTAGTTCTTTTTTTTTCTTTTTGGACTAAAATACCTATTGTATGTTTTACTTTCATACAATACAATAACAACATCAATCTTATCCCACTAAGTGAATTCAATTACATATATCATACAACATCATTGGACTCTATAAAAAACCATCTTTTTAGATAAATCATTAACCAAGAGCTCAGTGTCCTTCTTGATCTCTTTCTACACCTTATTATTAATCTAAAGATCATCTGATCCCACCTTACTTTCATACAATGAATAAAAGAAATTAAGTTATACATAACGTGTGAGGGAAAATGAAAAGAAATATCATGTTCAATTAAATTAGACTAAAATAGAACTATATATGTAGAAATGACTTGTAGGCTTCAGATTTTGAATTAAAAGGTCATATAAAATTCACTTATATAATTTCTTCCGCAATGCAGCAAAGAAGACGCAAAAAAAGTCCATGATGTTTGAGTAGGACAGATCTAGAGAAGGCAGCGAGATAGATGAAAGCACATGTTCACACCCACTTAAAGAAAACACAGTGGCTTGTACTCACGCTAGAGGGAAAATTATTAGAGTAAAATAGGAGAGGGAAGAAGTCACATGGAACTATAAAAGAACATAAATGAAATAAATAAAAAAGATATATAGATTTAAGAACTTAAAATTTTAAATCAAGAGATAGGAGCAAAGTCATTTTTAAACCCAATAGACATTTCTAAGGCTTTCCTAGTCCCATCAAAATGTTTGAGTAGTTTGTAATATTGGTGAAGAGAGAATAAAAATATGTCTTGAAATTTGAAAATGTATGATGTATCTATTCAAATTTATGAATGTTCATATGAATCTAAACAAACTGAATAATGAATAATACATTCAAGGCGTCTATTCATGAATGTTCATAAGAATATAGACCACCTTTCATATGAAACATGACAACCTTTTGCATGAAACAAAACATCTTTTGAAGATGTCTTTTCAGAGTCTATAAATTCCCTCAATTTAAAAGAAAAAGTGCTAAATGAAAAAGTATATCCAAGAGGTTTTTTTTGCATCCTAAAAGAGCATTATCCATAATCCCCACTATAGACAGATAATCACTCTTTAAAGTGATTATTCACGCCTCTAAAACTATTCTTTTATTTTCTCACCATATATTTTCTAGCACAAGATACCATAGAGTATATGAGATAATAGCATAAGAAAAGCTTCTTAAATGATAGGATTTAATAAAATAAATTTAAAATTTAGTATGACGGACAGTAAACTGTTATGTTAAGGTCCTAGGAATCTCTCCTTTGGCAGAGTTCATTCAATTTGATAAGTTCCCTTTGGAGTTCAGATGTACTCGTTCAATTTTGTATGCCTAAAAAACAGTGAAGGCCCCAGAATGTAAGTTACATTGCTTTTTGTAGGTGGATATCCAATATAATAGATACCTAGCTGAAATCAATTAGTTCTACTCCAGTAAAATAAAGTGGAAAGTGGAATAGACCGAATATAGTTCTACTAAATCTGAGAGCATTGGAGATAGGGATAAAGCCTCGGCGCTGGAAAAAGTTTGGGTTTCATTTACTAAATCTAGCTTCTTAAGGGCTGCTTGAGTTAACACATCGGGGGAGACAGCAAAAACTAAATTTATCTTATTTTCCTTTTCAACAAATGAGACAGTGATGGGAAATAATGAGCATGAAATTTTCAGTTCATAAGGTGAATCCAAAAAACAATTCTCTAAAACAAATAATCAATTTTCACGAAAAATGAAAATACTTCCCAGTTTAAATTAGGAAACTTCACAAGAAAAAATACCTTGCCCTGGTATCGATGGGGCCAGCGTTGCCTTGCTTCCTTGTCAGAAACTGGTTCTCCGACAAATCTACCAGAAGGCTCATCAGCAGTAGCACGCGTCTTTGAAGAAGGAAGCAGCTCGTCTACCTCTCCCTCCAACTCCTGTGTCTTCTTGAACTTCTTGGAAGACTTGCCCGACGCTGAAGCAGAATCAGCGTTGGACCCTGTTCCGCGTTTGCTCGGCATGGCTGATGTACCGAAGGGAATGTCGCCGCGGTGGAGGGGAGAAGCAGGGTTATACAGTGGCCACTACACGGTGGGGAGAAGGATTAGATATTTGTGTGTATAGAAACAAAAATTGGGAGAAGGCAAGAATGAGAAAGAAAAAGAGGGCATTTATATCAAGCGCTGAATTTTGAAGATTGTATGGGGAGGGCGGGAAGGCGAAATTTAAGGTGTGTTGACTTTAATGACCTTTGTGAACGTTAGGGCTTCGGGCGTGTTTGGTGATGGGCCAAATTAGTGAAGAACTTTGGGAACCCAACCCTATTCACTTACACCCTATCTTGACATGAAAACCCCTCCTTTTTCATGTTTTAGTTAAGGGGGGAATGATCTTCTAAATAAAAACTAATCATTCAATTAGTTTAAATAATTTAGATTTATTTAAAAATTAAACTCCATTCAATTCAATACATTGAAACAAAAATTTATCTAATTATATCCTAGACGTAACTTACACGTGTATACATATGCGTTACAAGAATTTTAAATATGACTCAATACAGTGCACTCATATATAAGATAGAAATGAATATAATAAAAGAGGGTGAACGGTGATATATAATTTCATATCTTTGTGTCATTATCTTTTTCTCTTTTAATGTATAATTATAATTATAAATGTATAAAGCCAATTTGTGTATCTATCATTAATCTTTATTAAGAAAGAAGAGAAAAACATTTTACTATTTTGTCAAATAATGAGAGGCTCCAAGCATTGTATGAGGACTTGAAACGTAAGCACATGCTCCAAAAAACATATGAGTAAGCGTTAGCTTTTATAGAAAACATCAATATATAATATAAAAAAACTTAACAAATTACATTATTCGTAAGTTATAACTTATTCTTTAAGCTTCCTATATACCACAACAAGATATTTAATTGTATATTATACGTTTCATATACGTGTGTGCATGTATGTTA
The DNA here is from genome assembly GCA_026686845.1 of Adenanthera pavonina. Lineage (NCBI taxonomy): Eukaryota > Viridiplantae > Streptophyta > Magnoliopsida > Fabales > Fabaceae > Adenanthera > Adenanthera pavonina. The sequence continues at coordinate 19,587,394 of JAIVEN010000023.1, read as the reverse complement.
CAAGCATTATCTTCAATTTCAAAAGTGCCTTCATACACCACACTCAAATGAAACATGGAAATAAATAAATATAAAAATGAAGTGTGAGTCTTGTATAAAATTTCACATCTTTGTGTCATTATCTTATCCTCTGAGTGTATAATCTATAATTGTATAAATTCAATTTGTATATAACTATATTATTAATTTTTACTAAGAAATAAGAGACAAATACATTTTACTATTTTGTTAAACGAGGGGCCCATGCACTATTCAGGGGTATTGAAACGTAGGTACAGGTAAAGATGAGTAAGTGCCAACTAGCTAAAAGATATTTTCATATATCTATAATATAAGGTTGTTTCCAACACTTTTATGTATTTTAAGAAAAAAAATTTACATTCTTAAACTTTTATAAAAATTGTCAAAATTTCACTTTTACCCCTATTTATTCCATTTATTTCCACTATAACACAATTTATAAAACTAATTATTAAATGAATGAAAGGTAAAAAAGAGAATCAATATATGACATTTTGTATTACAAATTAAGAAAAAATTTCTTAAGACACATTATAATATAAATTGAAAGGAGTAATATTTTAATAGTTAAGTGGTACCCATGAATATTAGTTGCACAATTAAACCCACCAAATCATTTAATGGGTGTGCTAAACAAATTTGGATTGAGTAACAAGTTTGTTTAGTGAGAGGCAATAAAAACCCATCATAGTTAAGGTTGAGCATAGGTCGAACCAAGATTGGGTTTATGCAAACCCGCAATCCAACCTAGTACAGGTGTCAGGCTGTGCTAGGTAAACTTGGTTTTGCATAATCATGGCAGCAAATGGCAAATAGATATAGAAATAAAACTCCATAAAACAAAAAAAAAAGTAAAAAAGAAAACTAGAAAAGGATTTGTAGGTAGCAACCTTTTTCATCTTCTTCATCTTCCTTCCTTCATCATCTTCTTTCCTTATCATCTTCATCCTCTATTTTAATGAGCAAGTAGAGGCAAATTTGGAGGAAGGAAACAAGGGGAGACCGAGATAGGATAAGAGAGCAAATGGCAAATCTTAAGAGAGGGAAAGATAAGGACAGCAAATGAGAGAAAGTGAGGCAAAGAATGAAGAGGTAGGGGCTTTGGAGGATGAAAAGGCAAATCTAGAGAGAGGGTGAGACATAAAATGAAGGTGAGAGGCAGAAGTGAGAGTGCCAAGATGCAATGGTGGGGGAGACTAGACTATCAAAGAAGTTGAAGAAGATGATAAATAGAATGTTCAAGAAGGTGGTGATCACATAAATATGGAGGAATATAGGCAGGTTGGTCCATGTATTTTTTGGTAGAATATTAGGCCTAAAACTTGGGCCTACCCAATGGGTTTTTAGCCCACTGAGTCTTAAGTTGGCTTGGGTTGATTGAATTCATTAGGTCAAGCTCACCCTAAATCATAGTTATTAATTTGCAACTCATGATTAATTTTAATCAGTTGTTCCTTTATTTTGTCAAATACCTAGAAAGTTCTCTAGGGAAATATGTTGCCTTTTTTTTGTTTTTAGTTTTATAGTCATTTTCAATCATGTAATATTATATAATCATGACGTTTTTATTATTGTTATAAAAACGAACTAGAACGGTCAATTTGATCGAGAACCAGTGTTAGGTCCAGTATGGACATAGATGATAACTGTCAATTTAGGAACCGAACTAATTGTGAAGCGATCCTAAACTAATTTCAACCAATCCCCCCTTTTTAAATTTTTTAAAAAAAATTTATGACATTTTTTTAGTTTTTGAAATAAAATACCATAATTTTTATAACAAAATATTTTTTGCTTTTTTATATTATAATATTAAAAATTAACTGACTATTTTGAAAATTATTAAAAATTAATAATTAATAATATTATTTAAGTATTATTATGATATATAATAATTAAAAATTACAAATTTACTCCATAAATAATATATTAATAGATTATTAACGGACTCTTTTAAACTCAAAATGTGACTGTAGATGAATATGAATTGATTTAGCTTTATATATTGAGTTATGAAACTTATTAATAACTTATCAGTAGTGGATAATAAGTTGATAAATTATTGTTATTTAATTTGAAACTTTAATTAAGTCATAAAATTTGTTTAAATTTATATTATTTATTTAAAATATATTATTTTAATCACTAACGATCCGACCCCAGTTAAATAACGATTAAACCATTAAATCAATAGCTTATTCAGTCTAATGTCCAATTCAGTTTTGACAATATTGGTTTTTATTCAACAATCTTAGTAAAAAATCAAAGTTTAAAATATACGTACTCTTAATACCTCTCACTAAAATCCAAATTTTGTGTGAAGCTAGCCAATTCACAATTTGTGTCTTCACAATGTAGCAATACCAACCTTCTTGTACATTTATCATTCTTTGAGTATTTTGTTTATTTGCATGTAACACCGCATTTGATGAACATGAGTAGCTCATATGTAAAGTCAAAGTTTTTATAACTAAAGTTGCATTCTTGGAAAAAATTGCCCATGCAGTAAAAACATGTATGCAAAGCTAGAGTTTTCACAACTCATGTTGCCTTGTTGGGAAAGAATTATCCTTGCGGCAAATATATGCGTGCAGAACTAAAGCCCTTATGGCTATAGTTAGCTTCTTAGCAAATAATTACCTTTGCGTAGAGATATATAGGCAAAGTTAGAACTTTTGTGGGTAAAGCTATGCCTTCATAGCGAGAACCCTCGTGGTTAAAAAAAGTCTATGGTAAGTAAGTTAGGCAAGAGATTGAGCATGATATTTTTTCCCAAGCCTAAAGCAATTATACAAAGCATGAATCTTCTAAATTTATGACGTTATCTAGTTATATGTGTGTTATCTTGTATAATTTTTCATATAGCTGTATACCTATATTTCTTTGTTTGAATAACAACATCTCACGCTTGAATTGCAGATTGTTGCTAGAGAAATTTTCCTCAAAATCTCACCTCCTTACTGACTCATGCCAAGTAAAACTAGTGGAAAAAGAAAGGACAGGCAAATTGCCGCATGAGCTTGATGATGAAGCATGATTAGCTTAGTCTAGTTTTGTTTATTAATTTAATTGCAGTAGAAATAAATGATTTCACCGTTGAACTTAGCATAGTTTCTATCAAGCATTCCTATGGCGCAATGCATCACAAACATTGAATGATTTCCTCAGTAAAGGTTGAACGACAATGGGTGGATATTCTATATTTATACCCCAAGCGAATGACACCAGATTTGTGAGGTTGCATGATTTGTTTGGTTTAGTATAATGAGGAATGCAACAAAGGAAAGCTAATGACCTATAGTGGTTATTATGAGCAACTTTTTAATAACCAAGATAGTTAAAAGGTCAAATAAACTTCAATTGATTCCATTTTTATTTCCATGGTTATAGAATTCATAAACCTTTAAAATGAGTACTTATTCATGCCATTCGTAAATTTGTAGCATGAGATATGAATATTGTGTCCACTGAATTTTGAGATATTATAAATGTTTATTCTGTTGTACCTACTTTCCGGTTTGCATCAAACCGCACTTGTATTTCAAGTTAAAAGAGAAAAAAAAAAAGACGCCGCATGCTGTCTGTATGATTGGTTTTATATATATATATATATATATATATATATATATATATATCCTGTGGAAACACATGTCATGTTTCGTGGAAGCAATGATCAATATCCAGGACAAGAAAAAGGTTTCTCACAGATCCAGTAACTACAGTAAACCTGCACGCCAAGGAGGCCAGGACAAGGAGACGCGACGTTACTATACCATGTGATATGAACCACATTCAAATAAACTGAAATATCAGCAAATTGAGGCCAGAAAGAAACATTGTATCAATTCAAGTAACACCATCTCTTAGTTTTTCAGAGAAAAGACAGTCATAATTGTGAACTAGCTCTGGTTTTAGAAAAAATATGAAGGCAACAAAAATAATGATCGATGAAAGAACAAAAAAAGCTATGCTATATTCAGAGAAATAAACCAAGACTCCACCGAAACTAAGAGAGCAGCACAAAGTCAATGCATACATTCAGGGATCTTCAGGTCTCATTCAAGTGCATCACTCTGACTATACCCATATGGCAGTGATGCTTCAAACTTTTTTTCCAATTAAATGATGAAGAAGCACGCCTGCTGCAACACTAACATTTAAGCTTTTCACAGCTAAAAAAGATTGGAACTCTTTACCAGAAATCTCACAATTTAAACCAGTAGTTTCACCATCTAATTCACTAGCAGTCAAGTCAACAGGAATGTTCCCAGGAATTCTAACTAAATGAGTACATGATTTCTCAACCAAAGGTCTCAAACCAGTGCCCTCACTGCCCAAAACAAGAATAGTAGGTGGACCGGGAACAATCTCATCCAAAGAAATAGATTTTGAGGACACAGAGCCTCCAAGAACTCGCCAACCATTTTCAGATGAAGACACTAGAAACTGCATCATATTCTTGCAATATCTGAGCTCCATTAATTCAAGCGAGCCCGCACTTGCTTTGCTCACAACACCACTCAATGGAGCAGAATTCTTTGCACATAACACTATCCCAAAAGCTCCAAAAAAATATGCAGACCTAATTATTGCCCCCAAATTTTGAGGATCAGCAACCTCATCCAAGGCGACCCAAAGGCAACCCCTCCCTTCCTCAACAGAAACAGGATCCAGTTCTTTTATTTTTACCATCTCTAATGGTGAAGCATCTAACACTAAACCCTGATGAGGGCGGTTATCAACCACCATATTGAGATCATGTTTTGATGCTTCTTTAATACTTAAACCAACCTTTTCAGCAATCTTCAGAACCTTCTCAAATCCTTTCTTGTCCTTCTTCTTCCTGTTGTTGCCGCTCAAGTCCAGTCCTTCTTGCACATACAAGGCATAGAATTCCCTTCTTCCAGCTGACAATGCAGCCAAAACCGGTCCAACCCCATAGACTCCCTCACCAACAATCTTAGGCACAGTTGATTGTGTGGCCTCTTTCCATGTCTTTCTACCCCAACTTTCCTGCTTATTCCATCTCCGAAGCTCAAGTCTCTCGGATCCAGCTCTTTCACCCACTATCCCCTTGAATCTATTTTTTATATTATCCCACCTTGGATCGTCAATAGCCTCCTCCATTTCATCACCACCTTCTTCATCATCTTTATCAAACTTCCAGTGCCTGGCATCATAATCACTTCTCTGTTCTCCTTCTCCCATCAACTTAATTGACCCGTTCCTACCTTCTTTACTTGATGCTGCAGAAATATCACCTTTTGTAGAAAAGCTTGCCGCCGATGCCTGGAAAGAAGAATGTCCAGATTCTGCAATCGACGTATTCTCTAACCTTTGAATTGATTCTTCCCAAGAGGACTTGTAACTCACCTTCCCTGACCGCTTTAGTGATTCCTCCTCACAAGAACTATTACTGAATTTCTTTTCCTTCTTTGCCGATTCTCCATGAATGGAGCTCCTGATGTGAGTCATTTTTGTCTTCCCCGACTCTTTAGCTTCCTTAACTTCATTTGACGCTAACCAAGGAAGTTGCTTTCCCCCTCTTCCCACACTACCGCCTTCGTTAAGCTTTCCAGCATAAGAACCTGAGAAGCTTCTGAGCCTTAATGAAAGGCAATAACGTCCAGAAATTTTTACCAGCAACCCATAAGAGACATGCCTGGACTTCACTAGTTTTCCCATTTGCAAGTTCCCATGCGGCAAATCGGCTGAATATTTTACTGGATTCATCAAACAGAAGCTTCCAATTTTATTCCTGGCCTTATGTGAATAAAATTTGGGATTCTTTAATACAGGGTTTTGAGAGGGTTTTGTAGCAGAGCAGAATGGTAAGTACTGGGTCTTTGACGTGTGGGTCGGTTTGAAGCATCTGGATCCCATGGAAATCTTAGCAGCCAGTGGAAAAGCCTGAGCTTTGATCAGGTTCGTATACATTTTACACCATAGACTGAAGCTCGGACGAATCTCAGAAGTCGATAAAAGAGATAAATATAAGGGAAATCCAACTACGTGCGTCTGTCTAATATTGAAGTTAGTGAGTCTCAGAGATACTATGAAAATATCTTATCCGCTATCCATCGGCGAATAGTAGGCAGGCCTTCTTGAAGCCTGAGACGAACCCGTTGGTGTTAGGGGTTAGGGTAATGTAAGGGAAGTCGATTTGTCAATAGGGAGGTGTAATAAAACGACACCGTTTGTGTGCCGGAGAAGTGAAAATATTTTTAAGATGGTAAGAGAAAAGTCGATTAAGTTTCGACCAAAAATAAGTTCACTAGAGCAAGATGATGTGAACAAATCTGCAATTGGGAAATGACTAGATTTTTGTGGGGGGAAAAATGGCTAGATTCTAGTTGTATTGACTGTAACGTCCAAAAAGGAAAATAGTAAATACTTTTATCTTTACAAAATATCAATATTAATATTATATTAATATCAAATATAAAATTAATAGTAAGTTGTTTTATATATACACACACACACACGCAACTTGATAAGAAAGAAAACAGGTACTCACTGCAAGTCCATGCCTTGCTTGTTGGTTTATAGGAATGATCTGCACACTAGATAAATTCCAAGCAAGTTTAGCTATATCCTCACAGTGTAGGGTTTCTTTGTAATTATGTTTTAGAGTAACATCCTAATCTTCTCATAGAAGACTTTTTAATGTTGTCAATTATGTCTTTGTTGGGAGTGATAGGTGGTATAGTCCCCGGGAATAAGATTAACAGCATGGAATTAAAAATAGGATTAAACTGACCAATTTGACTAATTAAATTGGGAATGGTGTCTGATCCGATTTGATCAAAGGAAAAAAATCAATTAAATTCAAAACAGATAAAATCAGTCATGAACCAACTAGAACCAGTCAAGCTTTTTTATTTTATAAAAATTTATATTTTTAATTTAAAATAAAATAATATTATTTTTAATATTAAATAGCATTATTTTATGTGTAAATTCATTTTCTATTATTATTATAATATTATATAAGTATTATTATAATACAAAATTATTAATAATGATAAATTTACTTAACAAATAATATAATAATAGATAATTTGTTAATTATTTTATATTCAAAATGTAACCAAGAATGAATAATAACTTATTTATATTTTAATATTAAGTTGTGAAATTTATTAATAACAATTTTTTTTATTTGTATATAACATATAACAAATAAAATAAAAAATATATTAATTTTATTAATATCAGTTTGATTACGGTTCAACCTAAATTAAACCATTAAATCTTGAATCAATACCTTGATCGTTCAATAACTGATCTAATTTTTAATATCTTAATTAATAGCCTCAATTGGGTCTAAAAAGACCTTCACTTTGTGAAAACATTTCTCCTTGCAAACTTTTAGTATAGATTACTTGCGCTTCTGCAATTGTCGCTGACATAAATTCAAGCTTTCTTATGAAACCAAGCTTTCTAGTTGTCTTGAGTGTCATGAAGTACTCCTCCTCTGCATGCTACTTGTTGTTCATTAACTAAAGCATCCACATTCAATTGAAGAAACTCTTCTACATGATGTTGCATTATTTATAAGTTATAAAAAGTATAATTTAGTTTTCAAATATGTATGATGTAAAGGAGGCCACATAGTTGATGACATAATTTTTTTAGCCGTAAGAGTTAATTAATGACATAAATAAGAGAATGCATTCAAAATAAAATTATATATTGAAGAGCATATTACTCAACTTTTAAAATTTTGGAACTAATTTTTTTCTTTAATTTTAAAACATGATTTTATTAATAACCATCCGCTATTTGATTACTATTTTGGACCTTAACTAATTTGGATTGAACTACAGTCGGACTTCATTCAGGGAGAGATTTCTCAAAGGTGTTTTCTATATTCACACGGTCTCAAATCAGAAATATTATATTTAAGTAACCCTAACTTCTTCTACTAGGATTAATACTGGTTGGTTAAAACATGAATTTTTAAAACAAAAAAAGTTAACTTACACTTAAGTTTATTTTAAAAATTTTCATTAAAATATATTTTGTTTAATTAAAATAAAAATGGAGTATAGGATATTTTTATTTTTTTTAAATATGCATAGTTTGAAAATAGAAAAATTACTTAATCTATCACATCTATAAAAGTAGATAGCTATATGGACATCATAGGATTCTCATGCAATTACGTGCTTTGGAGCAAGGTTCAATTATGACATTTATTATATATTACAAAGTAAATATTGAAAGCACGATGTAAATACCTAAGTTTTATATTGAATAATTGGACCTAATGGATATAACATTAAATACCTAAGTTTTGTCCTAATATAAATTGTATAATTTAAGAGAATATTACTTTTGATCTGACATTAGTTTTTAGGGAATATATTTTGAATGAAATTAATTATGTTTTAATTAAAAAAATGAAATTACTTTCCTATTTTTTATTTTAAGTTTTCATTATTTTCTTTTTAATATCAGATTTTCATTTCAATATTTATTTTATAGAGATTTCATTGTAGATCTAAAAAATCAAACTATGGTTTTTCACAAATATATACCCAATTTCACTTTCATATTTATCATCATATCAATTTTTTTTAAAAAAATGGAAACATATATATAAGGAAATAAATATTATTTTGAATATATAAGACCATATTTTCAAATCAAATCATGATTTTTTCCACATACATAAATATATATATATATATATGATTTTCATTTTAATATTTATCATCAAATCAATTTTTTTAAAAATATAAAAAAATATAAACAAAAATAAATATTATTTAAAATATATGAAGTCACATAAATTTGAAGTTATAAATTTGAATATGAGACTTATGTTTTGATTTTATAATTTATAAAAATTATTCCAAAATTGTTTGAGATATGATCATAATCAATCATATTATTTTACATGGTTGTAATTAAATATTTTACTTTTCGTATATATGCGGTTTGCTGATATAATATTAAGCTACATCTACTTTTTTAATTAGTAAAATTATATGTTACAATATTATTCCAAATTTTTTACTTCTTTTTAATTAGTTGTTACTTGTGGATCCCAAACCTTCTTATACTCTGGCATCTATTTGAAATTTTGTTAGTAATTCCAAATATTCTTATTATCCAACATTTATTTGAAATAATTTTAATAATAAAATCAACCAAAATATCTGTTGCCATGATTTCTATCCAACAATATGATCTCGTATATGTTTTCCTACATTTACAAACTAAGAAAATATTATAATAAAATTTGTTACAAAATTTAACGCATTACAAATTTAAAATTTATGCATGACCATTTGTAATTGATTTAGAACTTTATTTGTAACAAACTTAGAACCTTACTTATAATATTATAATAAGATTATCCATTCTATAAATACAATTGAAGATGGTTCATGTATAAAAATGTGGTACTAATTTAGAATTTTAATATATGTGTCAAAAGTATTGTAAATATTTTTTTTACGTTAAATATATCCATGCATTGCACGGATGTGTTGCTAAGTTCAACGGAAATTCATAAGAGATATCTATAATTTATTTTGTATTCAATAAATGAATTCATTAAAATTATTTGTATCAATCAGGAAAACAAATTTACTTTTATTTATTTCAACTCTGCATAATTTTTTTCACCCTTTCATAACACTGTTTACCTTTTTATCAAGAAAAAGTGTTTATTTGGCAAATGGATATTCATTCTTCCCTCCCTATTAAGCTAAGTTCAGATTCACAAGAGTTAAATACCCACCAACAAAATTCTTATATCTATAAAGTACTCAAACTGATAAAATATGAGACCATTTTTACCCGCTAGACAAATTTCTATTGACCCAACCCGAATGAATCATTCTTCAGAGAGATGAGTGTTGTCATTCTCTTTTTTGGACGATAATCAGATTATAAAGCGTGGTTGCATTGGAAGAAAAACTTGGTGAGTTTAGCCTGCAATATATAAAATTCTTTAGTAACAACTTGGAGGCTTCGAATTAAAATCATTCAACATGTCCTGAATTATTCCCGTCAAAAACAGATTACACTCCAGAAAATGTGACTCCTTAGTTTACATGTCTTTTTTATTCCTGCAACCAAAACAACGCCTTGGGAACATACCAACCACTGCGAGTTGCAGTAAAAATAAACAGAGTCCTACATTAAACTTTCCAAGAGGACTCTAGCATTGCCATTTGATTAATAGGCTAGTTGAACCTAATGATTTATGCCGGGAAAAAAAATAAAATATTACACATCTTGATGTCAAGACTCCTCTAATCCCAAATACTGGGAATGAGAAGCTGCAAGCAGTGCTGCTCCAATGCCAGAACCATCATTAGAATGCACAATGACAATGGTCTCAGCTGCCTCATCTCCCAACAACTCCTTTATTGTACTCTCCAAGCAACTTCTGAATTTCACGTAGTGTTCGAACAATCCTCCATCCAATGCTATCACTGTTTTCTGCTTCTCCCCAGCCTTGACTGTGTTCCTTCCTGTTTTCTTGAGAATGCCTAGAATACCTGCAGCAGAGAGGCGGGCCCCGCGACTTGCGACAATGTCACAGATCTCGAGGACAATCTTCCTTGTCTTAAGGGATGTATTAGAAACCTAATTAAAAAAAAAAAAACCCTAATAAACTCTCTCCACTTTTCATTGAGAAAATGTTCTGCTTCCAAACAAATTGACCGGATGACATGTGATGAGTGAAAGCGAGGGATATATGTAATAAGGAAGACTTGAAAGCCTCCACATCAAGTATGAAACAAGAGCATACATACCTCTAATATATCCCTCAATTTGTTTCCAACTACTTTCAGATCTGAAGAGGCATCATGATGCATGGCAGACATGTCAGGTGTCCTATAGGTTCCCCATAAAACAAATGTGTTAAAAACTCTTAAAGCTTAAACATGCCATAAAAGCAATATGTTAAAATGCATTAATTAACATACAAGAGCAAGTTGCCACCAGTACCTTACCATTTTGTAACAACCCACCCCAAAAAAAAAATCTCAAAACAATTTTAAACAACACAGGCACACTTAAATTTCCAAATAATTGAAAATCATTTGTATGCTCGCTTCGTTAAAAGTATAAAGGAAGAAATGAAAAAGGAGTAGCCATCAATAGAACTCTTATTTGGCCAAAAAAAATAAGAAAACTAGAAACTCTTACAATTTTGTGATATCCCAAATTAGGAAACAAAATGAGATCAAATTAGTAATGTCAACAATCCAAGAAAAAAAAAAAAAAAAGCATTTTGCTTGTTCCCCTATGTTCTGCTTACGGTTACTGTCAATAATGAATTGCTTCATTATCAGCATAAAACATGTTCATTCCCCTATGGTTTCACTAATAACAAGAGGGATGAAAACCGTATTCCACAATACAATTTCCCACATTTTTTACCAAGCATAGCAACAGAACCATAAAATCTTTTCATCACTCCACATTTTCACCCTCCCCAATTCTCTACGTCCCTTACCAGCTCCCAATCACACCTAAAAGAGGCAATGACCATCTGATGCGGTACTGCAACATTCTACTGTCAATAACACATTTCAAAACAAACAAAATGCTATGCAAATGTGTCAATGATCTGGCCACTATTAGCAATAAAGTTCTAGGTTAGAAACGTGAAATAAATGTGAATAGGCATACACTCTCAATGCTGAAACTACAGCAACTAACAAGCAGATAAAGTATCAAACAAAACCATAGCGGGCCACGTAGATACACAAGCATACATCTCCAGCAACAAAATGGGCGGACAGATATAAACAAATGTCATCCAAGACATGTAGAGCAAAGGTTTAATTGTATAAATTATCACACCTAAGTATGAATGGGTGTTTTAACTTGGGAGGAACAGTATCTCCAAACAAGTCTGCTTCTTCAGCCATCTTCAATAAAACTCTCCGTACAATCTCCCCCAAATACATACCAGAAATTACCTTTTCAAATATCTGCAAATAATAGTGGAGTGTTACAGATGGCACAATTGTCATTTAAATTCATGATGGATGATCATTACCTGTTCTCCAGGGTTTAGACTCTCTACATCTAGAGCATGATCATATTCTGTTAGAGGAAGATGTGAGGACTGGAAATTACCCCACTCCATGTTTATAACCTATATCATCAAAAAGTAATGTGTTACTTAATACCAACTTATCACCAGTTGCCTCTTAGTTTTGTTGTAAAGATAAGTCTATTACACAAGAAATTAAACCCCACAAAAATACAAATATTTGTAACCTACTTACCATCTCCCCTGATTTTGGCAGGGGACCATGCCACTTTGGAATTGCTTGTGCGTGCTCTACATATGCAGCATTTGTCCCAGTACCAAGAATCACAGCAACAGCAACATCCGGATTGTGGAATCTGCCTCCAGCTAAAGTTCCAATGGTATCATTAACCTGTACCCAATCACTATAATGTATTGGTTTCCTACCTAAGACACTAAATTACCAATAAAAATTGATAGCAAATATAAAACCTCATAACTCCAAATTTTTCCTCAGACCCAGAATGAGAATCATCATCCTCAGAGCCTGACTAAAAACAAAGGAACTAAAGGGATGGAAGTCGAACTGACTAGAGCTGAGACCCGCATATCAATGCCAATTTTTTCCATAGACTTGGTTAGTTCTCTCACCACATCTTCTCCAACCTACAAACAAGCCAAACAGAACCCAGTGGGAATAACAATCAGATTATTATACTTGAAGAATAAGAACTGAGAACTAAAGAGAAGATCACTAAACGAGAATTCTTTCTTTAAAAAGATGCACATATTGTACATATTTTTATCATCATAAGGTTAGCATAGTAGTATCTGAACTCCAGAAACTCAGCACAACAAAACAGAGGTTGTTCATGTCTCTAACAGATTAGAGAATACTTATGCATATCTTGAAGTCTTCAGAACAGAACAAGAACAGTAATACAGACAAAGTTGACCACAACAGAGTCAAGGTAACAAGATTCACCGCATCTTCAATATTGAATCCCTTGGTCCACTTAATTAGAGTCCCAGATGCAATTGAAGTTTGCCTCACTGGGAATGAGAAAGTAAAACCCAGTTCTCTCTGTCTGCCAGGGGGAGGATGAAAAGCTTCAGGTTCTGAATCAATAAATTTTGCAAGAGCTGCTGCTATAAAATCAAACAATGCCTGAAATGATATGAAATAATATATTTCAGAGAGGCATAAGCAATTAACTTGATACAGTTTCTCATCAAAGGCATACCTCTGAAGAGCCAATCATCAAATGAGGAGGAATTGAAACTTCTCCAAAATCTTGGTCGACAACACCTTTTTCTTTTCCACCCAATTGTACACGAAGGACACGAAAATTTGTCCCGCCAAGATCCAAAGCATAGAAGATTCCTTTCTCATCCCTAAAAACAACGGGTAAAGTGAGGGGATTGACACAAAGGGGAACAAGACATGAAAAAAATTTCAAGCTCACATGATGGAATTTTATATTTCTTCCATCAAATAAAATACAATACAATATTGAATCATTCAAGTTCTATATCTCCGCATTCTGTCTGTAATTTTTTTCACCACACAGTTAAAACTATAAAATGCTTTAGGGATACACTGTCTAATATCTAGTCAAGCGAGGTTAACAGAGAATTACTGGACAATTAATTAAAAAATAAAAAAGAATGGTTATATATATGGCTATTCAGTCAAGACTCAAGAATGCAGTCAGCCAAAATCAGCAAGCTCAGAAGCTTCATAAGGTTAATCAAAATAGTCAAGCTAATTAAGTAAATAAAGAGCAAAAAAAATGGAAGAGAACACAAATGGTGAAAGTCTCCATTTTCTGAAGAATAGACCTAGTTATTTAAAAAAAAAATCTGGATCGATCTAGACAAAAATAGCTCCAAAGGATGCCCAACACACACACACATATATATATATATATCAGCGGAGTAAACATAAGCAAACAAGAGAGCTATCGGCACTAGACAGCAAAATACATAGCTCGTAAATCCGAGAGAAAACTTATCCTCGCGCATTTCAATCAATTAGCCCTCTCTATTCCGTAGAATTGCATAAATTATCTTCATCTAGTTAAGGCAAATTTAAACGGGTCCGAATTAAAAAAGCGTGCCGATTTTTGTAGAATTGAACGAGAAGAAAATAAGTTTTACGAACCCAGTCGGGAGATTATCAACATAGCTGATCAACATCTTGAGCTTGCTTCCACCCTCAGATGCGAGACCTGCGTGCATCTCAACGTACATGGCATCGGCAACTTGCTTAAGCTTGCCAATTGGGGTCCCACACTTCTCCTCGAACTCTTTCAGTATAGCTATGGCACGAGACCACTTCCCCGAGCTCCTCATGCGGTGGCGCACCAGCAGCACCGCCGCCGCACAAACCGCAGCAGCACAAACAACTGTTGCTCCCACTGCCACCTTCCCCATCACCAGCTTCGCTGCCAATCACGCTCCTCAACCACGACAACACACCTGCCTACTCAATCTCAATCAATCAGAATTACAGAAAGAATCAAACTTTTCCTTCAGTGAAGGAGATCCAGATGAGCTTAATTCGAGCTTCGAAAACCTCGAGGGAGTTCAAAGACTCCTATTAATGTCCACGGGTCTTGGTGGGGGCAGAAAACGACGCAGAGAAGGGGACAAGGGTAAAAAGAGGATGAAACACAAGTGAAAATTTAAAGTCAAATAAATAAAAAAAACCCTAAAGCAGAGTGCATTTAAGTTTTAACCCAAAAATAAACTCAAATTGTGGAATTCTGTCGGAAAACTATCACGATGAGATAACGGACAGCGAAAAGTGAATCATAATATAAGTACTACTCCCTATCTTGTTCTTAATATAAGATCATTTTAATCGAATCATGTGAATTAAGAAAAGGAGTTAAAATTAATTAATTATCTCAAATTTTCCAAAAATACCAACATTTTTTCAAAAGTATCCTTATTTAATCTCTCTCTTTTTTCCTTTGGATGCATTAAATAAGAACATTTTTTATAAATGTATAATAAATATCACATCATATATTGTAAAGGGTTCTATATTTAGGATCAAGCTAAAAAATCCTATTTATAAGATCGTAGGAAGTATAAAATTTTTTACAATAGGAGCAAGACCCTTTAATGTCTCTCACAGATTTTGATTTGCTCGCAATCTTTGTGATGAAGATATTATGTTTTCAAGACACGGCAGCTTAAATGGCATCTTGCTAGTGAAGATTGCCGGCTCACGAATGAAGTATTTATGTTAGTCAACGAAAAAAAATACGAGGCCGAAAATGTAGTCGAATTTTTAGATACAATTATGTTATCATCCTCTCCAATGTGTCATTTGTGAGGTAGATCTCTTTTTGGTGTCCACCAGTAAAGAAAGAAAGAGATTAAGAGAAGAATAATACTCATATTGAATTCTAAGATTTATTATAAAAAAGGATTTAATTTCAATTATTATTATTTGTCGGATTCACGAATTAGTTATTCGAATGTATTTTAAAATTGTTTGGCAAAAAAAAAATGTATTTTAAAATTGTCATTTAGACTTTCTTTTTTTTAAGTAAATTCTTAAAATGCTAGATATAAACTTAAATTCAATCGTTTACTTAAAAAATAAGCTTAACATGTTTTAATTTTTTTTTTATAATGTAAAGAAGCGTTGAAGTAGGATGGGTTCAAAGCACGAATGTTCTAACGTAAAGTCTCAAAATGTTGATAAGAATTTTTATTAGTGAAGGGAGACAAGTAAACTTTTTTAGAAATGAGGATAAAATAAGAATAGTATTTGATTGGTGTTAATGCAAGGATAATTTATGAATCCCACCACGGTGCATGGAAGACAAATGTGTTTGTGGGGGGCATTAATGGTGGTTTATGAGGCCACATATATACAATTTGGGATTTCAAGAATGTGGTGTTATGGAGAGGCAATCTTGTCGTTGGAATCCATTTTTTAGTGAGTTTGTAACTCCTAACATTCTTTTCGTTGCTGGCCTAATTTCTTGCCCAAATCAAAACTCGAATGACCAGCGCACCCTACCAAACTTCCTTACCCACACATACCAATAACTACTACTTTGTCTGATTAATTATCTGATACTCATATTAAATTCCGAATAATCGATCAGTGAGTATTATCATTGACATATAATTTAATGTGATCCATTTTCCTTGTTTCCAGATTTATGAAATTGAGTCACATCTGAATTCATTCTTCATTGTACAATATTTTGTTTATACAACAAATAAATTATCTATAAAAATATTAAAAAAAAGAATGAGCCACCCATTGAAAGTATGACTAGTAATTTTAATTTCAATCGAGCTACTTTTCGTGATTGTTATTCTGTGTGTAAACTGGGTAACAATTTTGGCTAAGGATGTGTTTGAATTAGTTTATATATAAGTGACTATGAGAATAAGTGATTATGTCAAAAGTGATTTGTGTTTAAATATTTTTATCTCATAAGTGATTTTGAGAAAATAAATATGTTTGGATATTGGGATTTAAGTGATTATTGGGTGGATAATGAAAAGGAAAAGTGAAATAAGTGATTATGGGAGAATAAGTGATTGTCATAAGTAGAAAAAACTAACTTCTTCCATAAGCACTTATTTGAGACATAAGAGCTTATTGAAAAGCAGCGTGCATATGGTAACTTTTCCATATAATCATTTATTTGCTCCCATAAGCACTTATCCAAATACACACTAGGTTGATTATACATATTATGTATTGTCACATAATATTATTTTTGTTCAATTATCTAATGTAATTTAATGTTAAATCAGATCAATTGGATAGCAACATTTTAAATAGTTTCATGCAAATAAAATAAATAATAACTATTTATGCATGCATATTCATGAAAAAATCAACGATAATATTATCGAATTTTTAAATATTTGTCAAGTAGGGTATAGCATTTGGATAGGGATGTATGCATATACAGAGGCAGTAGCCATGACCATATTAATAGTGTGAAATAAATCAACAAATATATATATAGGGAGTATTATTGAAGGAAAACAGAGGCGTTGATGGTTTGATCTGATGTTTTTGGATTGGGTTAGTGATTGAGTCATTATAATTTGGATTTTTGCTAATTATATGGAACGGCTTAATTTATTTTTTTCACATTTCTAATTAATTCCAACCGGCTCTTCTGCGGTCTCATTCAACCCTCCAAGTTGGAGGCCAGCACTTCTATTTCTGTGAGCTGTCTATTTTTCATCTCTTTTTCTTTTTCCTAATTAATATGATTTTATTTCTTAACTATTATAATAATTAACGTTGTCCTGATATGAATTGCACTGTTGGGTTTTTCAACTTCCCACGTATTTTATACTAGGCTTTAGGCCTCTCTTCTCCTGAGGGTTGACCTTTATTGTGAGCAGTAATGCATTTTAAACAATCTACTCCTATACTATATTTGGAGATTGGTAGAAATATTATGCTTCGAACAAGTTAAATACTCATATGATACAAAATATTATGTATAATACAGGTACATGTATCGTCATAAATATCACGACTTGAGTACCAGGTACCAATCATCCACAGCTAAAGCTATCATGAGGAAGGTGGAAACGATGTGAATGGAAGATTCAGCTTTTTTGGCAGATTTATAATTACGTATCATCTATAAATTAAATTAAAATTATTGTATTTTGATTTGTGTTTAAAACCAAAAATTATATTTTATCTTCATATATATATAGAGAAAGATACAATTACAAATCTGCGGGAAAAAACAAACCTATTCACACACACGTGAAGGAATGGTAAAAAATTTAATAGGGGCACGGCGAGACGGATAAGGATTAGGAGAGATGAATGAGTCAGCAATGGCGTGAGAGGTGGGTAAGACATACAGGCCACCGATGGCCGTGGCTCTGTCCATCTCGTGCTTGGTTGGTTTGTGTGTGTTTGTATATATACATATTTAAAGTCAGATTTTTAAATATATTTAATAGTACTAATTAATTAATTAATTTATTTTTTACTTATGCTGTATTTTTTAACATAAAAAAAGTTTGAACTCATATTAAATTATTTTTATTTAATTTAATCATTATTAAGTGAAATTCAGATTCTTTTAACCGTTCATTCTAAATTCACAGGACGAACGAATGACTATGATGAAAATGGCACGGAATTGATCAAGACAAGTCTCACAATTTAAATAACATTTGTAAATATGTTACTTATTAACAAAATCTTCATATCGCTAATGGCATTGAAGCTCACATTTTCTCAGTATAATTTAAATCCATGAGTCGCATATTTATAATGCGGAGATTGAGTTTTTTTTTGTTTTTGTTTGAGCGTTGTTGCATGAAAACGAATTTCTTAAATCAAATTTAGACCCAATCTGAATTAACCCAATATTATATCCAAATCAAAAGGAAACAATTCTAAATCTACACACACCCAAGCAACATCAAGTCATCAACCATCAAAACATGGCACTTGTAGCACTTTTATTTTGACCAAGAATGGTGAACTGTCGTTACAACTCAAGAGTCGGCAGAAAACATAATAAAACCAAGGCTCTAAAACCGAAACAAAAACAGAGATGGAACATGAATTAATTAACTAAAGCCACGAGAGTTTGGTTTGGAGTTGTCAAATTTTGATTTTGACCTAAAGCAAATTTACACAATCCTCATTTATGTTCAACATTTTTATTATCTCAAATATTAATTTTGGATATTAATAGATTTCATTTACTGTGATTTTTTTTTTGTTGGGTTTCAGTCGAAACAAGTGTTCACACAATGTAAGATTTTAGGGGTTCAAAAAATCCAACTTGTAATCAAACAAGCCAAATTTATGAAGTAAAATTTATCTCGATACGATATTCATAAAAATGTATGACAAGTGACACGATCGCATGACCCAATCATTTAAGCCAAGCCTTTTAATATATATATATATATATATATATATATTAGGCCGAGTTAAAAACTAGGGCTAGGTGTTGTATGGTCTAGCAGGGTATTTATATTTTTAATTCTTTATTCTTTTTATGATTATTGGTTATTTTATAGGATATTTTTTATATATATCTCATGTACTTAATTGATTTTTAAATTTTATTTTAAATTCTAAATTAATATTTTAATTTAATATTATGTAAAAATAATGTATAATTATTGAATATTTATAATTTTAAAGAAGGATATTTTTAATTATAATATTTATTTTCAAGGGAATAGGTTTTGAATTAAAGTAATTATATTTGTTAAGAAATGGAATTGTTTTTTATTTTAATTCCTTAAAAACATTTTTTGTTTGTTCTAACCCAAATCTGACCCACCCGCACATGGTCATGATGGGCCAGGCCACGACACGGCCGGTTGCATTTTGCAACCTGAGATGTTGACTAGGTTGGGATCAAACTTGGCCAACCCCAACCCGTGTACACGGTTAGTGGAAATAAACTTTAACAGACAGATGCTTTCACCAAAAAGAAAACTTTGTAACAGATGTCATACTAATATAATATTGACGATCTTTCTACCTATGATCACCTAAAACTCACATATATATATATATATATATATAAATAGTAAGCTTATTCAATATTCAACTACTAAACAGTATTGTCTATATATGATAAAAATAATATTATATTTTTATATATTCTTGTGCGTGTATTGACGATGTGTCGTTGAAGAGTTGAAGTCTACAGGAAGTAACTAATGGCGTTCTGCTATGCAACAATCCTACGGAAAGAATTAACCTTTGGATGGAACATACGATTCCCACTGCTTCTTGGAGTATGAAACACTATCTACAATATGAATATTTAGTCCTCACAGAAGAGACAACATGAGAATCGAATATATATGTTCTCTATAATATCATCCTCAGAGGAGACCATGCACATTATGATGTCCCAATCCTTCCCATTAGAATCCAACAGATATTTTGAGATGCATGTTTTTGTTTTCAGTTTTAGAAACCGATCGATCCGTGCTAACTATATATATATATATATATATATTTTTTTTCATATATACTAAGAAAGCTATTCTCTCTGTATATATATGTAACGTTAAGAACCCATTAACGGAGTGAACTGATAAGAGAATTAATCTGGGGGCTGTTACTTTCACTGCACACAGAATTTCAGATATGTACCTCCATAATGTCATCCATGGGGGCATTGATCATTGTCTGTCAGAAGCATATTGCGTGACTCGGTAATTTAACCTGTCAGCTTATCTTATCTCTTCACCCAGAAACAGAATAAAAATGCTAATAATATTATCAGACTTCCTTTTCATGAAACCAGTTAATCCTTACTCATCAAAAGAAGCATGGAATTTACGATTTTATGCAGAAAAACAAATCCGTTTTGAAATAAGCAAACCAATTCAGATTGCCACACATACCGGCCCATACCGTACGTCGACGCTAGCAGCCAAGAGGAATCTTGGGAAAATCTACCTCTAGAAGATTATATATAGTTTTAGCGTTTTGCAAATGTTCATGAAGAGACTCGAGACTAAAAATGGCGCAACTTGATAACGTGAAGGATCTGGAAAATGTACTTGTAACAGAACTACTGCCCTTGTGCTCCTGTAAGTTTCTTGACTTTTTGAGTCCTGACATGGATATTCCTTGGGTTTTCGCTTCAAACATCTTCACGTCACGTGACAGATCAAAAGGAGAAATTGCTAAGGATTTTTTTATAATTCTAATATAAATATATGCATCTGTGACCCACTTGCTGAAACTCTAACTCTCTCATTTTTTGCATCAGATGACCTTCCGAATCTGGTAAGCAAATAAATCACCATTAATAAATAACACCATGTGGCCAACCTGCATTGGCTGTTTTAATGTAAATGCAGGAGACCTCCGGTCTAGGAACCAACAAGATTCAATCCGATTTAGTTGAGTTCAAATTGACGACTAGATATCAGATAATTTTATAAAAAAAAAATGAAAGATAATACTCGATGTGAATTTATGAAGCACCCATACTTAAAAAAAAGTAAATATATTTATATATGATATACGATATGATACACGTATTATATTTGTGTACACATATTTATCTGTATTATCTTTTACCAATTCATATGACTTCAAATTTTTACAATAAAATAAGATCATTTTAAATTGTTATGAATATTTTATGATCTATTTTAAAATTTACACTATAATTTTTAGAATATTTAATATTTATTTTTATTTTAATAAGTTAATTTATTAATTACATATATAAATAATTACATAAATAATATTATATATGTATAAATATTCTTGGTACCTGTATCCTAAAATTTAAAAAATTATCGCATTTTTCATATTATATTGTATCGTATTTGATCAATGTATCTCTATCGGTGTTACATAAGATAATAATATATATATATATATATAGTTCTTGAACACCATATATTGTCAAGTTTATTTTTATGGCGTCGAACCTAAGAAGCAATACCTGGCCAAAAAAAAAAAACCTAAGAAGCAATAGGAATGAATGAAGTGGAATGACTTATAGTCAAGCAAAATGAAACGGTAATAAGTAAAATGAATAGTCAATTCATTATCTGAGAGTCAAAGAAATAATGCGAGTAAACACGTTGATCTAGCACGATTTGTAACCATATTTTGAAGACAAGACAATTTATAAAATTTATATAAAGCCACCTCATAATAGTGTGGTTCATTTTTTTAGAGTTTGTAATGCACAAAAACCTGTATAGTTCAAATTAAATTATAATGAGGATTATATAATTATCAAGACGATTATT
Organism: Adenanthera pavonina; assembly: GCA_026686845.1. Taxonomy (NCBI): domain Eukaryota; kingdom Viridiplantae; phylum Streptophyta; class Magnoliopsida; order Fabales; family Fabaceae; genus Adenanthera; species Adenanthera pavonina. The sequence goes on along the minus strand of JAIVEN010000023.1, from coordinate 19,565,586 downwards.
ATGCAAAATAAAATAAAATAATAATTCTACGTGTGATAAATTTTTTTGTATTTCTAAATAAATATGATAAAAGTATCACGTATTTTTTCTTCTCACATTAAAAAAAAAATTCTTTACACGCGTGTATAACTGAACGGAGGTAGCAACTAACAATGTAAAGGATATCAACATATTCTTTTTTTCTTCTGACTACAATCTAAAAGAAAACAAAGACATAAAACTGCAGACAAGAAGCAATCACCAGACAGAATCATATGATGAATAGACATGAGAAAAATCAACATCTCCTTCCATTCCTCTGCACGACATCCAATCATGGCCCTCTGAGTATCAATGCACATGAATTAGAAAATACTGGCTCGCTTTTAAATGTAGATACCTAAAAATTCATTATTCAAAATATCAGTTATCGGTTATTAAATATTTTTTTATAGATACCTCTCATTAATCATGTAGAAAGAAATACTACTAAAAAAAATGAAATTAGTGTCAGATAACCCTATCACTAAATGACAAAATCCGTCAGAAATTTGGCGTTCCTAATTTAGTGATAGATATGTATTTGTCACTAATTTTGTTATGGCAAATTCCGTCACTAATTTATTAACTTTCTGTCACTAATTTATTTTATATATATTAGTTATTTTATTAGTCCTATCATCTTCCCTTTACATCATCTGTCACATGTATCTCTAGTGTCACATCACTTACCACGTGTCCCATCCAGGTCATCTACCACGTCACCATCACCACCTGTGTCTCACCACATCATTCGCCATGTATCCCATCCAAGTCACACGTGCCACCTATGCCACATCATTCTTGTTTAATTTCATTTCAGAAATGTTTTCACCCGGTTCGCACCCGCGACCTATAACTCCTCTTTTGTGATATCATTTTTGCTAGTTAAACTGAAATATACTACAATTTTATTATGCAAAATTTAATATATATTATTTAATAACAAAAATTAGTGATGGACGTAAATCGATCACTAAATATGTGATTTTTGACAAAATAGTAACGCTTTTTGAAATTCGTCACTAACTTCTCCTTTTAGTAACGGATTTTGGGCCGTCACTAAATTTCCGTCACTAATATCTATAATTAATGACAGATTGAAAATCTATCACTAAATATTTGTCACTAATTTTAATTTTTCTAGGAGTGAAACAATGATTGAAAAATTATAGCATTTAAGTAGGGGCAAATCTGAAAAGTAAATTAAATTTAAGGAATTTAATAAATTTTCTTAATATACATATGATGTAGTTAAAAATAAGTTATATTTGAAATTAAAAGGAGTAATAAGCTTTGTTGAAATTACCATGCTTCCATTAATATGTAAATTTCAATCTTTCGGAAAGAGCCCAGATTCTGGGCAATCTATGCAATGTGTCCTTCCACAAATGCTTCAACCATATTGTCTAGAGATTTAGCAAACATTTTTATGCGCCAGTTTTCATTTGTTTGTTATGTTACGGGAATTTGCTTCACCCAGAAAATAGAAAAAGCTACGTGAAGTTGCTTTATTGCTGCAGAGACATACATACATAGCATCAAAATCAGTCTTATTGTTTCATTTCCGCAGGTTGTTATTGCATCCTCACATTGTGGTCCAATCTTGTACATTAAATGTTACCATTTTTCATGATGTTATTGGTTTGTACAGTTTGTTGTTGATATGTTGCTGAAATGGTTCTAAAGATGACCCTCCATATGCCATGCAGGCCTAAGAAAAAAAAGTCAGTCTTTTTTTTTTTTTTTGGTTCAATGTCTTCACGTCAGTTAAACACCATTTCGTCACTTCTGATTTCCCAGCTTCTAATATTTCTCACACTAGGATAAGAAATTTAGAGTCCTATTTTTTGGTGTTTATAAAAAAACACAAAAGTTACATTTTTTGGTGGCCCAAAAAGGCCAGACCTCTTTTTTAATTTTCCACAGTGCCAATAAAATGAAACGCCCCAGAAGCGAACAAAATGCAGGGCTTTTGACTAATTGGGTTGGACGCAGGTCTGTTCATTATTCATTTTTTTTATAGATATATGTTAAAGGTATAACAAATTTTAAAAGAAAAAACTAACAAAAATTGGTGCAACTGATAAGGATTTAACTTATATCTAAGAAGACCACGTTTTCAAGTTTGATGGTTGATATGAGAACTTTGTTGGCTAGTAATTGGTAAATGTATTAAAAAAAAAAAAGAGCTAATAGAGATAAAATGTGAATTTTACAGACAACTAAATACTCATGTATTTGCACAGAATTTAAAAATGAATTATATTATTTATGGTTTATAAAACGTATAGCTTGTTATAAATTTTATAATACAATTTGAGTTGCTCATGCTAATTGTCATTTGTCATTTCTTAACTCCTCTATAAACGCCTAGTATATTGGTTTTCTTGAAAAACTTCACCACCCACCACACTTTAAGTAGTTTAATTAATACAATATAATGAAAAGTAATAAGCTTATATATATATATATATATACATTTTGAGCTTATATATATTTTGATAAAAAAGATGTGTGTGTATATATATATATAAAGAATAAATACAAGAACGTCCAGTAATAAAGGAAAAGAACCTAAATTTATCAAGGAGGTCTTTAATATCAAACAAAATAAGCAAAGACAGTATAAGATATAGAGCTTTCATTGATAAGAAGTCTAGGAAAATTAGAATTATTACAAAATAAATAAATAGGAAAATTACAGGAGTCTCTAACAAAAAAAGGGATAAGAGAGGGGAAAGATGCTGACCCATAATGTTATTTGGTGCCTCATTTATAATGTTGTTTGGTGCCTCACTGGTATGTTAACAAAGCGAAATATAGAATACATTTCAAATATAAGAAAATATTATACAATTTAGTAAAAATCACAATAACTATTACTTCTAATCCAATAATTAAACTAATGAAAATCAATTCTTACAGTAAAATATTGATGAGTGCGAAATTAGACACTAATGTTAATTGATGTCTCTTCATTTATACACACGCACACTATTTTTTATTCATTTGTTGATTGTATTGGGTGACAGCCATAGATATCGAGAGATTCTGCAACTGCACATTCAATCCTTAAATAATACTACGACATTCCCCATATCCTCTTCTTCGTCGTCGTGGGGGAACTGTGGGGCAGTCTATACGGTGATCTCTCATAATTCATCATATTATGATTTGTGAGTTATCTACATGAATTGATTCAATTTTTTTAATAGCATTTTATTTTAATTTCATTTTTTAAGAGAAATGTGTGGGTACTAATTGAACTGTTTTCAAGCTCTACCTTGTTGAAGATATACTATTTAAATATAGATTTAGGGGATTTGGCAATCATTCTTTCACGATCACCGATGACATCATCCATTCTCCCAGCAATGAAACTGATTAGACATAAGTCAACATGGCCAACAATAACTTGGCCTTTTACTATTGACAGATGCACAAAGATTACAACATAGCAAAAACCAAATCAAAGAAAAATAGAGTTTTAGAGAAGAAAAGAAAGTAATGTAATTCTAAACCTACTATAACAACTCGCCGCATGCATCAGAAGTTGAGATTCTCGCTACTGTACTACATGAAAAACACTTGCAAATGGGTAAGAAGAAATCAAGTCCTACTAGGATGCTAAGTATGCAATATAATATAATTTATAAATCAAAACACTTGCACTATCACTATGTTGAAAGACACATGAGAAGAAATCAAAGGGGAAAAACTATAAAAAATTAACCGCATGTGGATGAGCTCACGGTAAGTGAGAGTTCAAGACAAGTTTCTCTCAAGCATACGAGATTCTATCTTTCTTACGTCTTCTGGAGTGTCAACACCATGAGCCTCGTGGTCCACTTTATTGTTACCTGCAACAGATCATGAAAGTTAACACAGGCATATGCTAACGGTAATATGCAAGATGTAGGATATGTCTGATTTGCTCCAATGATCACAGCTAGGAAAATCAGCTATAACAGTGATATTAAAATGACAAGAAAAGGTAATAGTAAGCTTATAAAAAATGTCATCCAATTTCCAGAACAAAATTTAATGAATAGTCATTTCAAAATCATAGGCATTCTCACCTTGCACCATTTAACCCAAGTGTGGAATTCTTTTTAATAATTTTATGCAAAATATATTACTCTTATCAGTATCTTTAACACAAATACCATTGCAGCCGAGTGCATCCTAATTCCTAACCCAGAACTGTGTTCCCAAACTTCTAAACAAAAGCTTAAATGCTTGCATTCTAGATTACTGCCAAGTGCACACATAATACAGTAAAAATAAAAGAATCCTGTCCATATCCAAGAACCTATTCTGATTGTTGGCAGTTGAAAAAATATAAGGCATTTTATAGACCATGCAAAAAACCTGGGGACCAGATGGTGTTGGACACCTGACAGACTTCAGGGGCGACTGGACCTGACCTTAATAAGGTTTTAACGCCACTTGACTTCACCAAGTGATTACACAAAACTTTTGGTACCTTCATCTTATAGCCATTCTCAAGGACTTTAAGCTGCAATGGAGTGGGCTGAAGATCTGGATATATTTTTAGAAACTAAGCATCATAGCTCTGGCAAATATGTAGACAGATAATTAGTAATTCTCACAAGAAAGAAAATAGCAGTGACAAAAGAATAAATAAGTTGCATTCAATGTTACGATGACCAAATTTTTCCCCGTGAGTTTCCATTCGGTACCTGAATTCCAAGGTGAAGCAGATAAGGAAACTGTGGATTGACCTTGCCTGAACTGCATCATATATACAGACATGATACATATTGTTGAAAATGAAATTATTGCAGCAAATTTGTATATTAATTTGATAAGATGTAACGTGAATGAAAAATCAAATGAGACGAAAAAATAAAGCTATCAATTATTTGCACTTACTGTCGAATGGGATCAGTCCTCGTGAAAAATAAATGGCATAACCATGATTATCTACAATACATTTCACTCGGTTTGGAACATATGCATCTTCAGGTTTTAAAGATGTCACTGCAGTGCTAAACACTGCATCTGGAGGTTTCTTGAGCATAATATAATTAAAAAAATAAAAAAAATTACTGAAATATGACATATCAAATAATATTTACCAAAATATAACACACAAAGTCGACTGGTGGCAATGTATTTTGACTCCGTACACACAAGTCGACTAGAAAGATATGTGACTTCTGATCTGATATTTTTTTTTAATGAAAAGGCAAGTATGGCCATGCGACTTTACCTTTATTTATTTTTTTAAACAATTCTTTTTTTTTAATTGTTAGAATGATAAATTTAAATGTTATTTCTGATTCCATTTAAATGATCAATACTTCCTACTCTACTTAGATGGATTTCCTACCCTGTCTAAGTGAGCTTCCACCATTCCCAAATATGATTTTTGGTAGGAAATTTTTTTTATAGGGATCTGAAATTATCTTTTTTTTCATTAAATAATTATTAAGAAGATATAAATTTAATTAAAAGTGCAATAAATATTAATTAATAATTAACTATATTTGTATAAGTCTTGCCCCAAATTTTCTCATTCCTAAACTTATATTATGTACACATATTTTGTTTTTTAAATATTCAAATATCACATTAAAGTTGTATGAAAAGGCAAAGAGTCTTTGTTTGCTACCTTAATTTATTTGACTGAAATTTATAAAAGGAAAAAAAAAGAATGAAGACGTCCAATAATTACGTATGAGACTTCTTAGCTTTTTTTTAGGGACAATTAATCTTTTGGTCCCTGAACTTTGCATCAATTTTGAAATCAGTCCCTGAACTAATTTTTTTTAGATAATGCTCCCTAAACTATTCAACCGTGGCATAGTTAGTCCCTTAACTTTGTATCGATTTTGAAATCAGTCCCTGAACTAATTTTTTTTAGATAATGCTCTATAAACTATTTAACCGTGGCATAGTTAGTCCCTCAACTATCATATTATTTGTAAATTAGTCCCTATGAGTGTTACGTGGCAAGATTGATATGAAACGGTGCTGATGTAACAAATAGAGTTGCTGATATGACAGAAGGAGTTGCTGATGTGGCGGACACGTAGGTAAGAGGTGCTGACTAGAATTAAAGAGTAGTTGATTTTAGTCCTTATATTTTACCATAATTTATAATTTAATCCTTAAACTTTATTATTTTTCTTATATTCATCCGCAAACTTTATGTCTATTTAAATAGTCATCATTCAACTATTTAGGGACCATTTAATCCTAGTCAACATTCCTTATAATTAAAACATATTTCAATTTGTCAAACTTACTTTTACAAAAAGAATATCCAAACACATCATCTTCTAACAAACTTACTTTTATCCGAACTTTATTTTTACAAATTTCATTTGTAAAAGTAAGTTAGAATAAATGAAATATGTAAAAATAAAGTTTGGATAAAAGTAAGTTTGTTGGAAGATGATATGTTTGGATATTCTTTTTGTAAAAGTAAGTTTGACAAATTGAAATATATTTTAATTATAAGGAATGTTGACTAGGATTAAATGGTCCCTAAATAGTTGAATGATGACTATTTAAATAGACATAAAGTTTGCGGATGAATATAAGAAAAATAATAAAGTTTAAGGACTAAATTATAAATTATGGTCAAATATAAGGACTAAAATCAGCTACTCTTTAATCCTAGTCAGCACCTCTTACCTACGTGTCTGCCACATCAGCAACTCTATTTCTTACTTCAACACCGTTTCATATCAATCTTGTCACGTGACACTCATAGGGACTAATTTACAAATAATATGATAGTTGATGGACTAACTATGCTACGGTCAAATAGTTTATGGAGCATTATCTAAAAAAAATTAGTTCAGGGACTGATTTCAAAATCGATGCAAAGTTGAGGGACTAACTATGCCACAGTTAAATAGTTTAGGGAGCATTATCTAAAAACAATTAGTTCAGGGACTAATTTCAAAATTGATGCAAAGTTCAAGGACTAAAAGGCTAATTTTTCCTTTTTTTTTAAACTAAACTGAAGAAGTCGAACCCCTCACTATTCGACCTTTTTAGTTTTTTTTTTTAAATTGTTGCTTTACTTTTCTTCAAAATAAATTGAAAACAAATAAACATTGCACCTTGCATGGCTTCAACAGTGCAACCTGTGATACTCTTTATAGATAGGGTCAAAGGGACCATTTAAATGTCTCATTCAAACAATTAAAAAAAAGAATTGTTTAAAAAAAATACAAAGCCAAAGTCACATGCGACTTTGCCTTTTTGAAATTGGTAAGTCGCATGGGTATCCATGTAAAACGTGCTATACTGTTGAAGCCATGCAAGATGTAATATTTTTCTTTTTTCAATTTACTTTGAAGAAAAGTAAGGGAACAATTTTTTTTAAAAAAACTAAAGAAGTCGAATTTGGAGAGATTCGACTTCTTCAGTTTAGTTTTTAAAAAAAGTTAAAAAGTCTTATACGTAATTATTGGACTTCTTTATTCTTTTTTTTTTATTTCAGTCATATAAATTAACATAGCATATAAGGATTTTTTACCTCTTCATACAACTTCAATGTGATATTTGAATGTTTAAAAAACAAATATATAATATAGGTTTAGGGATAAGAAAATTTGGGACAAGACTTATACAAATATAGTTAATTATTAATTAATATTTGTTGCATTTTTAATTAAATTTATATCTTCTTAATAATTATTTAATAGGAAAAAGATAATTTCAAATCTTCATAAAAAAATATTTCCCACAAAGAATTATATTTGGGAATGGTGAAAACTCACTTGAATAGGGTAGAAAGTCTATCTGATATAGTAGGAAGTATTAGTCATTTAAATAGAATTATAGAACCCATTTAAATTTCTCATTCCAACAATTAAAAAAAAAATTGTTTTCTAAAAAAAATAAAGGCAAAGTCGCATGGATGACCATGTAACTTTGCCTTTTTGAAATTTCAAAAAGGTAAGTCGCATGGGTATCCATGCAACTTGCTTTTTAATTAAAAAAAAAATATTGTCAAATCAGAAATCACATATCTATCTGATCAACTTGTGAGTACGGAGTCAAATCGTGTTGCCACTAGACGACTTTGTGTGTTATATTTTGATGAATATTATCCGACACCTTGGTAATTTTCTTATTATATTATGCACAAAAAACTGCATCTGGAGCCGCCTGCGGGGCACATAATAAACTTCAATTTGACCACAAAGACAATAAATCCAGTAATGACATGTTATTTCAATGCTAAGATAAGATATATCCAACACTATATTAAGAGAATTGCAAATAACAATCAGCACCTAAGGCAGACAGACATGAATCCTGTGATTATAAAACATTTCCGTTTCTCCCATTTCATTAAGTTAGAGAAAACAATATCTTACCTGTAATGCTTTGACGACACCATCTATTATTTCAGGCTCAATAAGAGGCTCATCACCCTGAATGTTGACAACAATATCATATTTTTTCTCAAGCTTTTGAAGGGCTTCATTGCAGCGTTCAGTACCTATTATTAAGAGTACAAGTCTGAAATAAGGCCCCAAAATATCATGGATTAAAATAGTAAAATATATTAAGGAATTAATCTGATTACCATTTTGACAAGATTCTGATGTCATTATGACATCAGCTCCAAATTGTTGACAGCAGCCAGCAATCTTTTCATCATCAGTTGCCACAACTAAGACCAGAAAAAACTACCAATCAGACATAAAGGTGGCAAGAAAAACATGTGCATGTCCAAGAAAGCATCAACTGTGTCCCCAAATACAAAACTAGATGCATATTAGATGAATCAAAACCTGTCTATATCACAATCCAGTTCTAAACTTGATGTTCTAAAATTCGTTAGCCAAAATAGTCAGAAAGGAAAGCAATGCAAAGCAGTTAGATCATGGCAACCAACATTGAGGAACTTCTAGCCTTGGAAAGCCCACCGAGAGTCTTTATATGCATCAACCAGTGAGGAAACAGTGACATCTGAAACAAAATGCTTGCTCATCCAGTTTCAGGATGAGTGAGAATGAGAATGGAATTTTAAATTTTAAGTGCAACACATATTGGACATACAAATGAGAATGAAATTCGAACTGAATGATACCTTAAACCAAAATAAAACTCACTGTATCTTATTTAGGTTTTTTGTGGCCATTAGTATGAATAATATGTGAGCAAAAGAATTAGATCCACTGAAATGCATAATTTCATTTGCCAGCATTTATTCATTTTTCCAATGTAGAAGCCATTTTTGCCCTTTCCCATGTTCTCTGTAAAATTAAGAATGAATTGATCAGATGCATCAGTTTTGACTTTTTGGGAACAACAAACAAAGAGGAGAAAAAGCACAGAAAATAGTAAAGGTCATAAAAAGGTGCTGAAAATCATAGTGGCAATGAGTTTATTTTGTATAAACAAAGTGCTAAGCTGGTTATTAAATAAAAAATTCATGTGAAGGAAGTGCGATAGTTGAAAGATTTAATAGAATATCTAATGTTCTCAGTATAAACACAACAAGCCTAAGCAGACTCAACAAAAAGGGCACTCTTACGTGGATTACATGCTTATTTTCATTAGCCAGAGAAAAGTGTACCCATATATGGTGGAATTCATCCAAAAGCAGTACAATTGGCAGCTTCTCCAAACGAATCTAACCATCTATATCCCTTGTTTCTTTTCAGAATTCAGTACACCTAAATTGCACCTAAATAAAAATAATGGTCCTCATCAATTTAATACTATTTGAGAATCATTATGCATAAGTTTCCTTTTCCCCTTCAGGCCTTCTCCATGCATGTGATTTCTCAATATGGAAACTCAATCAGGATTTTCTATTAAAAAAATTCGATCAGGTGTTTTTGTTTCCTACTTTCCCCAAATACGATTTAACGAGCCCATTGCTTCCTGATGATTATATGATGAACTATATGAAAAAGTTAGCTGAAATATAAGAAATATAGAGGGGTACAAGTTTTTCCAAATGATGAAACAAAGAAAAATCACTTTAAAAAACAAAAATCTTCACAGTACCTTGCATTTTCTCTGATCAAGTCTGAATATTATAACTTTTTGGCATCAAATAAACAACAGACTAATATGATTAGTTTCTGACATATTTTAAATCCAGTCAAATATTGTTAAATGTTTTCCTTAATCCCTCTACTCTTTCTTAGCATCTTATAGGAGTGCCGGTTAAAGTTATCGAAGAGAGCGCACAATTTAACTAAAATAACAGCTATCAGTTACCCAAAAAGGAAAAAAAAAAAACAGCCATCAAATCTATCACGGAGCTAGAAGGAATTGGAAATTGGAAATGAAATAAAAGAAAATAAAATAAAATATAACAATTTGAAACCACATAATCTTTTGAATGAAAATAAAAGAAAAAATCAAAGTAGGAAGCAGCAGAGTACCTGGATCATGCGCTTCCCAAGGATGTGAACAAGAGGTTTACCCGGAAACCGTGATGAGGCGAATCGGGCAGGTAGGATGCCAACGACGCGGCTACGAAATTTCTTGATTCGATTGAAGTAAGCGCGGGCACCAACCGCAGCTGCAATTGCAACTCTAGCCGCAATGCCATGCAAGATCCATAGCTTAGCGTTGTCGGAAGACTCAGATGAGGATGATGAGAGGAAGAAGGTGACGAGCAAATGGCCATGGCCCCTTACAGCTATATTTAATACATTAATTTTATAATATTAAAAACTGGCTTGGAGGAAAAGTAATAACTAACAACATGCTCTTAATTCTTGAAGAAAGGTAAAATTGTATATTGTATTATTCTGATAGAATAGTGTAAAATATATACACAATAGGAGGATTTAGTAAACAAATCAATCGGCTGATGCTTCGTTCCAATGGAGACAAGTCTGATGTTGCCTTGAATAATATGTTGCCGAGTGAAATGACAGTCAATCTCGATATGTTTGGTTCGCTCATGGAATACATCATTGTGAGCAATCTTAATAGCTGTTTGACTATCACAATATATGTTGGTGAAAGATTTATGAGAAGCTCCCAAATCATCAAGCAGCCAACGGAGCCAAAGAACCTCAGCAGTAGTATCTGCTAATGCACGATATTCTGATTCAGTACTGGATCAAGAGGCTAGAGTCTGTTTCTTACTTCTCCAAGAGATAAGAGAGTCACCAAGAAAAATACAGAACCCAGTAGTAGACCGGCGATCAGCATGATCACCTCCCCAATCAGCATCGGAGTAGGCTCGTAAAGTAAGAGAGGACCTAGCAGAGAAGTGAAGGCTATGATACAAAGTTCCTTTGATGTATCGAAGAATCCGAAGAACAGCTGCATAGTGAGTAGTCCGGGGCTCAGACATGAACTGACTAACAATATGAACTGCGTAAGCAATATCCGGACGAGTCACTGTAAGATAAATGAGTCCCCCAACTAGCTGCCGGTAACGTGTAGGGTTCTCTAACAAAGTCCCATCAGTAGAAACAAAGTGAGCGTTAGGCTCAATGGGAGTGTTCTCAACCTCCTCGTCAGTAAGAAAGGCTCGAGATATCAAATCAGAGGCATACTTGACCTGTGAGAGAAAGATACCACTCTCCTCATGATGTACTTTGAGACCAAGAAAGTAACTCAGCCTTCCAAGATCCTTCATCTCAAATTAGTGCCCCAAGTAAGTTTTAAGCTCCTGAATGCCTATCAGATCATTACCTGTGATAATCATGTTATCAACATACAAGAGAAGCAGAACAATGCCTTGATCACTAGTTCGAACAAACAGAGCAGAATCATGAGGACTACAAGTGAGTCCAAGATGGCTCATGGTAGTACTAAAATTAGCAAACCAAGCTCGAGGGGCCTGTTTAAGCCCATAGAGTACTCGACGAAGACGACAAACTTTATCTTTCGAATGTGAATACCCGGGAGAAGGCTTCATATAAACTTCTTCCTCCAAATCACCATTCAAGAAGGCATTCTTGACATCCATTTGATGAAGAATCCAATGCTTAACAGCAGCAATAGCGAGGAGGCTGCGAACAGAAGTAATTCGAGAAATGAGAGCAAAGGTCTCTTTATAATCAATACCGTATTCCTGAGTGAACCCTTGGGCTACCAAACGAGCCTTCCGCTGCTTAAGAGAACCATCTGAGTGAGTCTTATTCTTATAAACCCATCTGCACCCAACCAGAGTCTTACCAGGAGGAAGATCAACAAGATCCCAAGTGTGCATTTTCTCTAGAGCCTGCAGTTCTTCTTCCATGGCTTGCTGCCTGAGAGGATCACGGGAGGCTTCTTTATAGGATTGGGGTTCCTGAAATTGAAGGATGGTGGAAAAACAATGGTAATCATTAAGGTAGGAAGTAAGATGTCTTACACGAGTGGGCCAAGTACTGTCGGACGACATGAGCTCCGTAGACGTAACTTGTATTGGAGAATCAGAGATAGTAGGCTCATCTGGAGCGGGCGCTGTGTCAGGCATGTGAATGAGCTCAGTTGGAGAGTCAGCACCTGTGTCACTAGGAAAAAGATCAACAGAAGTATCGGTAAAGATAGAAGGCGAGGGAAGAGAAAATGAAGGAAAGTTAGTCAAAGACGAGAACTGCATATGTACCCAGAAAACAACATGACGAGAAACTCGAATGCGGTGGGAGATAGGGTCCCAACAATGGTAACCCTTATGTTCAGAATCATAACCAAGGAAGCAACAGACACGAGCACGAGCTTGCAATTTGGTGGTCTCATGAGATGGAAGAAGAACAAAACAAACACAAGCAAAAACTTTTAGAAGACTGTAGTCAGGAGGTGTGCCATAGAGTCGTTCACAAGGAGAGATGTTACTAAGAACTGAGCTAGGGACTCGATTAATGCAGTAAACAGCAGTCAAAGCAGCTTCACCCCAGAAACGTTCAGGGCAAGAAGAGGAAATAAGTAGGGCCTGGATAGAATCAAGGATATGACAGTGTTTACGTTCAGCCCGACCATTTTGTTGAGAGGTATAAGGACAAGAGTACTGAGAGATGGTACCTTGAGTAGCAAGAAAGGTGAGCAATTTAGAATCACGATATTCCAAGGCATTATCATGACGAAAAACTTTGATAACTTTAGAGAACTGAGTGTGAATCATAGTAGCAAATTTAATATAAATATCAGGCAACTCAGATTGGTTTTGCATCAGATATATCCAAGTAAAGCGGGAATAATCATCAACAAAAATCACAAAATAACGAGATCCTCCCATAGAGGGAGTAGGTGTGGACCCCCAAATATCAGAATGAATCAAATCAAAAATTGAATCAGCAATAGAGTCATTTTTATTAAACGATAAAGCAGGCTGTTTGGCAGTTTGACAAGAAATACAATGAAAAAACTCATCATTGACACGACCTAAGAGACCACTAGAAAGTAAAGGGCGAAGTTTATTTAACGAAGGATGAGCAAGACGGCGATGCCATAAATCAAGAGACAAGGATGTGGTAGCAGCACACAATCCAGGAGAAGTGACTTCAGGAAGATGCAATGAGTTGAGCTCAAACATACGGCCAACCTTACGCCCAGTCCCGATAACCTGTCCTGTCTGAGAATCCATCACAACACAACCACGTTTGTTAAATAATACATCATAACCTATATCAACAAGTTGTCCAACAGAGATAGGATTAAAGCTAATAGCAGGTACAAAATATGTGTCATGGATAGTCAAGGAGGGTAAAGAAACTGAACCAATATGACTAATAGGCATTTGAGAATTATCAGCAGTATGGATAGGGTGGGCAGTAGTGTTGGGAGACAGAGAAGAAAAGAAATTTTCTTGACCAGTCATATGGTTGCAACAAGCAGAGTCAAAAAACCAAGGGGTACCTAAGGGAGTAGCTAAAGCAGCAGGTGGGCTGGAAGTACCAGATATGAACTTACGGAGGAGAGCCTCCAGGTCTGCAGTGGAAGATCCCGAAGTGGAACTGGCAGCAGTGGTAAGAACTTCATCAGTGACAGATAATGTAGGTTTAGAGGAGAAACCAGACCCAGTTGATCTTCCCTGATCAGGCTTGGGAGGGCGAGTGGGGCATTGGTCAATAAGATGCCCAGTCTTCTTACAATAGCGACAAAACAAGGTAGGACAGTTGGCAGCAATGTGTCATTTCTTTTGATAAGTTCTACATTCAATATAAGGACACTGATCAAAAGTATGAGTAGACTGGGGGCAGCGATGACAAGACTTAACAGGACGTCAGGATGCAGCAAAGACCATCTCAGGAGTGCGCTGCAAAAGACCCAGTCGAGTCTCTTCAGAGCGGAGGCGAGGAAGAGCATCTTCAAGAGTCGGAAGAGGACTTTGGTGAAGCAAAGATGCTCGAACAGGTTCAAAATCATCTGTGAGAGCTATCAAGAATTGAATGAGACGAAGCTGATCGCGGTACCGAAGGAAAGCCTGTGCATCTTCATCACATTTGAAAATAGGTTCTGAATAGGCCAACTGATCCCAAATAGACTCCATCTTAGCCAGAAAATCATACAATGGCTGACCCTTGTCCTGCTATAGGAGACTAATGTTTTTCTGCAACTGAAATTGATTGGATAAGTCAGATGAGGTATAGCGACTAGCAAGATGATTCCATACCTCTTTCGCAGTTTCAAAGCGGCCAAATTGTTGGTGGATGCTAGCAATAGAAGTATTCCGAAACCATGTGATAATCTGATGATTTTTGTTATCCCACTCATCAAGTCGTTCAGTAAATTTCAAGTCCATCTCAGCAGGTTCACGAACAGGATGCTGAATATCACCAGTAACATAACACCACAGTTTACGGCATTTCAAAAAACCACGCATACTTTCCAACCAAAGGCGGTAATTGGAGCCATTTAAAATAACAGAAATAGGATGAGCAACCTCTGACTTTTCCATATCAAGGATGGCAGGAGAAAGAGTGATCAAATGGTGGAAAACAGAGGTAAAAAGAGGGAAATTATAACCTGTAACGTGAACCACGTGCGTGAAGAGAGAGAAAAAAGGTGGCAGAATCTGACAGCGGCGAGTGGAGGAGAGTCCGGTGATGGATGGCTGCCGGATTTTGGGAGATGGCCGGAAAAAGGGAGAGGAACACCTTGGGGTGGCGCGTGTGGTCGGAAACAGTGGTTGACGGCGGAGATCTGAACCAAAAGAGAATGGACGGGTAATAGAGAGAAGCCGCGCCTAGAGGCGCATCCACTGGAGTTGGGTGGCCGGAGTCAGGGGGTGGGTCGGTCAGAGGGAGTCGACGGTGGGGAAGGGAGTCGTGACGGCAAAGGACGATGGCAAAGCTGCAAAACGGAGGGAGGCAGTGACGGTGAGAAAAAAAAATTTTGGACAGAAAAAAAAACTAGGGCTCTGGTACCATGAAAAAAGGTAAAATTGTATATTGTATTATTCTGATTGAATAGTGTAAAATATATACACAATAGGAGGATCCTAAAATAGTGTAAAATATCTCCAAATAACAAAAAATCTAATCTAATAATATCTTACAAAATCATTTATAATATCTACAAAATTATCTATATTTAATAATTCTGCTATGACAATAAATAAAGACTGCAGCCATTGGTTCATACATCACTTAATTATACTTAAATTTATAGACCGCTGTTAAAAATAAATTTTACTTTAAACATTTTATTTAATTGAAGCTTAAGGCATGTTCTCAAATTACAGAAGATAGTTTTTTATGAGTAAAGATATCATTAAATATTTTTCCCATCAAATATATTTTGCAAAGTTGATTTATTAGAGTATTTCGTTCATGCATAGCACCTGTACATTAACACAATGATCCTTAATGACAAGGTAGTATAACAGTGAAATTATAATAGTAAGTCGTTCCAGATTGAGCACCCAGAGACTACATTTCAAATAGAATAGAAATGATACCAATCGTCAATGAAAAAAATGCAGACACAGAGAAACTTATAGAGGCAGAACTGTGGAAGGATTCGGACTCAGGAGAACGGTAAGCGTGGCGACAGAGAGGAGGGAGAAGATAGCATAGACGAAGATCCGGTAGAAAAAGAAGCTACGGAGGCTGAATCCACCCAGGCCTCATCCTCGGCCTCCTCTAACAGCAACCACCATTGGAATCAGAACTGAAATGGATCATCGATCTTGAGCTTAAACAAGCAATAGGAGAGCATATTGCAGCAGCGAGTTTGTCAGAACTGTACAACAAAGTCAAACTTGTATAAAATAAATTAAAGAGAACACCAGGAAGATGGTGCTCAAGGTCGTTGAATGGTGAGGGAAATGCCAGAGACGGATTTCTAAAGATACCCCTCCATATGCTATCCAGGCCAAAAGAAAAGTGCTTTTTTTGTTTCAATGTCTCCTCGTCAGTTCAGATAATATGGTGGCCCAAACAGCCAAGTATCGGTTTTTTCTTTTGCCCCAACAATGCCAATAAAACATAAGGCTCCACAAGCGCACAAAATACAGGGCCTTGGACGTCCATTTTGGCCACATACATAAAAACATCAATTGGGTTGAACTGCAAAGTTTTCTCACACCAAAGTTTAATTGCGTTGGATGCAGGTCCGTTTATTATTTGATTTTTTTATCCAGATATAACCTTTTTTTTTCAAATAAAGTTTGGTCAAGTTAATAAGGACTTGATCCGTATCAAACAAGGGCATGACTTAAAAGTTTGGACGTCAAAGTAAGGACTCTGTTGATTAGTAATTGTTAAATGCTTCTGTAAGTGTCTTTTAAGCCATGGGACACACCTTAATTTTGATCAATGTTCAAAATCCAATTTACCTAAACTTGTTATGACAAGAAAGAAAGTAAAAAAAGAGATAATATTAACATAGAAAGTGAATTATATAGACAACTAAATGCTGTGTATTTGCACAAAATTTAAAAAATAAATTGTACTATTTACGTTTTTAAAAGGTATCCATCAGGATAAATTTTATAATACAATTTGAGTTATTCATGGTAATTGTCATTTTGTAACTATTTGATTGTATAATTATGAATTTATTTATTCAATTTTAATGACAATTAGTGAAAAATCACAATAATGATCACTTCTAATCCAATAATGAAATTAATGAAAATCAATTCTTATAGTGAAATATTGATTAGTGCGAGATTAGACACTAGCTAGTGTTAATTGATGTCTATTGTCTCCTCATGTATGTGTGCGCACATTGCATTTTATTTATTTGTTGATTGTATTGGGTAAGAGCCATAGATATTGAGAGATTCTGCAACTGCACGTTTAATCCTTAAATATTGTTACGACCTTCACCATATCCTCTTCTTTATGAGAGCGGGGGAACTGTGGGGCAGTCTATATGGCAATTTCTCATAATTCATAGTCTATGATTAATGAGTCATTTACAAACGATTCAATTTTTTTTAAAGGAAATTGCATTTCATTTTATTTTAATTTTTTAATAGAAATGTGTGGATACTAATTGAAATGTTTTGAAGCCGTACCTTGTTGAAGATATATTATTTAAATATAGCTTTAGGGGATTTGGCAATCATTCTTTCACACCCACCATTGATATCATCTATTATCCCAGCATAACTGATTAGACATAAGTCAACATGGTCATAGAATAACAAGGATTGTAAGGAAGACAAAGATTAGAGAGAAGGATAATGAATGCTTGTACAATTAATGAGGACTTACTTTTGTTGATTGCAAAGCGTGCAGATCGCACTTCTTCTTAATGCAAGTTGGGGACTAAAAGATGATCAAGAGACCAACTGATCCAATGCACACCACCAAACAAAAATGTCAATCCCCTCAACTTAATCTGCAAATTGACACTTCAATTGTAATATATTTTCGACCGCCAGTAAATTAGGTAACAGCTACTTCTAATGCTACTCATCAAGCAAAATGGTCAGCATATTCTTGCTCTAAGGAAGCATGTACCTGCCAACCTTTAATTTTGCAATTTTTTTTTCTGAGTTATAATTACTATTTTGTCTGGTGGAGTCTGACGTCAAGATGGTGTATATATTCAGTTCCGGTATCAAAGGAATCTGTTGAACAAGGAAAGGAAGTGCCTATTTTTGAAAGAGGCTTGTAATCACAAGCAAGATCACAAATATGCGGGAATCACTCACAAAAGTAAAAAAGAAAGCTATTCTTTGACCTGTGTTTGCGTTCCATATTTAGGTGGGGGTGATTGAGACCTTTAATGAACTCATGGGGTTCAACCAGAATGATGTCCTAATGGCTCTCAGGATTTGATTCGGTAGTTTATACCTTTCACAAGAGCTAATTATAATAAAGTATGAACCTTTCACTAATTGCAGGCTAATCATAGAGTGTCTCCAATTCAACAGATGCAACAAATATTGAGCCCCCAAAATCCAACCGTATCTAACTATAATCATTCCTACATTGTTTTGTGGTTGAATTTTCCCGCACACATTAATGAAAATTTTAACTCATATCCCATATCTGATTTGTCAACCCAAGATAATCTTTGTTATGCTCCATTGTTATAATGGGTAGTGTTGACTTGTTCCTATTTAACATTTGACCCATTTAAATAACGCAAGGCCTCCAGATGTTTTAATCTGGAAACCAGGACGTTGTAAGCTTTTAACCACTAAAGATATATTGCATGTTCCTCATCAGGGTCAGAAAAATATTGATTTCCAAGTTGCAGGACCACTAAATACTATGTGGGGTAGCCATGGGATTTCTACTGAGTTTAAGGAATCCACGCTTATGTATGTTTAACTTATGTAGGAGAACCAAAATGTTGAACTTAACGAAATACTATAAATCCCATTCAAGCAAAAGCCACCCCCACGTGGTAGAACACAGCAATTTCACAGTTACTTCTTTTGTCTTTTCTTTGGGTGGGGTATGGTTGGGTAGGATGCACAAAACCCCTACAATCTCTCAATAATAGGGTCACTGACTTACAGTCCACAACCATAATGGAGAATTAATGGTCAAACTTGAAGATGCCTATTGGTTGAATTGAAATAGAGAACACCTAGCTGGTCTCAACCTATGTGTTATAAGAGAAGCACCCTGCTGTACACACACAAATACATATCCGTATATGTTTATATACAAGCCAAAACGGTTGAAGGTATAGCAAAATGGCTCAATAAGGGTAGGCCTCTCTGATTTAACAGAGAAGACCGAAGAAAGTTCAGCAATCTTGTGATTTAGACAAGAATGTCTCAGAGCCATGTGCAGCAATGCGTCCCACGTGGGATATGACAGGCGTGTGGGTCTCTAATTCCAAGTGGTTCTGTTTTCTTCTTTTCTTTGTCAATTTTGGCAAGATACTGCACATGCCACAATCCCATAGTTTCCAAGCATGGTAGCCAAGTATAAGGAAGAAAAAGGAAAATAAACCTTATACACAAAGGAGACTCAAATTATGTTAATTAAAAATACGCATGAACACTGCAAGTTGATGATGCAGTCGTGTACCTTTTTGAGGTATATATGACTCTACATGCATATGAAAATGATGAGATCCTCTTTCTCTTGTGTTGAAGCCTTATGGAGCCTGAAGATGAGCTGTTCGTGTGAGGCAAGTAGCTGGCTCTGTAAAGGTCCTGCCTACTGAGACATCATCTTAAACATCACGTGCCTATTTCCCTTTCCTTTGTAGCCCTTTTTCAATCTTGACAGTTACAAGTGCCATATTTCTCATTGATAAATTTTCCTATTGACCAAAGTGCCTCTTTGGATACAATATATAATCACTTATGCGATTCCATAAGTGATTATGTGTTGAAGTTGTTAAATGAAAACTATTTTTCAATAAGCACTTATATGTATCTCAAATAAGTGTTTTGGAAGAAGTTAATTTTTTCTACTTATGATAATAATTTATTTCACTTTTCCTTCTCATTATCCACCCAATAATCGCTTAAACCCTCAATATTCAAACACATTTCTTTTCTTAAAATCACTTATGAGGTAAAAATATTCAAACACAAATCACTTTTGACATAATCACTTATTTTCATAATCTATTATAAATAAGTACTTATCTTCATAATCACTTATACATAAGTCAATCCAAACACACCTTAAAACTTGCTACGTAAATCAGAGATTTGATTTAGTGAATCTTACCAACTGTGTATGTGCCATAAGTCTTCTCACTTTAGAATTATTCTGCTTTTCCCCTTCTTTTGATGGTCCTAATGAAAAGAGAAAAGGATAGTTATAAGATACAACTCGTGGTGCAGCTGTTTAGAGAAACCTTTTGCTCTTCCCCTGCTTTATATTTCCTTGTTCTAGGACAAGTTCGGACACGTGTGTATGTGTAGTCTGCTTTACGTTCGTATACCTTTTTGCTGTGCAAGGCTTTTAGGCAAAGCCAGCTGAGTCCTTAAACTAAAAGTTATCTGACCTAATGGAGAGGGGATCTGAAGATCAAAGTTTCGTTTTTTTTTTTAAATCTTTACTATGTCCGGGGAGCCGCCAAGTGTCCTCATCCGTATTCAATTCTGTTTCGTTTGAAATTATTTGAAATCTGAATTTGAAACCCAGATCAGACCACAAAAGGAAAACAGAAAGGAAAGTTCCCATGACCATTTTCTGTTACAACATGTCAAAATTTATTGGCTTGTTAGGGCCAACAAAACAAAAAGGTGAAGTCAATTCAAAGGTGAGTGAAGCATTATTAATGTTATCTACGTTCAAATAATGCATGTTGGACCCCATACACAACAGTATGAGAAGAAAAATATTCAGTACGTCTATTCATTGATTGTTCTTCACTGGACTACACACACACATTCTGCTACGGAAGGAGAAGAAAAGAAGTATATCCTGTAGATAACCTATAAAATACAGTATTTATGACCATCCGAAGCTGGTTGATGTCCCATCTAAATCAGTGCTGGAATAGAATCTGACTTCCGCGTCCCTCTTTCGGCAGGGAAATGTATATTTAATGAAAAGCTGAATGCATGTAAACTGAAAATTGATAATTTCACCACAATATAGAAATATTAATCAGCACTTTTCTTGGTATTTCCATATCGGTTGAGAAAGTCATCCCTTTCAAAATCTGTGAGGATGAACAGTTCTTTTTTGCCGCCTAAAAATATAACCTTTACCTCAAAGGGTACTTTGACTTATTTCAAGGGACAAATGATACCCTTTTTATTATATACATAAAAAAGTTTTGTAGCACTTCGAAGACAACCCTAGAGTAAGGGAATATCAGGGCATATATAAAATGCCCTGCTCACTTGAAAGCTAATATTTTGAGCAAGTGAGAACATTAAGATAGATATATCAGTGAATCCAAGACATGGTAACACTCAATATATTTATCTTCTACCTTTATAAATGTGCACCATCTAGTCATATTGATGTGAAAAAAAGCCAATATAATGATAAACTATAGCAGTAAGCCACTGTAAAAGGAACACAGCTTGATTAAAACCATATGCTCCAATGAGGAGTCAGAAAAGGCAGAAGTCAGCAATAAATTAAGAGTACAAGTTGAAGGAAGGAGGCAGGAGTCAATCCGACGCACCTCCCCACCCACCTCATGCAGGCAGAGAATTTGGGAAATGATCATGTGCCTCCATGATCAAGTAGCTATGCATACCACTCCGTGGCCGCTCATCACCCAAGAAAGATGCCCCACTATGACTTCTGAAGCCGGGTCCCACCCACCCACAGCCCCATAAGAATGAACTTGTCCCCCTTACGCGAACCCTCCAGTGTCTACCCGTTTAACACCTGCTATGATCCTAGTTTAAATTTCTATATGGCCAACTCAACATAGTCACATTCATTATACTCAGTGTGATAAGAGTCAGAATCTTTGAGACATAGCCATATTCACATATTACAAAATATATAACATAATAAAATAAGTTATCTTTTTCATCCTTTTTAGGAATATTGTTAACTAAATTTGATGAGTGTTTGACAGCTTTGTTTTAGTGGGACAATAATTCTCATTCTAAATTTAAAAAAAAATAGCATAATCAAATCATCAAGCAGTTGGTGTATATATTTAACCAAAACTAGCTTGGCATGCAAAAATTTTTTTTTTTAGAAAAAGAGGGGTTTGTGAGGAAAATGGAAGAAGCAGAAATGTTGGCATTGGGAAGCACTAGTTTTTAAATTGTTGACGTGGCACTATGTGTGCCCTGGGGTCGGAAAGAGTGCAGATATTTGGGGTTGAAGGACAAGGAAGTAATGGACAAAAAATAAGGGACAAGGAAGTAATGTGGCACAACACAACACTTCATTATATGCACAGGTCATTCCCCTATCATACCAGAAAACAAAAGGTAGTAAAGAATATTTTCATTTACTCTTTCGTGTCAAATTGTTTTCAATTCAAAGAGAAAAAAATATACAGTGAATGAGATAATATGAAGCCCTCTTAATGGATCAAGTGAGCTTTATAAATTAACTCCCATATTTACTCTCTTTCGATTCACCACAAATTGACGAAAGAGTAAATGAAGAGGATCTGGTCCAAGAAATGGTGCCGCCCAAATATGAGACTAATAAGTGTTGTCAGATAGGGATGGTGGGGACTGCATATTTGTGTGTCATATTCCCTACAACAATTTTTACCATCTTCACCCTCTCTTCCATATTTGCCATCTCTCTCTCTATCATACACATACACAGTAGTAGTGAGACAGACAGCAGAAACACAAACATTTGGAGAGACGTGGAAGAGACAATAACAGTTAATGAAACCAACTCAACAAGATAGAGACAGGTAGGAAGAGAAACACGGTAAGTGAACAGTACTCAACAGCCAGTTGATGGGGGCATGCATGTTTCCTTCCAACCATCTTGTTTGAGAAAATGGGAGCGATCTCTCTGGCCTAAGTCTCCGTTGATTGCGCACGCACCCATGTGACCGAACTTGTACACCACAGTTTACCCCCATAATCTTCCAAACATGCACCGTCCTTCTCCCTCCTCGTTTCTTTTTTACCAGGCAACAAACAAATTTCTGTCACTAATCAACAAAATCAATCATAACCCGCGATTTTTTAAGCCCTAATGATCACTTTAGTGGTGAATTTCAACGATTTACGCATCATGAGTGAAATTAAAGGGAAAACGAAAGAGCTAGGGAGGATCAGTGGTGATCGTGGGATGTGACTCAAATAGCGACGTTAAACCACTGTTCGGGAGATTTTTCCAGATAGTAAAAGCATTGACGAATTAGGCGGCAAAGCGTTGGGACAACCAGCAAAAGAATTAGTATTGACGCGGAAATCCTCCAAATTTGGTTCCCTGTTGCTTTTTGCTGACGTGAGTTTTTCTTTTCCTAGAACTGATGTGGGGTCCACATAAATTCTAGTTGGCCAATCAGATCACCGAAATTGCCATACCATTAAGAAATTATCCAGTGCACTGCATCTCCGATGTGGAAACAATTCACGCACGAATACCGATTACGGAATACGGATGGATGAAGTAACCAGTAGATGAAATAGAGTAAAATTAAAAAAATAAGTATTAATTCATATTATAAAATATTTAAAAAATTATTTTTATCTGAAATTAATAAAAAAAATATAAAATTTCCTACCTTACCCTTATTAAATATTTTATTATTATTAATAAGAGAGATAAAATTAAAAAATATATATCTAATATTTAATATTATAAATAAAAAATTTATTATATAAAATATCTTATAATATGAATTAAAAAAAATAATATTCATAAACATATACTAAATATTTCACATTTTGATTATCATGCTATGGTCAGGCACCTTAGTATAAGGCTTATGAATAAAGACCCATACAAATTAGTATAAAATATATCTTCAGCTAAGAAAAGATGACAATCTAGAGAAGCTTGTGGAGAATAGCTAAATTAGCTCAAATTGACTGAACCAATTCAGGCAAGCATTAAATTCTCCGTAACTGTGCGGTAAAAGTAACTTTCTGGTCTTGCGTTGACCAATGCCTGGTCTTCTTTATAATAAAGATTTGTCTTGGCTACTTTTTTAGTATAAAAATTAAGAAGTGCTGCATATTTTTCCAGTACTTTTTATTAATCATGTTGAATTCTAAGTTTTCCATGAAACCACTGTCCAATTACCACCACTATTACAAATTAAACCCCGTAAATAGCTTCGCCTCCTTGGTCCACATAGCCATCTATATCAAGACAAAACCCAATTTTTCCCCGGAGGCCTCAAGTTAGCCCTCTCAAGTCGATGAAATGCGGGGAATTTACTTTTCAAAGCTTCTATCTTTAGAGTGGTTCCACATATATAATCCAATCCTGCAAAGAAAGTGGATTTAAGGCATCTTTTCAATTGGCCGAAGTTTCAAATAAAACTTAGTAATGGAAAATTCAAATGTGTCAACAAAAACTGAAATATGCGGTGGTTATATGGAGCCATGTATAAGTATAATTATTTTTTGAATTTAAGAATCAAATCAAATCCAGGCTAAGATTAAAAAAAAATTTAATATTTATCGCATTTTTAGTGTATGCATGTCAACATTTGGATTCCAAATTTACCCCAGACGTTTTAAACATCTCATTGGAAATATCGTTAGATTTTGATCGTTAATTTATATATTTATTATATTCTAATTGGGTCATATAATAATAAAATATATAATTACATTATATATATTTTTGTATTTTTAATTATGTGATCATTAGATTTATTGTGTCTAAAATAATTAAAAATATCCAAATTTTACTAAATATGTACAAGTATAATTATATACGTGTGTTGAGCTTAATATATATATATATATATATAAGAATTTAAAAAATTCTACCATTCAGTAAATAATTTTATGAATATATGACGTCAATTCAAGTGGATTAATTTTTATTGAAAAAATTAATAAATTTCGTCCGTGAAATTTACATACTAAGTAATAAATTCAATAATAACATTTCATTCCTATATTAAATATATTGTTACATTTAGCATAAAATAGATATTTTAAGATATGTAACTTATATAATTTTTATATATTTTATCCAAGAAATTAAATAAATAATAAAATGAATATTTGTTTGGAATTGTGTCAATCGAAGTTGATACTGTCCCATCAAATAACTTCTTACAAAATTTATTATAAATATTAATATCATCCATCAAAATTTCAATTCAAAATAAAATACAAAACTTATACAGTGCATTATACTTCCCATGCATAACCCGTGAACATTATGATTTATTTTTCAGAACTTGGATTTGTCTCCATAAAAATTTATATAATCTTAAAATAATTTTATACCTAATTAGGACATTAAATAAAGGGTTATAAACTTAGCGCCCCATAAAATTATATTTGAGTCCATTTAATTTAGACATATCACCCTTCTACCAATAAGTTAATAAATTCATTATAAGAAAAAAATCTTAGGGGTCTAACATACTTAAGTTATTGCTTTTCAATTAAATTACAACAAGTATAGATTTTTTTAACGTATTGTTTACTCTATCATTAACTCTTATTATTAATATTTTTAATTTACTTTTAAATTTAAAATTCACTTATTTTAATTTAATTAGGAAAAAGTATCTTAAATATATAAGTCTAAGTACCCCAAGCTTTTTCCGTGTACAAAATAAAATTGAAAATTTGAAAAAATTCAACATCAAATTTTAAAGAAAAAAATGCCCACTAATAAATTAAAATTAAAAGGTCCTCCATGTCTTATAATTTATAGGCAAAAAGACATTTCAGGACCCACATCTGGAAATATTCCCTTTCAAGAATTCGATTTAAAAATTCAATACTCCTATACACTGAATTCCCAACTCAAGTCAACTGAATTTCCAACTGGTACTGTTCATTTGTCAATATTTTTCTATAAAAGTCCTAAAATGTCCTTTTTCCTAATTTATAACTATACATACTTGTATACTTGCGCATGTGTGTCTATGTCTATATAGATACCTACCAACCTACCTTGAACTGTTGGAGTCTGAAACTGGTTGAGTAGAATATTTGGCTTAAAAATCAATGTAGGTTGGCACAAATGGCTAAGGGAGTTGGCCCAAGTTATGATCATTTTATGTGTCCAATTGCTAACTCATTCCCAAGGCACTAGGTGTTAGAAATCCTTTTACTGTATTTGAGAGTTTTTTTTAGGGTGGAAGGGAATAGAGTGAAATGATTTTATAGGTTGGACGATTATTTGAAAGATATTTTTAAGAGGGAGTGAGATGGAAAGGGATGACTTCTTAAGCCATCTTTGGTTATCCCAAATCCAATTTTTCTTTTCCTCCCAAATTGGGGAGTATAGAGTGGCCAGGATAATTATTTTAATTACAAAATTATCCTTTCAACCTATAAAAAATATATGCATATCTCACGATATTTGTTCTCGCTTCCCATCACACTATCAAAGATAATCCCACCATAGAGTATCTTACTGAACTTGCTTCAATTATTTTCATTGCATAATAGTTATCGCAGACTCTAGACACATCTAGATATAATTTCTTTCAAGTCCTTTACCATGTCTTTGTTGATATTGTCCATATTAGTTGATGTGTGTTCTTTTTGGTAATTATTAATAGGTCATAGTACGTAGCAACGTTATAATAACTTTATGGTAGTTATTATGATGAGGACTTTAACATTAATTTAAAATTATTGTTTAATTATTTTTATTGTTTGATAAAATTTTTACTTCCTTACTAATATTATTATTAGAAGAACATATTATTGTTGTTGTTGTTGGAAGATGTTCTTATTACAAAACAAAAACAATAAAAAAAATTTTATGTGAAAAGAACAAAAATTTATTCACACATTTTTTCATCTAAATTTATGAATAAGAGTAATATTGGAAAAATAGTTATAATTCATTTAATTCCATTCATTTTATAATAATTTCCAAACAATAATCAAATGAGACTGTTCCTTCTCCCTATAAAATTTTCAAACAATAGAATATTTTATTTCATTTCATCCCATTCCGTTCTATTCCATTATATTATATTACTAACCATTTTATTCTATTATATTCTAAACTCCCAAATATAGCCTTAATAATGGTTGAAGGTACATCGTGAATTCTAACTAGGTACTGGAACTTAATGCTACAATGGGAGAGATGCCTTCTCTAATTGTCATCTCCCTTACCAAAAAAAGAACATCTGGCTCGGGATGCTCCCAACAAGAGCTTCTATATCCTATATACAATTAATTAGGATAAAATCTACTGTTGAGAACTTATTTTTCATCTTAATTTACTTGAAAAATGGCTATGGTGATAAAATAATTTAATTATGAAACGCCTAAAGAAGTTAAAAAGCAAGATGTAACCCGTTAATTAGTGTACACATAATCTCATTTCTACTGTTTATCATTATTTAATTAATGTTGATTGAAACGGGCATGCATAATTAAACAAAAAAACCGAGCCCCCCCTATAGGAAAAAGAAGCAAAAACTGAGAACAATGAAGTTTGCCGAAAAATAAATAAACCATGGAACAACAGAAAAGGGAAAATAAATCGTGAAAAACCTGCCTCAAACCAGAACAAATCGTTACGGGACAAACACTAATGAAGGTGTTGTGATGAGAGGGAATGGGTAGACTTTACATGTTTATGTATATATTTAGTTGTACAAGTTAAATTAACATGTAAACATATTTATAGACAAATTCCCATAATACACACATACAGTGAAACACGTAAACCGTTGCTGCTATTTAAGGAAGTCAAAGCCTAACATAATCGGGCCTTGAACTGTTTGGTGGACTTAGTACCGAAAGCCGAAGAGCTTTCATTACCAGAACAGTACTGCTATACGTATTGTGCGTTAAACCAAAGCAAAAAGCAATGAATTGAGAGTTTTTCTTCTTTCAAATGGCGACGCAGTTAGCTAGGTAGGCAACTAAGGTGGAGGAAAAATGATATTGTGACTAGCATATACCTACTCTCTCCATCCCAATATTTAAGTTAATTTTAATTGTTTTATATAGAATAAGGAGATTTATTAAAATTAGTTGAAGTTTTAAAAAATTTTCAAAATTACCCTCATAAAATTATAACATCATATATCTCAATCTTCTTCTCCACCGTAACTGCAAAGTATCATAAAGAGGGTTAGATACGGGAAAAAAAATAAAATGTTGCCTATATTTTGTAAAGAGAGTAACTTATATGAATATTCAAAATTTCTCAAATATAACATTGTTTATTGAAAATTTGAAATAGAGAGAGTACTGTTATATTAGGCAATACAGCCGAAGCTGTAGAAAATATCCTACCCCGTAATCACTCACACTTTCTCTCTCTATCATGCCCTCCTCTCGTGAAGAGAACATTTACGTTATTGGGAATTGCACTTTCAGAATACTATAGAGACATTATTTTCATTTTTTTAATTACCATGTGAAAAAGAGTAACGGCATTATAAATGAATTACTATACCAAAAAAAAAAATTGAAGAGAGACGAAGGAGGAGGGGAGATTAAAGCAATACATACGAGTCTCCCTATACGCACGGATTCGAATGAGTTGAAAGTCGTAAAGGAGGAAGAAGACTAATTAATTAATTAGATTAAGAGAAGGGTGAGCACTTGAAATCCTCTATTTATACATACCCAATTCATCCCTTCACTTCACACATATTCCCTCACACACAACACAAGCAGTGACAAGGTCCATCTGTCTGCCTGTCTATCTATTCATACATCCAACTCACTAGTTGGTTATTTGTTAGCCAATTTGGCCATCCTTTCTCCATTCCCAGATTACAGAAACAGAGTGCTCTCTACTAGAGAGTATCTCTTCCTCTGTTTTTCCGATCCTCCATCCATGATCTTCCACACACCACCTACCCAATTACTATAATCTCATCCTCTCCTCTCTTCTTCGTCTTCGTATTCGTATAAACCCTTCCCTTCCTCGACCGGCATGTGTGAATCCATGGGTGAAACTCGAAAAACATCATCCCCACTCGATCCCTTGTTGCCTCCCTATACATTCATTGACCCAGAAAAGCAGACAGCCCAATGGATGACATATTCCACCCTCTGTGAGATTGTATCAGAAGTCAAATCCCTCTTCATTCTGGCTTTTCCCATAGCTCTCACCGCTCTCATTTTTTACTCTCGCTCCATCGTCTCCATTCTCTTCCTGGGACACTTGGGTGATCTCCCACTGGCCGCTGGTTCACTCGCCATCGCCTTCGCCAACATCACCGGCTATTCTGTCCTCTCTGGTCTTGCTCTGGGCATGGAGCCTCTCTGCTCTCAAGCCTTCGGCGCCAAACGTCCAAAGCTTCTCTCTTTGACCCTCCATCGCTGCGTGATTTTCCTCTTACTCTGCTCCATACCCATTTCCCTCCTCTGGCTCAACATCTCCAAAATCCTTCTCTTCTTACACCAAGACCCCCATATTAGCCGCATGGCTCACACGTACCTCTTTTTCGTCCTCCCCGACCTCCTAACCAACACCTTCATTCATCCTCTCCGCATTTACCTTCGCGCCCAGGGAATCACCCACCCTCTCACGTTAGCCTCCCTCGCCGGCACCGTCCTCCACTTACCCTTCAACTTCCTCCTCGTCATCCACCTCCGCCTCGGCGTGGCCGGAGTCGCCGCCGCCTCCGCCGCCTCCAACTTCTCCATTTTGTTATTCCTCGTCGCCTATGTTTGGATGACGGGGATACACGAGCCCACATGGACGAGGCCGAGCAGAGAGTGTTTGAGCGGCTGGAAGCCGCTGCTTCGGTTGGCTGCGCCGAGCTGCGTATCGGTTTGCTTGGAATGGTGGTGGTACGAGATCATGATCGTTTTCTGCGGGCTGCTGGTGGACCCCAAAGCAACCGTGGCTTCCATGGGTATATTGATTCAAACGACGTCGTTGATCTACGTGTTCCCATCGTCGCTCGGGTTTGCGGTGTCCACTCGGGTCGGGAACGAACTAGGGGCGGATCGGCCGTACCTGGCAAGACTATCGGCTGTGGTATCGGTGTTCATCGCCTCTGTGATGGGCTTCTTGGCCATGATATTCGCGTCCGTTATAAGGTACAGGTGGGGCCGCCTGTTCACCGAAGACGATCAGATCCTACGGCTGACGTCGGCCGCATTGCCCATCATAGGACTGTGCGAGCTGGGTAACTGTCCGCAGACGGTGGGGTGCGGCGTCGTTAGAGGGACAGCGCGACCGACTATGGCTGCAAACGTGAACCTGAGCGCATTCTATCTGGTGGGAATGCCCGTGGCTGTTGGGCTTGCATTCTGGCTCGATCTTGGGTTTTGTGGGCTCTGGCTAGGCTTGTTGTCAGCCCAGGTTTGTTGTGCAGGGATGATGTTGTATGTGATCGGGACCACCGATTGGGATTTCCAAGCTTGTAGGGCCCAGTCACTAACGTCCGGTGATGAGTCAGGGAAGGGAACAGGCGATGATGGAATGGACGATAAGAAGTAGCCACCGACGAGCATCGCGGTGACTTGTCCGTCTTGATTAACTAATAGTATCTGATTTTGTTTTTTTAAATTAATTTGTAATTTTTTTAAAGAAGTTGGGAATCGAATTTTTTTAACCTTTCTTCTTTCATGAGCGATAGAGAGGGTAGAGCAGAAGCAGAGTGATTCTGTCATTTGGCATACACTAATGAATTGATTTCTTTTCTCGTCATACGATACAGACACCTCACAATACTTCTGGTGGAGTCCAAATAAACATGGCTTGATCCCTCAAATTCTTGCACACATTCCCAGGCTAAAGTAGAGTTTCTGAGACCCTGCACAAAAATTGACCACTTAAAATGTTTGGTAACATAGGAGAAGAGAAATTTTAACCAAACTCTGTTCCCCCCTCGCTCCCTCCCGTACGTGCGCGCCTTATCTTTTTCTTATAATATTATGATTGTATGTTCGTTGCATGATATGTCATGTCAATAAGAATTTTTTTTTAATAAGAAACGAGTAGGTGAAGAAGAGGGCATTACATTAATTATGAGATATATATATATGTGTGTGTGTGTGTGTGTGAGTACGTAATTTTTGAAAATTAAAGAGGAAGAAAAAGTAATTAAATGGAATAAAAGGGTATATTTAATTTAATTTAATTTAATACTACTCCAGTGTTGTTGTTGAAATTAAGAGGGAAAGAGTGGTCCTGCGGGTGGTGGAAGTGAAAGGGAGACACGTGGGCAATAGAAAGGGGGCCGCAAGACGAAGGGAAGGAGGGGAGAAATAAGGAAGTAGGGAAACATGCATGGTAC
Source organism: Adenanthera pavonina (assembly GCA_026686845.1). Lineage (NCBI taxonomy): Eukaryota > Viridiplantae > Streptophyta > Magnoliopsida > Fabales > Fabaceae > Adenanthera > Adenanthera pavonina. Next base: position 19,534,410 of record JAIVEN010000023.1, on the reverse strand, counting down.
TGTGGTAGTGGCTCAGACTCAGAAGGAGATGCCATATTGTGTAATGTAGTGTAGTGTTACTGTTATCCCTTATCGTTTGGCAGGCAGGCAGTCACATCGATCCCCCCTGGCCTGTTACAGTTATCTTCTCTGGAAACCCAAAAAGTACTCTTCATTCATATATATATATATATATACATATTCCAGGGACAATGGCAATGGCATCATCGATCACTGCTGGCTTATAACTGCGCTCTGTGCTTTTAACTACTAAAAGCCTTCAGACAAAAAGAAAGAAAGCGTGTGCATGCTTGGTGGAGACGTCGTCCCCATGACAGAGATAAATGAAAGGCAACAAGGAAACACAGGCTATCATGAGAAAAGCTCTTCACACAAGACACCAATATATACTATTCATCGCAGATATACATATACCTCAGCAATTAATATCATGCAACGCAACAAAAGAGCCACTTGTCTCTTATTTCACCAACATCACCTTTTTCTGTCACTCATATATTCACACCGCTCCTCCCCACTTTCTCTCCTTTCCCATACCTACCCACCCCCCTCTTCTCCCTCCTTCCCTTCATATATACTTCTTCTTCATCATCATTATCAACCATAACATACCTCTTCATTCTGTAATATATATTCCTCTTTTTCAATTAACTGAATCATATATATATATAATTATACTTGCTAGTTTCATTCACACATCCTCTTCATTTCCCATCTATAATATTGTTTTCACTACTTCATCACCCGTCACTTTCCATAACTAAATTCCCTCTCTTGCTGCACCCTACCCCATACATTTTCATGACAAGCTGGACCATGTACTGTGTGTGTGAAAAATATCTTCATACCTATTACATCTCTTTTCTCAGTTCTATATACGTACGTACACGACACCTAATCTAATACATTCAACATACATCCGGTGTTTCTTCCAGAAATTATATATGTACATGTTCTAAATAAGTTTCAATTGCAAATTATTTATCAAGTATAATTTTTTTAAAAAAAAATATTTACGTGCATTAAACGAGTTAATTTCTACCCGAGTTGTAATTAAAAGGTGTATTTTTTTTTTACATTTTAAAACTTAATTATGCGGCTAGCTAAGTTTGTGAAAGAAGATTCCAACTTAACTAAATGAATGGAAGTGATGTCGCGACGTGGGTCATGACTCATGCCATTAGAAATATGCATGATCAGCTCGCGGATTTGGAGAAATGAAATTAGGTTCCGGGAAGGTCCTCCTGATAGTGCTTCCACAGCACACATGAAAATTCTAACTCACCACAAAGGACCGTTTCTTGAAATCGCATGCCTCATGATGCATCTTAATTAGTTATAGGTTGACACGCGCGACTAATTGCGACTTCTTAATGTTGTTGAACTGATAGCCATTACCTATATAACCCCTCAAACAAATATATAAAGTCATTGTCGCAAGAGTCAGCCATTTTTCTAGTTAAATGAAAGCAAAACTCTGGATGGTTTGAGAATTCAGACGTGAGGGGTGATGTTTACTAACTATTTGACTTTGGCTTTTCGTCTACTCCTATATACATACATATATATAAATGAAACTGGTCGGTCGTCGCATGCATTGCGACATTGAATGAGAAGTTTTGTGCGTCAAATGTTCTGTTTTATATACTTATATATACACCTTCGTATTATATCTAAAACCCTCCTGTAGAATCTGAAGGTCAATTGCTTATTAGATTTTTCTTTTCCTGTCAATTATTTCAAGCAGCCCCGAAAAGGGGTTGCATGGAAGAATCCCCACGTACACCGATGAGCACGTGCCCCCATCGGCGCCCCCAATTTTAAAATTTTGAAAGAAGCCCAAAAAATTGAAGAACTTAAAAAAGTTTTGCATGTTGCCCCCTTTGTCATGTTGAATTTGAAGATTATTTCATATAAATTTTTGTAAATTAATTAATTGCCAAAAAAAAAATTACTCAATAATCCTGACTTGAGTTACGTTTTAACCTCAGATCTTTTGTAGTCTCTCTTTCAAGTCTAGAGTTTAGTGGTGTATATATGTGAATGTCATCGGAATTTGATTAGCAAATCACTCGTATCACGTGAAAAAATATATGAATTTGGCTAAAATTGACACACACTCCAATTTATCATTGACGGTTTCAGCTAGCCTAGATGTAACATGCACATAAGTAAGAAAGATTTCAAAACAAAAATTGCACTTTTTGAACATGTTCAAGATGCAAGAACCCTACTTATATATAGAACCATGCACGTATATATACTATCCTCTATGGGATTAATCGAAGTTTTAATATCATTAAAAAAAGGCATTTCTTAATTAGCTATTTATAAGATGAGGGAGGAAGCTAGCTAGATTGATTTGACAACTCTCTCAAATTTAATGATGTGCATGTTGGTCCAAAAAAAATGATGTGTGTGTGTGTGTGTGTGTGTGTGAAGGTATTCCATTCATATACTAATTCTCTACATGCAGTTATGGTAGGCCAAATATATTATCGGGACAACTCATGTGCCTGCACGTGAGCAGTACTTAGCCAACTATACGTAATGATATTATTATGGACCATTAGCACCTTGTACTCCCTTCATTGCTAGACCTCACAAACATGTCATATTCCTAGTTTAAGCTTTAAGTACTATATATACACTTTGGTCTGTTGTTACTTCATATTTTTAATTAAAACAGTATTTTAATCTTTGGCCCCAAAATATGTAGTTTTTAATCGATTATTATAATATAAAAATGTCATAATATTTAATAAGATAACATACTATATGATTGATATATATATAGTAGTTTGGCTGACTTTCGCTTTAATATTTCTAATTTACAAGTTTTTAATCAATACTCGACAATTTAAGCTGTTAGGCATTAGTACTCGAAGGTGTCATACTGTCATTTTGCTTCAGTCATGAACTATTGAATCATAGAATCCCGAAACTGTATAGGGTCAAACTATATATATATATATATATATATATGAGGTCTCATTCTCAAACTATATATGTTTTACTCAATTTAATATTATCATTTTTGGCATAATATATATACAAAAATTTTAATAAAAATATAACTAATATTTTATGGAAATTAATAAAGTAAAACTTCCCAAATATAACACTATTATCCATATTTTTTTAAAGCATTCCATATCAGCCTTGTCTTCACCAGAAAGAACAAAATATTTTTAATATGTGTACACTATTGCGTGTGTACAAACACATGCATTATTATTTGTGTTATCTCTTAGCATCTAAGATATAATAATAAGAATGACAATATTGGAAACAATACTCCTAGCCATATCTAGAAAAACCAAAACTTGAATTAACTGCACATTCATGTGTGTTTCATTTATATTTCTATTAATTTGGGTATCTTTTTACTAATATACTATAAATTTTAAATTTAAATTTAGGCGCTGTGCCATAATGGGCATCATTATTCAAAGTGATTGAAACACCCAGAGATAATAATTAATGACCGCATTAATCTGAACTAACAGGCAAGCATATATATGCATATTAATCATTACATCCAATTTGCATGATAGGTGCATATACGATCGTAAATCTCCGTGTGGTCACAATATAGAGTAGTGATTAAGATGGATAGAAGAATGAATGTGATTGATATAATGGAAATTAATATTAAAGGCCTAGTGTTTCTTTCTAGCTAGCTAAGGACAGTTTGGAAGCAGCTCACTTATTTGCACAATCACAGTTAACTAAGAATTTAAACAAGCCCTTCCGTTGGAGGGCCATTCCTTAAATTGCTGGCTGGCTAGCTCAAGTATAGTGGTAGCCTCGTAGGTGCTATCTAGCTAGCTAGCTACACAATCCTCCTCTATTGATTGTACCAGAATGAATTAGCAGAGAAATAAAAAAAAAATTAAGAAACATAAGTTGCTGTAGTTACAGACAGCATCATTTTGCACCATCATGTTCCTCACATGGCTCCTCTTTTCAGCAACCAACCCAATCCTCTCCCTATCTTGAACCACTTTCCTTGTCTCCTTATCAATACTATTCACTTCCCTCTTTTTTCTCTCTTATATTTTCTCAAGATTTTCTAACCTCTATTTCTCTAGAAAGAAAACAAAAAAACACCCTTCCATTTGGACGATATATATATATATATATATCCACACCACCAAACCATCATCATTTTCCAGACCCTCCCTTTCCCATCATGGCTGTCTCTGTTTGAAAGAAACCCTATAGGCCTTCCCATGAATAATACAGAGTCACATAAATATATGAGGGCGGATGCTCTCTGTCCACCCTGCAAGCAACAATTCCCACAAACCCAAAACCCTAGGAATATTCTGCTCTCATCACTAAAGATATATAGCTATCTTTCTCCCAATCAAAGAAAGCTAGGAAGGAGGAGGGAGGATTATTGAATGGGTTAGTTTTGCATGATTTGATGAAGCAAACAAGTGGATTTACACTTTTTTATGATCACAAGTTGGGTTGACATGTCCCCCTCAAGAAGGGGCTGATCCTTCGTCTCCACACATGGCTCTCTGGATGCCATATATTTGATGTGAAGTTGTTGTAGCACAGTTAGGGCTCACTTGCCTTCCCATCATTCTCTACCCCCTTTCAGGTCGACACTTTCAGGGACCACCACCTTTCCTTGTGGATCATTTATATGCACACACACTCACACTCTCTGTTACGCCCCAATTACACAACACAACACAACAAAACATGCATTTTTCTGTATATATCCTCAGATATTTTCCCCTTCCTCCTTACTTTTTAGGCCTCGAATATATGTGATACCATGGGTATTACACTGTCGAGATTTGCTTTGTGTTTTGGATAAGTTTTTATAATATTTTGCACTCCTCTTTTTTTCTCTGGGGAGCCCTCAGGTCCCACGGCACCCTAAACCATATACACATTAAAATTATAAGAATTATTTTGAATTTTTCCCTCATATCAGAACTAGTTTTGGCGAAGTTCAACTTTAAGCTGAAGTAAAATATATATGTCTCTAAACATGACATTATATATAAATAAACATATATTAAAAATGTGATTTTGAGCACAATGATAATTAATAATGATGATGATCAGTTACATAAAAAAAAAAGATAAAAATTAGAGGGATTTCATTAGTAATCTCATTACAGAGAAAAGACACCATGGGAGCTCCGGCATGCACTTACAATGAATGTATATGAAGAAGATAAAATATGTGGAAAGAAATGAAAATGACACATCGATCTCACTGGAAATCAAATCGTTTTAAGCAAGGAAATCAAACCGGCCTCCATGCCAAGATCTATACTACAATACATCTAACTCGAAGGAAAAGGGGAGTAACTAAAAATAAAGGAACAAGAAGCAACTATGTGGATATTTATGGTGAATCATGTCACTTCTCAGCTCATTTAAGGATTCACCCAACAACCTTAATTATATTCTTAAAACAAAGATATATATGCACTGTTTGGAAAGAAAGCAGATGGCCCATCCCATTCCTTAGGACACGAATTGAAGCAACACTACGGCCCAAACTATTACCTTCTCTTTTGTTTCATTGAATATATTTGGGCTACCCAACTAGGATAATTCACCTTATCTTATATATATTTATTTATTTATTTTATTTATTCTTATAAAAGTAGAATGTTAGAGTACTGTTCCCACATCAGTACTAACGGGCAGTAGATGTTGTTAATCTTTTTTGTTTTGTGTGGCTTGGACAGCGTTAATTTTATCTGTATCATCTAACTTACACTGAAAGCTTGCTAACATGCTCAATAAGGATCCCTCGTCTTCTCTTATAAACATCCCCTAACCTGTTTTGTTCAATTACAGGAGAGTCATGTAAAGATAATAGGTTTCACATTATCTGATTAATAACGTTTAGTTGGCGATGTGAAGATTATATGTATAATGCTGATTACTTAAATTTATGTAATAGACAATGCTTTCCAAAAATTGAGTATTGAGCATTACATGCATGTAATAGAGATAAAATAACCATATTGCCCTTATGAAAACAAATTATTTCCATTTATATTTGCTTAAAACCCATCAACCTCGTGTTTGTTTTTAATTAAATAAAAAAAATACATCTATTTTCCATACCCCCAGTATCTATCACACAAACCCATATGTAATCACTATCCCATTACATTACATTACATCTCATCACATTACATTATGTTAGCTGCAATAAACAGAATGTTAGTATAAATCAATCCGAGTCGTGTCCGATGACACTGTTCTTAAGAATTATTCCACCACAAATTGGCAACTCCCCAGAATCAAATGGATTTTTCTTGCCCAGAGTAAGGCAGCAAAACAACAGAAAAGAAATAGAGAGAAATTCAGGAGTAGAGAAGAGAGAGCTCCGAAGAATGCCCAAGAGTTGGGTGCGCAGAATCCTTCGGCAAGCACTACGTTTTATAAGCAGAGAATCACCTGAACGTTGGTGGTGCATTAAAGCATACATTTTTTAACGTTGGAGATAGCGAATTAAAGCAAATAAAAATCTGACATTAAATGAGCAAAACGGTCCAACGTTCGGCAACGGACGATTCCAACATTTCATAACTGAAAACTATGATAAAGATGAGTTTTCTGGTAAGTCATTGAGATGAAACCGAAATTGGAAAAAGAAAGGTTTTTTAGGTAAGCTAATTTTCTGCAAAATAATTTTTCGTAAAAAGGTTACACCACCACATTAATCCCATGCGTCGGGGGGGGGGGGATCATCGGATTACAGCTGATTTGACCTGTTTTGGTTTGTTGTTGTACGCGCGAGACCTCTCATTCTCTTGGCCCTTTTACTTATTCTAATTTACCTCTTAATATATATACATTAAGGTTTCCTCCAAAGTGAGCAATATAGGACTTCTTATTTTAACACACACTCACACATACTACAACAATCCCCCACATGTGTGTTAAAGTATTAGTATCATCTAAGTTACAAATATGAGTATAATCATTTCAAATCTGGTGTCTTTTGGACTATGAACTAGATTCTAAACCAATAATTCTTAATACACAGATATGTCAGTGAAGCTTGAGCTTCTATGAACCAACAACTCTTGATTGTATACTAGAGGCATTATTAGTCATAGTATACCCCCACAATTTCTGCTGTTAATAGAGGTTTTGCGCTTTAAACGGCCGTGCATGTGCCTGGTTTTAATGAATGCTGTAGACATTTTGCCATAATCTCATAGAAACGGCCCCACTCCAAATTCATGTAGGCAATTCCATCAAGTGTATCTGCAATGAACACACCATCCATAAGGAATATAAAATCATTACGAGCTTTTGCCCAACCTCGCCAATAATGCATTTTAGCTTTTTTCTCATATCATAGGAAAGAACAAAAATAATAAAGGGCTAAAAGAATTAACAAATGACTTATTTTTACCCATATGAACCTCCTTCATGGGATCACCAATCATAGAGGTTGGGTTACTATCACTGTTAATTTTTAAATTGGCTTAAGTCACATTCCTCTCGATGTTTCCAAAATTTGTTTCTTCCCTAGTGGTTTGGTTAGAGGGTCTGTCCTAACAAAATCGATCGATATAACACCATTTTTCAACAGTTATCTTATAATATTATGTCTCAAATGAATGTGCCTGCTTTTGCCATTGTAGGTCTTATTTTTAGCAACAGTTATTGCCGATTGACTATCACAATGTAATGACACTGATGGTGTTAGTTTTTCACCTAATGGAATATTTGTCAAGAAATTTTTCAACCACTCAGCCTCATTACTAGCTAGCTCTAGAGCAATGAACTCTGGATCCATAGTGGATCTTTCTATAATATTTTCTTGAGCTGATTTCTAGGTTACTATACTACCACTAAGAGTGAATACATAGCCATTAGTGGATTTGGTCTCTTCTGAATCTGAGAATCAGTTAGTATCACTGTATCCTTCCAATACAGCGGGACAACCACTATAAAATATTCCATAATTTATGGTACCTTTCAAATAACTCATTAATCTGTTCAAAGCTAACCAGTGTTCAGTACTTGGATAGTGAGTATATCTACTCAATCTACACACAGCATATGCTATATCAGGTTGGGTGTAATTCATTAAATGCAATAGACTCCCAATAATCTATGCATATGTAGTTTGAGCTACTGAATCACCTTTATTTTTAACTAATTTGGTGCTAGTATCATAAGGAGTGCTCACAGGTTTTTTTTTTCAAAGAATTCAAAATTTTTAAGGATTTTTTCAACATAATGTTCCTGAGATAGTAAAATGCCATATTCGCTTCTTATGATCTTAACACATAATATCACATTTACTTTACCCATATCCTTCATGTCAAACTTTGAAGAAAGAAACCTTTTAGTTTTAATAACAACATTCATGCTTGTACAAAAAATGAGCATATCATCAACATATAAACGGATAATCACACAACTATCATTCACAACTTTTGTGTAAAGACATCTTTCTACTTCAACAGTAGAAAAATCATCACTCATTAAGACTTGGTCAAGTTTTTCATGTTATTATTTAGGTGCTTGTTTTAATCCATACAATGATTTAATAAGTTTACAAACTTTATTTTCTTATCCAGGAGTAACACACTCTTCAGGTTGTATAATATAAATTTTCTCTTCTAAATCACCATTTAAAAAAGCTGTTTTAACATCTATTTGATGAATAAATAATTTATAAACTAAGGTTAGAGCAATCAAAATTCTAATAGAAGAAATTCTTATCACTGAAAAAAAAGTATCAAAATAATCAACATTTTGTTTTTGAGTAAATCCCTTAACTACTAGCCTCGCTTTATATTTGTTAATGGACCCATCAGGATTATATTTCTTTCTAAAGACCCATTTATTGGCTTTGCTCCTGGAGGAAAATCTACTAAAATCCAAGTTTTATTTTGATTAAGAGAATCAATTTCAGTTTTAATAGCTTCCATCCAAAAATGAGCATCAGAAGATGAAATAGCTTCAAAAAATTTTCACGGCTCATTTTGTACCAAATAAGTATAAAAGTCATTTCCAAAAGAAGTTTCTTTCCTTTGTCTTTTGCTTCTCCTCAAATTTTCAACAACATTTTCACTTTCATTTTGTTTAGATGAAGAAGGAAAATTTTCTGTAGTTTGAAAAATATGTTGAACCTTCAATGGAAAAATATGCTTAAAAAATTCTACATCTTTAGTTTCAATAATAGTGTTTTGATCAAGAACTTCACTTTTTAAAGCCAGAAATCTATAAGATGTACTATATTCAGCATATCCAATAAACATACAATCAGAAGTTTTAGAACCAATTTTTCTCTTCTTAGGATCAGGTAATAAAACTTTTACAAGACACCCCCACATTTTCAAATATTTTAAATTTGGTGTATATCTTTTCTATAACCGATAAGGTGTCTTATTTGTTTTCTTATAAGGTATTCTGTTTTGTAAAAAATATGCAGATAACAAAACTTCACCCCACAAATTATCTGGTGCAGAAGAACTTACAAGCATAGCATTCATCATTCCTTTTAAAGTTCTATTTTTCCTTTCTGCTACTCCATTTGACTCAGGTGAATATAGAGGGTTACTTCATGAATTATTCCTTCCTTTTCCCAAAAATCATTAAATAAAACAAATTCTCCTCCTCTATCCGATCTAACTCTTTTAATCTTTTTATTTAATTGATTTTCTACCTTAATTTTGTATAAAAGAAATTTATCAAAAGTTTCATCTTTATTTCTCAATAAATATACTTTAGTATATCTTGAAAAATCATCAATAAAAGTTACAAAATACTTTTTGCCAACTCTTGTCATAGTTTATTTCAAATCACCCAAATCAGTATGTATTAAGTTAAGTAATTTAGTTTCTCTTTGTATAGAAAAATGAGATTTTTTAGCTAACTTAGATTCTGCACAAATTTCACATTTATTTAGAAAATTTTTATTAATTTCATAAATTAAACCAAATTTTTGCATTTTCTTTAAATATGACTCACTAACATGTCCTAATCGAGCATGCCATATATCAAAAGAATCAATCATAAAGACAGGCAAGTAAGTAGAAGATGATGCATTTTCATTCATATCAGCAATGTTGAGTACAAACAGCCCCTAAGTACAATAACCCTTCCCAACAAACACATTATTCTTTGTCATTACAATCTTATAAGATTCGAATGACATCTTAGCCCCAGCTTTGCTCAATAGAGCTATAGAAATTAAATTAGCTCTAACATCAGGCACGTGAAAAACATCATTGAGTGATAAAGTCTTTCCAGATGTAAACTTCAGTTCAACCTTTCCTTTTCCCAAAACTTTTGCAATTCAAGAATCAGCAAAGTAAATACGATCTTCTCCTTCCTTAATAGGACTATAGGAGGGAAACAACTCATGATTTGCACAAATATGCCTGGTAGCCCTAGAGTCTACCACCCATTTCTTCACATCGGATACCAAGAGAGCTTGAGAAATGAACACTGCAATGATTTTATCTTCTTCATCTCCTTGAACCAGATTGGCCTTAGGAGGATTGTCATTTCTAGCCCTCTTCTTGCATTGAGCAGCATGGTGGTCTGATTTTCCACAAACAAAGCAACTACCTTTCTCTTTGAACTTGGGGTTAGAACTTTTGGGCTTATAGTCAGGTTTTGTTTTAGAGTCATACCTCTTGCCGTGCTACTTTGTCTTTACCAGATTTGCTTTCGAGGCAATCTCCTTGCCTTTTGTAGCTTGCATCTCCTTCCAGTTAGTGTCCTCGATTATGATGTGAGTGATCAGATCTGATAGCAACAATTGTTTTTGTTTGTGTTTCAGCTGTTGCTTGTAGTCTTTCCATGATTCTGGCAGCTTCTCGATTAGAACTCCAACAACGAACTCATCAAGTAGGTTGATTTTTTCAGCACGCAACTCCTCTAGTAGCTTGTGATACTCATTAATTTGCAGCTTAATATCCTTTTCCTCGGTCATCTCCCATTTGTAGTAATTTCGGACAATGAACTTTTGCTTCCCAACGTCCTCAGCAATATACTTTGCAATAAGTGATTCCCAAATTTTGCTTGCTTCTTTGTGCACATCAAACAGATCGTTAGATAAGGTGTTAATGGTGGTATTCCGGCATACCTTGTTGGCATAATCCCAAGCAGTCCTTTGACTTTGGTCAGCATCTGATGAAGGTTCATACTGAGTGAGTGCAGCAACAACTCCATACATGTCAAGAACAGAGTAAACACGTTCTTGCCACCTTCTAAAATTTTTCCCATAAAAGATATCAATTTTCGAAACATCTAGTGGCGGCCTAGATAGCGGCATCGAAGGCAGTGCTAGCAGAATGAAAGACGTAGCACTCACACCAGCATCGGTAGGACGATCAGAAACAGCAACATTGGTCTGTTGTGACTCCATAACTCTTAAGATTATTAGCTTAAATAAACAGAATGTCAGTATAAATCAATCCAAGTCGTGTCCGATGACACTGTCCTTAAGAGTTGTTCCACCACAAGTCGGCAACTCCTCAGGATCAAATGGATTCTTCTTGCCTAGAGCGAGGCAGCAGAAAAATAGAAAAGAAATAGAGAGAAACTTAGGAGCAGAGAAGAGAGAGCTCCGAAGAATGTCTGAGAGTTGGGTGTGCATAATCCTTCGGCAAGCATTGCCTTTTATAGGCAGGGAATCACCTGAACGTTGGTGGTGCATTAAAGCATATATTTTTTAATGTTGGAGACAGTGAACTAAAGCAAATAAAAATCTGACATTAAATGAGCTAAACGGTCCAATGTTCAGCAACGGAAGATTCCAATGTTGCATAACTAAAAACTATGATAAAGATGAGTTTTCCGGTAAGCCATTGAGATAAGACCGAAACTGGAAAAAAAAAGATTTGTAAGGTTAGCTAATTTTTTGCAAAATAATTTTTTGTAAAAAGGTTGCACCACCACATTAATCGCACACGTAGGGGGGAAAGTCATCGGATTACAACTGAGTTGACCCATTTTGGCTTGTTGTTGTGCGCGTGAGACCTCACCTTCCTTCTCTTTGCCCTTTTACTTGCTCTAATTTACCTCTTAATATATATAATTAAGGTTTCCTCCAAATTGAACAATGTGAGACTTCTTATTTTAACACACACTCACACATACTACAACACATTACATTAGCCTCATGTAATTAGACCAAATCGGCTGTAAAGTGCACACAATTTGAAGAGTTCCACAAAAAGCCAAGTTGATGGCTTCATGAGAAGCCAGTTTGAAGGCTTCCATTCCTCTCTCTGTCATATGGAATCTTCTTCCACCTTCTCACATAAGCCAAGCTAGGTTGTCATTCACCACCACCACCATTGATTTCGGGATGAAATCCATCGCCATGTTTAAATCCACACTCCATGGCTGACATATCCAATACCCACCACCACCCACTCTTTTTATTTTTTATGGTTTTTTGGCTGATTCCTTTGTTTTTAGCCATTTTCTTTCTATAAACCTACTTTTTTTTCTCACATTTCATTAATTTTTTTGTTAATTGAGATTATTTTTGTAAAGGTTAAATTGATTTTGTTAACAGAGATTCTTTCTATTTTTTATTTGATTGCTATTTTTTTTAATCTTTTTCTTTATTTGTTGAGAAGCGGAGGAATAATGAGAGAAAAAGATGGTTTTTGCTGCTATTGAAAATTTGTTAGCAGGGTTTAAGGATGGTGAGGAGTTTGGTCAGTATTGTGAAGTTCAAGAGACACTGAGAGGTGTTTAAATTTTCCTCCGACTGCAGTGATTTCGCCAACGTCCTCGATTTTCATCGCTTATGACCAGAGGAAGAAGAAGATGATCTGCTATTTTCGTTCACAGATATGTTCTCTCACCTTCCCTAATCTATTTCCTTGCACGGTTTCTGGATTCTATTTTCTTTTTTTTAAGATTTTGCCTTTTTTTTAATTTGTTGAAATCATTGTACATCTTTGTCGGGTAGCATTTGACGGCAAGGAAGGGGCAACAGCATTCGACCTTCACACTAGCAAACTAGCGAAGCAGCAAACCAATGATTCTTTTGATCTACAACCTCATCCCAGTTTGCAACTTTTAGTCGGAGATGTGGATCCTCTAAGTTCGTCCTCACCATCACCATCGTTGCTTCATCTCCGTCTTCTTCTTTGTCAGGTTTGAACGCTGAATTATCAACATGTTTAAAGCAATTATCAAGTCTATGGGTCATATCAACATGCTTAAAGCAATTATTTCGGAACTTGAGCCTTGGAGTTTTTACAAGTCAATAGCAATTGCTAATCACTGTTGTGCTGTTCGTTGAGGTGTGGATTTTGCTTATCCTATTGATTTTTCATTGCTCACGGGTTAGTGATCTATACGATGTCGGATTGGACAGTGAGATGTGAGTCCGGGTCAATGTTCTTCCTTTACATAACTTCGTGCTTTTTATAAGGAAGGCTAAAGGATCTGTCAATTTTGTGCCTTTTGTGGGTTCAGGCCTGTTACTATTATTGAGAATGTTCGTGTTGGTTTCTCTTCTTATTCAATACAATAATAAGTGGCTGATATGTTTTATATTTTTCCAATTACGCTTCCCCTGTTTTTGTCGGGGTTTTCCTAGGAAAAATATTTTTTTCTTTGATGTTCACTTTGGTGCAATTTGTAGGGGTTCGTTCATTGTTTTGTTGGAGTGATTTTTGCTCCCCTTTCTTACTTTCACTTTTTTTTCCCGCTATACGATTTAATTTTGGGGAAATTCATTTCAAGATTTCAAAAGTTTGAGCCCCTTTTTTATTCTGTTAAGGTATAATTGATCGGTTATGCATCTAGCCATGATAAGCTTTTCCTTATTTATGAATATGCACTGAAGGGATCACTCAAAAGCCATTTACATAATCCTCAAAACAAGGGTAAGAATACTTGTTTGCTATGCATCATGTTTGTTTCAGGTCCTTCCAAATAATGTACAATTTAACCTTACATTATTTGGATTATAGTGTTACAAAACCTTAATCGGATGTCTTAGATAAGCCACGGGTTAATGATCAAGGTTTTGTTACATTATTTGTACTACACAGAGTAGATAGTCTAATCATAAAAAGAAAACTAGAACAACGTGACAAAGGACTTGATAAATTATTTGGATTGAGATAAAAATCCCCAAGAGTCATGTGACACTATATTTCAAAAACATTGATAAGATAGAAGTTTAAGTCATTAAGTATAATATATATATGTATATATTCTAACATGTTAATTATCATGTGTTTCTCACTTTTTCATTATAATTTTTTCAATGAATTGCAGCTAAACATAGTAATCATTCCATATTGATACATCCATATCATTGTTTAGTGTTTAGTGATAGTACCTCTCATTAAAATATTAAAGGAAAACGGAGAAATGTAGGAAACTGAAGGGACTTGACATTAAAGAAACCTGGTTTTCCATGATTCACAATATCTATTCACAATATAATGAATTAAGCAGATGAACTTTATATCATTTTTTTTTTTATTTTTGATTGCTTTTCTTACATCTGTAATTGAGGAAATAGTAGATGTTGATAAACCTGAAAGTGAAGATGGTCCATTTAAGAAGTCAAAGAAAAAAGGATCAAATGCCTAACTCTAAGGACAGCAAAATGTGAGTGTAGGTATTAATTTCCTTCAATCTGGTGTCATTAGTGTTTCTTACAAAAATCTGGATGACCAGCTTATTCAGAAGCTGTATGTCCATGCTGCTCATGGTAAAAATGATTTTTTTGGTTCTGCTTGATGCATAATGTTTGTTTATACTTTCCCTTAATCACTAATAGCTGTTTAGTATCTCTATCTATGTAGATTTGATGCTGTTATACAGTTTGCTGGGCTGAAAGCAGTAGGAGAAAGTGTGCAGAAACCATTACTCTATATAACAATAACTTGATTGGTACAATTAATCTGTTGGAAGTCATGACTGCCCATGATTGCTAGAAGGTAAATTTGCTTTGAACCTTTTTGACCTTATCTTAGGGTTTTATAATAGGTTAAGTAGAAGAGATTGTCATCTATCTATTCTGGGATGAAATCTTGATTACACTTCTGCCTACCATAAACAGTAGCTGAAGATGGGAATACATGCTGAAACCAATTAAGAAATAGGTGTTTAGTCTTCTTTGCAAACTGCATAATAAGGCAATATAAAATATAAGCAATCCCTCAAGACAAGTTAAGGTAGCAATACAATTAGAGTTTCTAGAAGCTTGCTGAGAAGATAAGATACAAGGACATTGTTAGGAGAAGAGAAGAAATTATCAGTTTGTTCACAACTAATTTTTTAGCAAGCTTGGACAAATTGAAGTGATGAATGTCGTCCTGCAAGTAATAAGAAATTGAATTTTTTCCCACCTCTATTGGATCTTTTCTGTTTGTTTTTGTTGTTCCTTATGTGCAATGCTTTTTTCGTTTCCCCCCCTTCTCCTTGTGTTCATTGTCTTACTTTATTTTGTTGTTTGATGACTACTTTTGAGGGTAAAGTTGGATCTCCCATCTTCTCAATGATGCTAGATGTCATTCAGGAGGAGATATTCCAGCTTTTAGATTTTTTTTGGATATCTTTAATTTGTTTAAAAGGCATAAGTGGGCATTTCCTTTTCCTTTTTTCATATTCGTTGATTGCCTTTTCTCTATTGTTTGTTACTTTTGTCGATGAAGAGAATGGCAGAGAAAAGGAAGAGAAAAAAAGTAACTTATATGTCCCTCTGTTTTTAAACTTTTTATGTCTAACGTTCGAAGCAATTATAGTGAAATTATTTATGACCTATTCTTTTTCCTAATTTTAGGATGATACTAAAGTAAGGTAAAATTGGCACATTTTTTTCCTTGCAAGTTTGAATGAAAGCTAATAGAAAAGTGTGATGTCTTGACTTAGCACTATTGATAATGTCCTTCTCTAAGCTCTGGAACTTCTTTTTAGAAAATATCTGCCAAAACATTAAAAAACATAAAAGATATCTATTACTCTTTGCTTGATTATTGGTGACTAATTTGTGGTATTGGATTGGAGGTTTGTAATTAATTTCCTTCCTTTATATATAATACATTCTCCTTTAGAAATTAAAATTCTATTTTCTTTCAGCATCAACTCATGTAGTTACTTTAAGAAGAAATTATGGGAACGATGTGAATGAATAATGTTCTGTGAAACCGTTTTGGAAAATTTGAAGACTAAATACATAAGTATGACTATATCTTGGATTAGAAATATGTTATTTTAACTCTTTTGCTATGCTTGATACACATATTTGGCATCTTGGCATATTTGACTTTGTTTTTTCAGGCATTGGTAATTCTCTGAAAAATTCTAAGCCAATAATAGAAAGGCACTTGAATTGTTCCGCTATGTTCTCCCCTATGTGCTACTTCAACCTGGGCAATATCCCCTCTTCTAATTATAGTTCTATTTCAATTGTTAATTATTTTTTCTCTGAAAAATTCTTAGTCATACTGTACTGAGTTTTTAGTATCTCTTCCACTCAAATTATGGCATCTGGATTATTGTTGTCCACTAATCAGTGTACATTATGTTTTTTTATTTGGTTACATCTTATTAAAATATGGCGCGGAATAATGATCTAGATGTATTACAAGTTGTCGAAGTTATACTAATAGCTAGCTTACTTATTTCTCCTTTGGTAACTGGTATATTACTAACATAAACACACCTATTTCAATTTTGTTCGTTTTCTTTTGAAGCAAGGAGTAAAAGCTAATTGGCAATGATTGGATGGGCTTCATGGGGTTTTTGTTGAAAGTATTTTGACAAAGCCTTTCTATTTGTCCTTTGGTTTCCTTTTGCATGATATTAAGATTTTAAGAATAAGGACTGGTATATATAATCAGATCTATGGTAGAACTAGGGGTTTCCTTAAGCTTTTTATATTCTTTTCATATACATTAGTTAAATCCACTCATTAGTAGTCTTCAATTGGCTGATGAATTTTTTTTTTATTTTACAGTATGCCTTTTTTTATTGAGAACTTGGTTCTATTTAACACTATGATTTTCAATTCTTCTAGAAAGGAGTTAAGGCTGCCCAGCAATTCTGCAATTCATATTTTTGAGCAGCCCTGTGATGTATATGATAAGGTGCCCTATCTTTTTGTCAGCATCTCATGTAAGAGACTAGAGAACTCTTTTTTCAGCTTTTTGTTGTGGATTTCTCCTAATTCATTATTACAAGTGGCTTTTTCTGAATCTTAAGGTGTAGTTTTTGCTTTCTCACTGGCTATTTTAACTATATCCAAAAGGGAAGTGCAACTCCATCTCTCATATATGAGTGAGAAGGTTGTTCATGGCATCATTTTTTAGGAATGTATCATTTTCAAAGTGCCTCCATTTTAAATATAGTTGGGGAATGTCATTGCAGGTTCTAAATGCTTTGAGTTCATATCTGTAGAAGATGGTGCATGAATCCGGTAACATATTGACCAGAAAAAAGGGCTACAATATGTAGATTTTTTTTAAAGGGTTCAAGCATATTGTAACCATTTTTTTTAGAGAAAAGAGGAAAAATACAAGAGAGGAGGATCCTCATTATTTAGATGCATTAAGAATTTAGGAAATTTTGTAGGCTAAGGAAATAATTACTTGCAATGACCCAAAGTAAGGGGTATGAGTGTTGTGTGAATTATAGTTTTGGTACAAATAGAGTTTGAAAATCAGTTGTATACTCACTGCCATTGATTCTTTTAATAATAATATGTTTTGGTTGGTCCATAGGTTTTATTCTAAACTTCTACTCTCCCTTATCTCTATTTTCTTTAGAAACTTAGGGTGCTAATAAATGTAACAGAGTTTTTAATTTCTCTACATATCATACAAGGAATTTTCCTTAATAAACTCACTAATCAACTAATTGGTAACTCCTACAATTTTATATTTACTTTTATATATAATAATTTCTTTATTATATATATTCTCTACGGCACACCGACATATATGGGTGATGCATTTTTCAATCAGTCATTCTCCCCAGTTTTCTCACCTAGGGAAAAAAAACATTAATTTTTGTCATCATGTGACTCTGCCTTCAACAAACATTGATTTTTACATTTACCTTTAGAGCTTTGAAGTTAAATGTAATACCAAATATTGAACAATTGCTCCTTTATAGATATTTGTTTAACAACTATAGAATGATTTTGTAAGTTTTATACATCTTATTAAGTTGTTTAATACATTTTTATAGGTTTTCTACTCTTTATTTATTCTATCAATTCGTTATTTTTAATGTTAATATCAATTTTTCGGGTTACTCTTTTGATCGAGAGTTGCATAGTGCGATGTCTTACCACAATCAATTTGTTATCAGCATCTTGAGTGACATGAATTTCAAGTCCATTTTATTTCTTTTGCTTGTCATTTATTACCCTGTGCTTTTTGTCAAAGTAACATGAACATGATTCCATTTGCAAGTGTGCATATATACAACTTAATCAAAGGAAGCTCTTTCAACATGGAAATACCATCATCAATTAACTTCTCAAGAACCAAATATAGACCCTACACTCGCTTTGCTTGAGAGACTGATCAGAATATTGCTTGCTTTGTTGTATTAATAAATTTGAAGTAAAATTTGAGATGCTATCCCATTTATACTTCTCCATATTTGTTGAGTTGGACTGTAATTTCATGTTCTTTATCAATATCTTTCAGAATCTTTGCTATTATCCCATTGATAAAGCGTGGGCACCCATTGCTATTTAGTATTTATAACAAAATTTGGATATAAAATGGCTGACGAAAAAAATTGAGTATGAATATAAAATGGGCTATTAGCCGAACACGTCAAAACTTTAAACTGCAAGGATAAGCCCAATCTCACAAGTAGGCACAGAGAATAACGACTTAGGGAGCCCAAAAACAAAGAGAAAGTAAACAAATAATTATAAATGATTAAATGTCAACGATATGACAACTCAGAAAATTTTAAACTACAAGTACCATAACAATATTTACAGCTTTGTAAACAGTCTAATCATAAACTTACGGAAACTTCATGCCTCAAACAATTGCTTATCTTTTGCCAAGAAAAAACATCTCTATAGAATATAGGTAACCTACATAACATTAAAGTGAATCTAATTCTATCATTTTTTTCATAAAAACAACAGCACCGTGCGTTACAGGCTCCACACTAGTTCCTATATATATATATATATATATTCATGAATCACATCTCGAATGTTGGTCAACGGGGCTCTTGCCACCAAACCCTCTTCACCCCTGGCTTTGTTTTTCTCTCTGCCTTGTTTGTACGTATGTTGCTTTCGCTCTTTTGATGGCTATTGTATTCTTTGGTTCATTTAATGGATTTCGCCCCTTTTTCCAGGGGAAAAAAACAGAGATCTTCTCAAACCAAGAAGCTTTTTTTCTTTTTTAAATGATATCAGCCAGTTTTTAGAAATCAAATTGGGTCCACATGGGTGTAAAGCTGTAACAATTTTCCCCATACATGTCGATATCTTACTTAAGAGGGACGAGAGTGAAACCACTTGAACTAAGTGCCGCCACATTTTGAGGTTTCATTGCACATATTGTTGTCATTTAAGCCAGGTTATATAAGAAATATAAAATTTAAGGAAACCCAAGGTTGCCTGAACTAAATTTCACAGCGCTCCTAAAAAAAAAAATCAATTTCATGTTTATTCCATGTGCTTGTACTAATTTACCTGAAATTGACTAATTTTTGAATCCTAAGTTTTTAAACTTGTCCGAGTTTACAAGTAAAGTCATCAAATTTCACAGTGGAAGGTGAAGTGAACTGAAAACCAGCTGGAATGGAAGATGAATACGGATGTCAATCTATATTTTGAGGCCATATAAGCTTACGAAAAGTTAATAATGGGCCTGCCCACACGGGTACATCTCCTAACGCCTGAATTTCCCAACTGTGTCTGTCGTCTTCCAAAATATACAATCAAAGCCATTATAAGATTAAGATGAGCTTGTACGTTTGTATGTATGTATGTATAGGTTGATAAATACATATATGTATGTATATATTGCTGGGAGCTTACCAAAATATATATATTGCTGATAAATTTTTTTTTACCAAAATTGCTAAGAAGTTTCAAATGTTAGATAATTTTATGAAAATTTTCTTTGTACGCTCCCATTAATTATTTTGTGTTTTCTAAAAATAGGTTAATAATGATATAGTAAATGTTAAAGCCCAATATTATTTTACTGATAATAAGGATTAATGGGTTAAACACACAGTTTCAATTTATAAATTTGGTTAGCAGCAAAAAAGTTTGAGTATTTTACCAGAGCCCATAGTAAGTTAGTATGATAAAATTATTATTTAAAGAGACTAGGCTCCTTCTCTAACCATAAGTTCAGTGAATTTTTCCACTAAAGGTAGTTAAAGTTTTGAGATTATAAAGAGGAAGAACTAATTTGACCTAACTCAGCAATTATGGTTAAATCAGTCACTGACTATAAGTAGCAACCACTATTGCGGGTCACCGGCTATCGGCTGCCGCTATCACCATTGGTCACCCTGTTGCCAATTTTTGGGGCAAAATGTATGCTAATTTTCATAAATCTCAATGAGGTTTCATCTAATTTTTTGTTTTAAGGTTTAAGGTGCTACAATGTTTACATAAAACTTGTATCAATTATTAAAAAGTTGTGTTAATTTTTTTTCAAAATAAAAAACAAATAAAATTAAAATAAACTTTTATTAACTAAAGTTTTGGAAAAAAATTAACAAAAGTTAAATGTGTAAAATGATTCTGTTGATAAAAAAATGTGTAAAATGATTCATAAGTTAAGTGTACAAAATTTTGGTAGCTAAATTTTTTCATTTTATTATATCTTGATAAAAAATCCAGCTTATTTAACATTACTCTTATCATCTTAAAAATATTTTTCAGTTCTTCAGCACCCGAATGAGGTCGTTATATTAGACGTTTCTGGTGACAAATGGAATCCCTTAGCCTGCCCTAATCCCTAATGCCAAGTGGTTACCCACCAGAGAGGGTTTGAGCCCACCAATATTCATGACATCTCTGATGTTGGGGTTGATGACCCTCATCGATATATTGACCTAGTAAAGGGATCCAATACATCTCCCTTTTGAACTATCAGATGATCCATTTCTCTTCTCATTTGTTCTTTCTTTCTTTCTTTCTTTCTTTCTAGATGTTAAAGCAACGTCTGATCGATGTAGCTCTTAATATATATAACTTGATGTGGCACTTTGACTAAGTCATAGGAAATGTATTAGCTTATGTGGCCTTGGCTTAATTTTTCGCTTGGCTTTCATTTCAGGTCTTTCTACGTCTTTTCCTGTTCTTATCTTTTCACTATATATACATGTCATTTTTGTATTGCTTGAGGTATTGTATATATGTCTGTATTACTATTACACACTCGTCAAGATAAGAAAATACAATTACCCTTTCCTAATTTATAACCATTGCTGCCTGCACCAGCTGTGAACCACCACACGTATGTCATGACAAAGACACTCACAGAATCCGATAAGGGCCGACTTCATATTTTCAAGAGACCGGCGGAGCAACGCCTCGTCGATAGGTTGACAGATGATGAAAATCTCCGAAATGTAGTGCAATTAATTAATTGTTTGTGCAAGATTGGGCCGTCGATATGGATAACTCCCCGGGATTGGCAAGCTAGGCTATCATATCCTGGGTGCTAGGTGGCTTCAGTTCTGTGATGATGAAAGGTTAAGGGTCAATCCTCGAGTTCGCGTGTGGATCGTTAATAATCAGCTACCCGTGGATGATAATCACCTGAGCCTACTCATTCTAAGACCATAGGACTGCAATACCCGATCTCTTTGATTATGCTAATTGTCAGAGCATAAAGAATTATTGAGAGATACTATTAGGTTTTCTTTCATCTTATTTTCTTGTTTTCATTTCCAAGATTCGATTGATACTTGGGTTTTCTTTGAAACTTCAATAATGATCCTGAATGACGCACGCATATTTGGGTTTTTTTGGACTTTGTCGAAGCATAGAGAATTTAGATTTCAGATATTTATATATGTATAGTATATGTATGCATGCAAACTCTGTCTAATGATATAATAACAATAAATAGTAAAATGGAGTAATTTTTTATGTCCGTAAGAAATTGAGAGGAAAAATATTTGGAGAAAAGTTGTGTATATTTCAGAATGAATTTGAGTACAAATATATACAGAAAGAATAGTCACGTGCAATAAAAGACAATAAATACAAGAAAATAATTATAAATTAGAATCATATTAAACCGTATCAAATCAACACCCTCTTTAAATTCAAGATGAATTACAATCAAACATCTTGAGTTTGTTAACTAAAATGTGAAATCGGTCTAAATTATGAGACTTGGTAAACAAGTCAGCAAGTTGATTAGCAGTCCGTATGGGAAGTAATTTGAGGGTACCACAAAGAACATGTTGTCGAGTGAAATAACAATTAATTTCAATATGTTTGCTCTGCTTATAAAACACATTATTATGAGCAATCTATCAGGCACTCTGACTGTCATGATAGAGCTCAGTGAAAGAGCTTTGAACTACACCCCTATCAACTAGAAGCCAACAAAGCCAGAGTAATTCGGATGTAATGTCAGCCAATGCTCGATATTCAGACTTAATGCTGGAACGTGAAGTCAAAGTTTGTTTCTTACTTCGTCAAGAGGTCAGTGAATCATCGAGGATGATACAAAATCCAGTAGTAGATCTATGATTAGAGTGATTACCACCTCAATTTATATCAGAGTAAGCTCGTAGAACTAGTAAAGAGTTAACAGAAAAGTGCAAATCATTAGATATAGTGCTTTTGACATGTCAAAGAATATGAAGTACCGTGACATAATGGGTAGTGCTAGGAGAATGTATAAACTCGCGTTACTATTTGGCATACTTGTTAGTCTTCTCTCTCTCTTTCCCATACCATATATATATATATATATATGATTGTTAAATTCGTTGTCCCGTACCAAGTTTCAGTGCTCTCAACAAATGCTATATATAATCCATTTCATGTTCTTAATTTTCTTCCAATTATTAATAAAGGATTCATATGTTCTTCTCCTTTTGGGTGCTTAAGCAGGAAACATCGCTTCCTTCCTAATTCTCTTGCACCCTCTGCGAGTGTGTGTATATATATATATTTGTTGCTGTAATTTCTATTCGGGATGATCGTGTACCCGTTCGGCGCGATCCTTTTGGTGCAGAGTTTCATATTTCTGATCTGATAAAAGATCGGAACAGCAAAAACAAAACATTGTAGAAGGCCAGTGAATGGACTTTACAGATAGAACCCAAAATCCATTCAGTGTGTTTTACAAACTATAAGTGATTCCAAAATCAAACCTACGCCTAAGACAACAGAACCTGAAGGCCTCTCTCTAACTATGACTACGAACCACTCACACGGCAGTCTATCGGGTAGTTGTAGCATTGCAAAGCTGAATCCCCTCATGATATGGCAGACAAAGGCCAATAATTTTTTTTTCTTTTTTTTATCAAAAGAAGGGGCAAAAATTCATTGCAGGAGATTATGGTACCAATTTATAGTACGCCTGCATCGATATCTATCTGGAGGAGTCTTCTGTTCCTCCTCTGCTCAACTCCAAAAACTTCACCTAACTCTAAAAAGTGAAAAACAACACATACACACGGAAGTAGGTGATATGGGATAATGTAGTATTCTGTTCATTTTGTTAACTTAAAAAAGAGATTTCAAAAATAAGTATGTACGAGTTTATTAAAAAAAATGTGTACGCACTTCAGCACACAGTAAAACAAAAATAATTGTCCACAGAATCATCTAGATGTCCTCCACTGTACTGTATTTTAGTTTTATAAAAGTCCATGTATACTTAGCTTAGTAAAAAAAAAAACTGTGATGATGAAGTGAACAAGTCAGATATTAATTATGGTCTTAAAATAACACCGCACCATTCATGAGACAGACAGATGCTGAAATGGCATCTAACCGCTGGTGTTGGGTTTGGTCCTACAGAATACACATCTACACTCCCACAAAACTATAAAACCAATTAATCCATGAAAAGAAAAATAAAAAATGATCACAGCAAAAAAAACGAAAATTAGTGTTACTATGTTTAATGATCAGCGTGATCAACAAAGAGGAGCACAGCAACAAGAGGGACACCTAATTACTATGCACTATATATAAATATTGAGTTATAAAATTCATCAATAATTTATTTATAACAAATAATATATTAATAATTTAATATTATTTAGCTTGAAGATTTAAATTTAAATTTATGTTATTTATTTAAAATATATTATTTTAATTATTACTAATTCAATTCCAACCAAATTATAATTTAACTATTGAATCTTGAGCCATTATCTTATCCCATTTTAAAAGTACTTTACAATCCATTGAATTGAGAGAACACAAATTGTGGTGTGTAGTTTCCTTGAGGCATTTTATCTGGTGTAACGGTGTTGGTAGGTTAGTGTACATCAACCTAGACCGTCCAATATTGATTGATCGATGCCTAAAATCATGTCTATCAGTCGTACATACTTCATGCCCACACCCGTGTGTTGGTGTTCTGCATTAAGTATTACTCTCAAGCTTTGCACCAAAAACGGTGACGCAAAGTCTTCCCTTTCGATGCCTACTTCGGGCAACAGAGCTGCTTCTTGCAATATAAAGATATCATTGCCCTTTTCCAAGAATATGAATCAAGGGTTTCCATTTTTAATATTATTTGGTGGTAATTTGAAAATTATTGTTAATTTAAAAACTTTCAACAAAAGTGTGCCACATTTTGAGGTTTTATTACACATGTTATTGTCATTTAAGCGGGATTAAGAAAGATAAAATTTAAGGAAACACAAGGTTTCGTGAACTAAATTTCAAAACACACTTAAAAAAGAAAAAAACTCAATTTCATGTTTACTCGATGGGAAAAAAGGACCTACAAGAAAAATATTCCCCACAAATGACCATGTCCAAGGGGGATCCATGGCCTGTGTGGAAAATATTCTTTTATGGGGTCCTGATTTATTTTTTCCCCCTTATTCCATGAACTTGTACGAATTTACCTGAAATTGACTAATTTTTGGAACCTATGTTTTGAAACTTGTCCGAGTTTACAAGTAAAGTCATCAATTTCACAGTGGAAGGTGAAGTGAAAACCAGCTGGAGATACAGCTATGTAATATACATAATGGTAGATGAAGTCATCAATTACTTGTGAGGGGAAGGAATATGGTTTCGGATGTGAATTTATAAGCTGAGGCCATATATGGTTACAAGAAGTTAATAATGGGGTTGCCCACTGATGTACATATCCTAATGCCTCAATTGCCCAACTGTGTCCGTCGTCGTCCAAAATAATTAATCAAAGCCATGCCATTATAAGATGGGCTTGCATGTGTGTGTGTGTATATATATATATTGTTGAGAAGTGCCCAATAAATACAACATGATTAGGCTACAAAGCAGTAACAGAAAAGGAGGGGGATGTCAGAGAAAGAGGTACGAAAAAAGGGCATTAAATCAAAACATGTTTGGAGAAATGGAATTGGAGGACGTGGGGTGGGAAGGGGCTAGCTAGCTACTAGTATTACGTGATTCCTTGTTTGATGGAATATTATGTTGAAAGTTAGGATGGAAGATACCTAAACAAGGAACACAGTCCCATAAGTCCAAGGCCTGTCAGTTTTGGACTTTTTATTTAGGGTAGATGGTATGGGAATATATTGCACAGTGCTATGATGGGAATGGCGCAGGAGGAAGAAGCAATTAAGAAGGAGTTCCAAAACTACAAGTATTACAGACAGTGAGTAGGGGTTCCCCTTCCTCCATATCTTTAACACCTCCTCATCTAGAATTTCTTAACTTTTTTTTAAATTAGAATAGTCCCGGGTATTGTTCAGGGGGCTATAATCTATAAGCACACAGAATTTTAAAAATTGCAAAAAACAATTAACCATTAAACCTATTTTTTAATATACATATATATAATTATTATTATTATTTGCTTGAAATCAATTTAAATGATTTCATTTTTTTCACAAAAATATTTCGAACAAATATATACCCTGTGTACTATATGACATGTGTATTAACTAAATAGGTGAGCTTTGTATATTGCATGAAATTTTAAAAAATGAGTTGTGGTTTTTTTATTTTTGGATATTGTAATTTGCTATAAATTTCATATTTTATATTGATAATAGGAAGATAGGAGGGAAAGTGTGGCAAAACCATGTTATCTTTTGTGGGCATTAACTCACTGTTTGTATGTAAAAAAATAGATGTGGACTTTCAGCATAGAGTTCAAGATGTAATCTGTATTGTTTATGATTTTAAATAATGTGCTTTGATATAGATTTTATATTAAATTATTAATTGATTTGTTTTAAAGGTATTTAGATTTATAAAATGATATTAATGATGTTTATTAGTATATTATCATTTATTTTTTTAAAAAAATTATGAGTATTACTTTTAATATGCATTTCAAATTTGAAGTTAGATTTTATTAAAAAATTAAAACAAAACAATATGATGGAGCTAATACATAAAATCAAATAAATAAGCAAAAAAAGGAGTCGTATTGTAAAGGCATGTGACCTACTATCAATTTTCGCATGGAGCCCAACATGAGTTAAGAAGAGTTATCATTCCCATTATGGATGATGCGGCTTTTATTAGATTTTATATTATATTTTATTTGGTTCATAATATAAATTATATTTTAAAAATTTTACAAATATTCTCTTCATTTCAAAATGATTTTTACTTTAGAGTTATATGCATAGATTAAGAAAACTAATAAATAATATACAAATTAACAAAAATTAATTATATTTTTACTATTATATCATTATTAATTAATTATATAGTATTCCTTAATATTTGTTTTCATTATTATTAAAGGATAAATTTAACCAATTATAATTAATACTCTTTTAAAAATTATAAAATGATAATTATTTTTAAACAAAAAAATTATTAAAGTAATAATTATTTTCAAACAAAAGAAATACCAAGTTAAAATTTGATTAGCTCATTAAATTGATCTAAAAATTTCTTACTATTATTACCCATATTAAATATATTAAATTTTAATTATTTCATCTCATCTCTTTATTGATGTCAACAGAAAAACACGAAAAAAATTATTAATATATTTTATAATATTTAAATATATCTTATGTTTTAAATCAAAACAATTTATAATATAAATTAGAGGGGGGTAATATCAATATATCGTTGATGAATTAATCGATGTAAAAGATTAAAAAATTTGATAAAAAGAAAGTGGTGCCCAGCTCAAGGAATGCTCTGGCTCGAAAGACGTGTAAACAGTGATGAAGAAAAGTATTCTGTCGCACGCGCTCAGTCATTCCTGAAACATATTTAAAACAAATATATGTATAATAATCTCGTATTTTTCAATACATATATATAACATTTTTGCAAATGACATTACCTATTCACACGCAACAAAAGTGTGATAATTTGGGATGTATATCCCCTGATGTTTTTTTTTTTATGTGTAACGTTTATGTTTTAGTTCTTCCTATGACTATAAAAAAAAAGTGTGACATTTATTTTGTCAAGACATAAATATCACGTGAAAGTTATTTTCATCAGTAAAAATATATTAAATGAATACTCTTATAATACATATCATATAATAGGAAAATTTTTAAAAATATCAAATATATAATCTTGGCAACTCAAGATGCCTATATTATAAATATATTATTCATGGGGTTGAAGTTAAAAAATGCTACTATCTCGGTTTCTTGTGTGTAGTTTAAAGTTTTAACATATACATTAAAAAATATAATTAATATGTCAAAATTTATTTAAAATTTTTTAATGTGTCCTTTAATAAATAGAAAAATAAGAAAAAATAATTAATATTATTTTTTATTTTCAAAATGATAGATCAATGTATAAATAGAAAAATAGCAATTAATATTATATTGAAATTTTAAAGTGATAAATAATTAAAAACAAAATTTCTTAAAAAATGATAGATAAAAGGAAACAAAGGGAGGAATACAATATGTCAGTGTCGTATAATGCTATGGAAAAGCCAAACATTAGTATCATGGAAGGTGGAATATTGTTGGATAACCAGGATTTCTTTTTTTTTTTGGTGGATGAATGAATAGGAATTTTGTGCCTAGTTCATATCACAAAATAGTGCTATTCCTATTATATTGTATGGTGGGGATGAAAAAGTTAAAAACTGTTTCTTCCAAAATAAATGCATTTTGCATTGTGTATGTGAAAACTAAAATAAGCTATTATAACATTTCATTAGACTTACCAACAGATTTTGGTATGATTGATAGATAGTTAAATCTCTTAAGTATGCTTTCTCGAGTTCAATCCCTGACCAGCTATCATAGGTTTGATTCTTGATCGTATATATGGAAAATATTTTGTTGGTGTTCTCTACGTTTTAGAGGGATTAGTTTTTTATTGTCGGTTAAGGGATGCCCCTTGTGCTAAAAAAAAATTTCGTCAAATGTGTATATATATATATATACACTCACTCAAAATATATATAGCGTTGAGATATCATGATATTAATTAACTTTTGTATATTCAATTTCAGATGCACCGTTTCAAAGGATTGAATATTAAAATGTGTTCGCAAGAAACGGCACCTACCACTTTTTTGGGGAAAAATAGGAAGAAGTTAATTATAATTATTAATCAAGTATGGAATCAAATCCTGTGTTATTTCCTTATGCTTAGCTAAAGGATATTTTTAGTGCTAAAAGGAAGAAGTTGTATTTTGAAAGAAAATTCGGGAGTTAGAATTAGATAGTGAGGATTTAGTATAATTCTACAATTCATAAAATAGTTATATAAATACTTAATTCTTACCAAAGAAAACAACCTTAGTTGGGTGGAAGCAAATGATTTACTATGTGTTTGAGACAAAGGAATGGTACAGTAAGGAGCTTCGCATTCACGTGACCTACAAAACTCAATTACTCATTGACACCGACTTACTGTAATTCAAATTCCCCACAAGTTTTTCGTTTGTTCAAAATCATTAATTCTACAATTCATAAAATAGTTATATAAATACCTAATTCTTACCAATGGAAATGTCCTTAGTTGGGTGGAGGCAAATGATTTGCTATGTGTCTGAGACAAAGGAATGGTACAATAAGGAGCTTACGCGTTTGCGTGACCTACAAAACTCAATTACTCGTTGACTCCGACTGATTGTGATTCAAATTCCCCACTAGTTCTTCGCTTGTTCAAAATCATTATTACGCTTTAATGGTGAAATTACAATTAGACCACAATACTAATTAGATTACATCTGTTGTGATAGATAGGGATGGTGACAGTAGAATTAGGATACCCAAAATATAGTCAAAGCCAATGTTTAGTTCTGAGATTTCCATCCAATTTCATGACCTCATCTTTGATTCTCTGGCTTCATTCCTCCCTTCTAAATTTTTCAAATCTCTCTCTCTAGGGGGGAATTCATAGGCTCCTTTATTTACATCTCACTTGGAATTGTTTTTTTAGTACTAAATGCATTATCAATCAATAGCTAAGAATAAATTTTTTTGAGATGTAGAGATTACTAAAGTAGATTTTAAACTTTATCTTATTTAGAATTTTTATTGGCATTAACCTTAAAAATCCGTCTTAAGGATAAAAATAAATATGTAATCTATAATTAAACATGTTACCATAAATTTAACTTAAATTCCACAATTTAATATTTGCTCTAGAAAACTCAATTTTTACTATATCACAAGGTTTGTTCATATATCTAGGTAGAAATAATAGGTGAATAGAGCTTGATAACTCAAGGTTGGTCTTAGCATTCGAGAGTATGATTTTCAATTTTCACGTATGAAATGCATTTAACTAGGAAAGATTTGCCATTTATTCTCAATATCTTAATAAAAAAAATTAGTCCTTAATAAAGGAATACTCCTATTCCACGAAAAAAAATATGCCATCCATTACTAAAAATTATCAATATTAATATAAATCATTAGTTTAAGCATCAATATCAATTGATCAATATATCAACATATAATGTAAAACTAGATTGTGGAGCATGCGTTACACGGGCTTTTTTTTTCCAAAGCATAGGACACATGCATTAATATGTTAGAAAATACCACAAAATAATATATACATATATATATATAAAGATTAACTTTAAAAGAAATAGTATCATAATCCATGCTCTAGTGCTCAATGCTTACTTTATCAAATGAATTACAATTATAGAATGCTTCAATGATGAATTAATTAATTTTACTCTTTAATGAAATTCCAATATTAAGACAATAGAACCACTATACTTGAGAGTGAAATTAATAATAGAATAGTTGCTACCCATGTAACCAATTGAATTTTTTCAACAAAATCTAAATAGTTACCCATCAGTTTATCTGTTAAAAAACATAAAAAGATTATAAAAAGAAAATTAAAATAATAAGTAAATTTTAAAATTATGATTTTTTTTAATTTTGAGTAAGAAGTAAATTTATAAACTACAAAAATAAAAATTTTAAAAAGAGAGAGCAACATTCAAAGAAAGTTTCGATAAGAAGTAAATCTAAAAACTACAAATAAAAAAAGAAAATAATTACAAAATTTAAATAAGAAGTAAATTGAAAAATGAAAAAATTTTTAAATTTTAAGAAGTTAATTAAAGATAATAAAAGGTTTTAAAAAATTTGAGAAAAAAGTATTTTGAAATAAATAAATAAATATTTAAAAAGTATTAAATTTAAAAATAAATGAAATAAAGATTAAATAAAAATAACAATAACATCCAAATCAATTAATTACATCTAACTCCAATAAACACGATTGTTGCCATGCTAACTTCAAGATAGCATAGGCGGCATAGTGGTGATGTATATCTTTTCAAATAAAGAGGTATGTGCATAGTTCAAGTTCTATTAGTAACTAGTATTTCTTTTTCCTTCCCACAAAATGACCAACCACATGAAGCCATTTATTAATTAGCCAACTCTGGGAAAGAAGCCCGTTCCGAAAACATATATAATAGTTGGATTTATAATAAATTGCATAATATTTTTTTTTTATTTCTTAGATTCTATACAATACACAAATATCTCACTTAATTGGAAACCCACAAACAATTAGGATGAGATATGTTTTACATAATTTTTTTTTTAAAATCTCTCTTACAAAGAAAACGCCTTTACATCTAATAAGAAGTTGAATCTCGGGCTTGGAATGCTTTTACATCCAATATAAAGGTGAAAACATATCAGACATTGCCTAAACAGACTAGGCCTGAGTCTGGCCTGTTGGCCTATATCAGGCTTCTTTTTAGATTCAAGCTTGAGCTTTCAAAAGGTCTGACCTGTCATGAAACCTATTTAAAGGCCTACTAGTTTAGTAGGCCTTTAAATAGACTTGAAAGCTTAGACTTTGAAGGCTTTAAATAGACCAGAAACCTATTTAAAGCCTACATAAAAAAAAAAAATATATATATATATATAACATATAACATAGAAATTTTAACAAGTAATAAAATACATAACTCAATATAAGTAAAATATCTCAAATTATAATATTATTTACAAACAAACATGTAACATAGAGACTTTAACAAGGATTAAAGGAAACATGAGATTCCAAGAAATTAAAGTTTGATTATGTATAAGTCAGCACAATATATGTATACTGAATTAGGTTCTTCCCCTCAATTCATTTTTGCATATCAGGCTACATGAACGATTTTGACATTTTCTTCTTTGATTGTTCCTCTATTTTGGGGAGAAGACTGATGATAAAGATAAAACTTACATGGTGGAGATTGGATTTGAGTCTAAACCAGTATAGTGCTATATTGTTTCCTCCTTTGTCACTAGTAAATCCAATATGCAATGGTTGAAAGAACAAAGGAATCCCATGAGAATAGAAGTATAGTCATTGGTAAGAAGTTATGGGACAAAAAAGTTGAATAGAAAGAAGAAGGGACATTAATTAAGATATGAGAAACCTGATGAATATCTCCCATGAAGTGAGATAAGAATAAGTCCTTAGCCTCAATCATATTAGCTATAAGAATTAAGAAGCCCTTAGCTACAGAATTAAGAAGAAGTGGGACTAGAGCAATCCATTAACAAGAAGAGTAGTGACTTTTAATAGAAACAAAGAAGACAGAGGAAAAAGGGAAGAGACATATATATGTACCTCAATATTTTTTGTATTCCCAACAATCATTAACAGCTTGTTCACCATCACAATGACTAGTTGGCTAACAACAGAAATATATATAGTGCTTTTCTAATAGACTTTTACATTTGACCAAAATTTGGAGATCTAATAATTGATATTTCCTACAAAAACAACTCATCCCTATTAATCAATAAAATATGTCATTTGTGACTAGTAGGAGCAAAGGTTCCTTTTTCGAATATGAAATTCACCAAAGCATGCAATAAATATATAATGCTTCACATTAATATATATATATATATATATATATTTGTGTGTGTAAATTGGCATGAAAGTAGAGCATTTCTACGTGTCACCCATGCAACTAAGAGCTCTTCTTCATTGGCCTCTCTGAGAAGGGGATTAAACAAACCACCAAATTAATGAGAACAATGATTGGTACATATACGATTGGCATAATCCATCAAACACGAAGCTTGATAAGTTGTCCAGAAGTTAGTTCACAATTCACATTATGTGATATCCACAGTCATTCATAAAACATTTAACTATTCAAGAATAGCATGCAACCAGTCCTTAATTTAATTCAATAAAATCAATACTCAATTTCTTGTTAAAAAAATCCCTCTCAAATTCAAATAGACACAACTTCAAATCTAATTTCATCATAATAGCAAATTACAGACAAATCTAAAATAAAAGATATGAGATTTCAAAGAGCAACACAACAAACAAATCTAAAAATAAAACACAGAAATACAAAACAAAAATAAAGCACAAACAAATAAAGCAAGAGAGATGAAGGAAGGGTTGAGAACACATACAGCAAGCTCAGAGATTACGACAAAGGCAGCTCACAATTGCAATTATAGGAGATGTCAACGGGGAGAGGCAGGCAATCGATGGAGGCAGCTAGCAAAGTTACAGACTCGCAGTCGAGAGACAGAGGCGAAGGTGACGCAGAGAGGAGGTGAAGGTGAACACGAAGACGGAAGTGAATGCGATAGTTGGAGGCTAGGGTTCACTCTTTGGGCCTGTTCAAATTAGATAAGTAGCGAACTGGCAATGCACACAGACATTATGAATTAGGAACAATTTAGTTTTGGCATAATATGAATATAATATTATGTTTTATTAATAAAACTAATTTAATTTAAATTAAATTATATTATATGTTATTATATTATAAAATATATATTATTATATATATATATATATATGTAAACAGGCATGGCCTGGTAGACTTCAGGCCAGACCTGAAGTAATCAGACCTGGCCTGTTTACATAAACAGGTCATTAAAAAAGTTTATACTTGACCTATTTCTTAAATAAACCAGGCTAGGTCCTAGGCCGCTTGAAAGGGCTCTGGTTTGTTCCCATCCCTAATCCAATATAAGAATGGTGGATCTTTTTGGGTCGAAAATAATGGTGTAATCTTGTGCTTCGAAATCTATATAATTCCAAATAGTTAAAATTTGAAAAATAATAAACATGCACAAAAATAGGGAAAGAGACTATTCATAACGTCAAAATACCTTTCTTACCATCAATATATTAAAGAATCGGTTACCTTATGGCTGATTCACTAATTATTTTTTATTCATTATTTTTTTAATTACTTGAAAATGATTTTAATATTCCATTACAAAGTTCGGGTATTCATGACATTGAATAATGCAGTTTCTTTCAAATTTTGTATAATCCTATATGAAAAAACTTGTCTAATTTAATATATTCACATACAAGACAAACCTTTACAAATGATTTGACGACTTCACTTGATTTGAAGATTTTACTTTTGATATTTTTATTCAATCAAAAAGTTGTTAAAATTAGGTTTTTTTTTTACCAGTGTTGAGATTAGGTTGGAGGATTGCAATCAGTCTTGAAAAGAAAAACAAATTATGATGCACTCTATATATATTAATTGGTTGTTTGGTTAAAAAAATTAAACGAAACGAAAAATGAAATGAAACAAATAACTTTTGTAAATAGTAAACCTTTTTTGTGAGATTGAGTACAATAATTTTTATTATATAAAAATAATATGATACATATTATATATTTATTTTTTAAAAATATAAAAATCTATTTTTTAAATTAGCTAATAATATTTAAGAATTTATTTTAAGGAAGTAATAACAGACAGTTTAACCTGTCTGCGGGAAAAATTGTGAAATCTAATTGTATTAAAGTAAGATATATAACCCCTTTGTTTATAAAAAAAAAGTAAGATATATAATATTTATTATATTTTTATTGTCAAAAGTCAAGCACAATTTTTCATATTAATAGATAAGATAAATTTTGTATTTAATTATCTTTTGGTTTATTTTAGTCTGTGATCAAAATATGATAGTAATTTTAAATATGAAAATAATAAAACTAGATCTCCTAACAACAAAGTCGTGGATCCAATTAGGTTCTAATAATAAAAAAATAACGACAGGCCGAGTAATAATATGTACGTACGATTTAATCATTTACCCAACACCAATGACGCTGGAAGCTTGGTAGAACGAGGACCCCAATACTCATCTGTTCCGGCTGTATTTTCAGAGTTGCAGAAAAAAAGGATAGTAAAAACAAACAAGCCCTGTTTAAATTAGTACACAAATAATTGAGGAAACAGTTAAACACTGAGCCGTGAAAATGAACTCTATTCCCATTAGATGCTCGTACGGTTCGAAAAGATCTTTTCAAGCCCCCCAAGCAGATTTCATCTCATAGCTACCTCCTACACTAGACTGGTAGCCATTGACAGACTTAGACTCAGCGAGGGATAACAATTATTTATTCCTTCAAGCATAAAAATTAAAGACCTTTCTTTTTCATTCTCTCATGCTTTATTGTTCAAACAGAGCAGCTTGCAGAGAAATCACATTCATACATGACTCTTTCCTTTTAGGACTCATGGAGCTCCACACGACCAGTTTGTTTGGTTTCGGGACTTGGGAGCTGAAGAGGGAAATACTTGCATCTGCCAACGCTAGAATGATTACCAGTTCATTCATTCGCTGAGTGAACAGAGGAACGCTTTTGCAGAGTAGAGCAGGGGGAAGTCGATCGGTGGTGGAAGTGAAACAACACAAAATGACTATTCCGTTTCCAGAAACTAACGGCTGAGATTGGAGCCTGTTTGGAAGAGGGAACTCGGCGAAGAAGCAGATATATATATATATACTGATATATATATATATATATATTAAGGGGGAATGCATCACGAGAGTGTCTGACATGTTACACTGAGGTATCTTTCTTTCTGAGGACACGTCGCCCCAGAGAGTAATGGGAGACAGATAAAGATAGAGATTTCACTACACTATGCTATGGGTTGTTCCTTTTCTTTTGATCTTTGGAACCACAGCTTTTCACCGAGTTTCCCATTGGACGGCTTCATGTCTTTGGAGGGTTTCACTTTCCTTCCCCTTTTTCTTTTCCACTTTTTAATTCCTTTTCTTTGGAGAATCTAATCTCATTCCACCAAGGTAACTTACCCCCTTTCCCTCTCTCTCCCTCCCTCTCTCTCTCTCTCTCTCTCTCTCTCTCGTAATTATCCCATAATCAATTAATTAATTTCCATTGTTTATTAGCCCCCGAGTAATTATCTTTCATTTAACTAGTTTGCTTATCGCCCCTGTATGATCCAATGGGCATGTCTTTTGTCATGTAATGCAGATTTTTCACGAGGTATTGACAGAGTCTTTACGTTTCTTTTCTTCTTCCTATTTTTTCCTCCTTTCGTACCAAGACAAAACCAAAAGAAAAAGAAAAAGAAAATAGAAAAACTCTGCTTTGAGGGTTAAATGTTTTACTAGCCGGTTTCACCATGTTCCGGGAAATGGAAAGACGCCTAAATTGAAAACTGCAAGCTGTGAGACTCTTTCATTTTGTCTAAAAGCCGTGATTGGGTTTTTGTAGGTTCCACCATTTCATCAGGACCCTGTACCCTCTATCTGCTGCTGAGCAAATGGGAAGAGCCACCCGTTGGTTGAAGAGCTTGTTTGGGATAAAGAAAGAGCGAGACCATGTTTCAGAGAGAGATCTTAGAGGTTTATGCCACAATCCAGCCACTATACCGCCAAACATCTCGCCCGCAGAAGCTGCTTGGCTGCAATCATTTTACACAGAAACAGAGAAGCAGCAGAACAAGCACGCAATTGCGGTGGCCGCAGCCACCGCTGCCGCAGCCGATGCCGCTGTAGCGGCCGCTCAAGCTGCGGTGGCCGTGGTTAGGCTGACCAGCCACGGCAGAGGCACCATGTTCGGCGGCGGTGGACACGAGAGATGGGCTGCTGTTAAGATTCAAACAGTGTTCAGGGGTTACTTGGTACGTATGTTTATCTTTTCTCATTGTTGTGCCCATAAACAGAACCAGCTTTTCAGATCAGAAATTTGATGTCGCATTTTCGATTCTAAGCAGGCAAGGAAGGCACTGAGAGCTTTGAAAGGATTGGTGAAGTTACAAGCACTTGTGAAAGGCTATTTAGTGAGGAAGCAAGCCACGGCAACCTTGCATAGTATGCAAGCTCTTATTAGAGCTCAAGCCACTGTCAGGTCTCAGAAAGCTCGAAGGCTCATGAATAAAGACAATGAATCCTATAGATTTGAAGCCCGAGCGCGAAGATCCATGGTAACCACGTCCACATTCTAGAACCCTATTTATTATTGTTATTTGTAGCAAAATCTTTGAACTTGGTATAATGGTTGCGTGAAATCTTGTGCAGGAGAGATTTGACGACATTAGGAGTGAGTACACAGCTCCCATTCACAGCAGAAGGATGTCGTCTTCTTTTGATGCAACAATTAATAACTCTAATAGCTTCGATGGAAGCCCCAAAATATTGGAAGTGGACACTGGTAGGCCTAGATCGAGGTCACGGAGAACCAACACTTCAATTTCAGATTTTGGCGATGACACACAATTCCAAGCACTTTCCTCTCCTCTCCCAGCCCCTTGTTGTCGTACCCCTGCTCGCTTATCAATACCGGACTATCACCGGAATCTTCAGGACTCCGATTGGGGGTTGACGGCGGAAGAATGCAGGTCGTCCACGGCGCAGAGCACTCCACGGTTCACCAATTCTTGTGGGTCTTTTAGTTGTCAACCGACTGCTTGCAAGAGCGGTTGCGCCACCGCTGGCTTCTGCCCGCTATATGGGAATTTTCCGAACTACATGGCGAACACTCAGTCTTTCAGGGCGAAATTGAGGTCTCACAGTGCTCCGAAACAAAGACCAGAACCGAAGAAGAGGGTGTCGTTGAACGAATTGATGGAGTGCAGGAGTAGTTTGAGTGGGGTTCGAATGCAGAGGTCTTGCTCACAGGTTCAGGAAGCCATTAGCTTCAGGAATGCAGTGATGAGTAAACTGGAAAGGTCTGCAGAATTTGGTAGGGGTACTGATAGGAATTACTTGCAGAGGAGATGGTGATGGGTGGACCTATCTTTGTTTTCACATTGAAGGCAACTAGCAGAGATGGAAACATAGGAGAGAAGAGTGAAGACAAAAAGAGGAGGAAGAATCTGAAGGAGTGTGAGTGTAAAATTTGACTTAGTTTCATATGTTGTGAATGGACTGAAATGAAGTAAATGCTTGCTTCTTTAGTTACAATGAAACATCAATTATTTGTAGGTTCTGGATAAAATTTATTGGAAGAGAAAGTGTGTAGTTGTTACAGTAAAGTGGCTCAAACGCTTGGATGCATTGTGTTGTATGGAGCGTGAGCTGAAGTTGCTATGATTATGTTCTAAGAAGGATACAGGTCAAGAACTTGAAAAATGATTTCCGCTGAAAGAACAAAAAGAAAAGAAGGGGACCAGAATCAATAAATGAAAATGATTCAAAACTCTTTTGGTATGTTGTGTTGTGTCAAATGTGAGCAAAAAGCTTATGTAATGTAACCCTCGAAAGCTAAGTTGTTATCATCATGTTCTAAAGTTTGAGGGTTATGAAGAAGTCAATTTGTAGCCAAATCATTGAGGGCATGAGTTGTATGCTGATTTTGTTCCAGGCTTGATTTTTTTGGCCAATAAGCTTGAGTTTCATTTACCCAGCAACTAATATTTGAAGTGAATTTCATGAACTTGAAAAGAAAAACGGAAAAAAAATAGTTAAGAATTAATTTTGTCTTTCCAGTTTTCTCAAAATAAGTTTTATTTCTCTTTTTGAGCTTCCGTCAAAGTTTATTTCTCAGGATCCAAGTTATATACAATCAGTCAACAAGTCAGCTTTTTAAATTTGGACTACAATGAGAAGAGTGAATATTATTATCATATTAATATTGTATAAAATTATAACTGATATTCATTTTATTTTAAAAATTATTATTCTCTCATTTATTTCTGAACGATTAAATAAAAATTTTTGTCTGATATAGATATTATTTGCATATAAAATTATTTGATTATCTGTATCATGAAATTAAAAAAAAATAAAATCATAATTTCAAGTTAAAAATTTAAATATCAATTGACTCATTAAATTTTTATCTTACAAATTAAACGAGATGGATTTTTATACATTACTTAAAAAAATAAATTGTATTACTCATTATTTAAAAAAATAGATAATTAACATATTATCCATGATTTACAATAATGTTAATAGTATGATTGATAATTAAAATTTCTCCTCATGTTGCTTACATAGTCAAAGTAGATGACTGATGAATGGGTCAATATTTCAAATCGATTTGGAATATGGAAAAAATTCAAAATTATTGATTCCAAAAAGTAAATATAATTCTCAAATGAAAGAAATCCGAGATATAGTTATAAATCTACAAAAATAATATAATTTACTTTAATATTTAATAATTACTTTGATTAATATTGGGAGAATTATTCCATTTATATCATAAAAAGCTGGATTCTGATAACATCGGATATATAATAATTATATATAAAAAAAATAGTGCTTGGATATGGCCAAGAACCGAATTTTACTAGCGATTGGGAATTTATTTGATGTGATTGATTTGATAGGGAATCAGTGCTTGCATGCCGCAGAACACAACAATGTTTGCCTCACCCTCGTGCTCGTGCATCACCTTCATTATGAATGCTTTTTAATAATACCAATATCAATGAATCATAGTGAATACAATATAAAAATTCAAAAATTTATAAATTATAATACAAATTATAAACAATATAATTTATTTCTAATATTGTATAACACATAAACAAACATACTTAATTACGATTTAAACTTTTTGTTGTACTTGTGTTTTCTTACTATATTTAAAAATAAAAGGTTAATTTTTAATTTATTTTTCTCATTTTTAAAAATTAATATTTTGAATTGAAAATAATTTGAAACAAACTTTTTCTATATTAAATTCGTTTTATAATAATCTTGTTAAAATTAATTCCATGGAATTATTAACGAGTATTTATTTTTTGCTAATAAATACCTCACAATCTCTCAATAAATTTTTTTAATGAGTCCTTGGGCTTATCTCCCAATCTTTCTTTTCATTTAATTATGGTTGGAATTAAAAAATAAAACAGTATATTTGAGACTCTGCTCACTTTTTTATTATTATATGTCTCTCTTTGTTTTCTCAATAATATTATTATGAACAACATAACTCTTTCTCATGTTTTAAATATTTTATATTGAAAAAAAAACATTTCAAAACCCCCATATGAAAATATTTTATTTCAAGAACCAATATAAAAATTCAGTACTCCTATAAACTGAATTTTTAACTAAAATTAACTAAATTTTCAACTTATACTATTCATTTATCAATATTTTACTATAAATATTCTAAAATGTCTTTTTCCCTTTTACAATTGTTGCACAGTTCATTGAGAAGATAGACAAGAGAGACAGTGAGATTCAAATGTCCAGTGGTGTGGAATAGAAGTTCCAGTACTCTCTCACTCAAAAATTAATTACAGTGTGAAAAAAAAATAGAAGCTCTTTTTGAGACTATGTGCTCGTGTGTAAATGTTTTGTTTCTTATTTTTTCAAAGAATTTTGTTCTGAACAAAGTAATTCTAAGACTTAAATTTTTTGTTTTCCATTATTGCACAATTCACTAAAAAGAGAGAGAAAAAAAAGAAGAAGTGAGATTCAAATATTAAGTGGTGTGGGTTTCACTATTTTCTTAATATTTCTTCTCAATTAATTGCAGTTGAAAAAAAAAACTCTTTTTGATGCTATGTACTTACCAATTTTTTTTTATCTGTGTCTCTTTTTCTTTGAAGATATTTTTATTATAAATAACGTAACTCTTTCTAGAACATGAATTTCTCACCTCTGTTGCGTAGTTCACTAGGAAGAGAGAAAAATGAAGTAGTGTGGGTTTTACTACTCTACTAATCTTCCTTCCCAACCAATTGCAGTTGAAGAAAAAATTACTCTTTTCGAGGCTATATGCTTACCCCTTTTTTACCTGTCTCTATTTTTTTGAGACAGTTTTTTTTTAATGAATAATGTATTTACTTTTGCCAAATTTTTATGAATAATGTAACTCTGTCTAAAATATGATTGTTTTACTATTGTTGTACAGCTAGAATTTACTTCTCCACTCCAGCAGGGGACTGAGTATGTTTTATTTAGTTTTAAAATATATTAAATTTAAAAATAATATCATTACTAACTTCCTTTAATTTTTAAAAAATTAATATAAAATAATATTAATTCAAATTAATATAGATTGGAAACATAAAATTAAAACTAATTAATTAGTGAAAAATAAAAAAAATTCAGAATTAAAAAAGTGAATTTGAAGAAAAAGAAAAAATATGGGATTTACCTAAAAAAAGAGAAAAATATACCCCACTTACAAAAAAAAATAAATAAATAAATAAAAAATGGGACCCATTTAAATAAAAAATAAAAAACAAACAAAAAAAGAGAGCAAAGAGCGCGTAATTCAAGGAGTGGAGCTGTACTGTACAACTAATAGTGTGGCTCACCCTCCTTTTTAATATATATATATTGATTCACTAAGAATAGAAAGAAATAAAGTAGTGAGATTCAAATAATAAGGAGCATGGGTTTCTATGTTCTCTTAGTGTATATTTGGAGTATCAATGGATCATCTTAAAA
Source organism: Adenanthera pavonina (assembly GCA_026686845.1). Lineage (NCBI taxonomy): Eukaryota > Viridiplantae > Streptophyta > Magnoliopsida > Fabales > Fabaceae > Adenanthera > Adenanthera pavonina. The sequence continues at coordinate 19,493,154 of JAIVEN010000023.1, read as the reverse complement.
TCTATTCCTCTGTTTTATTTTATTTATTATTTTAAGATTTTTTATATAAACCAATACAATTATTAAATGATTTAGATTATAATAAAATTTGATAATATTTTATCAAAATATCCTTGCATTAAATAATAAAAAATAACTTATATTCTATCTAATATTATTTTTAATAAAAGATAAAATAATAAAAAAAGATAATTAATACTTTATTAATAATTTAAAATGACAGATAAATTAGGATATTTAAAATTTTTTAAAATAATAAATAGAGTGAAATGGAAGGAGTAGATTTTTACATCAAATAATAAAAGCAACTACTACTTTTGCCAAAATCTAGATTTTGGGGTGGTTTTACTACCACCTTAATCAGACTGCTAATTTTTCTTCACAATTAATTGAGGTTGAAGGAAGGGAAAAAAAAAACTATGTTCAAGGTACATGCTTATCATTTTTTTTATCTCTTTCTCTCTCTGAAATATTTTTGTATTGAATAATGGTACTCTTTCTAAAACATGAATGTTTTTAACCGTTGCACGGTTCATTTAAAAAAGAGAAAAAGAAGGGAATCCTCTCTTTGTTTTTTTTTTTTTACTCAGTAGTCATGTGTGATTTTGATTAGCCCTTCTTGTAAATTTTTGGGGCCTCCAGCCTCTAGTAACTCTGATTAATTATTAAATAGAATCTGTATCGCTTTCTCTTAAAAAAAAAAGATAAAGAAAGTAGTGAGATTCAAATGTCAAATGATAAGAGTAATCTATCCTCTTAATTTATCTTTTCAGTTAATTGCGATTGGAAAAGGAACAAATATTGTTTTGGAAGCTCTTTGCATACCTATATTTGAAAGATATAACTCTTTTTAAGACTTGAATTTTTCTACCGATGCTACTCTTTTTAAAAAAGTACATTCAATTCATCATGTTGTTACTGTCAAACATTCAAATTAAAATATAATAAATTTATAATTTTTCAAAAATAATATTATAAGTGCATGATTTTTTGTTGCAAGCACATATTTTACAACTTGGGCATTAGGCGGGTTGATTTAATTATCAAATATTAAAGATTTAGCATTTACTGCTAGCTAGTTCAGCACACCAAATGATTGTGATAACTTGAGAAGATTCATCACACCATTGGGAGCAATTGCTAACATGTTAGGCACACTGCTTCAATCTCTATGAACTGAACCATATTTAACCTTGCACGACCACGAAAATACAATACAAGAATAAAGAACCTCAAAATTTCCAAATGTAGCAAAGTTTTCAGTATGGGCCAAAGGTCGACAGAGTTTTCCGTCCATATTCCATAACCTGGATCCACCTTTTTATAGCAACTTTGCATGCTGATATTTAAAAAATTAAAATGAGTTTTGTGCATTTAGCGTTTGAGATAAGTTGCATTATGAATGGTTTAATTTGATCACAATGTGACTTGTTACAGCAAATATAGATAGTAGACTGTGACTTCTTTTATAGCAAATATAGATTAGATATATTGATATTGATTAAATAAGCAACGCTGAATGCATCATATAAAAGGAATTCAATGATTCAAATAGAATCTCAAATTGAAGTTTATCAATGAATAATAATATGAAAAACTACGTACAAATTTTTTGTTTAACATATGAGGACAATCTTAATTAACGTATACTTTTTAAAATTTCGGCTGTTAACTTAGTAAAAATCACATGTTGCAAATTGTAATAACTTATTGAGTGGCGTAAGTGTTGTCAAAGTTGTTGAAGTTGCTAAACTATGTTCGTATTTAAATTCCACTTCACGTTGTCTATTGCTAAGAATAGGCGGTTTACCCAAAAAAAAAAAAAGATAGAACATTAGATCGGCTTGTTCATCCATTTCCTCCTCGTCAATTTATGTTTTATTAAGTAATGCATGTTATAAAATTAATGAAAAAATAAAAAAAAAATAAAATAAGAGATAGATTTAAATTAAAAAAAATGAGAAGATAATTCTCATTCATTTAAAGTATTGCATAAGTAATATATGGTATTTATAAATTTGTAGCTATGAAAATAGTTTGCGAATTACAATATAATATAAATAAATAATTAATTTATGGAAATTTCTAAGAGTAATAAAATATATGTGATTAAACGTGGACAGAAATGTTAATGATGTCATGTATCACATGCGATGTACTCAGAAACGCACATTCAAATTTTGATATATTTATATTTATTTATACATAAAAAAAAATGTCACACGAGAAAAAAAAATAAAGTTTGGAGAGAAAACTAATAAAGAAAGAGTGAGGGGTATGATGAAGTTCTACAATTTGATCCATTCAAAGCCATCAATGAAGCTAAGTGAAATAAAAGGCTTCGCTTCCTCGTCAGTGAGTTCTCTTGACCATGACACTCTCCCTGCAAATCTGGCTCCTGGTCCCGTGCATTTATACTGTCCATAGAACACAGTCCTGTCCAGTACACAAGAACCATTCCAATCAAACAAAACTAAACTCATCCACATGCATCCCTCCCTATTAATTAATTATAGCAATTAGCAAATATAAGAATGGGATTGGGTGGCGCTATTAAGTCTTTTTCCAATCCCTCTTGCTCATGCTGCTCTGTCCCTTTCTCTGTTTTTTTCTCTGGGCCAACTGAAGTCCTTTTCTATGTTAATTAAATTCTCACTTGTTATTACTTGTCTTCTAACAAGTCAGGAGGCCATAAATCACATCCATGCATGCCTGTTATTAACTGGATCATATTCATGACAAATTTTCAATTACCAAATGAACATAAATTAGGATGATACTTAATAATTACTCTATATCGTTGATCTGATTAATGTTTTGGGAGAAAAAGAAGAAATTGAAAGGAAAGGAGAGGAAAGGAAGATACATTTCACGGTTAGGGTCACCCCAGTTGTACCAGCCTTTGGGAATGATGATATTGTCCATATTGGTGAAAGCGAAGACCACGCGCGAGAAGGGACCCCATGCCCTCCCAAGGTACAGTGCCCCTGACCCCGTGACCTTACAGTGCACAAATGAGAACCCTGTGTCCTCCAATATACTGCTTCTTCCCTGTGCTGTTACCGCCCCTGTATTCTGCGCTATCGCATGCACGTGACATCTCTGCAATACCACACAACCCATTAACATTTTCATTATCCACTCATTTGCAATTGTATTGCGCCACAATCATCTTCTTACTCACCTCGAACAGAGACAGGCCGTCCCCGAATATGAAATCTACTGACCCTTCGATGTAGCAATCTTTGTAATAATGCCTTCCCACATGATCATACAGTGTGTCTTGTGCTCCCAAGAATTTGCATCCTAGGAATGTTGCTGTGTCTGCTGATATTCTCAATGCTACTGCTTGCTTTCCCACTGCTCCTGGTGCTGGAACTGGGGTCGTGTTCTGCATTCACATGTGAAATGTTTGGTTCAAGAAACAGAGGAAAATTATAGGTTGAAATTTGAAACTAGGGGAAGGAAAAGGGTGTTGTTTCAATACTTTGAACGTGATGTTCTTGGCGATGAAATAAGGCGCATTCACAGCAAAAGTTGCTGATCCAAAAGTTCCCAGTGGCTGCCCATTTGGCCCTTTTGTTTGAGCTGTGTCCCCCCATTGAACAATGGTTTTGTCTGCTCCTGCTCCTTGTATGGTTACGAAGGATTTCATAGGCGGGATGTTCACTTTCTCCCTGAACAAATGAAAAAAGAAATGAACTTTCTTTTGTAAAATTGGAAACAGAAGGAAAATGGAGAATGCAGCACTAGAACGTACGTGTAAACCCCTGGTTGGACCTTTATGACGACTCTCACAAGATTAAGGAATGGAAGAGAATCGATCGCATCTTGAATTGACGAAAATTGCCCCTTTGATGGCTTCTTGGAGACGTGCAGAGTGTAAGAGGGAAAAAGCTTGTTTTTTGCTGTTCTGAAAACAGAGTGTTTGAGGCTACCAACGAACTTGATCCATTTCATGAATTGCTGTTCTGAGTATTGGATACGGGTCATGTTGGTGGTCAACGCAGTCCCAGCAGAACGCCTTGGTCGAAGTCCTTTGGTATGGCATAGTGTTGTGCTCGGATTTTGCATCAGAAGAAGAACAAGTAGTAAATGCAGATTCGACATTCTCAAGAGAGAATGTGAGGGAGGAGGATGAGGTTGCTTGGAAGTTGGGTGATAATAGTGCTAGGCCTGTGTCATGGCTTATATACAGCTTAGTTAGTACTTGAGGGTGAACCTGAGGATCAACGAGGGACTCAGTACTCTTCACGGGTGCTTCCATTAGAGAGAGAAAGAGATGAAGAATCTAAGCCTGAATGACAGGTGGCACTTTTCACATAAAAAAAGGTTTGTCTGTTTGAAAACCTTTGGTCACTTTTCTTTTGTTGTTATTGTTTGGTTTCAGCCCGTGAGCTCCTCTCTTTCTGTTTGTGTGTGATCGTGAAAATATTCTTGTGGGGGATACCCACTTGGGTCGGGTTGGGTTGGGGCTGTGCTCTTATATTACATGTAAAATATATTAATCCCCAACTTTCTTCAATCATCAGCGTTCGACCATTGGACCGTCATAAAATGTGATGAGATTCCCTGATGTGGTGAGTTGATGAGTGTCATATGAGCACTTTCAGTGGCTGAGATTAATTCCCATTTACAAATTCAAAGCAAAGTGGTGAGTCTGAGAAGCTATGTGGGCTCTTAAAGAGGACTTGGCAGAGTCATAAAGTGAGGGATGCAAAAAACTTGGAAGTAGGACAAATAGTCAAAAACTACTACGTTGCTGAGAAATCGTATGTAGGCCAGTAGAGGTGGTGAGGTCAATGACGGTCCATAACACACATGGTATACTAATATTTTTTAAATTCTTTTGCGGTGAACCCTCGTATTTTATGTCATAACTTTTTTGTTTTGTTGGCATCGTAATTTTCCAAAATCTACTTTGGACATAGCACAATAGTATCACGTAATGTATCTTTACTTGTGTTTTGATTTTGGGTAATCAATCGATCTCCTCCTCTTTCTTTCTACGTTTTTGTTTCAAGGAGGTGCATTTTTTTTTCTTTGGGTAGACTCTTACTGCATCCTTGGATCGCACTAGTCCAGTCATGTTTAGATAGTTTTTATTTCTTTTTTTCTCCCTTGAAAACTTGTAGCATACCTATTATCAAACAACTGTAATTCAAAATTTCTGCATGATAATGAAATATTCTTGTAACAAAAAAATTAAGATAAAAAGCTTTTAAATCCTAGTATTGAAGAAGAGGCGCATGGTTAGTCTAGCTATCCTCAATAGTTTTTGGGTTAATTAACTGGGATTCAAGTCTAAACAATAATAGTATTCTAAAGTTAATAGAATCTGGCTTAAGTGAGTTCAATAACATAACCAATTTTGTACTCTTCAATTTTACTATTATATAATTTACTATTTACTATTATATAATTTATGTCAAAAAGAAGGAAAAAAAACAAATTATGTGACTTGCTTGTAAATAGTATTTTTTGAGCCGCATGATTTGATTGATTGTATTTAATTATCTGAGGGATGGAATGATTTAAATTTGAATTATTTGAAGTTAACATAAATTGTATTTCTTCGAATGCAGCGCAATCTACGAGTCATTCATTCTAGTTTCTGTAATATTTGTCTTTTACATTACAAAATTCTTTTCTAGCAAATAAAAACTGATTAAGCACCCCAGCTTTTAATCAAAAAATGCATTTATTTATTTATTTTTAAATAAAGGTGATCTATCATTGTTGAAATGATTCCAAGAAACTAACAAACTGCTTTAATCATATTAAGAAATAACACGTGCGAAAGTTCTAGATAAGATCCACAAATTAAACTCTACATTATAGGAAGTAAAAGTAATTATGCGTTTATGTTGGAAGGGCTTGCAAAAAGACAACTAATTTAAGGGATCCGTGACAGCAAAAAACCAAAAAGTTGCAACGACAACATCAATTACTTTATCTTGTGTCAACCTCCCAGCTGTCATTGCCTCCGTCTCACACTCCCATAGGAGGTATGCCAAACATTCATGGAGAAACCAACCAAGTCTATGCCCATCCACAACAATTTTTTTATGTAAAAAAGAAATCGAATGGTTGATCCCCCCACGGGACCCGTTCTAACAAAATATTGACGTGAACCTCAGCATTTTTATTATTGGACTCAATTCAAAATCAGTTTCTTTCCTAATAATTTCCAATTGAATTCCACTAGTTCAAACAAACAATAGACTTCTAAAACTCATAAGGTTTACATATATTGGGAATGAAACTAGACTTAATTTAACTCCTGGATAAACTACCCACTGTACAGATCAAGGGACTTTGATATCCCAGATAGCATCAAGAGCAGCTAGAACATCCACTAGATGGGTTAGCTCCTATACCTTATTTACAATTTTAACTACTAGAATTGACACTGCCTATGTACAACCATTCCAAACCGAGTTTAGCTAACTTTACTTCCAAACTTTGATAGCCCCGTCTCTACTACTTGATAATAAGAGTCTTTGGTTTAACTTAACAGAAACCAGAGAAAGAATAGAATCACGGTGGCATCCTGCAGGATCAGTGGCAGCAGCCGTGAGGACTGCCTTTGCAGTCAACTTGTTTGTAAGAGGACGTCTCTTTGTCTCCTGTTTAAAAGTAGAAAGTTCAATCACAGCTGCCTATGTTCTAAATAAGTTGGACAAATGAACATCCTCAATGGAGACATGAACAATCTAAGAACAAGGATTAGGATCAAGCAGAGTTTAGACAGGAAAAACAGTTAAATGCATGAAAATTCACATGATAATAAGAGGAGATTTGACCAATAGAAATCAGGGAATTGAGTGAATATGCATGAGAATGTTGAGATTCCCATTAACCTGTCATACATGCAAGTTTGCTGAGTGTTTTAAAACCAATTCCAGATTTGTGAAAAAATAATGAATACAAAGGAATATGTGATGGAAAGAGGACCACTCCATAAGAAAAAATGGCATCCATGCACCAATATTTCCTCATCTTTGTGGCTTTCAAGAAGCTAAGTGAGGGAAAGGAAGAAGGACTAACAAATATACCAACGTTAATTTTTGTAAGCTAGGAAAGCATTAAAGCAAACTAATTCTTCTAGCAAATGTTACTAAAAGCACAGCTAGGTCAGTCAAATTTCTAGGATTGTTTGAAAGGAATCATGCTAATTCATTGTAGTTGGAAAAAGATCTACTTTACATTTCAGGAGCCATAAAGATAAGAATGGTGAAGCTTAAGCAACCTGAAGCAAACTAATGAAGTTTCATGGGAAGTTGATGACTACAGTTCAGAGTGACCAGAATTATATTTCGATTTAGCCTGTAAGAACCATAGATGCACCCACTATGCCCTTGCTAACCCCTCAAACAGGCAAGAACAACACGCACAATAAATTACTGGAATACAACATTCTGTGGAAACATTAATTACCTGTACAACTTGCACTCCAAAACTAGATTTTGTTTCATAAAAATCATCATGCCCTGCTCCTTTTAAGTCAGGTCCACAAATGCAGTAACTTTTGTCAGGACTGCATAAAAAATACAGATATATGCAGTCAGGTCATTATCACAATAGAGGAAAGACAAGTGAATAACAATTAAGTTCCATGAGAAACCTGTGGTGATCCCATCGACGTATCTTCAAGTCAGTACCCGCAGTCAATAAATCACCCCCTGGCAAGGGAAGCAATGAACGAATACCAGGAAGACGAGGAGGAGGTTCATTTAGTTCATTAACTCTATACTTGGAATTGACGTTTCGCCTCAGATCAGGTTTAGAAGTTCCCTTGCTAGAAGATCTAGCCAAGGCCCAAGGAAGTTCAGACTTTTCTATATCACTGTCATAATTGGTCACTTTCAATACCTGAAGGAAGAAAATTACTAGTCAATGATAAGAATATTGTTATAGGCACAAAGGCAAATCTAAGATGATTCGACACAGTGAGAAGCAATCAGGATACTGGTGCTTATTCCAAGCATTATTAAATTGAGTCATCATAAATTATTATACAATGCTCCAGCGTACTCATGTGATAAAAGAGGTAGACTTCAATATAGAACCATCTATTCTCTCAATAAAAAGAAATATGAAGTTTGCAGGTATACATCTGTTGAGGCTGGATTTGTTCTAGAGCACATTGCTTTTACTATCTACAAAAAACCACAAAACAGAAACCACGTACCTGGTGGCAGCTACCATTCTCCGCATTCCAAAGAGAAACTTCATTGCTACCTGCAGCCACATAAACAAGAGGCCTTGCACTTGAAGATAAAGAGGCATTAGGAGGAGGAAGGAAGAGACACATCTTTTCTATAGGGCAAGCAAGGGAATACTGCCAAGAGTTCACAGGTATAAGAAATCTCAGATCCCAAAGAGTAAGCACACCCCTGGATGACCCTGATACAAACCAATCACCACAAGGCCCTACTACCAGAGACAGAATATAGCCCTCCTCAGGAGTAACTTTTCGAGTCCATGAACTGGAAATGGACCTAGTATCCCACAGATGAATACCACAGTTCTGAGTGCTAAACATGATTGTATAAGCATCCACAGGGTAGTTCAACAGGTTGAGGATGGCACCCTCCTTGATATCCTTCTTTGTGATGTCAGCAACACCAGAATACTTCTCAACAACATTTCCTAGACCTCTAGAGATATGATCAACAGAAAACATATGAATTAATCCATCGCATGCTCCAACTAACACTCGGGCAGAACCCCGAAGCATTGTTGCACATAATGCTCGGCTTCCATCCAGGTGATAAGTTAGCCTTGACCTGAATGAAATATCCTTTTCCAGCTTCCTAGAATCCCATATCTTGACTGTAGAATCATCAGATGTGCTCACAAAGAAGCTATGATCAGTAGAAATTGCTACTTCATTCACAGATGAACGGTGTTCCTGAAGGTGTGCAACCAACACCCCACGGGGCCTCCAACCAGAATCAGGAATGGATGTTCGAGCAAAAGATGGAAATCCTGATGCATCAGTTTGGGGGGTTGTATCTTCGAGTGCAATCGAACCACCTTTGATATCAGTAGATAATCCCACATCTTGAATTTTGCTATTAATATAGGCTGTCTCATTTTCCCTGCCATCTGGTTCATGCACTACTCGATAGAACTGTTTAGAACCATTGCTGATGCTGAAAGAACCTGAAACAAACTTTGGAGCTGGAACTGAACTAGCCAAATTAAAGGACTTGCTAACTGGACTAACCCAAGGCATGGTGGATGAACTGATACCAAGAGAATTCATTTGTAGTGGAGAATCAGATGCTCCAGGGGGAATCCCCATTGCCCGCCTATCCATGCTGAAAGAATACAAAGGTATGCCATTTGATGACTTTTCATATGGCAAACTGCTACAACTAACCTGAGGTGACATCAATCCAGAGAACTGTAACTTCTCCAAGCATTGGGGATCACGATGTCCCACTGCACTGAAATCATTATGCATAAAGGTCCCCATATTTCTCAACTTTTTTGTGTCATCTTCACAATCAGTTAGCCCTGGCTGTTGGAAGCCGGTTCCAATAGATTGCTGGCCCCCAGGGCCTTGTCGCTTGTCAGGCCAGCTCTTCAATGAGTCCAACTCCTCTATTCCTTTTCTCAGTAAATCCATTTCCCATAGTTTAGATTGTGATGATGAGCTATACCATATCTTTCTCTGTCTTTCTAACATGTCTGAACTCCTTGAATTCTCCAATACTTCATGGAAAACCTGTCTTGAGACAGGAGGTTTTAAGCATGAAAAAAGGGCCCTTACAGAAGCTAGAGATACAGGTTGTCTACGGAGGAAGGGTCTTATAAAAGGAGCAAGATAAACATAAGAATCTACTGCACCCAAGCTCTCACTGCTAGCAGCAATGAAAGAGACCACCGATCTACGTACCCACTCACTAGGATAACACAGTAACGGAAATGCACGCTCCATCATTTCAAGCAGTATCCTCTTCCTGAAGAAACCACTTTTGCAAAGAATGGTCAAACAATCTAAGGCTCTGACAATGACTGCCTCTGTTGTGTCGCTTAAAGCCTGCTCAATGTAAGGTAAAAGATATTCTTCTACACTTCTTTGGCCCACAAAAAAGCAGACATATACGATCTTCTCATAGAACACAGACCGTAATTGTTCATCCCGATCATTGAGGAAAGCAGGGAGAATGGGTAAGAGAAAGTCATTACAATGTCTTTGACCAAAGAAATAACACAATTTCCCAATGTCCTGAAGGAGTGCTCTTCTAATATTTGGTGTTTGCTTAGGACCCATAACAAGTTCCTGGACAACCTCTGCAATTGATTTCCTCAGCTGCAAAAGTTGCACGTCTCCATTTATCCTCTGCAATCTTCCAGTGGTCTGACTGGATGATATCAATGACTTCTGTGTTGAACTTAATTCATCAAGGACGCCTGCCTCACTCAAACTTATTGAGTGTATCAAGAACCCATAGGCAGTTAGTGCCAGCTTAGCTATATTGCTGGCATAACATATCCTCACACTTTCCTCTGATTCATCAGGAAGCATAGAGAGCATCGGAAGTATGTATTCAGGAAAAATCTTTGCATCACTGGGTGGAAAATCTCGTACTAGGGGCAGAATGTCACACAAAGTCTCTAATGCAGCACAACGCACAATTGCTGATGAATCTGAAAGCATTGCAATAACATATGGGATAACACGCTGCAAACGATCTTCATCATCAGTATATAATGCAGAAGCCTTTAACAAGAGCACAGCTGCCCTCCTCAAGTGAGGCAACTTGATATTGCGAATGCAGGAGCACAGCAAAGAAGTAATCAAAACCATGCCTTCACATTTCATACTATCCTTTGGTAGTGGTAAGAAAGGCATTCCAAAAGTATCTGATTGGCTATCATAATCAGACATCAGCAAATTCAAATCATTCATTGTAATGCTTTTCAGAAAGGGATGGTCATTTCCTCGAAATGCATTGGAGATAGTTTGAAGTAGCTCACCAGGAGATTGAAAGTTTTTTAGACTCTCAGGAAAGGTAGAATTGGGTGCATTTACTATTACATGTCGGGGACCAGATAAATGGTTATGGGTTTTAGCATCCCTCAGTAGGCTACTGATATCACCAAGAAGTTCATAGTGATCAGGGATTAACCCATTTCCTATCTCATCTCTCTTTATCAGGGAGTCCTTCATAAAATTGACATTTTCTTTAGCAACAATCTCTCCCAAAAGTTCACCAGAAGCAACAGCTACCTCCTCGGATGATTTACTGTTCATCATTTGTTTTAATATCTCCTGGAAAGCACTTTGACATAATAAAACCTATATAGATAGATAGATAGATAACATGTGAGTTACAAGAAGCAGCAGATCATAAAGGACTAAAATATTTCAGTAAAGCCCCGTACCTTCATATCAGAATGGAGGGGGCTCCAGCAGCGGTAAAAATCATGCAAAAATGGTGAGAAATAGGTTGGGAACACAATTTCTGCATATTCCCTCAGGTAGCTTTCAGCAGAAAATCGTGACTCTGGTTCTAATTGAATCATGTGTAATATCAATTTACGAACTCCAGGATCTGGTATCTGAAATCATTATGACATGCAATATCCAAAATAATAAAGCATGCTATCAGTATAGTGGGTTTCTATCTTTCTTTCCTTTCCCCCTCTGTGTGTGTGGTTGTCATGGGGGAATAGACGCACACACCCTCTCAGAGACAGAGTATACCTTCTCAAGATGTTGGCTAGGATCATAGTGCCCTCTGCGATAAGCAAGAAGTTGAGAAAGTTCAAATAGAGGCTGTCCCTCAAGGAAAAGTTCTGCAATTACACACCTGAAGCAATAAAAATAATAAGTGAACCTCAGAAAAGAAAGAAAACAGTAATTAAGATAGTATGTAAAGCCAACTAAACATGTTTTTCCATACATTACATGAAATTTAAGATAAGTCACATTGTTCATGGCTTATAAATAGTGCGGTTTACCATATATTTAATATTTCATATTGTTTAATACTTGTCAGTTATACAAAAAGATCTGATTCACAGGTGACATAATCTGTCGAGACAATCCCCCTTTTATGTCACCCCTCCTCTCTCAAAGGAAAAAGTGAAAGAAAATCAGGTTAAGGTTTTCAAGAATGAATCAATACACCAAAAGTTGAGGCATAACCATGTCAGATATGCATATGATACCAATATGTGTACTTTACTTCAGCAACTGTATACGATACATTTTATCTGAGACATTTTGAAACAACTCAAAATACACTGTAATGGCTTAAGTGCTTACAAAGGATATTAATGATGTTAAGATGAATATTGGCAACTAATTCGCATTAAAAACTCTAGTTTTAATTTGCTTTATACTTTTACTTGTAGCTTGTTATAAATATCTTATTTTACACTTGAAAATTTTGTTGAAGACTCAATTTTTCTTTCTTGTTAATTACTTTTTTCATGTGTTAACTTCCCACACATACATCCCAGAATGGTTGTAGGGAGAGTGGGACTGGATTTAAAAGGAGATATAACCCATGAGGCCAAGATTAATAGCAACTGGACCATGAAAATAATATAAATTGTCTTGAACAAAAATCACATATGGTCTCCTTCATTGAAAAGCATCAGATTCCCAACCTTAACCTCCTAGCATTTTCAAGGAAAAAAGTGATGCCTTCCATTCATGATCCATCCACACCCCTTGAATTATATTTATTGTTCAACATAGAAGACTGATTAACACACTAAAAAATTGAGATCCTCATAGCTTTTACCACACAATATTCTACTCAATAATGCAAGTTCATGTAACACAAATGCTGAAATTTAAAAAAAAAAAAAAGGTGAAAATAAATCAATATCAAGCTAATACACATTTCTACCATTAGCTCACCACAAGCAGCACTGCACTGCCTTATTGACATCCATGCAAATGACAAATATTACTTTTTTTTTTTTTTTGCTTTGGTGAGGCAGTTATTTGATGCACATTACTATATAGTAACCAATATATGGGTAAATGAAAAGCTAAAACAAGTTCTCCAAGATAAACAGTAAAATTATTGCAGCAAAGAATACCCACCCAACCGCAAATATATCCATAGATGGCTTTAAAGAAGCATCTTGTGCTACCTGCACCTCCCCTCCATGTTCATAAAATCTCTGACAGCCAAACAAAGATTAAGAATAGTAATAAGAAAACCATGTTAAGGATGGAAGAGTAGCTAGAAAAATAAGAGAGGAAACACACACAAACACATGCCTAGTGGCATACTACAACTAAGACTGACATTTTGCATTGACAATGGAAGTTTTTACTTCAAATAAACCAAGAACTATTGGGTGCTCTGAATTTTGCAACCAACGTAAAAAAAGAACTAGAATTAGTGCTCTAAAATCGGGACAGACAATATGATCATCTCACTTTCAATTCTCAAGAAAAAATGCATATCATTTGTAGGCATGTGATAGACAAAAAATAATAAGAGAGGGAGGGGCATCATAAACTCATATAGTTTATTCTAAGGAACTTGCTGAATTATTAACAATTTTATAATTCCTTTTAACTGAAGGTTACATGGTTAGCATTCGACTGACATATTTTTTGCTAAAATTTTAGTATTCATTAAATAAAAAGGACCAAGATAAAAACAGCAATCATATGCTATAGTTTAAAAAGTAACATATGAGATCCAACTCTAAGTCAATAGTAGTATAAAAAGTGTCTTAATTGAGCAAACCAAATTGAAAGAAAAAGTAATTATTGATGTAAATAATGCAAATTAATATAGAAGAGAAAAGAACTGACCTCAGGCGCTAGATAACACAGCCTTCTTCCACCAGTGTCAAAGAAAAAAGAAAAATCCGAGGGGTCATCATATGGAATGTAAGTGGGCTTGAAAGATGCAAAGTCAGCAAGGTAAAGCCAATTCCAGGATGTAATCAGCACATTCTCACACTTAATATCACCTTATAAAATGAAAATTTACAAAAAAAGAAAAAAAAATCAACATATTGCCAGACAGAGGCACAAAGTTTTAGCCAACATGTAGGACAGGAACAGCACAAAATAAATATTTGGGATAGTATCGACAGTAGCTCCAAACTTGTGGAACCATAGAAAAATAAAAGTACTTTAGTGGCCATAAAACCCATCAGCTAATTGACCATTCTCTATCCTTTATGAGGCTAGTCTACAATTAACCCAATACTTACCATGACATACTCCCTTCTCATGGCTCTGTTTCACGGCTAGAAGCAACTGTAATTGACCCAAAAAAATATTGTTAAACAAATAATAATATCATCAGACATTTAAAATTTTAGCAATCAGGACGAGTGAAGAAGACCTGAAAAGCCAACCATTTCTTCTCAACAAGACTGAGAAAAGGTCGGGTACTAAGTCGATCATGCAGATTATGGAAGAAATATTGCCTCAAGAGATATGCTGCTTTATCTGTTTCTTGCCAAAACTGCAAGGTGACACTATCACATGAGGAATTTAAACAGCCTTGCTCTGCTCAAGTGCCAAAAAAGTTCAAAGGAAAAGAACGCCAAATTCTTCTAAGATTGCCCTATAACAACCTTGGAAACACAGAATTTCCACCCATTTAGGCATTTTACTTCTGCATAAATACTTAGCGCATTTTTTGGGCTTAAATAAGACCACTTCTGTTTTTCAGTAACCAATCATATTGTGAAAATTACCTCAAACTACACTATACTTAAGCCGAAAATAATATAGTCAAAACTAAAACACAAGGGTTGCGAAGTTTAATTGATTAACATCATCCTCATCCTTACTTGTTTTTATCTCAATTGAGAGTTCGAGCTGAAACAAAGTAAAGCTTTCTGCTTTGAGAACTCAGCAAAGTTCAGAACTTCAGTTTTTTTTTTTTTAATTAAATTTGTTCAGCTACCGAACATGGAGTTAGCTTTTCGGGCATCATAAAAGAAAATGATGCAAAATCATTAGAATAGGACCTGAAAGGGCCAAACGTGAGGGTGGTCAATGCCACGAAAAATGTCTCTAATCTGACTCAGACGGCGTTCGTACTCTCTGAGATCGATGAAGTCACCACGCTTGAAATAGACCTTGACCAGAACCAAACCCTCGTCATGCTTGCACTGAATAGACTTGAAGAAACGGCCACGGCCCAAAACCTCCTTCAAGACGAGATTGTAGGTGGAGGGCAGGTCATGAAGATAGTACTCCGAAGCCGAAACCTGCGTTGTGCGCGCGATTTTGTTCCCCATCGAATGCAAAATTTATCACATTCTCAGGATTTTACAATCCCCATCGCTCCAACCTTTCATCGATGCCCAGTACTGATCAGCTTCCCGGGATTGGGCAGCGGGTAGCGTAATTTGAATAAATACGTTTAGATGATTCGGTTTGATTTGGGACAATTGAAATCTTCTCTTCCCTTACAACAGGAGAGCCGATCTTACGTACAGTTCCAACGAAGCAGTTCGTTCAATTGGCGTAAACGAGGATGCTAGTGGAACAGTGCAAGCACTTGTTTAAGATATTCTTGAAGGTAAATTTATAATAGTGGGCTAGGGCCTTCGAAATCTTTTTTTTTTTTAGACAATACTGTTAAATTTTAGATTCATAATTTGTTTTTTGGTAAACATACATTCATAAATTTTACAGCCCATAAAAACAGAATTACACAACTACTATGGTTTTCTTTTATCCATGATTATTGTTTATACAAAAATTAAAATAGTGTTTACTCGAAATAAATTTGGAGCTTAAGAAATGGAAATAAAATTTGACATTCCAATGAGAATTTTATTTGGTGTATTGAAAAACTAATAAGTCAGTTATTCACACACACAGTGAGGTAAACGATTGATAAAAAAGAAAAAAGTTAAAAACTACCAGCTGCAAATATTATAAAAATGTTAGTGGTGGCTAGTGTGTAAATTTGAGGATATAACTGATAAAATAAAGTCAAAGAGAAAGAAAGAAAGAAAGAAACTGGGGTGAAACAGCCAAATGCAAATCTAATTCCTAATTGAAATCCCGCAAATAACTTTGCTTTTTTGGACTGAAATTCCCATAAATAACTGAAGTTAAAACATAAAGGCAGGCATGAATGGAGCATAATAACAAGCACCAAGGTCAATGAAATGCATCAGGAATATGAAAGAGATAGCAGGTTGGGAGGCAAGTATGTGGTTCTCTCCTCTGTTACCTTCACGGTAAATGTGTCTGAGGTCTATGGACCAATCTCTAAGTATAAGCTCTCTAATACTGGAGACAAGCCGTCGAAGCTTAGGAACAACTATAAGATCTTTAGAAATGATACTATAAGCACACAGGCTATCTGTCAGAATTTGAACTTTTCTGAATCCCATATTCTAAGCTAAAAGGAGCACATTCTTGGTTGCCCAAAGCTCAGCATTTGTGATACTACACATACCCAGATTTCTACAGATCCAGCTCCCTTGGAAATCTCTTATTAAGCCTCATGTTCCAGCAATATTAGCAAGTCCTTTGACAGCAGCATCACAATTCACAGTAACCCAATCATTATAGGGTTTAAACCAGCTAATCAGATTCACAGATATAGATATCTGACTACAGCTAAAGGTATCATAATTGTGTGTAGTGCTAATTGCTATAACAAGAATAGAAACTCTTAAAGAGTACATATCTTTGGTCTCATGCGTGAAAATGGCTTTGTTTCTACTATCCCATAATGTCCATCAAGCAATAGCAAAAATAGTGCACCAATTGGTTGGCCAAATCTGTTGCTGATTGGTAAGGTTGGATGCAAACCAAGAATCAAAGGGGCCAAAAAAGAAAAAGAGGGCAGCAAAGTGGCAGCGAGCAAAGATTGCCACGAGGTTTTTGCTCTCTCACAATTTCGAGGAACATGATCAATGCCATCTTCATCCCCAGACTAGAGTTGGCATATCCTATCTTGAGTCATATGTTTCCGTCCTCTTTCCTCGTTAGTCAACAAGTCATTCCTGAGGACAAGCCAAATAATCATTCTAACTCTTTGGCAACCTTTCCATTTCCTTATTAGTGTGTGATTCTCTTCCAATGTTTCTTCACATATTTTCCGTTCCCGTGAGTGGGAATTTATATAACATAATATTCTTATTTCTTTTCATAACATGCTACACAAAGTTTTGGATCATAATTTTTTTTGGGGTTAAATTTAAGGAGACATGCACTGTTTGAATTTCAATAAATTTGTTGTATCCCATTTTATTTTTATCCATTTTTTATGTGTTTGGTTGGATGAGGGAGAGAATTTTCCTCTTACATTTTGGTTGAACCAAATAAGAGGATCTTCCATCTCTTTGATTGGTTTAAAAAAAAATTACCCCCTTCCTCCTCCCCCCCCCCCCCCAAAAAATGGTTTAAAAGAGGAAAACCTCCCACTCCTCCAAATTGAGATTTTTTAGAAAAAACTTCCTTTCCCTTCTATTCCCCTCATTAATTCATCTTTTCCCCTCCATTATCGGCCCCTCCCTCCCAACTACTCTCCCCCCTCCAACCAAACAGGCCTTGGTGAAAAGTTTTCAACTCCTTTCGAATAGATGGGCCGAAAAAACAATAATAGACCCCATACATTTTGCCTTCCAGATATTCGAGTTAGGGGTGTTCAATGGGCCCGGCGGTCCGGTTGGCCCGGAGTGACCCGGTCATTTCGGGCCGGGTAAAAAAAAATTTATAACCTAGAACAAAACCGGGCCAAACAAAGGATCAGGCCGGGCCGGGCCGGGCCGCGGGCTAGTCACACTCCCGTCCCGGCCCGGATATATATATATATATATATTTTTTTTTTCAATTTTCTTATTTTTTTTATATGTTAAAAATATTGAATAATTTATATAATTATTTTTCCTTCATATGCATCATGTAATAAATTAATTTTATAATTATAATAAATACATTTTATTATTCCAATTTTTAATTTTATTTCAAATTTTAAATTTATTTCATAACTTAATATTATATAAAATAAATAATGTATAATTGTTGAGTATTTATAATTTTGATAAATGTTATTTTTTAACCTAATATTATTTCCTATAAAGAATATATTTTAAATGAAACTAGTTATATTTTTATTAAAAAATTAAATTTATTTATTTTTTTTTTAATATTTTTTATACTGGGCCGGGTTTGGCCCGGCCCGGTATTGACTCGGTCCTGGCCTGATGAAGGACCGGGCCATACCGGGCCGCGGGCCCATTTTCTCGACCCGGGGGTGTTCCGGGTCGGACACCGGGCTGAGGTGATGCCCGGCCCGTCCCGACCTATGAACACTCCTAATTCGAGTGCTTATTTTATTTGTGTTCTTCTCCCAGCAATTTTCTTTTCTTCTAAGAAAAAGTGGGACCAACACTCTCTCCTACGTTATTCTCAACGCTGATATCTTTTGTATTTAAATAAATATAAATAAATAAGTGAAATTTGTTTTTTACTAAATTTTTTTAATAAAAAATTGAAAGGTTTAAAATCGGAAAATCTTTTCTTGTATTAGCAACAGAAGAAGGATGAGGAAATTTTAAAAAAGAAAATTCCGATGCAATTAGTAGGGTAACAATTAGGATTCAACTTTTAAAATAAATATTGATATTGATATATCTATTTTTATATAAACTATCGATTAATCGATTTAATAACACGAAAATAAAAAATTATTTAATAATATGCGTACAATTATTTTCATGGATTTTTTTTTACCGATCAGTTTCATGAAATCAAACTAGAGAAAAGTGGCTTTTCTTATACTGTGGCAACTTGGTCTTAAACAACATCAAATGCTAGGAGGGTGAGTGAATGAGGGCCCGTTTGGATTTCAGTTAGTTAAAAATGAGTTTTGATAGAATTGATTTTGTAACGTAGTTATGATAAAAATTGGTTTTGAATTAATGTGTTTATATTTGGATGATTTATTTGAAAATTGGTTTTAATAAAACTCATAATTTTTCTCTAAATTGAGCTTAAACTTTATCCCATGATTAATTTAATTTACTTGGACTAAAATTTAATTCGTATTTATTTAATTAAGAACATAATATATCTGATATAATATTTTTTTACAGGTCATGATCTATAAAAATTAAAATTTTGCAAGGACATTTTAGTCAATAGATAGTATAAATTTTATAAAAATTTTATTTTCCTAATTTTTTTATTTTTTCTCATTTTTATTGATCTATTTTTATCTGACTTTAAAATAAACATAGGCAAAAATGGAGAACCAAACGGAAAAGCATGGCTGAAGCTGCTTCTCGGGGGAATGAGTTTAGGAGCAGGAATGAGTTTCTATCGGGATGCAAAAGAATTGCCAAACACATATAAAATTAGATCAAACTCATTTTAAGCTTCAAACCCCGTTTCAAACGGGCTACCAAACAGGGCCTCAGGAATTTAGCCCATTACTCGACCGTGACTTCCAAAGTTAAGCAATTGATGTTGCAGGAGATGACTCATTAAAGGCTACATCGACTGTCAAGGGCCCCTTTCTTACATGAGTTTAACAAAAATCAAATTAAATTTTTTTCATAATTATATTAAATTTGTATATTTTTATTTTTAAATAAACATTTTCTAATTGAAAAAAATCATGCTATTTTAATTTTTTAAATAAATAAATTATAGAGAACCTCTAGCAACCTCCAACAAAATGATACCCAACGAAGAACTGAAGAGAGAAAATTTCAAAAGTAGTCCGGGTTGCATATGTTGAATTTGATCCTATGTACAAGAGCAACATAATTTCAACCACATCAAGTAGATCCAGGATCCCAGAAACGTAATCAAAACGCTTCGTCTACTTTCAATACTACTTTCAATAGCTTATTAATCCTGAACCATCATCACTCAAAACTAATATTTACATATCTGGAAGTTACACGAACCAGACACCAAATCAAATCACCGCCATTTTTCAGCATCAGACAGTGGCGACCTCTTCTGGATCTTCGAAGTTTGGGTCCTTCGCATCCAAAGCCTCATGCTTGTGTCCGATCTCAACATCCGAGTAGCCGGGGCCGATCCAGGTGAACTTGCCTCCGTGACCTCCCTTCTTGGGCGATCCGTTCATCCCCGTCGCAGATTTCCGATCCTTTCTCATCTCCGAAGACGACTTCCCATTCGATTTGAGACTCTTCCCTGCGTCCTTCATTCTCTCTCGGTGGCTTAAAAAGCAATCTCACAGTCCGCACAGCAATTTACCCTCCACTGAGCGAGTAAGGCTGGGACTGTAAATTGGATTTATATAGAAGGATGACGAGGGCAATAATGTCAATTGAAAAATCATTTAGTTCCGGTGAGTCTGTGGGCGTGTGGAAGACTGTGATTAGACGGAGGTTGGGATCGGATAAGGACGATAATGGGGTGGGGGAATCCTAGTATGCAGTAAGGAGCACGTGAGATCGCGATGCAGTCCGCCTTGACCGTCTAGGATATACAATCTGTGGTCATCACGTGGCTTGGCTGTACTATGGCCAGCCGAGCTAAGTGACATAGTTTTCGAGTCTGCCATGCTAGACTTTGACTTTATCACCGTATATTACTGAAACAAACTCCACGTTGGCTCAGTATAATTTTGACTTGTTCCGTAAGAAAATCAACGCTAATTTGAGTACACTTTTTTATAATTTACTCCTTAGACTTTGTTTTGTCATATATTTTTTAAAAAATTTTAGAGGGAGAAACCCTGATTTGATTCAAAAAAATTGGAGGAAATTTAATATTCTTTGATCCCCTATCTCACCCATTTATTTCTCCCTTTAAATTAAATATTTTTGGAAGAAAATTGAGTAATAATTATTCAATTTCTCTTCCTAAATTAAAAAAATTTTTATTAAAATTTTTCAATCTCACTAAATAAAAGAATTTTAAAACTCTTCCAGTTTCTTCCTTTTCAATTCTCTTAATTAAAATTTCTTCAATTTTCTTTTCTCAAATTCTCTCAATTGAACTAATTAGACCCTTAAAGTTTAAATACTTCAATTCAAAATATAAGTTTTATTTAACTAATTATCTAGGAAAAAAATTATTTTTTCTCATTAAATCTATAAAAAAATATTATTTGTCAATAGTAACCCTATTTATTACATTACATTTAAAATTTATTATCTCTTTTATATTTAATTATAAATAAAAATAAAATAAAAAAAATATTTAATATCATAAAAATGATCAAATAAGATTTATATTTTAGACAAAAAAAACTTTTGAAAAAAATTTATATTTTAGATTGAAAAAAATATATTATATTATAATAAATATATATGATATTAAATATTAGGGAACAGTGATTTTCTAGTGCACATATTTTATCTTCATTTTTAAGTTAGTCCCTTTAATTTAAGAGCATGTTTAGATAGACAAAATAATAACTTATGAAGACTATAATTGTTTATTTTACAAAATATCAAATACACTGACTTTTTAATAAGAATTTATGTTTTAAATAAGTGATGATGAGAGAAGTTAATTTTTTCTGCTTATAATAATAACTTATCCACCCATAATTACTTATTTTACTTTTTCTTCTTATTATCGTCTCAATAATTACTTATACTCCCAAAATTTAAATATATTTCTTTTTCTCAAAATCATTTATAAGATAAAAACATTCAAACATAAATCACTTTTGACATAATTAATTATAAATAATCACATGTCCTCATAATCAAATATAAATAAATTAATTTAAACACACTAAATTTTTTCAAAAAACTTCTTAAAAGTTTACAACTGTTACATACTCCATCCTTATTGGTAAAAAAAAAAATTTATGCTTATACTATCAAAATCTTAAAATGCAATCCTTAAAAGTGCTGAAGTAGACTAATACCGTTAAACAATATCAACTTGATTTTTTTATCTACCTAATAATCATTTATACTTCCAAAATCTAAATACATTTATTTTCTTAAAATTACTTATAAGTTAAAAATATATAAACATAACTCACTTTTAACATAATCATTTATCCTCATAATCAATTATAAATAATCAGTTGTCCTCATAATCAAATATGAATAAGTTAATTTAAACACACACTAATTTTTTTCAAACAACTCCTTAAAAGTTTACAACTGTTACATACTCCATCCTTGTTGGTTCAAAAAAGAAAAAAGTTACATAGTTAATCCTTATACTATCAAAACCTTAAAATGTAGTTCTTGAAGCAGTGTTTTGAGGATTGGATGGTCGGATCGTCACCTAGGGACAAGAACGACTTGTTTTTTAGTTTTAAACTATTTTAGGGGTTGAACCAGGTTGGATTGCTTTGAATCATTTTTTGACCCGGGAACCGGAGTGATTTTTAGAGAACCAAATGATTTTTTAAATTGTGTAAAATTCAACTTAAATTTAATTTTTTTGCCAAAATTATTAATTGTAAAAATTATTAAAGAGTAAAAATACTATTTTTTCTATTTTAAAATTGCTAATTATAAAAATAAAAAATTTCATTGTATTATACTCCCTTAGTCCCCAATTATAAGAGAATTTTGAGACTCATTTTTTGTTCCAAAATATAAGGGATATGGATAAAATTTGTGAAATAATTAATATTATTTTTTTATACCCTTAAATAATTAAGACTTTGTTGATAATTATCAATAATTAATTAGTCACACTCCAGACTTTTAATATGGACAATTATGAAAAAAAATTGAAATTGTAACACAATTAATAAGTTTAAGTACCAAAACTATTTTTTCTTTAATACTGATAAAGTAGTTATTTATTTTTTATAATTAAGGACGGATGGTGTATAATCATTTTATAATGTTATAGTCATATAGTGTTATTATATTAAAATATTTTAATATTACTTTCAACGATTTAATATATATTATTACTATATGAGATTCTTAATTTATAATAAATTTTTACTACTTAAATTTATTTTTTTAATAATTAAATATTTTATTTTTATACATATATTATTATATATAATATTATTTTTATTTAATTATTATATTACCAAGTTGACTATCAATCTAACCAATTCCAATTGAACCATAAAAGTTATGATTTAATGACATTTTCCATTTAACGTCGATCTAATTTTTAAAACATTACCAAAGGTGCTTAAGTGGACTAAGACCGTAAAAAAACTGTGGCGGTCAACTTGTGACGTGGCAGGAAAGAGAGTTGCTTTTTGCGAAGGTGACCATTTCCATTTAAGCTTCACCTTCATCAACATTAACCCACACGTACCCCTAACTGCTCCAATCCCTCATCCAAGTTGCTGCGAACTGTGTCGTGAGAAGAATTTGCATGAGCTGGGTTAAGAGAAGTTTCTTGATTTTATTTTCATCCTCTTACTTCATCTTCTAGGTCTTGAGGTGCTAGGAAAATTCATCAAAGGAAGAGATTTTAGCCATTTACTAGTATTTTCCTAATAGGATTATTATTAAGACCAGTAAAAGAGAGAAATTGTATTGTTATGAGTTTATTTATGCGTTACTCTTCAGACTAAGTTGAGACCCCTCCTTTTTGTTATGAAACAAAAATTTCAAGATAGGTGTTTTTTTTTAATTTTAATACTTCTACCAAGGTTTTGCATTGTCCGTGAATGCTGCCAATGGAGCACCATGGCTATAGTACATGTTTCCCATTCTTCCATTTGAAGTAGATTTGAACAACAACAATATTAGCTAAAACAACGGTCGGGAATCATAAATCAAAGCATCACTGATCTAATGTACCAACCATAATAAAACAATGGCAAAGCATCACCAACAGCAGCAGGGGTATCATCTAACAAAGCACATCCCTTGAGCAAGCCAATGGAAATCAACAAGTAGGGGTGTTCATGGGTCGGGATGGGTAGAATATTACATTGGCCCGATGTCTGGCCTGGAATACTCCCGAGTCAAGATCAACTAGTCCATGGCCTGAGATGACCCGGTGCTTCATCAGGTTGAGGCTGGGCCAATACTAGATCGGGTTTGACCTGGTATAAAAATGTAAAATAAAAAAATAAGTTAATTTAATTTTTTAATAAAAAATATAATTAATTTTATTTAAAATATATTCTTATAAGAAATAATATTGGATTAAATAGTAACATTTATCAAAATTATAAATACTCAACAATTATACATTATTTATTTTTATATAATATTAAGTTAAAAAATGAATTTAAATTTCGAAATAAAATTAAAGATTGGAATAATCAAATGTATCTACTATAATTATAAAATTAATTTATTATATGAGGTAAATGGAGGAAAAACAATTATATAAAATTATTCAATATTTTTAACAAATAAAGAAAAATAAGAAAATTGAAAAAATTATTTATACCGGGCTGGGACAGCACGAGCATATGACTTGCCCGAGATCCAGCCCGATCCAATCCTCTTTTGGCCTAGTTTGCTTTCATTTCAAGATTTTTTCCTTCTGAGCCCTACCCAGCTCGAAATGATCAGGCCAGACCGGGTCATGGGCCCCATTGAATCACCAATAGGGACTAAAATTACCATAAGGAAAAAGGTTCACCTACTATATTCGAACCAAAATAATGGGAAGATTGCTTTGAATCGAGGCAAAAATTCTCCAATATACAAACCTTAGCATTCGCAGCTGTGAATTGTGTGCATTTGAATGTGTTTTGACTGTTTGTAGTGGGAACAAGAGAAAATGGTATGAGGTGGATCATCGGATACTAGTCAACATCCATGTGTAGCCATGTCATGTTTTTGTTAAACAAATTAGCAGTTTACTAACACTTTCTAGCCACGTGGTACCTGAAAGGAGTATTAACTAAACCATGATTAACTATGAAGACTAACGCCTATAACCTTTAAAACAATAGGGAGCTGTTAAAAAACATTTAAAGTATAGGGATCTATTGGAAAATGAGTGTATAACTACTTTCTATTGGGAAAAAAAAGATCTTATTAGCTACTTTAAATTTTAGCATTATTAACTTTCAAATGGGATGGCTCTCCTAAAATTATTTTTTCATCCATAATGCCACTATTTATTTTAATTCAACATGGCTGCAAGTGTAGAGTTTTTCATTTTGAAGTTGATTGATTTATGAATGAGGGGCTTCACAACCTTCTTTTATTTTTCACATGGACGATAGATGAAAGCCATTTCTTCCTTTCTTTTTTTCTACACTGTTTAGATTAAATTTAGACAAATCAAGGTAATATTTTAAAAAATTAATAAAATAAAAATAGATAATTGAATTTAGACAATTCAAATTTAATTAACAAATTTTGGATTGAGAGGATGAGTAGGGAGAATGAATTCGAGAGAAACCGAATTATGCTTCCTCATGCGAATTTTCTTTTCTCTCACTTTGATATCACAATCTCCTGAATTTCATCATAGCATTATGAGAGCAAGAGCCTTAGAGATTGTTTTTCATGGTGATGATCTCACGGTAAGATTAATTAGTTTAGCTCTGTCTTAATTGTATCTGGGATTTTGTTATCTATGATTTGTGAGGATAACTGAGTGATAGTTTTTTTTTGGTGGATTAGAGTAACTTTTGTTTTGTTGGGATTTAGTTGCCTTGAGTTCCATTTTAGTTTTTATTAACCAAAAAAGAGTAGCCTTGATTTTTTTTCTTCTTCTTGGCGGATTAGAGTACGTTTTATCCGTTGGAATATAGCCTCGAGTTCGTTGAACCTCCACAAAATGGATTGGATTGATTCGGGTCCGTATTGATCTTGGGCCTAAAAAGCACCTATGGTAGCGATTAAATTGAGGTTAAACTTTTAATATGACATTAAAGATAGTTATTAGTGTATAAAAAAGCAAGATAGGTAAATAATTTTAATTTATCAGGGAAAAAACTAGCCTCATTAGCAGAAGAAAATTGTAAAACATATTTTTGTTAATTAATGTTAGAGAACTGTATGATTTTTTTGCATGTGATTCTCACTTGTACATGGTTAATATTTTTCATTTGTTTCTCTTTGATTACACAGTGCATTTCTTGCAAATAATCTAAATTTCATAAACTTGTAAATTGAACATTAATCATATACTTTGCTTCGAGAAGATCAATAAATTAAAGTTAAAAAAAAAAAAGAATTCAATTGTACAAACTAAAAGGTCCTCGCAGGACTTATCTCCTGCACAAAAATGATCATGTGTATTTAACTATTTATTATAACGAGGTACCGGTATTACTAGTACTTAACATATTTTTTCTCAAATAAAATCATCTTTACTCGGAAGATAATCCAACCCCATCCTTGCACAACTTCCATTGTCTCATAAAGAAAAATTGAAAAAAGAGTATTTCATGTAATTAAAAAAAAATCTCATAAGAGAATCTTTTTGTTTTTCATGAACTCTTGTTTTCCTTCAAGAAATTCCCATTAATTGCTTGCGGATGAGAGGAACCTGTTTTCTCTATTTGACGCTTATGGAATAAAAACTTTTGGAGTAAATACAACACGTAAAGAATCCAGCACTACTTGAAGTAAACTAAAATATAAACTGACAACACGTAAACTAACAATTCTGATCTTGAATCACGTATCTTATATCTCTCTTCATACTTAGAAAAAATATGATGTAAAGATGCCTTTAGTTTTGCAGGTTCACCGCAGCTGGTTTTGTCCATTTCAAAATTTTCTCAACATGAGAGGGGGTTGAAGAAGGAAGGCTGCTCATACAATCATTTTTTATATCAATTTTTCCCTTCACATAGATGGACAGCATGGAAGTTAGTAGTGAACAATTAATGAAAACTTCAAAATATTGTTTGGAAAAAGGTTCCAAATTATAGATTCAGCTAATTCAATTCAGGTTCTGATAATAGGATGCACTTGCTTTCACAGTAGTTTCTTTTCTAATTTTTAAGTATTACAACTCTTTCATCTAATTAATACATGCTAATCAGTAATCAATTATCAGTTATTGAATCATAATAATGAATGATGACTGAAACAGACAGAAGTTACCATCTGAAACATGACAAAAATATCATAAATTTAATAAATAAACAGTAGTATGACTCTTCAAAGAATTATAGAGCCAAAGGTGTGAGAATCAAATAAAGGATTTTATGACAAACGGATCTGTCAAAAGAGGAAAGAAAAATGACAGTACAAGGTTTCCTTCGGCACCAAAAAATTTCCGAGTTTTCTGTATGGTATACGCAGATCTCTGACTGGTTTCCATCTTACGAGTTCTTGTGTGCAGCAACGGAAGGCCTATGCATTCCCAGGAAACTCCCTCTTTTATTTAGAGAAGACACAAAAGATCCCCTTGAAGCTTTTTTTGATATTGTAGCCTTCGGAGAGAATGGTATTTTGTGGCTATCCAAACCACCTCCATAGCTTTTACATGACTTCATTTTCTTTCTGTAAGGTGTACATTTCTTTGGAAGATCTTCTAAGCTCTGTACCCTATCTAAAGATGTGAATGACTGAGCCTTCCCTTGATAAAACATAGATAGCCCTCGCCTGCAAATAAGATGAACTAGTCAGACTTTAAACAATTTCAGAACATTTTTGCATATGACAGAAAGGAAATGGATCAAGTGCAGGAAAATTTGCATACTTTATCGGTAGGTGATTCATTAGCTGTGATATTTCATACAAAGGCCCATTTGAATGCGATGATGAAGATGAGGTTGACAGATAAGTTGTGGAAGAGGATGCCTCCTCAGTCGTTTCTGATGAAGAAGATGAACACACAGAATCTATCGAATCTTCCGTGATGGATCCAATGGATGTTGAATCAGAAATATCATCATCACCACCATCCTTAACAACCCAGTTTTTGTTCATGCTCATTTCTAGAAAGATTTGATTTACCTTCTGATCCATTGCACCAAGAAGAAGAAGAAGAAGAAGAAGGACAAGAAGATAAAGAACTTGCTTTCTCTGCCTTCTAAGATGGGAGAGTTGTTTAATTCTACATGAATTATCGAGTCCAAGGAGCAGTTGGGTTTTGCAAATAAAATAATGGGGGTCTTATATAGATTACCAATGGAGAATTGGATAACCCTGGCCAATTTATTATTTTGTTAATATTTATAGATAATCCATAATTGTATATTCTAGTATATCAGATCAGATCACGTTATAATTATATGGTGTAAAATCGTAGCTTCTTTTAGAATGGTAAGAAAGAGGATAAGGTCTAAATTTTGAAGACATCCATATCCTGAGTCACCGTCTTAACTCTTAATTTTTGGGGGTGGAACTGAAGTCACCATCCAGCCAACTTTGCTTCATAAAGCCATGACAGACTGGTATATTCTCATCTCTTTATGCCTTTTTTTTTTTTTATCGTGCCCATGTAAAAGTTCAAGGAATAAATTAAAATAAGATGGTTTGATCTATTCTATTCATGGTAAAAAGTTTATTAATGGAATATTTTCTGTTCATGTGGTGAACAGGTGTGGTTTTAGAATGGTTCTCCACCAAACCTTTTTATTCAGCAAAATCTCCATTCCTACGTTATCAAGAAGGAATAGATCTGTTTTGTTTTATTTTATTTTTTTTTAAATCAATCTTCTTAATCCCTAAAAATCTCTATTTAATTGACGAATTCTACAAGTTCTTTGCTTCTTTTCTAGCTTCTAATCATACGTTGCTTGCTTATTTAACTAAAAAATTCCCTTGTTTTCCAGAAGAGTTTTCTTAAGAAACAATTGCACCCACTTGTTGAAACAACTTTTTGCTTAGACTATTGGGGCAATTTCTAAATAGGTGCAATGTTTTCAACCAACCAAACATTAATCATACGTGTATCCAAGATGATGTCTTTTTAGATAGATGTATATATATATATATATATATATTATGCGTTCATAATCAACTCAGAAACTTTTTGTCATGATAAAAAAAATTAAATTTTGCGAAAAATGCCACAATTTATACGCCTGAGGAAATTATGATATTAATTAATTAAATAACGGGCTCAGGGTCTATAAAAGAAGATAACTATTAAGAATGCCTCGTCAATAAAAAAAGGTTTGGAATGAGCTGGATTGGTACGAGAACAATATTAAGATAGTGAGGATATGAATGAAGATAAGAAGGTTGACTTGTGCAACAGTCATGATGGGATGCTATATGGACGCGCAATCAAATTGCCACCACTTGCGTTTGTTTTGGGATATATTTATCATAGGTAGGTTAGGTTATGTGAAATATCACGTTTTAAATTTTAAATGATTTCATGTTTGTACAAAAAAAGTAAATTTAATCTAGTATAATAAATTAATTAAGCGTACATTTTATTGAAAAAAATATTATATATACATATACACACACACATATGAAATAAATTTAACTTAATTTTTTTACCAATTGGATTATGACACAGTATTACAATTCAATGGTTTTAACCTTCAAGTGCCAACAACCATAAATTGGATGGAACACTGGACCTGATGGCCTGTCACTATCTTGACCCCATATGTTTTGGTTCCCTCCAAAAAGTGCAAACTCACTCATAATTATCCTTAAATTAAATCCATATATAATCTCTTAAATACATTATTATTTGTTGTCAGTCATCATCTCCTGGAATTTGCTATACAAGTGTAGTCCTCTATTATGTTTTTTTCTTATGTGGGTCAGTGAGACCGAGACCACCACTCTTTCTGAATTTGTTTTTCCGCCAGAATCTGCGTGGTTATGTTACAAAACAAATCAGTTCATGAGACTGTAAGTACAAGTTCTTGCAGCACTGGCTTTAGAAGGAAGAAATATCTGATAGGTAACTAAAAAAATTGAAATAAACTGGTTCGTTTTGTGATTAATTAAAAAAAATTACTGGCAAAAAAAAAGAAGAAATTCGCACATTAGAATTACAATTATAATTGTAAAATATATG
Source organism: Adenanthera pavonina (assembly GCA_026686845.1). NCBI lineage: Eukaryota > Viridiplantae > Streptophyta > Magnoliopsida > Fabales > Fabaceae > Adenanthera > Adenanthera pavonina. The sequence continues at coordinate 19,463,330 of JAIVEN010000023.1, read as the reverse complement.
AAATTTGGGATAATTATGTATTTCAATAAAAAATTAAAAGATTAAAGATGATTATGTATTTAATTTTGAAAAGCGTGCATGGTGTAAGAAAAATCATACATACATATATATATATATATATATGCATATATTGTTTAAGTTTAAAAAAAGTAGTTATTCAGACATCTTAGTTTAGTAATTTGTATTTTGTATATTGGGCTCGTTTTCTTTATGATACATATTTATAGAGTTATGCGCATATTCATAGAAATTAAATATTAAAAAATATACGAAAATGGGAATGATTATGTATTAATTTTGAAAAGCCTGTATCTTAACGACTCCAAATTTTTGCAAATTTTGAAAATAAATGGATATATATATATATGTATACACACAAATGTTTATATATTTCTGTAAATTTAAAAAAGACAATTATTCAAATTTATTAGTTTAATTTATTCTTGATACAGTGCATTGGCCATGTTTATGAAATTATGATACACTACAAAATCTTTGAAATAATATCCTTTTTGAAAAAGAAAATAACTTTTCTCATGAAATTGTCGTTTTAAATGAGATTTATAAAAGTATGATAGTGGAAAAACTAATAAATTTCTGTTAAAACTTAGTGCTAAACAATTTTGTCTAGATAACAATTTTAGACATATATTTGTTTAATATTTATTCTTGAATTATTTAATTGAATTAGGAGAAACATATATGAAATTATATATAAAATCTATAGATATATTTATATGAGGAAAAAAATAATTATTAAAATATCCGTTTTTATACGAATGGTAAATATAAAGTAATTTTCTTTCTATTTTATTATAATAATATATGATATTGATTGGATAAAGGGACATCGTCAATGGAATCAACAATCTCAATACTGATAAACTGGTATTATAATTTGCAGCATTACATCGGTGAAAAAAAAAATTCACTAATCTGTCGCCATAGATAGACTCATGCTGTCACATTAGAATTTTACACATACTTTATAGGAAAGATTATATAGGGAAAAAGAGAAGATTATCTGGGAAAATTTACGGGAGGTTCCAAGCTGCCTACCAGAATCCCAAGATCTAAGTCTTTGTCTTCAAACTTTTTTATGAAAGGATGATCCTGGCGAACAATACAAGAATCAGCATCCGAAGTTTTAGTAAGCGTGTTTTAATTTAAAGACAAAAAATAAAAAGAAAAGAAAGACGCGTGAATTTACAAACCAGAAGTTCCAAGGATGTCAATCTAGCACGAGGATCCTTTTGTATGCTGCAACCATAACAGAAAAAAATTAACTCAAAAATAATGTAGACAAATTTCCACAATGGAGCCGAACATTTGAAACACTTGATAATAACATATTTTAGTAAACTTGTTGAAACAAAGCAAGAAAAAAGATCATGTATAAACAACTACCAGGATGACACAAATGAACAGAACTCTGGAGAGAACTGATCTGACGGAGCAGAAGGCGGTGGGCTTTCCACGATTGCTTCCAACAGCTCATAAAAGCTAGGCCCAGTTTGCTGATCTTCGGATTGTATATAAGGAAACCGTCCTATGGCACACTCGAGTACTACCATTCCCAAACTCCAGACGTCGCTGCTATAATCGTAAGTACTCCCACTGATTCTTTCTGGCTAAGCAAGTTAATCATAAATTAATCATCTTAACATTCTGTATCTAGCTGTTGTTTCGACAAAGGGGAAAAGGGGGACATATTTTATTGAAGATGGGAACACAGTTTCCGCTGATATGGAAGAAGAATTAAGGAAGAAACACTACATACCGACATATAGTTGTAAGTTCCAACAAATGTATCTCTTTGGCCCATTGAGCTTGCCAGCATAGCACTAACACCAAAATCAGTAATCTTCACCTCCCCTTTGTGATTTACTAATAGATTGGATGGTTTAATGTCCCTGTGAATTACATGTCTTTCGTGATGCAAGTAAACAAGACCTTGCAAGACCTGAACAAGAACTTGAATGATTAATCAGTAAATAGAAAGAAGACACTCGACTATTCTGCCCAGTCCAGCAAGAAATATAACTACAACTCAGTATACCTGCTTACAAACAACTGCAAGATATGGTTCCAGAATTGTTTTAACTTGTCTGATTACATCCGCTAGAGAACCACGATCCATGTATTCTAACACAAGAGATATGACTCCATTATGATAGAAAGAGTGGTAACAAACTACAACATGTGGACACTGTGATGCTTGGTTAATTTTCAGCTCCTGTACAATCTGTTTTCGAATCTCCTCTTGTATGTTCATCTGAATAACCTGCAATACAGAAGTTTTCCAATCAAAAGAAAATTTGACTTATTGAATTGAAAGTGCTTTTCAAATTATTTTGCTTGGTTTCAAAATGTAAGCCTAACCAAACTACAAGATCACAGTCATAAACTCACAATTTGTATCATGACAATAGTTAAAGCGAATTAGAGGCTTAGTATAAGATCTTCAGCATTGGTCTTCCACGAACACATACATGACAGCATATCTTTACTGTTTAACATATTTCTTTAATTTGATAGTCTTTATTCTTTAATATGATTGTGTAAACAGCTACAGATCAATATAGCAATAGCAACTACAGAACAAAAATCATTGTACTTGTCCCAACTTACTGGACAATCATGGCAGGAACACAATGTAAGTTATTAATGGAGGTTGTCAATACTTTGGTGACAAGAAATAACACCCAGGCTTTGCCAGTTTACAAAACTACTCAAGCTAAAGCACTTGTATCATCGGAAATCTACTGAACTTAAGTTAAAAACGGTAATCAATCCATATCTATATATCTTAAAACATTTATTACTCCCTTGAGAAGAAATGGAAAACCATCATTGCTATTTAGTTAATGTATAATATTAAGCTCATGATATAAAAAACTGTACTTCATAAAAATTACAAACCTTCAAGGCAAACAATTTTCCAACCCATTTATGGCGGACAAGTTGTACTACACCACCACTACCCTTTCCAATTACTTTGATGGTCTCAAGGTCTTCCAGCGTGAAGTCAAAATCAAGTTCCTTACCATCGGAAGGCTGCTCAAAAAGGCAAATGGGGGATAAAAAAAATAGAAGGTTGTAAGTCTGCAGATAAGATGCTTCAAGCAAATGCTGAAAGTGTAATAAATTCATAAATGCTGCGTGGAGAATAATTGTGACCTCTGCTTGAAAAGGAAACAAGTAGAAAGTAACATAATCCACAAACTTACTGATCGAACGTGAACATTATACTTGCTATTCTGCATTTTATTAAAGCATTAAAGTTATTCCTTCGATTATCAAAGAAAAAAAAAATAGCCTCGGCAAACTGGTGGGCTAGTAGCCTTAGAAGATTCCTCAGACAGGCCCTCTCTTAATTAACTCAGATTGTATCAGTTTGCAATGAATGGGGCATAACTTATTGAGAAAAATGTAGGCTTCTCCCATTTGAATTATAAAATAAATATGTGGTAGTTTCAAGTCAAACCACCGCTGTTGCACAGACCTAATGAAGACATACAAATACACTCACGGAAAAGAACACTGAACTTAATGTAGAAAAATCTAATCATGAGCAACTTAAAAAGAAAATGCTCAATCAATGATAATTACATGATCATCTAATACACTCACACAATAGGTACAATAGCTATAATTATTTACAATGCAAAGCCTTTTATTCAAACACTATACTTTTTAGTGATTACTGTGCTAATTTAGTATGGATCACTGGCAATGCTACCAAACAAAATTTCTAGTCGTCCTTTCCGCACCCTACAATCTTGGGTTCGCACACTCTTTCTCACACACAGAGGGTTCTCTCTATTTTCTTGTCTCTCTCCTATATTTGAACAAGCTAATCTTAGCTGTGCCGCCACACAAACAAACCTTACCTCTAAAAGAGATTCTTCATAGTACGAACTCTGCCTTCAAACTGTAGGCTTCACGCTTTCCTTCCTTCACAAGCATTAATGCTATGAAGCAATTTTCATGCCCGCCCATTCCATCGGGCATGGTTTTGGTATGCCTCTTTGCTTGCTAATCTCCCTTTCTTTCACTTAAATTTTATTTTTTAGCCTTCTCGATTCACTTTTAAATTCTAAATTTACACGGAAAATAATAAATCTTCCAACATAATTTATACAAAATGCACTATCTAATAAAGCCAGCCATCAAGGGGTGACTTCATTAACTTACACGCGATTCTTTTTCTTCAGAGATGAGGCGCAATCCCTTTTGGTTCAAAAGCAGATCTCCATCATGAAATGTGCCACTTGCAGTCCTGATATTTGACAATGACTTGATTAATTCCACAATTGAAAATATTCTGACATTACAAAAAGAAGAAATCGATTTCAAGCTCTTCACATTCTGAGGAAAGAAAGTTCTTAAGTTCAGTCATTTGATCACTATCAATTCAAATTCCAGAAACGAGTGCCAAACCGGAAAAGGAATGTATTAGATTAGCTCCCAAATAATGACAAGAATTAAATCTTAGCTTTCTTCTACGAAACAAGAAAGGGTTTTAAATCACACATTCACATTATACATATTCAGAACTGGCAATGGGTAACTTGACAGACTCCAAATTCGCAAGTTATCAGCAATAAAGTAGAGTATAGATAGAAATAATTACACAAGTAAATATATAATTGAAAGGAAACCAGAACATTTAAAAAGAATCAGTAGTAAAACAAAGAAGATGAAATGGAATTGCAGAACGGAAATACGAGGGACGAAGGTATGTGATAGCAAGTTACAGGAAGGAGGAGATGGGTGTTTCTTGAGCAGGAACAGCGAGCTTTAGTTGCTTTAATGGCGTCTTGGTCTTCATCCTTCTTGGTATAGTTGTTCTGGTTCAGGAATTTCTGCAGTTTAGGGTTCAAAGTGGCCGATTCTCAGTGGGCGAAAGAAAACGTGACCTGTGAGAAAGAGAGACGTTAAAGTAAGCAGGGAAAAATTCGAACAATGAGGCCGCCCACTAATAAACAATTGTATATTTTATTTTGAATTTGTTTTTTGTCTGTATTGTTTTTTATTCTGACCGTTTCTTTTCTTGTCATTCCACTTTTGAGAATCCGGAGGCCCATTTTTTTTGCCAAAGGAATATGGATTGGATGAGACCGCAGTTTTTCTTCTGGGCTGAAACTTTGGGTAAAAAAGGAAGGAAAATGAACCCATAGCACTCATTTATTAGGGAGAATTGGTTTTAGGGATGGAAAAATAGAGATATTTAGTTTTAGGGAGTGCAAGGAAACTTATTTAGTTTTTGGGAGTAAAGGCAGTAATGGTAATAAAAGAGGCATTGCAAATTTACCAATATAACCTTAGGTTGAAAAAAAAGAAATAAAAATTAAGAATTCACATACCAGAGAATTGAAACTTCGAATCCACAACTTAGTGAAAGTTCACATGCTTGTCGTCATCCTTAACAGCTTACCCCCTCGACTCCAACACATAGCTCCATCCTAGCAAGTCAATCCCTGACTAGTAAGACAAAAGCATATCCAAATTTTGAAGGCTAAAGATCAAGCTTTGCTCTTGCATATCCAAATTTGGAGGTTGAGGTTGCCGGTGAAGCTTTAATGTTAATGTGAGAAGATTGCAAAAGAAGATTAAAGGTGAGGGAAGGGAGGTTGATGTCGAAGGTCGTAAAAGCAGATCTAAGCTTTGAAAGAGAAAGATCAAAGATTCACTGATTCAAAAACAAATCTAAAGGTTGAAGTTGCCGACGAACCTCCGCTATCCCTTTTTGTTTAATTTTGGGTCCAATTGAACTTAATCTAAAACCTCTAGCAAAGTCTGCATCAAACCCCTAAACCCTGAACTATCGTTTTAAAAAAATCTAGTCAACCACCAGATTGGCCTTTTTTAGTTTAATTTGGGATCCGGTTGTTCCTTTTTTAAAACCTCTTACTTCAATTACAAAGAGAAAAATATGCTACCTTATATGCATTTAGCAACTATTGTTATGTGGGAATTTAGAGATAAATTGGTCGACTAGTTAACTTAAATAAAAGAGAAATCTCAATTTGGTGGTCAATCAATTTATATTGATCACATACACTTGATCATGCTTACTTTTCGAGTATTGAGTTATGTGGAAGTATAAAGGGAAATTGGTTGACCAGTTTACTTAAATAATAAAAAAATTTGAATCTGGTGGTCGATCAGTTTAATTCAAGAATTCACAAGTGGAAAATTTTCCAAGTGGCTTGGGACTCCATTATGTACAAGGAAGAATTCACAATATGCAAGTTAGATTCCACATTCTCCATGTTTAATTCAAGAAGTCATGAGTGCGAAATTTTCCAAGTTAGTATGAAAGAAATGACTTGTGAAAGTATTTCCAAATGTGACTTCAATATATGTAAGATAGAATTCACAATATATAAGTCAGACTCCCTAATCCACAATATAAATGGAGTCTTGCACATAATGGAGTTTCTTTCAATAATAACCTCACTTATTGTTTGGAGTCTCACCTGCATATTGTGGAGTCTCTTTTGCACTTAGTGAAATCTCTCTTGAAAATAATTTCACTTGTTATTTGGAGTCTTACTTGTATATTGTGAAGTCTTTTACAAATAATCTCCATTGGATATGATGAAGTGTCACATGCATATTGTAAAGTCTCTCTTGCACATAGTGAAGTCTCCCATAAAAACAATCTCACTTCTTATTTCTTAGAATTTAACTTGGAGAATTTTCCACTTGCCATTTCTTAGAATTTAACTTGGATATTTCCTTATTATTTTAAAATATCAAGGAAAATTGCCAATAGTTAACAAGTTGAACAGAATTTCCAAGGGGAAATCCAATATGTGCAATGTAGAATCCATGATTAACAAGTTAAACTCCATAATTAACAAATTGAATCTAAGAGTTAACAAGTTGAACAATGTTTCTAAGTAGGACTGGAGTATATGCATTGTAGAATCCACAAATAACAAGTTGAATTTAATAGTTAACAAGCTAAACATTGTTTCCAATCAGGATCCTAATATGTGTAAGATAGAATTCACAGTTAACAAGTTAGACTTCACAATTAACAAGTTAAATCCAATAGTTAATATGTTGAACAGTATTTTCAAGTAGAAATCCAATATGTGCAAAGAAGAATTCATGTTTAACAAGTTAGACTCTACGATTAACAAGTTGAATAGTATTTCCAAGTGGGAATCTAATATGTTTAAGATAAAAATCCACGATATGCAAGTTAGACTCCATAAAAAACAAATTAAATCCAAAATTTAACATGTTTCAAGTTTCAACACGAGCATACACACTTGGACAGAGGTTATAAAGAAAGAGTCAACCATATGAAAAATATAACTAGAAAATTTCATTCTGGTGGTTAATCTGTTTTTAAGAACATGTTTCAGGTTTCATCATGAGTATGCACGCTTGGACAAAGATTCTAAAAAAATAATCAATTGGATAAAAATATAACTTAAAAAACCCCTACTGGTGATTGATCATGTTTTAACGAACATGGTTCAAGTTATTATATATGTTGATATATGTTTATTAATAGCATGTCTTTAAAATGACCCGAATTTGATGTTCTTGAAAAATGGTCAGCCACCCGAATTGATTTTTTCAGTTATAATTTTGATGTGGTCAACCATGTTTCTAATACTTTACCTATACCCATAAAAAACGATTGGCCACCTAAATTAATTTTTCCAATTACAATTTTAATGTGGTCGACCATTTTTTTTATCACCTTAGAGGCCATGTATGCATATTACCTGAAACCTTACCCATGCCCATGAAAAATGATCGAGATCGACCATCCAAATTGATTTTTCCAATGTAATTTTGATGTAGTCGACTGCTTTTCTGTCACCTCACTCATGCCCATGAAAAATGGTCAACCACCCAAATTGATTTTTTCAATTATAATTTCAATGTGGTTAACCTTTTTTTCTGTCACCTCAGAGGTCATGTGTGCATGCTAGCTAAAACCTTACTGATACTTATGAAAAATGGTCAACCACCCGGATTAATTTTTTCAGTTATAATTTTGATGTGGTTAACTATTTTTCTATCACCTCACTCATGTCTATAAAAAATGGTCGACCACCTGAATTGATTTTTCCAATTATGATTTCAATGTCGTCAACCATTTTTTCTGTCACCTTAAAGGTTATATGTGCACGCTAGTTGAAACTTTACCCATACTCATGAAAAATGGTCAACCACCCGAATTGACTTTTCTAATTATAATATTGATGTAGTCAACTATTTTTTTATCACCTTACCCATGCCCATGAAAAACAATCGGATAGTCTTAACTTTTTCTCTCAAAGTACTAATGTCGGATATTAATTAATGATTTTTATTAAGGGTATTTTAGGAATTGTATAGTAGTTCTAGCTACCCTTCTTAATCCTTGTTATTTTAGTTCACTAATCAACCAATTTTTCACAAGACTTCTAACAAAACTCTGAATCGAAAAAGAAAGTTTGGAATGCATGAAGTTAGCATAAAAATGATCGACCACCTAAATTAAATTTTCTTGTTATTTTGGTTCATTGGCTAACCAATTTCTCACAAGACTTCTACATGACATTGTACTAAAAAAGGAAGCTTGGAATACATGAATAAAATGGTGACCACTAGAATTAGATTTCGCTTAAGTACACAAAAATACATTACTTAAATATCTTTATACATCATGGCATTTACAAAATGGCGTCACCATACATCATAAATTATTATTCAATTATAGGATCCTTTTTTCTACAGTTTAAAGAGGAATGATACACAAAAATAACATCAATAAACCACTTGTTGAAACTAAGAACACTTTTTTATTCTTGTCCTGCCATTTCTTGATCTCAACTCTTACTTTTGCCTCCACCACATCTTGCTTTTGCATATTTCTTGAGTAAGCAAAGGAAGTGCCAACATTCCACCATCATGGCTCCAATTAGATTGCAACATACATCATTACTTGCTATAATTTTGAGCTCATGCTTCCAAATGCCTCCAGTCAAAACAAGAATTTTGAAAACAAACAATTTTAAACATCCACCAAAATATAGCATTTGAAACTAAACTCAAAGACTAACGTTTAATGCAAACTTGTATTATTACAATTTGTAAACACACAACCATTCAATTTCAAAATTTTTTGTACTAATGGATCAACTATGGCCACATTTGGTAAACCAATTTTACAGCAAAGCAAGCAAAATTGGTAAGAAAAATACTTACGCAGTAGTTTCTTGACCATCTCCTTGAGTTCCTTTACTGACAAAGAATCTAGCAAGCTTCCCCACTAGCTTTTGCTCCTTTCACAATTGCCCTGTTGAATCAAAGAATGCCTTCATTCGCGCAGCCATGCTCCCATATCTAGTTTGAAACCCAAATATCAGAGAACCAACACTAAGCTCGAGTAAGCAACAAAGAAGGTAGCAAGCTAAGCTATCTTACTAGTTAGAGACTGGCTTTCTGAATGAAGCTGTGGGTTGGGGCTGACGATGAAAGCTCGCAAAGATGATCGGTATGACAAGCAGAGCTTGCTTTCTCTGTTATCTTTGTTTGATTTCTTTGATAGGTCCAGTGGTGGGTTTAATTGGACAGCTCCCTCCTTTTTTTTTTCTCCTCACTAATAGAAAAAGGCATTTTGGTTACTTTGCTACTCTTTTTTTAATTTCTATCATGTCCCTAGTCCTAAAATCCAAATAAGTTTCTCTCATCTCCAAAAAAACCAAATATTTTTATTTTTTATTATCAAAATCCAATTCTCCCTATTTATTATTATCAAATAGAAGCGAAGGAAAAAGAAGAAGAAGATTGTGATTGGTAATTGATAAACTCATAATCAATAAAAAAAGTAGCAACGAATTGTGACTTTCAAGTTTTGTTTTACATGCAAATGAAATAAACCAGGATCACAAGAGAAAATGAAAGATTATTCAACTATTCTTTTTTTATATTTTGGGTTACAAACCATTATATCTTCGATACTACAATGTAATCCAAATTCAAGTCATATGTGTTCAAATTTGGGGAGTCTCTCTCAAAGTGATTTTTTATCTAGACAACTTGAATTTAAAATCTTATTTAGGGATTGTTAAATCCCTGATCACTTAACGCTAATCTATCTGCTTGGTTATTCAACCATTTTTTTTTATTAAAGATTCGTATTGCTCATTGTTACATTAAATTTGTTTCACTAGAAAGGAATCCCAATAAATTGTGCTATTTGCGTAGGACTTTGACTGGCTCTAAATCAGTATAATCCTAAACTAATTTATAGCTATGGTGTTGTTCTCTCTTATGCATCGACTAATACATGTTAATATATTTTCCCCATTTAAAAAAAAAAGAAAGTAAAAATTCGTGGCCATGATCCGATGTGTCTTGACTTTGTGTTATGGAAGTATGTGCAGCTAAATTCAACACTGTGCATGACTTCAAATAAAACAAACTCTATTGTGCAATTTGGTACCACTCTCTAATCCGAATTCAAGTCGGTTGAGTCCAAATGTGAGGAAATCTCTCTCAAAATGATTTTTCATCCAAATAACTTGAATTTAAAATTTTGTTTAAGGGGTGTTAAATTTCTTATTATTTAACATTGATCTAACCGCTTGATTATTCAACTATTCTTTTATTAAAAATTCATGTTGCTCATGGTTATACCAAGTTTGTCTTACTAGAAAGGAATTCCAATAAACTGCATTATTAGCATATGCATAGGACTTTGAATGGCCTTAATCATTATAATTTTCAACTAATTTATGGCAAACAAAAAATATGGCTGTGTGTCTTGACTTTGTGTTATGTGAGTATGTGCAGCTAAATACAACATTGTGGATGACTTCAAATAAAACAGATTCTATTGTGGAATTTGGTAGAAATTGCATTTTGTTACAAATTTAAATATTTTTATGATAACTTGATAAGATATATGCAATGATTGAGGGCTTCATTTTCAGCTTTAGAATCATAGATGCCCATTGATATATGAGGAATCACGTATTGGGCTGTGAAGTCATATTTCACAAAAAGTTTTATTAAGTGATTTTGCCCACCAAAATCGATCAAATTTAAATTTATTCCAAATTCAAGAAATTGCATGAATAATTCTTTTAAGGTGTATGTCATAATTTTAAAATGATTTTCAAATTAAATTTTGAATAGTAAGTCATCTAAGCAAAAGTGGCATCTTTCATAATTTGGTTTGAGTGGTTAAAAAATAAAGGTATTTTTCATAATTTGGTTTGAGTGGTAAAAAAAAATTGGTTTGAAAATATAGATTAGCAATTTTCTTTTAAATTAAATTTAACTTCAATATTGATGTTGAACTCCTTTTCGAGAATTAATGGGTTGAAATTTATTTTAAATAAATAGAGATGATTTATATAATAATTAACAATTATTAATTAAATTTATCATAATTTTAAAATAAAAAATTGTACTAAATTACATTTAATAAGTTCCAAATATTGAAAATTATTAATTAATTATATTAATTTAGCATTTAGATTAATTATATTATTTAAAGGATGTTTCAGGTTAAATATGTTATCAAAATTTGGGAGAGTTATGTGTATCTTATTATGATTAATAATATCTCAAAAGATTTAGCCTTGATAACTATAAAATTAAATAACATGCTTATGTCTAAATCTAGCCTAAAGTTCAAAATTGCAACAACTAGATACGATTCTCAAATAAAGATAATTAGAATAAGATTAGAATTATTTATCTTTATCATAAAATAATTATATTTTAAATAAAATTATTTTATTAGGATATCTAAATTATCCTTTAAATTTAATTTAGTTTATTTTAAATTTATATAATTATCTTTTAGGAATTAATCCAAATTTATTTTTATTTAAATTTAAAAAAGTTGTTATCTATTAGAACTCTAATAATTTAGTTTAAGTAGGACTCTAGAATTATAACCCTATAAATCACTCTACATTCAGAAGATCATGGAGCCCGTTTGATTCAATTATCAAGAGATTAGATAATGTGATGTGAAGGGTGTAAAGGAATGTAATTGGGACATAATTACAAATGAATTTTAAGTGGGTTTGTTTGGTATGACATTGAAGATATGGAAAATAAATTTATTTTTATATTTAATTAAAATCATATAAATAGGAAATGACTAAAATGACTCAAACTAGAAAAAAAAAGCCCTTATTTCCTTTTTCTTCCATACTTGCCAGCAGCCACCATAATCTTCCTTACTAGTGGCCACCACAAATTAACAACAAAGAAGCCATTAAACAAAAAAAAAAAAAAAGATCGAAGGAGAAGTGAACAGCTTCATTACCTTCTTCTTCCATTTTCACGAACTCCAACCACCACGCTCTGTCTTCCATCTTCACATACTCCAGCCAGCACAACTTCGTCCTCCTTCTTCTTCCATCTTTGCAAACTCTAGCTACCTAGATCTTGAAGACAAACTCAAATTTGGGAGCTGCAACAATGCTCAAGGATTGAAATCAAAGATTTGGGAAGATGAAGAGAGGGAGGGAGATGAAGAAAGTGGAGACACCGGTGGTGAGGTTACCAAAGTTGCCGGAGGTGGACGAGCTCTCCTTCTAGCAACATGGCCATGGGTGGGGGCATGGAAGGGTTGGAAGATGAATGGAGTGAGCTTTTGGGAGGGGTGGCTCCTTCATATCAAAGGAGAGGAGGAAAGATGGTAATTTTTTTATTTTTCAGGGACAAAAAGGTCATTTAGCATCCCTTCACATCGTTGTGAGCCCTCATTGTTGTGAGCCCTTTCACATAGAAAAATGAGAGTAAGCTTCTTCACCGTAATTTAGGTGATGTGCTTTGCAGGTGTAATGACTATAATCCCCTTCACCTCAATTTTTTGCAACCGAATGCGTATAGTTAGGTATTGTAATGAGTATCATCTTCACATATCCCGGTGAATAAATCAAATGGGCTCTTAGAGAATCTAATGCGAGAGGAAGATTGATGATATCCATTTTACATGGTTTGCAAAGAAAAGTCACTATCACATTCTGGGCGGTAGTCACATTACATATAAAATAACTGACACCATACACGATATTAGCGTCATTATTTGGAACAAAATTATAGCGAGCTGATAATTTCACACCACGAGTACTAGCTAACAAAATTAAGCCGCAACAAGACTGGGTTATGGAAATGGCTAATTTATAATAAATGGAAAATATTTAGATATTTTTCCTTACATACTTTTTATATTATTTTCCAATTAAAAGTTAGCATGTGAATTTTTTTAATAAATTGTAGATTTAGTTTTTAATTATATATGAAAAGTATTAACTTTTTAAATTTAAAAAATCTATATGTTAAATTTTAATTGGAGAACAATATAAAAAACATATAAGAAAAAGTATATAAATTTACCCATTTATAAATTGCTATTATTAAAGTTACAGACTACCCATTTTACAACTCTAGTTTTGTTATAAAAGAGATAGATTATGTTTCAATTGGTGATTGGAGCCGATTTGCATCTTAGATAAAATACGGTACTTTTGATTATATAATTATTGAACATTTAACTTTGAGATCTTGTTATGAGCTAAACAAGTACTTTTAGAATGTTAGATAATTGCCGAGGTAAAAATTGGGAAAAAAATTATAGTCAAGTAGTCAACTTTTCAAATTAATAATTTTCACATTTTTATAAAAAAGTTAAAGGAAGATATTATTCAATTTTTTTGCCACATATATTTGGATAATCCTTGTGTAATGTATGAATATTTCATGAAAAAATCAAAAGTTTCAACGAGCAGGTCCCCCAATGATTTGAACCTTGCTTAAGATGCCAGACCGCTAGCAACAAAATTATCCTCACCAAATTGGCATCTAATAGCATTCATGTACAATTATTATTTTTCATTCACTCTTGTATACAGCGGCGCAATATTTTTTTTTCTGGTAATGATAACAGCAAAAGACCAAATAGATAACAAATTAATTAAATGGCTGAAAGTATATGGTGGTATTTAGATATCCAAACTTTTTCTATTAAACGTATAAATAAAAAAAAAGACTAATTATTATGCCACAAAAATGAAACATGCATATCAATACAAGCTAAATGCCTCAAATTATGACATTATTCATAAGTCATATATATCAAATTGGTTTTCTACATAATTAATAAAAATTTGTAGTAAATTGCATAATCATAATTTAAAAATCTATAGTAACTTATCCATTTTATTCCTCAGATCTTATGTATTACAAAAGGACTCGCTTAATTTAAGTGATAAAAATCTCAAATATTAAAGTATTCCCTTTAGTAGTTCATATATATATATATATATATATTGCCAAACCCTTTACTAGTTCATCTAAATATAAAAGAGTTCTTATCTGTTAGAACTCTAATAATTTAGTTTAAGTAAGACTCAAATTATAATTCTATAAATAAGCCTAGGATAACTTCAAAGCAAAAAAATTATAGGAAACCTTGCCCAAAGTCTCCTATACAGCTGCTTAGTTTTATATATATTGTTTTAAATTTTAATTTTAATACTTTTGGTTTCTCTCGGTTGTGAAATTTTAATATTTTATTGGTTATTGATTTGATTATTGATATTGAAAAAAATTGATTTATTAATTAAAACGCCTTTTCAGCAACATTAATCATGGACTCCCTCTTGATTGCCAAGGTTTTCCTCTCTGAGATACCTTGTTCACAGTCAAGCACCATGAAAAAGATTGCAATGGATGACGACACACCATTTCTTCCCCAAGCTATCATCACACTCATTCTCAAATGACTTCCAGTAAAATCCCTAATCCGATTTCAATGTGTTTGCAAACTTTAGAAAAATCTCTTCAAAATCCCATCTTTCATCCAACACCATCTCCACCACCACTCGAGTCATCTAATCCCTTCTCTTCTACTCCCATGATTGGCACTTGGATTCGCTAGATTGTGACATGCGACTCCATGAAGTTCAAATTGCACTATTGTCGTTGGTCAGTTCCTTGTGGGTAAGAATCATCGGTTACAAGAATGGCTTGCTTTGTCTTGAAAGTAATGAATCTAATATATTTTTACATTCCCTTATACCGTGGAATCTAGTGATTATAGAGTACGGACAGGTGCCCATGCCTATTAATGATTTTAGGAGATATTGTTGTTTAGGATTTGGGTTCTTTCCAATTGTTAATGATTACAAAATAGTGAGAATTGATATAGGGTTGATCGGGATCCTGCAAGTATACATGGTCGATCACAGTAATAAAAGGTCTCTGGAATATTCCAGAGGTTGAACCTAAGGGAGGTAGTAGATTTATCAGTCTAAACTTTTAATCCAAAAAAAAGTGATAATAAAATTGAGAATTCAAATTTAAAAAGAGAAAAAATAGAAAATAAAACAATGTCTAAGTTTTGATTTAATTGTAGAAGCGTCAAGGGATCAAGATTCACCTTATGAGACAACTAGATTTTATTTCTTAGTTAGACTCTGTATAATTATAGTGATTGTTATTTTTAAAGCATCATAATTACCTCTCGGTCAATTAGTCTTTATTTAATTAGGATTCAATTCGCTCTCACGCAACTAAATTTTCTAATTAAACCTTGAAAACTACAACATATATCACCATGAATTCCTAATTCTATCTCTAGATTAGTTATTCATGTTTACCTCTCTATATCTAGGTTCACTCTTTACCTCTCAGTCTATTAAGTTTATCCATTAATTATATTCTATGGTGATCAAGCATAAAATCTACATGAACGAATAAAAGAGATAAATATAATAAAAAGATCAATTAAATATAACTTGAAGAACAAATCAAAGAGTCTTAACTAAAGAAACAAATCCAATCCATCCCAGTCAGGCTATATCCCTACTCCCGATTGGAAAATTTAGCTACTCATGGAAATAGAAATCAAATCAAAACTAAAATCCCAAATCATAGTGAAAATAATAAGAAAATAGTGTTATATTAGAAAAGAATGAATTTATCATTAATACTCCCCAAATCTCCTTGCTCTCTCTCTATAAGATGCTTCTAGTTGCTCCCAGATGCATTTAGAATTGTGTTCTCTGACTTCTGAGTGTGTTTCTGAATCCCCTTTATGCTTCTATCGTGTTTCCTTATGTAGAAAAAATTTAGAAGCTCATAAAAGCCTAAAAAATCATGAAAACACGAAAAAAAATAAGTTTCTATGGGCTTTTATTGATTGATCCAGTGCCGGGTGTCCATATACTCATCCCATACGGCGCCGGGTGCTTCTAAAAGGCTAAAAAATATTAAAATCACGTTAACCCAGCGCTGGATGGGTTTGACCTGGCGCTGGGTGCCTCTATTGTACGGAAATGTGCTTCATTCAGCTTACAAAGTTACCAGCTCATGTTGACACTTTGAGTTAGATTTTCACCATGATAACGTTGGAATTTGGAAAAACTCAAAACATGAAAGTTGTAGCTCTATGTCTTATATTTCCAATAAATCTTAAATTACCTCAATCAGAGTTCATATGTGAGAGTTATGATCAAAATACCGAAAGATATTAAAACTTTTCAGCATGAATGATTTGTAACGTTTTTACTCCGAACGCTTCCAAATAAGCCTATAACGCCATGAAACACAAAAATATGTCATATCATGCTAAAATATATCAATGTAAATATATTTAGATACAATTTAGAGCTTAACTATGGGTATTTTATATGTATAAAATGGACACATCAAATCCCCCCCACACTTGAACATTTACTTGTCCTCAAGTAAGACTAAAATTGTGCTGCTCTCATAAAGTTATTTTCTAGATTTATCAAACTCACTTCTCTTTATTAGTGATATTTCTTCACCAATATAAATAAAAGGAGTACTCAACAAATCAAATATAAGACTCAATAGCAACTCACTTATCATTCCCATTAGTCCATGAGACTTTAGTGTGTGTGTGTGTGTGTATACCTAGTATGTGACAAATGTAGACAGCCAACTAAGTAAGAAGAAGAAAAATTACAACACTTATTTAAGAACTTAAAATACTACAATCAGTTATGCATAAACTTCAACTCAACTCATGTGCAATGGAGATCAACAAGGATTTATTTATTTAATTTCCCCGCACTTTGTGCTTCAATTTTATCTGGGGATTTATTTGCTTTTCTTGGGCCGTTATGCTCTCTTTTGACGCGAAGATCTCGTATTTGTGATGCGTACCCCCGGTTATTCAAGCTAAATAACCCGCTGCACCAAGATGCCTTTGGCACACTCATAACTCATACCGCACCATTTTACGCGAAGGACAACGCTTTTTGGTGAAGCCCCCCGGTTACTAAGCACAGCTTAAGCCAGCGGAGTAGATTTATATATTACCTTCTTTTTCATTTAAACCTCGAATCATCTCTCCAACTAAATAATAAATTCATACATAATGATTGTAAATACCCGAGTTCAAAAATAAATGTATAATTCATCTTCCTACAAACTCAGTCACTTTTCCACACCTATCACATGCTAAGTTATAGTGCTCAATTTCATAGTCTCAAGACTCATGTTCCTGACTTGTAAATTAACTATCTTACCCCATTAAGCACAACAATTGAGCATCCTATGGTGACAGACATAACCACTAGCTTAGAAAATAAACAAAATAAATCTAAATAAAATCAACTAAGCACATAAATTTGCAAAAAAATTTCTAGTTTCAGCACATCAGCACAATTTTTAGGACTGATCAACTAAGAACATCTAATAAACTCCACCCACACTTAGATCCAACATTATCCTCAAAGTTGCAGGAATAAAATAAAAGATAATGAAACTAAGACTCCCCTGATTTATAGATAATACTTGAAATATTTTTTGGAGTCTCTTGTGTTTGTTCCAAGCTTATTTTCACCATAATCAATTCAATCCTGCAAAAAGTCTTGAGGGAGAGAGTTTGGGGTAATAAGAGCAAGAAAAAAAAAGGAAAATAAAAACAAAAAATAAAAGAAGAAAAATAATGTTGGGTTGCCTCCCAATAAGCGCTAAATTTAACGTCAATAGCCAGACAGATTAGGAGATCACGAGATGACATCCTTCAGAGGCTTTGATCTAAGCCCTTTAGATTTAGGAATTAGCTTTTTCCTCCATTTTAATTTCATCCTTCCCTTAGAGAGGCTCTTTATGATAAAAGTGGGTACCAGCCAGTCTGTTTGGATGACACAAGTGCTCTTTTTCTTTTAGGGACTAGGAGGTGCCACTTTTTGCCTGACATTTGCTTCCTCTTTGACAATCTTTTGAATTGAACCTTTATCAACATCTAAGGATCTGGGAGGAGATGTCAATTCTTGCTTTTGATAATTCTGCCCTATAGCTATGCTGCAACAAGTTTCCTTAAAAGTGGGATTGTTAGAGGTGGCAAGATTAAATTCAGCTTTTTCATCCCCAACTCTAAAAGTCAATTTCCTGTTTGGCACATCAATTAAGACACCCGCAGTAGATAGGAATGGTTTTCCTAGGATTAGAGAAACGTCTAGTTCATCTTCAGTATCCAACACCACAAAATCAGCAGGAATAATTAGCTTACCCACTTTAATGAGTACATCTTCCATAATTCTCATTGGGTACCTTACTGACCTGTCAGCTAGTAGTAGAGTCATACTCGTAGGTGTTAGATTTGTGACTTCAAGTTTCTTGCACAAAGACTATGGCATCAAATTAATACCAGCCCCCAAATCGCATAAACAATTATTAATCAGTTGAGAGCCAATAACACAAGGAACAGAAAATCTCCCTGGATCTTTTAGCTTTGGAGGCAACTTTCTTTGCAGGATGGCGCTACACTCTTCAGTCAAAGGTACTTGAGTGCATTCTTCTAACTTCTTCTTGTTTGACAACAGCTCCTTGAGGCCTTTGACATATGAAGGCATGTTCGCAAGTGCCTCAGCAAAAGTAATATTAATACGAAGCTTCTTAAATATATCCAGAAACCTTTGAAAATTATCATCTTGCCTTTGCTTTTGCAATCTTTTAGGGAAAGAAATAGGGGGTACATATGACTTTACATCAGTGGAAGGTAATTATCCTTCAGACCTACCATCAGCTTTTGGGATCTCCTTATTCTCCTCATCTTTACCTTTCTTACTACCCTCAGTTTTTTTCTTCACCTCTTCCTTCATATTCTTTGCCACTTCTGAGAGTAATTGCCATAACTCCTTCTTTTGGATTACCTTCAGTATTGCTAGGGAATTGACCTCGTATCTTTTCAGTCACCATGTTTGCTAAGCAACCCATCTGTGTCTCTAAGTTACGAATAGCCGCTTGTGTGGTATTATTAGTAGTGATCTGGCTAGCCATAAAATGATCAAAATTTTGATTGATGGTTGCCTGACCGACCATAAATTGCTCCAAATTCTTGTTGGTAGATGCTTGACTAGCCATGATTTGAGCAAACATCTCCTCCATCTGAGGAGACTTTCCTGTAGATAGTGCTAGTGGCCGAGGGGACGCCAGTTGCTGGGATCCTGGTGGTGCTGGTGGATTTTTTCAAAAGAAGTTCGGATGATTTCGTCACCTAGGATTATATGTATTTGAGAAGGGATCATTCTTTCTCTGTAAAAATTGTGGACGTTCAGCATTTGATCCCATATAATTAACTTCTACATTCCCTTCAATCATGTGAACACATGTGTCTGCAGTATGACCTGAACCACCGCATGTAGAGCATAATTCTTTAGAAGGATTAGAATTATTACTTTGTTATTGGAAAAGAAGATTCATGTGTTGATTTAACTTTTCTAACTGTGCAAACACATCAGAGCGAGAATTAACTTTCTCGACAAGTACTCTCCTGCTTCGTACTCCCTTTTGTCTGGTCTGAATTGCCACTTGATCATAAATATTCATCATCTCTTTGGCAGTCAAATTACCATCCCTTGCAGCAATATCCACTAGAGACTAGGAGGTAGAGTATAGAGCATTATAGAATAGTTTAGCAAGCATCATATCTTGAAATCCATGGTATGGACATTGCTGACCCGACGCCGGATGGGTTTGACCTGGCGCCAGGTGCCTCTATTGTATGGAAATGTGCTTCGTTCAGCTTACAAAGTTACTAGCTTGTATTGACATTTTGAGTTCGATTTTCACCATGATAACATTGGAATTTGGGAAAACTCAAAACATAAAAGTTGTAGCTCTATGTCTTATATTTCCAAAACATCTTAAATAACCTCAATCGAAGTTCATATATGAGAGTTATGATCAAAATACCAAAGGGTGTCAAAACTTTTCAGCATGAACAATTTGTAACCTTTTTGCTTCGAATGCTTCCAAATAAGCCTATAACGCCATGAAATACAAAAATATGTTAAATCATGCTAAAATATATCAATGTAAATATATTTAGATACAATTTAAAGTTTAAATATGAGTATTTTATATGTATAAAATGGACACATCAAGGGTCCACTCGAGTGAATCGAGTGGAAGTGTATTCATTATCCACATCGTTGTGGAAGGAAGTAGAATTTGGGATCTTAGAGGGTGTAGCGGTTTATTCTAAAATTGTTTCAACTAATAATGCTATGTTTTGCCTTGGATAATCTAAGGTGGAGGAGATGAACATTCTATCTAAGGTTCTAATTTGATAGTTTCATTTGACATAGCAAAGGAAGTATTCATTGTGATATCGATGCCTGCTTTAAACCCTTCTACCAAAATTGTAAGGCTTCAAGTATATGAGAGCAAACTTGCTCTGCTTTCTTACCATATGATTGAAGAATATGAACATTGCGCCGAACTGTGGATGATGGAGTCCATGGAGAGATGGAATTGGACTCAGAGTTATACTATAAATTATAATAGTAGCTCTTATCCATACTTGTTAGACTGGCATCCAATAACTATTTGGAGGAACACAATTGTCTACAAGCTTGATTTTGATGAAACTAAATTTGAAGTTGAGGATGATGAAACAAAAGCTATTGATATGTATCTGTTTGATATCACTACTAACGAATTTGAGAGGTTTGCTATCCATCAACATTGCTATGATGGTGGTGATTCTTTCAATTATGTGGAATCAGCCTTGTATCAGTTGGCAACATCCACATTGAAGAACCTTGATCCTCAATCTAAACAGTTTAGATCATTATTTACTTATTGTTCTTATGCCTTTTAGTGCAATTCAATGCCAAATGTTTCTTGTTGTATCTTGTGGATACCTTAACTATAGCCCAACATCTTGCATCCAACCAAATCCTTTTCTCACCAAAGTAGATTTTCAAGTTGGGTTTTGTGAACACCCCATTTTGTCCCGTCTTTATAAATAAAAACAAAAAAAAATGTAATTAAAAATTGATGCAAATTTTCCTTTTAATGCGAATTTTATAAAATAAAAAAATATATAAAAAAAATATAATAAATAATAATATATTCTCCAAATCCAATCCTTTTAGGATTTTCAAAAGGAAAATAAAAAAAATTTAGAATTTCCCTTTAATTTGAGTGAAAAATCCGTAGAAATCCCAAGAAGATCACTCTCCAAATACAATCTCCTTTATTTTATTAATTTCAAAAATCCTATCCCTTTATTTTGATTTTTCAGAAATCTAATTTTTTTCAAAAATTTAATATTTAAGGAAAAAACTCAAAATACTTGCTTTAAAATAAACAAAAAATAATAAAAAAAAATTTTTTAAAAAAGGAAAAGAGCTTAAACGAATGTTTCAGCCCCAAAGGGACCCGAGCCCTAAAATTAGGGCTCAGGCTAATGAGACCAAAAAGAAAGATGGAGATGGAGAAAAAAAGCAGCACGCAGAAACAGGGGGAGGCGTGCACGAAAGGAAAAGGAGAGGGGAACACGATGGAAGCAGAGGGAGACAGAGGAGCTGCGGGTGAAAATTGAAAAGGGGGCGAGAAAGACAAGGAAAAAAGAAAAGCTAAAGTAGAGAAGATGAAGACGCAATGGGAGAGAAGAGCAGAAAACGCGGGCAAAAAAAAATAGAGGGAGCCGCGGGTGAAGGAAAAAGGGGAGCCGAGCACAAAGGGCAGAGAACCAGAGGAAAAAGCTGAGATCGATGGAGATAAAAGGAGAGAGTGCGAGATTGAGGGGGACCAAAGGGAGGAAGGTGGAATTGAAATCCCTAGGGTTCGAATTCCTAGGGGCTGAGGGTTCGAGATTGAGAGCAGAGACAGAGGCCGAAGTAGCTTGGGCTCGAGCGTGGTCTGTGCCTGAGAAAAACACAAAAAAAAGACCAAAATAGAGGGCCAGAACGCGAGAGGGACCACTAAAGGAACAATTTTAGGCAGAAAGCGAGTAAGGAGGGCTGAGTTTGAGTCACCGATCTTTTCCTCCGTTGTTGTTATGATCCAGAACGCGTGAGGGATCACAAAGCGAGCTATAGAAATTGTTGATCGGTACTTTGTCTTTTCCTTCCTTTCGGTTTCAAATTTGATTTTCCCTTCCAAATGATGATCCATTCCCTTTAACACTTTGCTTTTCTGTTTCACGACTGTGAGGGTCTGATTTCATTAATGCTCTGTTTTGGACTTGTTAAGAAAAAGGAAATGAATAAATAAATGAATGATGTTGATAAAACATAACCAAAATGAGCCCGGCTTCTGAGGTTTAGGCATTTGCGTATGATTGACAATGCTTGTTTAGTATCTTTTATTCTCATATGAATGATTTTTCCAGTTTGGGTATGCATTTTGCGTAATCCCTTTGCAATTGTGTGCCGGTGACCATGCGAGCTGTTAATATGGTTGTCACATATGATGTCTGTTGGAAGGTCTATATTTATATGTGTCCAGTGAGTCGGTGGAGTTATAGTCTTGAACGTGTTTTGCTCTAATGATGGTTGTCATTAGTGAAATCTTAGCGATAAGTTTGATTTGGAGGAAGGATTGGTTCATAGAGAATGTTATTTTAGTCGTGGGCTTTGATTTATGGTAGAAAACATGGCTATAACATGAAGCTTGGGAGCCCCAAATTCAATAATCATGTCCTTTTTCTCTTGAATGTACTATGCATAATTCTCTGCAATAAGAAGTGGATTCTGGTGTGAGGATTAAGTTATCCAAAGCTATGGTCTTTATTTTTTCAATGAAGTGCAGTGCTGCTATTCTATTTTTGCTATGGGGATTACCATTGAGAACTTTAAGGGCAAATGGGATCAGCTTTCCACTAAGTCTTAAATCTTGGTTTGCTACTTAGATGGGCCTAATTTTATTACTCTTAATCAAACCACTCTCAAATAAAAAATGTCCACCACAGTAAAAGAGAAGGAAAAGGAATAGGGGCTTCAAAGATTCGATAGGAAACCTTTACAACAAAAAATATATAATGTGGTCGTGCATGTTGCTTTGATGCCCAGGGACAGAAAGTTGTTTTCAGATTATAATTTATGTTGTCAGTCCATCATTCTGCCTCTTGGATTACTTTTCTGGTGCCAATGGAATACTTAAATTTGGAATTACACCTTTGTTTCTGTTGCCCCTCTCCTTCGTAACATTTTATCCTCAAGGGAGTTTAATGAAATGATGATATTGACCTGCTTCTTTATTGTCATTTCTTGCACAAAATCCGATATTGCAAAGATGTGTCCTAGTGTCTCTGGGTGTTCCCTTCTTGTTGTGATTCTTGTCTGGGAATATGAATATTTCTTGTATGTTGATTTGGTTACGAAAAATGGGCGTACACATTGAACAAACTTGATCATATGGGATTATATTCAGTGGTCAAAATGTTTGAGTCTTGTGTTTTGAAGCTTGGGTTATGCTTGTCATATTAGGCTCTTGAACTGAATTTTTTATACAATATGAATCTTGAGAATCTTTATTATGAGAATACCTGAATTTCTAATTGAGAAGGTTTTAAAGAGAATACTACTCCCCTTTTATTTCCTTGCGAGCATCACAAGAGTATGGATCAAGTTAAGAAAAAATCAAGGTCATCGTCATCAAGCCAAGCAAGGGAAATAGAAGCTATCAACTATGAAGCAAAGGAGGACACTAGAATTTGAATCTCATCATCTTATGATTATATTTAAGTTATCTGAGTTTGCACGGTAACACACGTCATCACAAAATTATGCACGTTTGTAAATATTTGGCATAATGTATATATATATATTTTATTTGCTTTAAAAAAAATTGGTCACGAAGGTTTTTAGAACTTTCGCAGACCCTAAAGTAATCACACCGTGTGAGCCTACGGTGCTTCACGAGTATATTATAAAGGTATATGTATAATAGGTCCCAATGACCTTTCCCTCCAAAATTTTATTTTCTCATAAAAAATAATAATAGTAAAATGAATAATAGAAATAACTGATTTGTCAACCACATCACGTGAGGTTTTTAGAACCCACACAGATATTCTGGTTAGCTATGTCATCACGTAAGATTGCGAATCTACCCAAATGTACCAGTTGAACTTTTTTTTTAAGAAAATAATTATATTTTATAAAGAATGAATAATAATAATAATATAACAAGTTCTCAAATTTTATTATAAATGATAATATTATTTTTTAAATTATCGCCTTAAAATTATAATAAAGCCTTTATGCCGCGAGGTTTAGAACTTTTGCAGGTAATTAAGAAATCGATCTATTTGACATGACTGCGAGTCTGTAACAGGTAGATCGATTTTCTCTTTTTAAAAGAAAAAATTTCAAAAGTGCAAAATATGGGGATTTTCAAAAATCAAATAAACGCATTTTCAAAAATTAAAAAAAATATAATAATGAAAAAAATAAAATAAAACATTTTTGAACAAAATAAAATGAAAGTAAGTAAGCGAAATTAAATTATCTTTTTACAAATTAAAACACACCAACTCAATCTCAGAAAATTGTTTTGTTTGCGGAGAGTTAAATTATTTTCAATTAACTTTCTCTCCTCGCAAAAAATTTTATAATTAAAAAATATCAACCAAGTGATACGCATTTATAGTCCTGAACTACGTGGACTTTGATCCCCATCGCAGGGTAAGTAGACCCCAGGCTCTGATCCTGGGTCAAGTCCGCCTTTGTAAATAAATAAATATTTTTCAATTTATTTTCTAAAATTCTTTTTTCCTCATTTGTTTTCTAAATCCCCTTAATTTATAAGTTAATTTATTTTCCTTATTCTGTTTTCCAAATTTCTCAAATTTTCTTAAATTTTTCTCTACCCTTATTCTCGCATGTGAATGATAAAAGGAAAACCAAAATATATTTATAGCCATATTAATTTGCACAATCAACGTAAGGTAACCGTTCCTAGGAATGGGTGTTGTGGGGTGCCTAACACCTTCCTCACACACAATTGACTCCCGAATCCAACTCTGATTACGCAGACAATCTTTTTCTCTTTAATTCAGTTTCCCAAGGTTTTCCCTCAAAATTTTGGTGGCAACTCCTCACAAGTCGGTTTTCGTCAGAAAACTCAATTTGCTCCTTTTCTTCCTTTCGTCGCATTTTTCCGGGTGTGACAGGTTTCTTCCTTTCAAGAAATTCCAAATGGTTTCTGAGTATTTGGTATAAGAACATTGAGACATCCTACTTAGGAATCAATCTAAGTAATTTCATATGGTTCTCAAATCAACCTACATTAATTGAGATAAAATAAATGTCATAAAAAATTATAAAACACATTTAAAATTTAGACAATCATGCTTAAACATTTAAACTCAAGAATCTGAAACGACAAATGAAATCAATAGATAAACAATAATATTCATATGTGTGGTTGTTGATGCTAGGGTTTAATGTAGTGGGGAGGGTAGATGCCGTCCAAACATTTCTTTTGTCCACAATTAATTATACAGTGCCTTCACACTTCAAGTTTAGGTGGATTATACAAAACAAGGAAACTTTAGCCTTCTTTCCTTTATGTCTGGGTTCCTTTATTTATTTATTTTTTTATTTTGTGGTTTTAAAAAGGTCAAAATAAAGAGAAACTCTTTCTTTAATTTGTCTCTTTTCACTTTTCTTTCAAAAAAATATTGCAACATATTTCTTTTACAAGTTAAGAAGATCTATTTCAATGAAACCAATAGTTCAAGGAATAAGTGGTCGATATTTAAAATTATGAGTATAGATTATTATTATTTTAATTTTTTTAACACTCCTCATTTCCTCCTTTTTTATTTTTCTTTTTTAATTTTTTCTTGTACTTGAAATCTTGAATCAATTTTATATTGTTTCGTGTCTCAAAACAAAATAATGATAATACAATTTTTATTTTATAATAATTTTAAGTCAATCAATTTGTTTATATATTTTAAATATTGAACAAAAATTCCTTTACAAATAACACTTTAATTTGGAAATAAATTTTCTCAATCAAAACATAATCCTAATATTAAGCCACATTTAAATATACACGTAAGAAATCATATCACAGGTAAGTTTGTAGTTTTGCAAAAAGTTGAGTTCTCTTTGAGCGTGATGAGTGAGATGTTTGGGGCTCTAGCGTCGTCATCGGAGAAGAAAGATGAACTGGCACGTAGCAGGAAGAAGGTGAGTAGGGGGGTGGAGGAAACAAGGTTGGAGGAAGAGATTGGAACTGCTGACACAAATATCTCATTTAAGGATAAGGTTCTTGGCATGGATTTTGGTGCTCAAAAGAAAGATAGCATAGGCAGAAGCGTGTACGATGCTGCATGGAAGGAATACATTGATGGTATGAAAAGTTTGTTCAGTGACAGAGATGATATAGTGTGTAAGGAAGGGATAGGGGAGGATGAATCTGATGAAGATTGTGTTGTTGTGCCCGTGACTCAGGAAGAGTATGAGCAATGGTGTGCACCATGGAGAAAATATCTTATTATCAAATTGTTAGGCAAGTTGATACCTTTATGGGGAATGAAGAGGAGTTTGACAAATTTATGGAAAACTTCGAAGCCATTCAAGACGAGAGATCTAGACAATAGTTATTTTGTTTTTTCCTTTTAGGAGGAGGAGGATATGAATTATGTGTATCAAGAGGGGCCATGGATGGTAGTTGATCACTACTTGATTGTCCAATGATGGCGGCCAAACTTTGATCCATGGAATGCCAAGAGCCAAAAGAAAATAGCAACTTGGATCAGGATTCTGTTGCTTTCACTTGAATTCTTTAATGTAGAGGCATTATGTAAGATTGGAACTGGAATAGGACAAACTCTCAAAATTGACTCGATCACATATTCTAGTGAAAGAGGCAAATTTGCCCATATCTGCATAGAATTGGACCTGCAAAGGAGACTTAAATCAACTGTGCAGATTTTGGGTAAGAAGCGGCTTATTGAGTATGAAAGGTTGCATATTACTTGTTTTAACTATGGTAGATATGGATACCACAATGATGTTTACCCAGAAAAGGAGATAATGTTAGGGAGTAAGGGAAAGACGCAAATGCGGTCAGATGAGAGGAGGCATCGGGGTACAGCGGAGGATATAGGGGCCTCAAAGTGTAGGAAGTATATGCTGGAGATGGAGAAAGGTGGAGAGTTGAGTTGGCCGAAGGCCATGGAGGGGAATGGTGGAGAAGCTTCTAAAGGACCTCGAGAAAGCATGATGGGGATTCTCTCCGATGAGCTGACGGCGGTGAAAGGAGATAGGTTGGGGGTACGAAACTTGGCATGATGAACTTCATGGAGAGGTTATAGCAATCCTGATAGATCCGCGGATGATGAATATAATCAGGAGAGATTCTTGGGATTGAATTCAAAAAATAAATTTCAAAATGATATAAAAGGAAATCTTAATCAAGATCATATAGAGAGGAGGGTGCATGTGACATCAAGTAATAATAAGGAGTCCAAGATATTTGGAAAAGATATTACCTATAAAAGAGAGTGGGTCCCAGTGACACAAGTCAAGAACAAGTCTAATGAGAGAGAGAAAGGAAAGGAAAACCGAGTGATTTTCAAACCTTAGAGTTCTTTTTCACGTGGGTCAACCTCATCATGTATCTCTAGGCCCACCTCACTAAATGAGAAAAATAAATTTGCAGCACTTATGGATGTTAGCGAAGATGGGCTGGCAGCGTCTCACGAACAAAGTACCAGTAATTTAGAACTCAATCTAGTGGACGGATATGACGCTAATCCAAATAAATTGCAGAATATGGAGATTGAGGAGCCTGATGGTGAGAAACAGGAGACGAGCAAGTTGGAAACGAATAATAATTCTAGGTGTCCTAAAAGCCATGATGCCCCTAAGATGGTTTCCCTATGAATTATCTTTTTTGGAATAGCCGAGGCACTGGATCAAAATCTTTTTCGGGTTTGATCCGGGAAATTTCTAAAAAACATTATATTGATTTTCTTGTTGTTCTCGAGACGCGTGCTAGTGGGTCAAGAGCCCAACGGTTGGCCAAAATGTTGGGATTTAAAAATTTTGTGGTGGTGGAGGACTATGTGTTGATGAAAGAGTTTTGATGATTTTAAACCAACACTCAAGATCTTGGATTGAAGATATCAAAGGAGATCAAAGCTGTTCCAAGTGAAGATTTTCTGAGTATTTGCTGTTAGATCTCTTGTAGGATCTTTAGTTTTTGTTATGATTGGGTAAAAGGTTTTGATTTGAAGAAAAGATGTTTTCAAACTTTGATTTTATGTTAAATCCTTGAATATTTGAAAAACACCCATAAACAGACGAAGGTTAAAAGTTTAAACTAAACTGTCAAGTTAGAAATTCGAACTTTGCCTTTTGAAATTCGAATTTCGAGCTAAAACTGATTAAGTCTGAAGAGATGGCTCTCTGTCAGACGAATTTTGGTGGTTCAAAATTCGAATTTTCATCTAGTCTGAAAGAAGCCTTTCTGGTGACAGACGAACTTCACACTTCCAAAATTCGAATTTCAAGTAAAATGAAGTTTGTGAAAACCAAAGAAATTCGTCTGAAACCATGACAAAGTGCATCTGAAATCAAAAGATATTCAGCTTGAAAAATGCTCTCTGACAGATGAATTTTGAGATTCCAACACTCGAATTTTCATATAAGTCTGAAAGAAGCTTCTTTACAACAGACGAACTTTGAGTCTTCAAAATTCGAATTTTAGACAAAACAAAACTTGAGAAAATAGAAGAAATTCGTCTGAAACTATGTTAAAGTTTATCTGAGATCAAGAATGAGTTAAGTCTCAAAATTGCTCTCTGACAGACGAATGTCACCCTTTCAAAATTCGAATTTCGAAGAAAGTAAACTACTGTGTCTCTTTATACGTTCAATGGACAGACGAATTTTGGATACCAAAATTCGAATTTCGAAGACACTGTAGCAAATTGAAAACACTGTTCACACTTAACCAAAAATCTTTCTTCTTGAAAATTCGTATGTCACATTGTGAAAATGTTTTATAAGTTTCAAAATTCGAATTTCACTTCATGAACAGACGAACTTCGTGTTGTAACGTTGAAAGCTTTAACCTTCGGTTCCTTCGAAATTCGTCTGTTGACCAACCAAAATTCGAATTTCAGTATGTCAGAAACATTAAATGCGGTTGGTAAACGGATAGTTTTTCAGAGTAACCGTTGGATAACTTCCCCAACGGATAGATTTAGTCTCTAACGGATATTTGAGACCTAAATCTATAAATACAACATCATTTGAAGTTGTGGGTATCGAATCAAATTTGTATACACTGAATTTAAGCTAAATCTTCTTCTAAAAAGCTCTTACCCTCTCAACTTCTATATATACACTTAAACTTTCATATCTACTCTTTTCAAGAGAGTTATTTCATTGTAATCAATCTACTCTTCATCTGGAAGATAGATTTACTTGTGAGGGGTATTCACAAGGGGATTGAGAAGCACATAGTGAAAGTGCTTGGAGAGTTTGAGAGAGCTCAGAAACAGAGCATACTCGTTGTACTGTGGCCTTAGCAAGAAGCCCATTGAAATTCTTGCTGTATAGTGGATAAATCTCAAGAGGTGTCTTGGGGACTGGATGTAGGTCAAGTGAAAAGACCGAACCAGGATAAATTACTGAGTTTTCTTCTCCCTATCTTCACTTTTCAGCTTGCTCTGTTTTACGCATTATTTTCATTATACTGTGATATCTCCACTTACCTCACCTTGTGCAGAAAATTTTCAATCTTCCCAATTCACCCCCCTCTTGGGAAGTCAGCCTTGCTAACAAGTGGTATCAGAGCCCGGATTCCCATTCAAAGGAACTCACAGTCCGGGAATTAAAATGGCTGGCTTTGGAGAGAGTATACTTCCTGAAGGAAACAACACTAACAGACCACCAGGCTTCAGTGGAGAGCATTATGGATATTGGAAGATGAGGATGCAGATCTACCTTCAATCAATTGACCTTGACATCTGGTCAGTGATTGAAAAAGGAGATTTCGTTCCAATGGCTCAAACAGAAGATGGAAGACACAAAGAGAAGCTGGAAGCAGAGTGGAATGATGAAGACAGAAGGAGAGTTCTACTGAACTTCAAAGCAAAGCATTGTTTGGTCAGTGCCCTTAACCAGGATGAATTCTACAGAGTCTCACAATGCTCCACTGCAAAAGAAATGTGGGATACTCTACAGATTGCACATGAAGGAACTTCTGGAGTCAGGGAAAACAAACTGAACACGTGCATTGGGGAGTATGAAAGCTTCAGAATGGCTGAAGGAGAAACTGTAAAGGAGCTCCAAAAGAGATTCACTCTTATTGTGAATCAACTGAAGAGCCTGGGAAAAGAATACACACAGTCTGAGAAAGTGAGAAAAATACTCAGAGCTCTACCTCTGGAATGGCAGCCCAAGGTGACAGCTATAGAAGAGGCCAGAGGAGAATCAATGGCTTCTGTCACAGCTCTCTTCGGCAGCCTTGAGGAATATGAAGGAAAGATCAAAGCACTCAAGGAAGCTGGGCTGGACAGAAAGAAGAAAGGCCTTGCCCTCAAAGCTGCTGATGAAAAGGAAGAAGAATCTGATGAAGGAGATGAGCTGAATGAGGAAACTCTGGCTATGATGGTCAGAAAATTCGGAAGATTCTACAGCAAGAAGAAGAGCAAGAGATTCTTCAAGAAAGGAGTAATTGGAGAAAGCAAGAAAGAGGCAAAAGAACCTGTAACTTGCTATGAGTGCAAGAAGCAGGGACACATTAAGTGGGACTGTCCCCAATTCATTAAGAAGCAGGAAAAAGAAAAGAAAGCTGCAGACAAAGGGAAGAAGAAGAAAGCCTATATCTCATCCATATGGTGCAACAGCTCAGATGAGGAAGAAGAAGATGAGGATGAGGTTGCCAACATTTGTTTAATGGCACTTGCCTCAGAAGAAGTCTTACCCTCATGCAGCAGTGATCAGGAAGAAGAGGTATATGAATCTGAACCTTCCTATTCTGAATTACAAGATGCATTTCATGAGCTTCATGATGAATTCATTAAAGTTGCTAAAGAACTGAAATTGGCAAAGAAAAGGATAAATAAGCTGGAATCCCAAAGCATAGTTTCTGAAATTGCCTCTTTGCCCACTACTGAATCTGTTTGTTGCACTTCATGCATTGAACTCAAGCAAACTAATGACTATTTAGTTAAAAGCATGTCTAGGCTCACTAGAGGCAAAGACATGTTGTTTGCATTAATGGGGAGCCAAAGAATATCACAAGGCAAAGCTGGTCTTGGCTATGATCCATGTGCTGTCAAGGAAAAGATTAGGAAGAAAAATCAGAATGCTTATATGAGACATTTTGTGCATGCTGAGAACAATAAAAAGAAAACTAATACATTACATCACATTGAAACATATGATCAACCAAGGCATGCTAGACAAAAGTATTATCTGCACTGTTTTCTTCCTGCATCTCAATCTAGCAGTCCTTTCACTACCTGTCATTTCTGCAACAAAAAGGGACATATTTCCAGTTCTTGTGCCTTGAAGAAAAATGGGCTTGGCAGGAAAGTTGAATGGGTTCCCAAAGTTGCATCTGCATCTAGGGAAAAATATACTGACCTAAAAGGACCCAAGCAAATTTGGGTACCTAAAAGGAAAACGTAAACATTGTTTTACAGGTCTGTCTCAAAGCTAAGAAAAGCAACAAATGGTATATGGACAGTGCCTGCTCAAGTCACATGACAGGTGATAAGGAGAAGTTCATCACCCTGAGAGACAAGAAAGGAGGAAAGGTGACCTTTGGAGGTGACCAATATGGCAAAATCATTGGTATTGGAATTGTGGGTAAAAATCCAGAAACATCCATTGAAGAGGTGCTGTTTGTGATTGGACTCAACCACAACCTGCTAAGCGTGAGTCAGACCTGTGACAAAGGAAACTGGGTGCTGTTTGACTCAAAGTTTTGCCTGGTCATCAGAAAAAGTGATCACAAAGTTATCCTCAAAGCTCAAAGGGATGGTAACTGCTATACTATTGATCTTGATGAACTTCCTCCCTTAGATTCTGTATGCTTAATTAGTCAGAATAATGATAGTTGGCTATGGCATAGAAGATTAGCTCATGTGAACATGAATCAACTGTCTAAACTAATTAAAAATGAGCTAGTAACTGGTCTACCAAAAATATCTTTTGAAAAGGATAAAGAATGTGATGCATGCTTAAGAGGAAAACAAACCAAATCATCATTTAAATCTAAAAATGTAGTTACCACAACTAGACCACTTGAATTGTTGCATATGGACTTAATTGGACCATCTAGGGTGAAAAGTCTTGGTGGTAATCTGTATGTGCTTGTAATTGTTGATGATTATTCTAGATTTACTTGGACATTATTTCTTTCCTCTAAAAGTGATACCTTTGATGCATTTGCAACCTTAGCCAAGAAAGTGCAAAATGAGAAAGGTATTTCTATTGTGTCTATCAGGTCAGACCATGGAGGAGAATTTGAAAATGCATACTTCCTGGAGTACTGCAATGAGCATGGGATTGATCACAACTTCTCAGCACCAAGAACTCCTCAACAAAATGGAGTAGTAGAAAGGAAGAATAGAACTATTGGAGAGATGGCCAGAGCTATGCTAAATGAGAAGGAACTCTCCCAAGTATTCTGGGCTGATGCAGTAAATACAGCAAGTTACATCATAAACAGAGCTTACATCAGACCAATCCTTGGGAAGACTCCATATGAGCTGTACAAGGGAAGAAAGCCAAATCTGTCACACCTCCATGTGTTCGGGTGCAAATGCTTCATTCACAACAATGGTAAAGAAAATCTAGGTAAATTTGATGCCAAATCCGATGAAGGTATATTTCTGGGTTATTCAAGTAGGAGTAAGGCATATAGAATTTATAATAAAAGATCAAATGTAATAGAAGAATCTGTACATGTGGTTTTCATTGAAAATGAAACTGTTTCAAAACATACTATCAATGAGGATGATCTTACTTTCAATTTTGAAAAACTAGGAATTTCTGATAAGAGTAAAACTGAACCTCCAAAGATATCTGAATCTGTTAATATAGAGGAAGATATCCAGGAGCAAGAGTTTGATGAAGAAAACAATGAGGAAACATCTCAAGAACTTCCTAGAGCTTGGAGATATCAAAGGAATCATCCTGTTGATCAAGTAATAGGGAATGTTCTAGAGAGAGTCAAAACCAGAAAACAGTTAAGAGAACAGATGCTCAACTGTGCTTTCATTTCTCAAATAGAACCCAAATGTACTGAAGAGGCCTTAACTGATGATTACTGGATTTTGGCTATGCAAGATGAATTAAATCAATTTGAAAGAAATCAAGTTTGGGATTTAGTGTCTAGACCCAAAAATCATCCTGTTATTGGTACCAAATGGGTTTTCAGAAATAAACTTGATGAATCTGGAACAATAATCAGAAATAAAGCTAGACTAGTTGCTAAAGGGTATAATCAAGAAGAAGGTATTGATTTTGAAGAAACTTTTGCACCAGTAGCTAGATTAGAAGCTATAAGAATACTACTGGCATATGCATGCATGAAAAATATTTTATTATATCAAATGGATGTAAAAAGTGCTTTTCTGAATGGATATATCATGGAAGAGGTTTATGTTGATCAACCTCCAGGTTTTGAGGACTCTACAAAACCAAACCATGTTTATAAACTGAAGAAAGCTCTCTATGGTTTAAAACAGGCCCCTAGAGCATGGTATGAGAGACTGAGCAATTTTCTAACTGAAAAGGGGTTTAACAGAGGCAAAGTTGACACAACCTTATTTACTAAGAAAGAAAATAAAGATTTACTAATTGTTCAAATCTATGTTGATGATATTATTTTTGGTGCTACTAATGAGGTTCTTTGCAAGGAATTTTCTAAGTTAATGCAGGGAGAATTCGAGATGTCTATGATGGGTGAACTCAATTTCTTCCTTGGATTGCAAATCAGACAGCTAAATGATGGTATCTTCCTCAGTCAATCCAAGTATCTAAAGGAGCTGTTAAAGAAGTTTGGTATGGAGAATGCCAAGCCAATGGGAACACCTATGGCTACTGCAACCAAACTGGACATGGATGAGAATGGGAAGATGTTTGACATTACTCAGTACAGAAGAATGATCGGATCTCTGCTGTACCTAACTGCCAGCAGACCTGACATTATGTTCAGTGTCTGCATGTGTGCAAGGTTCCAATCATGCCCCAAAGAAACCCATGCAACAGCTGTGAAAAGAATTTTTAGATATCTTATTGGAACATCACAG
Source organism: Adenanthera pavonina (assembly GCA_026686845.1). Classification (NCBI taxonomy): domain Eukaryota; kingdom Viridiplantae; phylum Streptophyta; class Magnoliopsida; order Fabales; family Fabaceae; genus Adenanthera; species Adenanthera pavonina. Next base: position 19,428,778 of record JAIVEN010000023.1, on the reverse strand, counting down.
ATGGGTCTTTGGTATCCAAAAGGCAATGGAGAAGATCTCAAAGGATACACTGATGCTGATTTTGCAGGATCCAAAACTGACAGAAAAAGCACAAGTGGAGCCTGTCAGTTTCTTGGAGGATCCCTGGTCTCATGGTTCAGCAAAAAGCAAAACAGTGTGGCCTTATCCACTGCAGAAGCTGAGTATGTTGCAGCTGGAAGCTGTTGTGCCCAAGTCATCTGGATGAAACAGCAGCTTGAAGATCTTGAGGTTAAAATGAAAGAGACACCAATCATGTGTGACAACCAAAGTGCTATAAATATCACCAAGAATCCTGTCATGCATTCGAGGACTAAACATATTGAAGTTAGGCACCACTTCATAAGAGATCACGTTCTGAAAGGAGAAGTTAGATTGGAGTACATCCCAACAGAGGATCAAGTTGCTGATATACTCACAAAGCCTCTATCAGAAGACAGACACTGCAAAATAAGGAGAGAATTGGGAATGGTAAATTCCAATGAATTGTAAGTCATTTCTGTGCAAGTCTGTCTTTAGAACTTTTAATATTAGAATAAATTCTAACTTGAGCATCGGAGTATGTTTTAGTATAGTTTCAGGTGCTCCTTGTGAAAATCAATGGCTAAAAGTTTGAAAGATTGGAGCACTCCAGATTGGAACAACCAGAAAATGAAGAGAATGATAATTATTTTGAGTTCTGGATCCATTCTGTAAGTTTTTAAAGTTGAAATTTGTATGTTGTTTGAATACTAGAAAAATCTCTTTGATAATCTATGTTTTTGAACTAGTCAACGTGGTCAACATTCGAATTTTGGTTGACTAACAGACGAACTTTGGCCTGTTATGTCTTGGAACAGTTCTCGGTTATGCCTCGAAATTCGTCTGTTGATGCTTGAAAGTTCGAATTTTCAAAGACAAAAAAAAAAATATATATATATATATATATTTTCAACGTCATAGTTGTTCATCATTGCTATATGAAGCATTACTTCTTAACATACGAATGTTGAACAATCTTGACAAAAGTTGAAAAATTCGAATTGTCAAGCTCAAAATTCGTCTGTTGAACCATGTTCTTGTTGATTGTATCACTGAAAGATGAAGTTCTGAATGCTTAATTCGTCTATTGACTGTTGATTTGATTATTGTCTGCCTTTTTCTTTTCAACATTCGGATTTTGTTGGAACAAAATTCGTCTGATGTGCTTGTATTGTTTGTTTCAAGCCACTGTCAGACGAACTTTCAAGATGAAAATTCGTCTGTCAGTAAGCTGTGCTGAACGGTTTAACTTGTAACTGCCCGAAGTTCGAATTTTGACCTCTCAAAATTCGTCTGTCAGACGGTTACACACGTTAAATGCGTCAGTTTTCCACAGAACAGACGCAACCCTATTTGTAACATCTCTAAGTCTGTTCTGATTCTCTCTTCAATCCTCTTAACTTCTGTCCAAAAACCGTCTTTTTCCACCGATTAAACTTCCTTTCGCATCATATAAACCCATTCTCAGCCACATTCTGCTTCATTCAACCGAGAAATGGCAAGAGTTAAAATTCCTGGAACAGGAAAAGCTGTGGCCCGTCCGAAAAGGAATGTTAAATCACAATATGCTACCAAAGAAGGAGAGAAATCAAAGAGAAAAGCCGAACCCAGTAAAGCTACTCCCTCTAAACGCCAAAAATCTTCATCCAAAGCAGAATCCCAGAAATCTGGCCCCTCCTCTTCAAAAAGTGCAGAACCGTCTGCTCCTGCTGCTGCCTCTTCTGCCTCTTCCAGTACTGAATCTGGAGAGTTTGAATTGACTACACTACCACTATGGAGCACTCCTGAGATTCAAGAAGAGTACACTACTAAGTTTTCCAACAAAAAGGTAATCAAGCCTCATTGTGTGAATGTGGAACAATTTCTGATTTCCAACAATTTTGATGCTGCTATATGGTTGTTAAGATATAAAAATTTGTTGGAAATTGCTGAAAGATATGATGATGAAGTAGTGAAGACTTGGTATGCGTCTCTTAAGTATAACAGCAAGAAGATGAAATGGGAGGTCACCTTGAGATCAAGGACCATTTGGCTTGCTGATGAAACATTCAATGAGGTGTTAGAAATCCCAGGACAAGATGGGCTAAAAGTTGACTTAACAGCCTCTGGGTATATGGATGAGGCAAGCACAGCAGATGAAGAAGGTGGATCCTTTCTGTACTACAAGGAGAGCACCATTTTGGACACCTTATTCAGGAGAAGGGAGAACAGGCCAACAATAAATCTGTTGAAGCCCACAGACCTAAGTGTACAAGTCAGAATCCTGCACTACATAGTGTCAAGGATCATTTTCAACAAGGATGGTAGCTTCAATCTGATAACAAGGGCAGAGGCTCATGTGATGACTGCTATCATTCGTGGGAAGCTGATCAATATGGGTCATATCATCCTTCAGCGAATGATAAAGGCAAGGGATCAGAGGAAGGATTCCACACTCCCCTATGCTGCAATTGTTTCAAGAATCCTGCAGCATGCTAGGATTCAGCACATTGAGAAAGGGAAAGGGAAACTCACTGAGGCATTCAAGGAGGAGGAACTGCAAAGAATGGGCATTGAGAAAGATGAAGGACGATGGGTTGGAAAGGGAGCAGGAAAAACTGAAGACCTGTTCTTTGTCCCTGATGCATCCCTCCAACAAGAAGGCACTTCTGAGGCCCCTGAAAGATCCTTACCTCAGCCTTCCCAGACAATTCCATCTCCCTCCAGGCCTACTCACCCTCCTTCCACTCCCTCCTCACGAGCCAAGCCAACTAAGAGCACTGAGTTGTTTGACAGTCTGTCAACACTCATTCTCAGCATTAAAGATGAGCAAAATGCCAAATTTGCTCATCTACAAGATCAGATCCATCAGTTGGCAGTGAATATGAAGGTGGTGGCTGATGCATATGAAGAGATAAGAAATGCAATTCCTACCACTTCAGCTCCACCTCAGCCTGGTGTCCCTGAGCCTACTCTGTCTCCATCCCCTGTGCCTCCAAGTCCCTTTGAGATTGCCTCCTCTGACCATGATACTGATATGGATGGTGATGGTGCTATGAAAACACCAAGTCCTGGTCCACCCTTGGACTATGGATTAGAAGGAGAAGGTCTTCAAGAATCAAGCCCTCTTGAGCCAATGCAAGAAGATGCTCTGGATTCAATTCTGTCCATTCAAGAATCAGAGCAAGTTGAAAGACTGGTTGAAGCCATTTCAACCTCTTCTGTGCCAGAAGGAGCAAGCAATGTGGAAAGGAGCATTGTGCCTGTTGTAGATTATCTTGCCATTGCTCACAATGCTCTGCTGCTAGCTCAAAGGAGAAGGCTGGAAGAAATGTTTCCTCCTGCTGAACCACCTTCTCAATCTATTGCTGCTTATGGGCTTTCAGAGCACCAAAGAGCTCAACTAGCTCTTTCTAGGCAGGAAATGCAAGTACTGCTTGAGGTCTCTGATGATGATGAAGAACCTGCTGAGCCCCCTACACCAGTTCAGCCAGAGATTCCTTTTGCTCCTGTCCCCCTTCGTGTTGTTCCTATCACTCAGATACCTCCTCCAATGGACTTTGTTGGACTTCCTGATGATGCCAAAAAAGGGGAGAAGATAAAGCAAACTGGGAAGCAAACTGGGACCAAGCAAGCTGGAAAATCTGCTGAGCCATCTGGAAAAGGAAAGACTTACAGCAAGAAGCCAAAGAAGAAGTGATGACTTAGATCTTAGGCTGACAGCAAGAAGCCAAAGAAGAAGTGATGACTTAGATCTTAGGCTGATTATTCTTGTTGTATCTTGTTTTATTTGGGTGTTTTGTATTTGGTTGTGTGATTTTAAGAACTACTCTTTAATTGGAATTTGTATTACAATAGTTTGGTGATATATAGTATGTTCTTGATTGCAATATTTTGGGCGTTAAATCTCTTCACTTAATCTGTTATTTTGATATCTTATGCATATGTTGAGGGGGAGCTTATGAAAGCAAACCCAAGTACTAATCCAGTTTGTGAGTTGTTTTGTCATCATCAAAAAGGGGGAGAATGTTGATGAAAGAGTTTTGATGATTTTAAACCAACACTCAAGATCTTGGATTGAAGATATCAAAGGAGATCAAAGCTGTTCCAAGTGAAGATTTTCTGAGTATTTGCTGTTAGATCTCTTGTAGGATCTTTAGTTTTTGTTATGATTGGGTAAAAGGTTTTGATTTGAAGAAAAGATGTTTTCAAACTTTGATTTTATGTTAAATCCTTGAATATTTGAAAAACACCCACAAACAGACGAAGGTTAAAAGTTTAAACTAAACTGTCAAGTTAGAAATTCGAACTTTGCCTTTTGAAATTCGAATTTCGAGCTAAAACTGATTAAGTCTGAAGAGATGGCTCTCTGTCAGACGAATTTTGGTGGTTCAAAATTTGAATTTTCATCTAGTCTGAAAGAAGCCTTTCTGGTGACAGACGAACTTCACACTTCCAAAATTCGAATTTCAAGTAAAATGAAGTTTGTGAAAACCAAAGAAATTCGTCTGAAACCATGACAAAGTGCATCTGAAATCAAAAGATATTCAGCTTGAAAAATGCTCTCTGACAGACGAATTTCGAGATTCCAACACTCGAATTTTCATATAAGTCTGAAAGAAGCTTCTTTACAACAGACGAACTTTGAGTCTTCAAAATTCGAATTTTAGACAAAACAAAACTTGAGAAAATAGAAGAAATTCATCTGAAACTATGTTAAAGTTCATCTGAGATCAAGAATGAGTTAAGTCTCAAAATTGCTCTCTGACAGACGAATGTCACCCTTTCAAAATTCGAATTTCGAAGAAAGTAAACTACTGTGTCTCTTTATACGTTCAATGGACAGACGAATTTTGGATACCAAAATTCAAATTTCGAAGACACTGTAGCAAATTGAAAACACTGTTCACACTTAACCAAAAATCTTTCGTCTTGAAAATTCGTATGTCACATTGTGAAAATGTTTTATAAGTTTCAAAATTCGAATTTCACTTCATGAACAGACGAACTTCGTGTTGTAACGTTGAAAGCTTTAACCTTCGGTTCCTTCGAAATTCGTCTGTTGACCAACCAAAATTCGAATTTCAGTATGTCAGAAACATTAAATGCGGTTGGTAAACGGATAGTTTTTCAGAGTAACCGTTGGATAACTTTCCCAACGGATAGATTTAGTCTCTAACGGATATTTGAGACCTAAATCTATAAATACAACATCATTTGAAGTTGTGGGTATCGAATCAAATTTGTATACACTGAATTTAAGCTAAATCTTCTTCTAAAAAGCTCTTACCCTCTCAACTTCTATATATACACTTAAACTTTCATATCTACTCTTTTCAAGAGAGTTATTTCATTGTAATCAATCTACTCTTCATCTGGAAGATAGATTTACTTGTGAGGGGTATTCACAAGGGGATTGAGAAGCACATAGTGAAAGTGCTTGGAGAGTTTGAGAGAGCTCAGAAACAGAGCATACTCGTTGTACTGTGGCCTTAGCAAGAAGCCCATTGAAATTCTTGCTGTATAGTGGATAAATCTCAAGAGGTGTCTTGGGGACTGGATGTAGGTCAAGTGAAAAGACCGAACCAGGATAAATTACTGAGTTTTCTTCTCCCTATCTTCACTTTTCAGCTTGCTCTGTTTTACGCATTATTTTCATTATACTGTGATATCTCCACTTATCTCACCTTGTGCAGAAAATTTTCAATCTTCCCAATTCACCCCCCCTCTTGGGAAGTCAGCCTTGCTAACACTATGGGTTTTATGGGATGAGGAAAAGTGAAAGTTTGAAGTTTTACGAGTTCACGAGCAATTTATACATCTATGCCTGGATAATGGGGGGAGGAAAATGTTCCTTACAACAGTCTATACTAGTCTGAATGCTATTAAACATAAATCTTTCTGGGAGGAACTGAGAAGAATTAAATCAAATATTGATTATGCTTGGTGTATTAGTTGAGACTTTAACATCACTTTGTTTCTTCATGACAGAAGATCTTCGCGTCGAAGTGGGGCTAATGTAGACAAAGATTTTTGTAGGGGGGTGGAGGATTTGGAAATAACAGATCTTAGGTGTTATAGTCCTTATTTTACTTGGAGAAGAGAGGGAAGTGAAAGCCATATTAATAGGATATTTGGAAATAGCACTTTCTTGGAGCAGTTTCCAAATGCTTCTATATTGTACTTGCCTTTTTTTTAAATTAGACCACCATCCTTTGCTTCTCCGATTGACTGAGATGAGCCTTGTTTTGACGTCATATAACAGGCCGTTTCATTTTAATGCATCATGGGCCCTACATGATGACTTTAGTAGATTGGTTAAAGATATGTGGCAAGCTAGGGAGGATTGGAGTAAGAACGTCGAAAACTTTACCTTAGTAGTAAGCATATGGAGCTATGATGTGTTTAGTCATCTTGGTAGAAAGAAATGTCATCTACTTAACAGGTTGAAGGGGTTGAATAGTTCGGACACGAATTGTTATAATATTCTAGATATGGAAAAATTACAGAAATAATTGTGGAAGCAATTGAAGGAAGTTCTCCTTCAAGAAGATCTTATGTGGGCTCAAAAAGCTAAATATGACTGGTTTGTCTTGGGTGATTGGAATTTGAAATACTTCCATGTAAGAGCAAATGTCAGGAGAAAACATAATAAGATTGAGGCACTCAAGAATGATAATGATGACTGGGTATATGATGTTGAGGAAATTAAGACCATGGCCATGGAGTTTTTTCACAATTTGTTTCGGGAGGAAGGAGCTGCTAGAGAAGTTGCATCCTCAAACACTTCCTATCCTAAAATTAATGAAGAACTACTAATTGAGATGGGAGGAGGATTCACTATTGATGAAATAAAGCAAGCCATTTTCAATATAGGGGCTTTGAAGTCCCGAGGACCAGATGGGTTAAATGCTCTATTCTTTCAGAACCAGTGATCTGCTATCGGGCCTACTATTATGAATTTTGTTAAAGCTTCTTTTGCAAATAATTCTTTGAATGAGTCTGTTAATGACACTTTGATTGTCCTTATTCCTAAGAAGGACCAACCAGAGACTATTAGAGACTTCAGGCCTATCAGCTTGTGCAACATTATCTACAAAATTATCACTAAGGTGGTGGCGAATCGCATTAAAACGGTCCTCCCAGATGTTATTGCTCCTAACCAGTGTGATTTTGTTCCTAGTAGACTTGGCTTAGATAACATCATTATAGCTCAGGAAGTGATTCACTTGATGCGAAATATGAAGGGGAAAAAGGGATTCATGGTGATAAAAGTTGATTTGGAAAAAGCTTATGATCGCCTCCGATGGGATTTTATTATTACATGTCTTCAGGAACTGAAACTCCCGGATGAGATCATTGGTGTTGTAAGACAATGTGTGTCCTCCTCTAAAATGCGAATTTTGTGGGAAGGAAGCAAGACAAATGAGTTCGCTCCTTCGTGAGGTATTCGACAAGGGGATCCTATCTCTCTTTATTTGTTTGTGATCTGTGTTGTTTGTGATCTGTATTGAGAAATTAACCCATTATATACATGATGAGATTGATGCAAGAAACTGGAGACCAGTTAGGCTTACTAAAGATGGACCTCCTATCTCTCATCTTTTCCTTGAGGAAGACTTGATTATCTTTGCGATAGCGGCTGTGGATCAAGTGTAGGTTCTTACTTGATGACTTAATGACTGTTGTCAGATTTCTGGATAGAAGATCAATTTGAACAAAACCAGAGTTTTCTTCTCCCAAAATGTCAACCATTCTCGGGCACAACAACTCAGTGATCTTCTTGGGGTGTTGCGTACATCAAATCTTGGTAAATATCTAGGAGTTCCCCTCCACCATGAAAGGGTGACCAAGCAAACATATCATTTTGTGGTTGATAAGGTGAAACAAAGATTGAGCAATTGGAAGGCACAAATGATATCCTTTGTAGGTAGACATACTCTTGCAAAAATTGTTATTTCTACTATACAACTCTACTCTATGCAATCTACTTCTCCTCCTCTTAGTACTTATGACGAGTTGGAAAAGAACACTAGAAGTTTTTTATAGGGATCCAGTAATGAACATAGAAGAATCCATCTAGTTGCATGGGATGAGGTTTGTAAAGAAAACAAGAGGGGAGGCCTAGATATGAGAAATGTTAGACTCCAAAATACTGCATTCATGATGAAAGCAGGATGGGGGTTGGTGGAGAGAAAGGATGATCTTTGGGCTACAGTTGTTAGAGATAAATACAGATGTGGTAATGATTTAATTCCCATAATAGATAAATCTAGGGTAGGATCTCAATTATGGAAAGGGATTAAGAACAACTGGGAATTTGTCAAGAAAGGCTTGGAGGTTGTGCAAAACAAAAGGGGTGATGAAGTTGTGAGATGGAAATTCAAAAAACATGGGGCCTTTTCTATTAGATCAGCTTATGAATAATTGAAATTAGATGCACAGGGAATGGATCCTTTATGGTCACGTGTTTGGAAGCTCAAAATTCCTCATAGATGTCTTACTTTTATGTGGTTCACATTACATGATAATTTGCTGACTAATAAATCTTGATGTATTCGTAAATTGAGTAGTGATTCGAACTGCCCTTGGTGTGTTAATATTGTTGAAGATGCATTGCATGTACTACGAAACTGTTCGGAAGCCAGAAGTATTTGGGAAAGGATTGTGAATCCTACCAAACTAAGGACCTTCTTTTCAGCTAACTTAAAGGAATGGGTTGCTTAGAATTTATGTGGAAGACATGGAAAGGACATTGAGAAGTAGAGTGAGTTATTTACGGTAGTGTGTTGGCTGCTTTGGAAAAGAAGAAATGAACCTATTTTTGACAATATAATCAATAAGCCAGAAAGTGTGATTGCTCAAGCTTTTGGTATTTTGGAATACATGGCCATGGCTAAGGCAAAGCTTGGGAATGTCAGGTTGCAAGGAAACACGTAGCATACAAGCTTAGCGAGTGTGAAATAAAGAGTTGACTATGAGGTGGTAGTCTTTATTGATGGTGCTTGGTCAGCAAGTAGTGGAGTGGTGGGTTGTGGAGGAATATTGAAGGACTCAATGGACAAACTGATAGATGCCTTCATGTGCAGGATTGAACGTGGTGGATGCTTGACAGCTGAGCTATTGGCATGTATGATTGGTCTTAAATAGGCATGGGACCGAGTATGGAGGAAATTGCTCTTACGAAGTGATAGTGTAAAAGCCATATCATTGATCACTAGTCCTGAGAATGAGCTTCATGAGGAGAGGAAGTTAATCACTAAGATTAAGCTGATGATGCTGAGAGAATGGTAGGTGGATTTGACATATGTTTCACGTGACCAGAATGTTGATGCAGATATACTTGCGAATAAGGTGCTATCTTTACCTTATGGCTTTCACTTTGTACCCTTTTGCTTACTTGATAGTCTCATGAACGATGGCCAAGTGACTTAGTGTGTTTCGGTGCTTGGTTCTTTTTTTTTTTTCCTTTCTATCCTATAAAGAAAAAAAAAAGAAATCGTATCACAGTCCCTCCTATGTGACCCTCTACATACATAATATCCTCTAAAGTGATTGTGATCAAATTGCTAAGAAAATAGTCCATAAATTAACAATATATTTGAGTTGATAATCTGTATTTATTATTATAAGTAGAATACTCTTAAAAATAAAATTATAATGCTTATTTATGATAATAAATAATACATTTGGTGTAATGATCTTTGACCGGTTCAAATCATATTGATAGAGGAAATTGTGCATAGAGAAAAAGTATGAAAAAAATCTAAATCCAAATGCCTCTTGACAATTGTTAAATTAAGCGCCAGCCAGTGATGCCTTGTTCCCTTCCACAGCTCCATCAAAGATGGATTTATACCAGCCAACCTTTGGTTGAATCAAACCAATATTCCCTGCATCTACAAACAAACAGGAGAAAACATCACAACATCTTGCTTATATTGATAGAGGTTAATAATTTCCTTCCAATTCCAAATATTCCTCCATAAACCAAGTCACGAGGCCCTTAAGCATCCTGTACTCTACATCTTTGCGACACAAAACCCACCCCTATTCCCATCCATCCACACAATAATTTTTGGCCAAATATCTCCTAATTAACTTCACTTCTAATAACCCAAATCCTTATTTCTGCCATATTTCCCAATTAAAACCTAAGTATATATATAACTTCTCAGGTTTGGATAAAACTTCCCAACCAACTGTAGAAATCAAATCAAAGCATCATTCATTAAATTCAAATTCTTCAAACCACAACCTCCCTCCTTCTTCTCCATACACATCTTTTTCCAACCAACGGCATACATGCAACTTCCTCCTATCACGATTCAAGCCCCATATGAAATCCCTCTGCATTTATCTAAATCTCTCCAAACTAACAATAATATTATCATTCATCATATATAACACAAGCAGCTATTGAGTGACCGATTGAACAACGTTTAATCTTCCAGCTAAACACAAACCATGAAGGATTATTATCAATTAATTATGAATATGTGTTTAAACGAATTTAAAGCTCTTTTCAATTCAATCCTCGTATAATTAGAGAACATAAAAACCTCATTTATTTACTTATTTTATTTCTCTTCAATATCATTTAATTATTTATTATTATTATAAAATAAGAATTAATAGGATTCATATTATTAAAAGATTAACATAATTTTTTAGAAAAAAAATTTAAATTATTATCTCTCTCAACTATTATTTGGAAAAAAAGGAGTCTAGCTTTTTTTAGTTGTTAAAAAACTGATGTTGCAAACAAACAAACAAAAAAAGATTGTGGGCATTGCCCATATATTTTAGATTCTGTTGAGTGGGCCGCTGAGTTTCATAAACACGTGATTCCTAAAATACCAAACCTGCAGTCAGATGATTATATATATATATATATATAAAACAATGTTGCTCTATTTATTATATTAATATATAATGCAAATAAACTGTAATAATTTGGAGGATCTCCAGTGGCGGAGGGAGGACCATGGGTGAGGTGGGTGAATTAATTATAACTAAATAATTAAAAGTAATAATTTAACAATTAAAAATAATATTTAATAGTTAAATATTATTCGATTTCTTTTGGAAAAATTATGTTGATATAGTCCTTTTTTATCAGAAAAATCTAGTTTGATCTAGATTGGGTCTAGCAAAAAAAAAGTTAGAAAAAAAATTTCAGTTAAGATTTAAGTTTAATGGGCTTATTTGGGTGAAGAAACGAATAATGGTAATTTTTAAAAAAGAAATATTAGTATTTGAGTCAATTAAAATTAAAATTGTGGGTCAAAGTTCATTAGATTTGAGATAAATTTTCATACATCTAAAATATTTTAAACCCAAACTTATGTGGATTGAATAAGAAGAGAGGATATGTGAGTGGTAGGATGTGCAAAATATTAAAAGTAGAGGGTGTGAAATATTAAAATTTATGGGCATTATTTATAAGTTTCACACTTTCACCTAATTTATGGCCACTAAACCTAGATCTTTTGTATTTTTCTTTTTTAAATGAACAGGAGATCTATAATTCGTACAAACTCCTTCTGAAAAACTTGTATCTGGAGCATAGAAAAATTGAAATCTTTTATGAGTCAAAAGTACACCGATTTTCAAACTGAGATAATGTAATTTATAGTATTTTGATTAATAATTTTCAATTTATAGCATCTTGAGAAATTATTTTTTTATTGATGTATTTGGGTAAAAAAACCTCTATATGAAACTATTGTATAAAAATATTAACATTCTTTTTATTTAGATTCTAATTCTACATCTAATTCTAGTAAAGTTGTAAGTATTTATTCATTTTATAGTTAATTTTAAAAATAAGATTGAAAAAAATGTGAAAGTGATTCACTCCCAAGACAAAATTGAATGCCATGAACATAGCTAATAGCTAAAGGCCCACCCTCCATGAAAGGTTTTGACTTGGCCATCATTAGCATTCACAAATCACAGCACTTAATGGCTTCTTTAGTTCTCTCCGGATTCCATATCCGAGTTAAGTTAATACATCACTAATCAATCATATTAGGACACTGTTGACACCTGACAGAAACGTTCTACCTGCAACTACACTACTAAACGCACATTCAGGAAATTAAATAGTGTAATGTTATTAATTAATTTTAATTTTGTGCATAATTCTCAAATTTTGATCACATCAGTATGTAATTTTACTCCACACCTTTAACCTCATATACTTTTACAAGAAAATTTGCCTACTTTAACTTCCCCATCGATTTTTCTTACCCTTTCCTTATGGGCACATAAAAAATAGTGGGAAACAGAACAGACATGCCAAATTCCGGAATCGAGAAGCATCTCTAAACCAAAATTCATAAACGAATCTGAGGTCCAATGCTTTGGGCTGACACGCTGAACTGCTGTCACCTATTACGAGGCATTGGTCGACTGCAAACAAAAACAAAGGCTAATTAATAGGCTTATAAGCGGTCTCCCTTCGCAAAGCCACTTATAGCGTAAAAGACAAGGAGGACAGCACCCGTTACTTTTCTGAGCATTGGAACGTTGGAGCTCTGCAGAGTCGAACAGTTAGTAGAAGAAAGTGGAAAGAAGCGAACTTGCTAGTTGCCAGAGAAGAGAAGAGAGTGTAATAATAATGTCAAGGGGGTTCAGACTCATCTTTGCGGCTTCCCTTCTGCTAATGCTGCTGGGTTCGTGCTCCTTCCTTAATTGCATCTACCACTTTTTATGTTTCTAGTTTGTATGTTTTGTCTGATAGTAATTTTGTTTGGTTCTACTGCGCTGTGTACTGTTCTTCAGTCTCTGGGTTCTTATTGGGGCGATTTTTCTGAATAAGATCACAATTTCCTTGGAGCAGTAACCTCTGTTTTCTGCAAATAGCTTTCATAGTTTTCGAACATTGGATGAGCGAATGTCGGTGCTCCTCCCCCTTCCTCGAAGTGTACTGTTTCCGCCAGATTTTGCAATTAACAGTTTTTTTCCCTAATCTCAACTTAGCTTCTGATTATATATATGACTTTAAGAAGTATATACACCTTCTTCTCTTTCGAAATATGAAAATTTGAAGACTCAAACGCTCCTTTCTCCTGTAGAGATTTCCTGTGTGTTGGTCGGTGTGCAAATTAATGGCAATTTAGCTACTCTTCTATGTATAGTAGATAGATTATTTATGACATGAACAACTGAACTGGAATACTTAGTTCTTGAACAAAGGATGTATCTTTTATAGAGGATATTTTTGTGAACCTTTTTACCTTCTATAATTTATGAATCTAGTGAATGTTGCAAGTATCTGATAGAGGTACAATTTATAGAGAAACTGAGGAAGGGAATAGAGGAGTAGGGCAGAATACTTCCAATTAATGAAAGATAGGGCAAGATACAAAACCTAAGTTGGAGATTATAGTCTCATTATGTGAAGGAGATAAATTATGATCTTCCTAGACATTAATCCCTTGAAGTGGGTAATCGGTTTATGTTGTTATATAGCTCTAGATTACATAATTTTCATTGAATATGTATCATTTAGTTATCAACTGATAATGTGGTTAGTTTTACCTGTACATCGTGTATTCAGGGAGCCTGATTATATTTAGACTAATAATAAATAAGTGAATCTTAAGTCGGTTGTGTCCTCAAGAGTGCTGTACATAGCTCTCTCTCTCTTCTCTCTCTCTCTCTCTCTCACGCACGCACTCACACTCACTCCCTCACTAGTAGACACACTCAGGTATCTCCGAGATACAATTAATTAACATGGTTTAATCTTATGTTGCGTCAGATTGTTGCTCTGGGAGTTTTATTGGGGTTTGCTATGGAAGAAATGCTGATGACCTCCCTACACCTGATAAGGTGGCACAACTGGTTCAACTCCATAACATTAAATATGTCAGGATCTATGATTCTAATATACAGGTTCTCAAGGCCTTTGCTAACACTGGAGTTGAACTAATGGTTGGGATTCCAAATTCAGATTTACTTCCATTCTCGCAGTTCCAATCCAATGCAGACACTTGGCTGAAAAACAGCATCCTTCCATACTACCCAGCCACCAAGATCACGTACATAACTGTTGGCGCAGAAGTTACTGAAAGCAGCAATAATGCCTCTGTATTCGTGGTACCTGCCATGAAAAATGTCCTTAATGCCCTCAAGAAAGCTGGCTTATATAAAAGGATTAAAGTTTCCAGTACCCATTCCCTTGGGGTTTTGTCCCGATCATTCCCACCTTCTGCTGGGGCTTTTAATAGCAGCCATGCATATTTCTTGAAGCCAATGCTGGAATTTCTGGCTGAGAATCAGTCACCTTTTATGATTGATATATATCCTTATTATGCTTACCGAGATTCCCGAAATAAAGTATCTTTGGATTATGCTCTGTTCGAATCATCTTCAGAAGTAATTGATCCAAACACTGGTTTGCTGTACACAAACATGTTTGATGCCCAGGTTGATGCTATTTATTTTGCACTGATGGCTTTAAATTTCAGAACAATTAAGGTAATGGTCACTGAAACAGGCTGGCCTTCCAAAGGTTCTCCTAAGGAGACTGCTGCTACTCCTGATAATGCTCAGACCTATAATACCAATCTGATAAGGCATGTTATCAATAACACTGGTACTCCTGCAAAGCCTGGAGAAGAGTTAGATATCTATATTTTCTCCCTGTTCAATGAAAACAGGAAACCCGGTTTGGAATCTGAGAGGAATTGGGGATTATATTATCCAGACCAGACAAGTGTGTATAACCTAGATTTCACTGGAAAGGGTGCTATTGATATGACTACAGAGGCAAATGTTACACGATCAAATGGAACAACTTGGTGTATTGCTTCAAGTAAGGCCTCACAAATTGACTTGCAGAATGCCATTGATTGGGCCTGTGGTCCTGGCAATGTGGACTGTACTGCAATCCAGCCGAGCCAGCCATGTTTTGAGCCAGATAATCTCGTCTCTCATGCATCTTATGCTTTTAATAGCTATTACCAGCAGAATGGAGATTCTGATGTTGCTTGTAGTTTTGGAGGGACTGGCGTAAAAGTCGACAAGGACCCAAGTATGCTCATCGCAACCCACCAACAATTCTGCCTTTTCTTTACTGTCTGTCTTTTTCTTTTTCCCTCGGTTATCTTTGTGCTTTTGTGATATTTGCCTGGAAATCATTATATACCCATTCATTGAAACTGACAGGTTTTCTTTACTTGCACATGCATATACTGATATGCCATGACAAATTGAAAAACACCAGTAGTAGTAAAAATTGATATTTAACTCCGCAAATAATATTGAGGAGTAATGTATTTTGTTTCACATTATGGTTTGCAATGCTGGATGCTTTTATATGCATTCACTGGAATATCCATGTCATTGTAAATCTGAGCATGATGTTGTAAATGCTTATAAGAAAGCTAGTCAAATTGAAACTCGTATCACTAGAAAAAGTTTTAGTCTGTCATAGGATGTGCTCGATGGATGTGTCTGTTTCCCAGTCCTGCAAAGAATGCAGGATGGAAGTATGCCCGTCATTGCAATCTTTCACTGAAATATCCATGTAATTGTAAATTTGAGCATATTAAAAATGTTTCTAGTGAAGCTAGTCGCCCGGAAAGAAACCAGTAGTCTGTGGTAGAATGTGTTTGATGGATATGTTTGTGTTGAAGTTGGGCAAAAGTTGCTATGAGTGGAAGTTGCTGCGAGATGTAATTGTCTGCATTTGTTAACAAAATATTTCCATAGATCATTTATCAGGTGTCATTGATTTTGCAGGCTATGACAATTGCATCTACATGAGAACTGGGTAAGTTCAATGCTTGATAATTCAAGATGGCCTTAAATTATATATGCATTTTACCTTAAGAGTCCAAATTTGACATGCCTATCCTCTTTCACCATTTTTGTGCAGAAGTAACAAAACAGTGGCAAGTAACACAACAGCAATGTCTTCAACGACATCGTCCTCACACAGAGAAATATCCCCGTGTGGTCCTAGTTTTCTTCTTGTAACGATTCTCTTCCTTGCATTGAATGGTGGGGGAGCTTGAAAAGCTTGATAGTTGAGGGGGCAGCATGATTTTGCCGTGCTGAGATGTGTGCTGCTTTTGACTTCCAAGTTGGGGGAAGGTGGTGATTTGGGAAAACTGTAAACTAGTACTTCATTCTCTTTGCTGTTATGAGGAAAAAGATTAAACAGCTGTAGAGAAGTCTTGCTCCTAGTTTTGTATGCCAAGAGATTGGATGAAAGCAGCAAACATGGCTGACAACTTTGATAATTTAATTTTGTATGCAAGGTTATTACATTTTTTCAATTAAGGCTGCCTCGTCTGATCTACCGATGTATGTAATTCAAGTCCGGTCTTTTGTAGTTGAAAGTAATTCGAGTGTTACATATTTTAAGGTGGACTAGTTTAGTTGTAAGCCAGGTTTTTATCTAAAAGCCTGATTTAGCACATATTTTAAAGATAATCGACCTAAATTCTGTGGGTTTGGCAACCAAGTCCAATACAAACAGAAGGTTAATCAGGTTGATTTTTCATCACTTCTCAAGTCCCAAACACTCCTCTACCACAGGCATATTCCATGACCGGGGATACCTGTTAACGTTCTCTCAGCAGGTTGATTCAAAATCTTGTGTGGAAGCCTATTAATTATTACAACTGCAATCTACGGAGAAGAGGACAGGACATACACTTTTGTTCCCCAAATGATAGATCACAAAAACTACATAACTTGATAATTATATGGTTTCAACGCACATCATAATTGATTGGATGAAGAACTATCTGTGCATTTCTATGCACTCACAATACGTATGCATGCTTGGATAACGCACTATCTCTGCATTTCTATGCAATCACAATACGTTTGCATGCATGCGCGCAACTATCTTATCTTTATAACCTTGTATAACTTGACTTCATAACTCTGAATTTTTAAAAAGTTAACATTAATTTTTTTTAAATATTTGTAAACTAGTTCATTATTTGTAAATTTGTGTAGAAAAACGCAATATTTATAATTTTTTTGGCAGCTTTATATAAATTTGAATGATGTAAAATAAAAACTCTCTACATTTTATGTTATGTACAGATAATTCTTTTGACATATTATGTTTCATTAATAAAATTATTTACATAAATTTAAAATATAAAGAATTATTTCTATATGATTCCAATAAGTTCTTTACTCATGTTCGTTTTCTCCTTTTCACATGTGGCCGCTGCGTTTTGGGCCTAAGAAGCACCATCCCAAAATGAAATTATTTAGTTCTTTGCAATTCCAAATCCAGTGTGAGAAGAATTGTCGACATATTATACGGAGGCCGGTATCAGTGCAATTTCTGACAAACCGTCGACATATTAATTAATATATAAAAATTTATAACAGTGCACACAAAAACGCATTTAGTTATAGATTTTTGTTTTTGGATTGATTTTTCCCTGTTACGGGCGGGGATAAGAAGAATATTATGAAGAACAGTTTTCAAGTGTATCTGAGGAAACTCATGTCTCCAACGAAGAGTTAAATTCGAAATTCTAAGGCCTTAATAAGGTCATCCGTCCAAATTCGTTACTTGTTTCACGTCATTTAGGAAAAAGATGAGATTTAATTTTGATTGACTGTAAAATTAACTTTGGTGGAGCCTGATAAGTTTATATTACTTAGACAAATTTTCATTATACTTTCTTATATAAATAAATAAACATGTTATTATATATATATATATATATATGCTTGACTTATTGTAGTTAGGATATTCAATACGTTTCAATCTAAAATAAACATATATGCTTGACTTGTTTTCTCTTGAATACTTTTCTCAAGATCCAAGAACATAGTTAATAGTCATTCTTAACTGGTTACCGTAAATTTCTACCGTAAAGCCTAGCGATAAGAAAGCTCTCCTTGGAGCATAGAAGAATTGATACATTCCTTTGTTGATGTAGTTAGGATATTCAATTATTTTTGTCTTAATCAAGTCTTTTCTTTGAGTGATTTTTAGGGCATTCTTCTCCCTCATATTTACTTAGCACATTTTAAGTTTTGCTTCCAAATTTATTTTTTGAGGGAACAAAATTGATGGTACTATACTCAATGTCCAATAAGAGTAATGTTTTGAAATTGTTTTTTTTTTCATCCTTGACATTCATTCCTACACCTGAAATTTGGCCGTGCATGCAAAAGCAAGTTTTTTTTTTTTTTACGGAATGGGAGTGCATATATGTGATATAGTCTCCACTAGAATTATCAGATTGATAGATATGTACTCAAAATACTTGTTCATCACCTCGCACCCATACCTCTCATCGTGTTAGAGAATTCTATTGAAGATGAACAGAGATCCAACGAGAGATTGGCCACAAGGAGATATCTTATAGAAAGAATGATCATTAACACAAGTTTTTTTATACCAAGAGATGTTAACCTGCACAATGGATGACTGTGAAGATCCGTGTGTGGATTCTCTCCTGGAGAAGCCTGAAGATCCTATTATTTTCCATCTTCCCAATTAAAATAACTTGTTCTGGATTCAGTTGCGTGGAGTAAATTCCCAACTAAAAAAGATCTCATCCATTTATTCTTTTGAAATTGTAAATCTCGCCACGTTACCACACTTTAGTGAAACAGCTTTTTAGAAAACTAGATCTAAAATTTTCTAGTCTAATAATAATTATGGTGATAGTGACGAAGGGTTTTAGACTCATAGTTAATCAAAATTTTTAAGTCTAAATTTATCCCCCGTCAGGTATAAGTTCTCCTAAACATAAATCCCAATCCGCACATTTTGATATCCTGATGACATTTATTCAGTTCCACTTGCAGTTTTTGCATACAATTGCCGGCTAACCATCAAACAAGGCAATAATACGAGACAAAAGGATACATCAAGAGGTGTGCTCAGAATTTAGCATGCAAGAGAGAGGAACAGAGACAAGAGAGAGGAAGGCTTAATAGTCCCAAGAATTGTTGAAAATATCAGAATAAAACCAGAATATTCAAACAACAGATAAATGTTAAATTCTCACATGGTTATTATCTGCAACAACTCCCAAATTAAGGAGACGAAAAGTAGAAGATAAAGATGCATACCAAAATTCAAAAATAAAAAAGGTATAGTACCAAAAAGAGAACTGTTCAAAACTCAAATCACGAGGGATCCAGGTCTACAGGCCCTGATCAACGAGGTAATCTCCCAACCTCTCAACAACCATGTTACATTGTCCAGGAGTGACAGGTTCCTCATAGATTCCAAAAATTAGAGCTTGCCCAGTTTTCTTTATGGTGATGCCTCCAGGTCCCTGCCCAAAGCACAAAAGTCAGTTCCATTATAAGACAAAAACTAAACCAAAAAAAAAATATACAGGAAAGGTTACTGCTCCAGAGGAGATGCAAACCACTCAACAGCTAGCAGATTTCTCTCCAAGTACATTACATGTTCACGACACAGAAAATTCTTAAGTTTGGAGAATTCCAAGATAATTCTGGGCAAGAGAATTATAGAAATTACAATGGCTAATTTTGAATTAAGAAGTTAGATACTCCCTCATTCAACTGAATCTTTGTCCTTTTCATATCATTTGTAAGAGAATGGAGCAAAGCAATGAAAAGGACAGATAATTTGTTTAAGTTCAGAGGGAATCTGCACCAATAGAAAACATGCGGCCTTGCTCAAGTGGTAAATAAGTTCACCGCTTGGTTGCTGAGATCTTGTAGGTACAGAAGGAAGAAACCTTATATGTACTGTTCAAGATCCAAAACATATTCATTAAAAGGAGAAAATCGAAATTGACTTTTTATGTGATGACATGGAAGGACAATCATCAACAGAATACATCAAGGCAGGCGACCACCAATATGTTTCAAATGGTACTTATGTGAGTTGTAGGATATTGATTCACACATGATTATTGACTTTGAATGACATGAAGAATAAATATCAGAACAGTGATAAGAGGATATTAGCATCCTTTGGAAGCTCTGGAAACATTCATCAGTTCCATGTCCCCACCCAGCAGGTGGTAAGAAAGGTTATCATAAATCTTATCCCAAAATTTAAACTCTTAAGCTGCGTTGAGATTCAATATTTCTGATGAGATATTTTACCTTCTTCCCCCGAATGACAGCTCCAGGCTCTCCTTGGATTACCATGTATTTGTTACCTCCAAGATGCAATCCTGTGGGTGCAAGATGACCTGGCTCGTCAAAATCTTTCATGATACTTTTGATTTCGTCACGTTTAAACTGGGAAAAAAAATTAAGATGGATCAGAATTTCAAAGCTCAATTGTCACGTAACTGGGGAAAACGTAACTTGTCAGTAAGACACAAATATAACCAACTCAATCCTGCACCATCCGTCAAAATAAGGCAAGCTGAAAAATAATTTAGATAAAATTTGTAAATGTACCATTCCAAACATCATCCGCATATGAATAAGAATAGGAAAGAGGAAATCAAAGATAAGATGCATTTCTCAGAGCCTAAATAGATGAATTTTGACATGTGTAATAATCGATGACTTCATCGGCATTCATAAAATCTAGATGCAAAATGATCAGAACAAGCCACGTCGAGTGGTACAGAAAAAGAGAGTGAATAAGTCACAGATCTCCAATCAAAATCAGCTCAACCAAGCATAGAGAGGAGAAGAAACATTTCAAGAAGAGTCAATAGAAAATGTTTTCAGGAAAATGACATGCTCTTTCCATGATGATGGTAGATCCAGCGATCCTGTTACGGAGAGAGTCAAATAAAGAGACACTCGATTTGAAACCAATCAGAGACAACAATGCAACTACATTGTGATTACCCATGGGTGATCAGGTGAAGAATGACTGAAACAGAAACAGGTACACTCAAGACAGTTCTAGCAACAAGCACATGCACCAAAACCACACAATGCCATAGCATAGCAGATTGGATCAACAGATCAAATGAAAACGCGAGAAAACGAGTGATCTGTAAGGGAACCAAACTGAGGGAAATACAGAAAGAGAGGATTAAAGAGAGAAAGCGTTGGACCTGAGGGAAATTAGAACTCTGAGCCCATACAGAGCCATCATGGCCAGTAATGGCAGCGGAAGCGAGGGTGTGGCCATCGCCGACGTCGCACATCAAATGCTCATCTACGTAAGATTGCCACGACATATTTTCGATATGTGGATTCGCTTATGCTTATGCTTACGCTTACGGAGGTGGGGGCAGCTTTCTCTCGTTGAGATCCTTGTGTATCTGATGTTGGAAAATCTTTGTATTTTGAATACAAAAGCTTCCACCAGAGGTAGAGAGATGCGAGGAATATAGGGGGCCGCACCGCCCCTTTTGCACGATCCAATTGGTACGTTTCGCGTTCCCCGTGATTTTAGGACCCCACTACTATTTTAGTATATTTCTCATCCTCTAATACTTATTTTTACACATTAATTATATTAACATGACCATTGGCCACGTGTCGCATTCCTCATGCCTCACGGGCTTTGCGTGACATCGCATTTTTGTTTTTTTGGCATGGTTTTGAATGAGATGCAACATTTATGGCAAGTATCCCAGTGCTTTTGCGCAAAAAAAGCTGCCTAAAACAAACAAAAAAACACAAAGTATTGAGGTCAGGCCAAAAAGTACATAAATGAAGCAATGAGATTTTTTTTTGGTCAAAACACTGGAGGTTTAATATTGGATATAAATAAATAAATTAGGTTAAATTATTTTACTAATTCAATAATTTTGTTCAACGTTTTACTCAGTTTTTTTAATTTATAATTTGCTTCTTAATTAAAAATTATATTAATTATTAAATTAATAAAATATTTTTTGGAAATAAATAAGAGAGGTCAAACATGTTGAATGCAGTCACCTAAAAAGATACCCAAAATATAAATATCACCGCAATGAAGATCACTAGACTCTAATTTTAATATTTTGAAGTTTTATATTATACTCCTACATTTTGTTCATATTTCCATTTTTTGGACATATATATTTTCATTACTAATTTTTCATCATTTTGAACACTTACTAATTTAAGTTAACTTGCAGTCCGACCCCATTTGGGGAGAATTCTTCTAAAGTAATTTTTATATTTACATTATCTTAAACTTAAAAAATTGTACTTAAGCGACTATAGCCTTTTCTATAAAAATCAACACTCATTGGTGTGCTTTTTATAAAATTTTAATCAAAGTGTTGTTGAAGTTTGTTGACATAGTAAATCATAATTATCTTTACACTATAATGTACAACTTATTTGAACAAAAATAAAAATATGTGATTAAATATGATTATATTCCATGTAGGACGTGACATTGTAATACAATTTATGTTATTAACTTGTTTGGATTTGTATGTTATGTGTATATAAGTTAGGATACAGGGAATATTACAATATTACTTGTATGAAGTGATTTTATTGGGCCCCATAAATTTATTTAGAAAAAAAAATTGTTTGGATCGGAGTGTGTTCATCTCATTTGATGATTTGACTGCATGAATGCCATTAACCTCATGACTAGAACAAGTCACCACGAGCACCCATTCAGATAGATATGTTATTG
The DNA here is from genome assembly GCA_026686845.1 of Adenanthera pavonina. Lineage (NCBI taxonomy): Eukaryota > Viridiplantae > Streptophyta > Magnoliopsida > Fabales > Fabaceae > Adenanthera > Adenanthera pavonina. Next base: position 19,406,223 of record JAIVEN010000023.1, on the reverse strand, counting down.
AGGAGGCTAGACAAAGATGACTATTACCTTCACATTTTGTTACTCTTCGTAATTGTGTATATAGGGAAACTGAAGAATGTGCTACTAATATTAGCTAGGTTAGCTCCTGTAAATGATGTTGATTTTGAGGCCTATCATCAGTCATCACCCACCATATTGCTGCACAAAGATGGTGGATAATAATAATAGGTTGGGGACAGTTAGACCCAGGCATTTGTAAAGTGTTTTATGCGGTTTCCCTTTGTTTTAAATAAATAAATAATGGACTGGTTTGACCCAATTTTATTGGGCTTGTCATCAATACTCCATGCTCCAAATTTCATGGGCCTTTTAAGCCTTCCTTTTTACCAAGAAAGGACTGGGCTTGGACTGTATATAATATATATATATATATATATGCCAGTAACGTTCTGCCCAATTATTCTCTTTTCAAGATTAGTCATAATCATACTAAATTCAATTATAGCCTAATATAGTATACAAATTTAAAAATAATATTTTTAGACTTTAGAATGTCAAAAAAGAATTTACATATAAAATAAAATTAACATTTAAAATTAGTGCAATCTTTTTTTTTTCTTAAATTAAAAAAAGAGCGAGATGGCGAAAATGTAAAGTACCAAGGGATGATTAACGAGAGTGTAAATCTCTTCCTTGCAGTTAAATATAGACTATAGAGTGACAGTTAAGTAGATTGGATGTGTTAAAAGTATGTGTAAGACAATAATTAAAGAGATGGATAGCAGGAATACATCAAAGTATATGAAGGAATATAGCTACTACAAATAGTTGGGGAACATGATTACATATGGCGTGTTTTGGGGGGTGCTATATTACGAATTGAGGATGGTTGAAAGCACCATAATGGTTGGTGTGTTTGTTTGTCGTTGCAATGGTTTCAGTGCCAAACTTGGATCCCCACAGTTAATGGCCAATGATTAAAGTTAAAGGATATATACACTCCTGCGTAATTTAATTACTAAATATTCTCTTCATCTCAATTTATTTATTATTTTAAAAAAATTTAAATATTTCAATTCATTTCCCATTTTATATTATTAATGAAACATTAATTATTTTATTATTATTTTATTCTTTATTAAAAGTAATGATAGATGACATATAATTTATGTTTTAATTAATATTAAATTAAAAATATTTTGATAAAATATTATTAAATTTTATTATAACTGAAATCATTTAATAATTTTATTGATTTATATAAAAAAATTTAAAGTGACATATAAAAAAATGCCACGGAGAAGTGACATTATAACATGCAAAGCAAATTGCGGAGAAAGCAAGGGGGGTCCACAGGGAAATTTGCTGGAGAGGACCACACCCAATGCACACTCAGTCTTGTCGATCCAAGAATTCAACTAGTAATTGCCAAGGCCAAGTACAGCCCAAATGGCCTGTCTCCTTACCAACCTCTGCTTCAATAGTATACTCCATGGTTCATTGCCCCTCCTTGCCTACCTGTCTATATTATGATATACATATCTATATATATATATATAGATATAGACACGATTGACTTGGACGTTGAATCACGTGACATGCACTATCTCCCTTTTGAGCATGTACAGGAGGGAAGGAGCCTGGTCAATTTGGCAGTGGAGCGAAACTACCAGTGAGTGTGTGTGTGTGTGTGTACTGACATGGTCCCTAACTATATATATATATATATATAAACCCTCGACTTGGTTTGCTTACCATCATCCATACACGTGGATTCTTGTTCTTTCCTATTTCTTTCTTGCTCACTACACTACTTCCCAGACCTACGTTACGTATTGCTTTTATCATCGAACAATAATAATAATATGGATTAAAAGGGAGAGATTCATAAACAGTTGGTCAATAACATTAATTTCAAGAAATTAAGACAAAAAAGTTAAAAAGTTGATGTGATGTGACCTGTAATATTCAAACCAAACAAACCCCTCCCTAACACTATGGAATGGAGGGTGAAACTAAGAGAGAGTAAAGTAAGGGAAGTGTATTAGGGAGGGATCATGATAAGTTGAAGAGAGAGTAGTTGCAACTGACGAGCATGATTAAGTGGGGAAAAGCGTCTTTTAACAAAGAAAGGATAAAGCTTTCATCTTGTCCACAACAAACAACAAAGAAAAAAAAAGGACACAAAGAAAGAAAGGAGAGAGCTGGCTAGACGAACTGTGTACAGTGACTAGCTATATATCAAGTAAAATGACTAACAAGAGAATGATATGGGAATATTGATGCGCAATCATTAATTTTTTTTTATTGTAAAATTTTAAAAAATTATAATAATATAAAGATTATATATAACCAACTCATATTGGCATGGTTCATCGATATATAAGTGCTCTCATTAATTCTTAAACAAATAGTTAGGAGTTTAAATTTTAGTTTTCAATATATGGAGCAAACCTAGGGTTTAATATAAAATTTATAGTAAATTCCATTAATTTTAAGTGATGGACAATATATATATATATATATAATCCATCTCAAATTCTATATAATACAGTAGAAAGGAAAATATGGAAGTCGGAGAGCGTAGGAAGGCAACCACGCTTGTTCCCCACGCTCCCGTCACGCTCATGCACATACAGGCCCCCTACTGGTATGGCATCTACGCTATTAACCCCTCCAAATAGTCCTGTCCACATATAAATTTATTGTACGTACGTATGTATAATCAATCAATCCTATTATAATAATTCACGTGCCCTTCCCTCAAATCATATTAATCATAACCCAAGTTAATCTATCTTAACATCCACTTTCACTTCGTTAACCCCCCAATTTCTTATCCACTTCTCAATCTTTTTTGTGGGTTCGCGTGGTGGATTTGATTGGTCCCTGCCCATGTCTCGTCACTCCATACTCCCCCCATATTTTTACTTCCCCTTCATGCATGAGCTGACTCGTGTTAAAAACAGTAAATTTTATACCAACATATTCAACACTACGTACGTAAGCACAAAATTAATAATCCTTCTGGTCCTAAATATTAAATTTTTTATCCTGTTCTAAAATATAGAACCCTTTATAATATATGAAGTAGTATTTATTATATATTTTTAAAAATTACCAAATTTATTGTATTCCAACATGAAAGATAAAGAGATTAAATAAGAATAGTTTTAAAAAAATATTAATATTTTTAAAAAAATTGAGATAATTAATTAACTTTAACTCTTATTCTTAATTCATGTAATTTGGTTAAAAAAGTCTTGTATTAAAAATCAAAGGGAGTATTATAGAAGTTATGCGGTACTCAAACAAAGTTCTTACACCGTGTTAGTTAATTCTGAAATTTAAAATTAATATCACACTAAGACATTAAAGAATAGTTATATATCTGAAACCAACAACATCTCTCATCGTGTTATGTAAATTACAATTATAATTATCTTTTTTCCTATTTCTATTAAAAATTAATGTTATATTTTTTAAGCTTTCACATAAAATTAGGTTTTTGTTTTGGCGTGGATGAGATATAATTTAAAGTTTTGTTCAAAATTATGCTCATATTTTTAATATCATGTGAACAAAAAATGAAATAATAAAAAAAGTTGTATAGAGTCTAGCTAGTGAAATGTGTGAATAAAAAGTGAGAGAATTAAAAAAAAGTTTGAAAAGCACGCACGCCATAAAATTTAATATTTTATGGAACAAAATTTAGGTGCTCAGCCTTATATTGATGGATATAAACCATTTTGTCAAATACCACTATAGCAAACCTTTACTTCCTCCGCTGTTTAATATAAGTTGGGGAGTTTTCATATTATATTTAAAATATAAGAGATATATAAAGTTTGTTTAGTATATTTAATAATTTTTTTAAAATATTTTTAATAATGTAAAAGTTATTAATATTAAATAAGAATATTTTTTAAAATTATTTTATATTTTAAATAAATTTATTATTTTTTAGTCTATATAATTTTATTTTTTATTCTTTATATTAAGAAATGAAGGGAGCATATTGTAAAGAAAGTCACATTTTATTGAGAGGGGGAAAGAGACAACTTGGAAATATCTTTTCCATTGACAGCTTCGTTTTTTGGTATTAAAGAAAGGATACAGAAATGGGAGCAGCCTAGTGGGTATATGCCATCTGTTAAGCGTGAGTGTAGTGATTAAGAAGGATATAGAAAATAACGTCAGAGAGTCTGAAATAGTAGAAAACAAATGAAATGAAGGATCAGAAAAAGAGGGAAAGCTCAGTCCAGAACGGCGATCCAAATGAGAAACAAGAAAGTGGCAGTTAATTCCCCCAAACCAAAGCCATGCAAATTAAATTCCGTGAAATCTATTACTTAATATTTTAATATATATACAGGACAGGCTAATGACAGCCCTCATCCAGCTGTTATGACCCCACCAAATTTCCAGCTCTATTACTAGTAATTGTATTTTATTTTATGAGGTAACAAGCAACAACCATATCATCACATTCATCGCCCACTCTCTCTCTCTATATATATATATTTTTTCAAATCTATCCTTTTCTTTTTTTCATTCTTCTTGGAATAGATTGTTTTCTTTTCTACACCTATGTGAACAACTTCTGTTCCATTCATAGAATTATTGTCGGGGCCGGGTTGTCATTACCAATTTATCGCCTTTGTTTCCTTAATTTTTGAACTCAACCCCTCAAAAACAATAGAATTGTTCAAACTCCATGTGTGACTCATTTCATTCGGTTAGGCATTTTGCAATATCTTAAAAAATAGAATAACTCATCTTAATAATTATTTTATTTTTCTTGTTGTCTAGTCCAAATTCAATGTGTGCGCATGCGCATGCATCCCCTCAGGGAGAAAAGGTTGAATTGTTCAAAATATAATTAAAAGTATAACTCTATTTTGAGAATATATTTTACTGTATATCTTCTTATAGTATTCCAATCACATTAAGAAGATTAATGTGACATTAAATGTTTTTTTCACAAAAATTAAAACTTAACTCAAGTAGAAAGTCAAGTGACACTTAATTACAAGGAATATAAAAAATTTAAATTTAGACACGCAAACATCTATATTGTTTTGTTGAATTGAAAAATGAATAGAACCTTTATTTGCAACCTGATATAATTTTTTTATAATTATGAGGCTATTTTAATTCTGTATATTATTTTTTAAATAATATTTTTTAAAACATCTAAATTAAAATTCAAACAATCTGATCTAAATCTTCTTTTTCTATAATTTAATCTAAATCTATTGAAAAATAATGTGTTGCCAAAGTTCTCTCCCCCAACAATAACTATTGACTGTAATATTTTACCAATTTTAGATGGCGTAATTTGTGAGAGCTTTCATCTTTAAAGCAAATAAATGAGGGTTTGATAGTCTATATGTAAGGAGAAAACTAGTTAAAAGAGATTTACCCTTTGCTTTCCATACAAGGTATATTACTGATCAATAAAAAAACAATAGTAATATTTTGTCTACATAACATCTTAAAGTTATGAGTACAAATTTTTTAATAAAAATTACACTAATTTCTTCTCCACATTTAATTTGACTATATATTGGAAATGTTTTGAGAAGAGACTCGAAGACTAAGTTCGGCTGAATTAGATAACCAACAACAAATTTAATATTTAGGCCATTACGGCTAAATTGGGCAATGCCGAAATAACCTGAAATAAAAATGAGTTTTTGTTTTTTTCCCCCCGGATAAGTCTCCTAAATGTTTTTGCGGGTTAAACAGGTTTGCTTACAAAATTGTCTTATTTTGACATTTTCCCATACAAGTAATTCTTTATTTTTTTTAAGAAAATTTACATTTGTCTAGTTGTGAATTTTGATATTTAATTTTCTGAACAGCGGTATTACTTGTGCACTTTGTGTTATTTTCCACGGCAAAGCTTTCTTTTAAAATGAATATTGGTATCGTTATATTATAACATTTCACCCATTTATATGGGAGAAAAAAATAATAAAGGCAAAGTGAGATGTGAATTATTTTCGTAGTTGTTATGATAAAAAAAATTAAAAATATAGTGTAGTTATAAGTAAAACTTGACTGTTTTATAATTTGTAATTTTTTGAATATCCATGAGATGACAAAATCCAACTATGCAAATTTCAAGCATTGCAATACCAGAGTTTACAGCAGGATTATAAATATGTTGGATCTCCTGAATTCCATCTTAATTAGCAAAAAGAAAAAAGAAACGGCGCAACAGACATCAAATTAGATATTGCTTTGCTACTTTAGTAATTTGGCATACCACTTCTCAAATCCACGGATCAAAATCTCAACTAGTGCAAATTACCGCTTTGACCAGTCAACAAATTAATGCGATGGCATCGATGAAACCAAGATGACATCTCTATATATTTCTCTTGTTCCTGTATAAATCTATCCCCATAGATCATCGTATTCTGTCACTGTCTCGTTTTCCGCCAACAGCCAACCAGAAAATTAGAAAATAAAATCCCCCAACAAGGAGCAGAGAGAAGCATGAGTCGTCGAATCTTTTATAACACTCAAGCCGACACCCATTTTAGTTCATAAAGTTAGATGTTTTCGAAGCTCTGTTTCTCCCATCTCCACTTCCCTTCACTCTCTGCTGATCAACTCCTCACTCTTTTCAAATCCTCTTAATCCCAAAGCAGAGTAATCCACAGTTTCAGGACAAGAAAAAGAAGAAGAACATCAACAGGGGCCAATGGATCCATGTCCGTTTGTGCGGCTTATGGTTGAATCGTTGGCTCTCAAGCTTCCATTAGTAACCAAGCCCACACCAGGATCAGGTGTTCACCCATCAACCACTCCCTGCTTCTGCAAAATTCGGATAAGTAATTTTCCGTCTCAGACTGCTCTGCTCCGTCTCTGTTCTTCAACCGGTGACTCTGCCCCGGAATCCACCACCTCTGCCGCCGGCTTCCATCTGGACTGCGTCTCTCTCCGTCGCCTTTCTGGTAAGCCCGTCAGCCTTCGGCTTTCCGTCTACGCCGGCAGGATGGGCAACACCTGCGGCGTGAGCGGCTCCAAGTTACTGGGTCGGGTTTTTGTGAGCATTGACTTAACCGATGCCCTGTCTCGCCCCCACACTTTCCACAATGGGTGGCTCAAGCTCGGGAAGAACGAACCATTTAAGCCATCGGCCCAGCTCCACCTCGTGGTCCGGTCTGAACCCGACCCACGCTTCGTCTTCCAGTTCGGCGGCGAACCGGAGTGCAGTCCCGTGGTTTTCCAGATTCAGGGGAATATCAGACAGCCTGTCTTCAGCTGCAAGTTCAGTGCCGATCGAAATTCCAGATCACGGTGTGTAATAATTTTCTTTCTCATTATTTTCAAAATTATCCAAAATTTATTTAATTAACTGCTACGTACTTACTTTTCATATGGAAATATATATTATCGTCACACTTGTATCAATTTTGTCATGCGTATCTCAGCGTTGAAATCATATTATATTTGGTATATGGGATTCTTAAGTAGCTTTTTGACGGAGGTAGATGAATTTGCTGGTGGGACAGAAATGGTAATAAGGTGGGGGTGAATAATGGATTAAGGTGAGGTTGAGGCATGTGGGCTGGCTTGTCTATATCTTTAGCTGGTACCAACCATCATCACATGCCTAGATGGGTTTCATCTTGCACAACATCATTTCAAGTTACTTTCATTGCTTAGTTGTTATCCCCTTTTGTGATTATTTGAAGGATATCGCCAGCTTTTATTGATTCTTTCTTGTTTGGATCCATGAAAGAAACATGAAAACTGCAGTGACGCTACGAAAATTCCATGGGTTGGCTATTCCAGTTTCAGAAACTGTACTTAAACGTTCCAATCTCATTATTCAGATAACCTTTTGTCGCTTTCTTATTCCCCAATATTATCACAGTTTCGGAATTTTCATGTGTTCACTGCTTCATTTTTGTTAATTGTCTTTTAGTTCTTATTCCCCAATATATATATATATATTTTTGTTATAGAAAAAAGGTATGGAAATCAAAATATTATTAACTTATGGATTACGAAAAAGACACAATCGTAAGTGAACCGATTTGGTGCTGACTTCCTGCTTCCTGAATATAAAACATCATTGACCGTGATTTTAGCTAATCTCTTAAAGCCCCAAATCTTGTTTTGTTGCTTTATATGTTTTCTTTGTCAATAAAACAATCCATGAATGAAGTAGTTCGATGCTTGTTCACCTTTTTATAAAAAGTGTGAGAATCAAAGTTGCATATACTATTCCTTCACTTTATTTTACTATTTTCCTTTTCTCTCTTGATTCTTCCAGCAAATGAAGTCAACCAACCTCCCCTACTAAATAAAAATAACATCAAAATGAGTTATGCTAGGCTGCGCAGCCAGTTTTAATTATAGCCATACAGACAGTTTGGGATCTTCCAAGCTCTGAAACATAACTACCATTGATTCCTTATCATGTGCTCGTATCTGGCTGTACTCTTGAATCTTTTCTCATTTGATTATCCCAGCACGTCTGACATATATCTTATTCAAGTTGTTGTATTGAATTGAATTGATCTATAAATTAATTATCTTTTTTTTTTAATCCAGGTCTCTTCCATCAGATTTTACCAACAATACAAGCAAATGGAGAAGAACGTTTAAAGGTGATAGAGATCGCCAGGGGAGGGAGAGGAAGGGTTGGATGATAATAATACATGATCTCTCAGGCTCACCGGTGGCTGCAGCCTCCATGATCACTCCCTTCGTTCCTTCACCTGGCTCGGACCGTGTGTCCCGGTCAAACCCCGGCTCGTGGCTTATTCTCCGGCCCAACGGCGCCTCCGTGAGCAGCTGGAAGCCGTGGGGCCGCCTGGAGGCGTGGCGGGAAAGGGGTCCCACAGATGGCTTGGGTTGCAAGTTCGAGCTGGTCACTGAGAATGGACCAGCGAGTGGCATCCCCATCGCTGAAGCAACGATGAACGTGAAAAAGGGAGGTCAATTCTGCATTGACTATAAAGCGATGAAGGATTCTGGGTTGGGTTCGAGGTTAGCGGGAAAAGGATTCGTGATGGGGTCGACGGTAGAGGGTGAAGGCAAAGTGAGTAAACCAGTTGTACAGGTTGGAGCACAGCACGTGACATGCATGCCTGATGCTGCTCTATTCATCGCCCTCTCTGCTGCCATTGATCTCAGCATGGATGCCTGTAGGCTTTTTTCCCATAAACTTCGGAAGGAGCTTTGCCATGTTGATCATGAGTCCTTTCCATGACCATACATATATCTGCCAATCAATCACCACCAACCCAGTTTTCCTTCTGATTCTTTCAACGCTGATTTTGTCTTTCGTTTTATTTATATTGAACATTCTTTCTTTCTTTTCTTTTTTTTTTGCCTTCATCCAAATCTGGGGCCCAGAGAATATGAAGGTTGGTTTCTAGGCTTAGCTCCGCGAATTTGCTCCTTCGAAGAGTCTGAGAGTGTTGCTGGTTTTGATTTTAGTGGTGCCTGAAGCTTACCTTCGGGTTGGGTTTTCTCAGCAGCGAGCTTACAGAGTAGGAGAGTGATGTCACAGCCTTGCTTGATAATCGGATGTATAAATCTAAACACAGATTTGAACTGTACAGACAGATTCAGTGCAAATGTTTATTTATTTATTTATCTTTATTTCCGGATACAATTCATAGGTTCATATATATATATATATATATATATCATCAAACGCCGAACTTAATCTGTCGCCAATTGTGCAGGTCGATGATTGTGTTTTTGAAATTTCTTAAACTCCAAATTTCTACTGTATGTACCTTCATTTATTTAACGGAATGATAGAATGTTTTATTCAAAATATGTCTTTCTTTCTTGGGAGGGCAACATTTACTTATTCACTTTTGTGGTCCATCGACCTAATGAATTGGCTAATGTGTATTCATGTACGCTGCAACTTCCTCTGCCACGTGAATTCAGCTATGGACCAAGGTAGACCCATACAAAGGCCCAATATAAATGGGGCAATCAGAGGGTGTGGCTGGCAGAAAATACATTGTTAAAAACAGATATCTTAAACCAAATGTGTATTACGGAGACAGCACCTAAAGAGCTTAGTTGGCAATGCAATTTAAACACTTATTATCCACCGTTTGGTTGGACTGGTGCAGAGGAAAGAAAAAAATTAAAATTTTCTCTTATTTAATTTAATAAGTTAGAAGGGAGGGGAGAAAAAAATACTCCCTCTAATCCTTAATATAAGACCATTTTAACCGAATCACGACAATTAAGAAGGGGGGTTAAAACTAATTAACTACCTCGATTTCTCCGAATATTCTAACATTTTTCCAAAAATACTCTTATTTAATGTCTCTCTTTTTCCCTTTGGATATATTAAATAGGGGCATTTTTTAGAAATATATAATAAATACCACCTCGTATATTGGAAAGAATCTTATATTTATGAGCAAGTCAAAAGATCCTATATATAAGACCGGAGGGAGTATTAACCTTTCTCTCCCAAAAGTTAGGAGATTTGGAGGGAAAGTAGGTAAAATTAAAATTATCCTTAACTAAATTTATAATCAATAATGTACTCCCTCCAGTCCATGTTTTTAATTACCGCACGTGGATTAAGAAAAGTTGGTTATAGTCTAAAATTAATGAAGAAAAATTCTGACATTCTCATTTTACCCTTAAGGAGAGAATAAAAATACATTAAATTAATAATAATGGTAGGAGGAGAGAGAAGTTAATTGAGACTTGTAATGAAAGCATTCAATAGGGGTAAAATTGAGATTAAAATTAAATTTATTAATAAACATTTTATATTTTAGACCAGACAAGTTTTCTAAATAACACCCTATAATAGGGACCGGAGGAAATATTATTTTTTGGAATGAAAATAATATATATGAAATTTGTTTATAAAGTAAAATGAAAAATTTTTATTTTTGTAAAATGAAATAAAGATGAATTATAATTTAAAAAATGAAAAAACTTCAAATAGTTAATGGTATAATTGTCTATGTATTATTATTTTCTCTCCCTTTCCTCCTAAGTCAAACAAGATACTCCTTCCAAACTTAAAACACTATGTTAGAGTCATCCATCTTGTCTCCTTTATATATAGTCTTTGGCATGGGATGATATGGGCTAAAATCTCTCATAACCAGATTAATGGCTTAAGCGAGGTCAATAAACAAAGTTATTTTCTGAAAACCAAGCAACTAACAAAGAATACCCAATTTTTCACAAAACACCGTGATGATCTTGAATGAGGCCCCCTCCTGATGCTTTCCTTTTTATGATGAGTGGATCCATCAACATCTAGACATACCCAATGTTGCTGGGGAGGAATCCATCTTCCTCTGGCGTCTTTATGGTTTTTCCCTAAGGTCACATTTTGGTAGAATGAAATTATTTACAAGGAAAATGGGAAGTGAGAGAGAAAGAAGTGTCCATAGAAAGACTATTTTAGAATAAAAAATATATTTAGTAAAATGAAAGAAATGAATTTTTTTACATGGAAAATTTAATATAAAGCAATCAACAATGAAAAAGTAACGAATCATAGTGACAAAATTGCATCAATGCCTCTCATTAAAATAACCAAATTAAGTCTTCAAAATCATTGGCACTATTCTAATACAAAATAGAAGTCTATTTTTTTAGGACAAATAACATTTAAATATTTATATAAAATAATAAATATTTTTTAAAAATTAAAATATTTTGAACAATTAAAATTATTATTTATAATTTGTAAAATTATCATTTGTATATATTTTTGTGTTATATTTCATATTTTTAAAAGTATAAATTCAAAATGTATTTTTAATATTTAAAATATTGAAACATTGGGCAATCCTAATATCTACTTTCACATACACACACAAGTAAATATATTCGAAAGGGTAAAATAGCGCTAACAAAAGCAATAATAACAAATATCTTTTTCATATATATGTGTGTGAAGTAGTAACTTAAGTTGATGCAAGAATTAATTAGTGTGCTCTTCTCCATCACTTTTATATGCAAATGAACAGTAAATTCTCTTCTCCTTTAGAATTTTTTTAGAATGAGAAAAAAATAGGGGAAAAAAATATTAGAAAAGGAAATAAGAACAAAACTAAATAAAAAGGTGTTTAGATTTATTTTTATTTTCTTTCCAAATTTTCCTATCCCTCCTATTTGACCCTCATCCAAGCATAGGCTTAGAATCTGTTTTACAAACTCTATTGCATCCATCCCTCCATAACAACAACCAGTCAACCTGTGAGTATTAGTGCATTCCTGCGCAAATAATTGTTAATCAACTTACCCTATAGCCTACGCGACTTATATAAAGCCTAATTATGATGTATTTGTATGTTAACAAAAATACCAGAGTGTATGAACTATGGAGTAGTTAGAATTTTGAAGAATAAATCTATAGGGACCAAGGTGAACATTATACTGCATATGAGGGCCAAATATACCTTTGTCCCTCATGTTTATATTTAAATAATAAATTTGTAAAATCAATCATTTTCTGCAATAATTAGAAAGTATGAATATTCTGAAATCTGTTGGCCCAAAAAAGTCTGAAATCTGACTAAATCGTAATGCTAAAGTTTCATCATCACTCCCGGCCCAGAAAAAAAAAGAAAAAGAAAAAAAGTCTCCTTATCTCCAAGCTTCATTATTATATTAGCCTCCTGATTCTCTTCTCCAATAATCTTCTTCCGATCCGAGCAACACAAAGGAAAGTAAAAAAAAAAAAAAAAAGCTGGAAAGCAGTTCCATTAGGAGGACTCTTCTGTTTTCCGGCCATGGGTTCCGGTGTGCTGTTCATGCTAGTCCTCTCAACGATGAGTCTTATCCCATCCATCTCTTCCAAATCATTGATCAACCTCCCGTCGGAAAGAGACATGTCTGGCAATTGGAAGGTTAGGGTGGACGATCGTGTGTACTGCGACAGCTGGAGACTCTCCGTGGAGACCAACAACGCCGGTGTCTGGGAACGAATTCCGGAAAGGTGCACCCGGTTCGTGGAGGATTATATGACAGGCGAGCGTTATTTGTCGGACTCAGAGGTAATCGCGGATTTCTCGTCGGCGTTTGCGAGGAATGTGAAGTTAGTGGGAGACGGAAGGGACGCTTGGGTTTTCGACATTGACGAGACTCTGCTATCCAATTTGCCTTACTACGAGACCCACGGATTCGGGTAATTCATGCTCATACTCATTTGAAGCCATTTCAATAGAGAAATCTACATATTTGCATCCTATGAAGCTGAGGTTGAGGTTAAAAATTATAATCATATCATAATTACCCTTTAAAAATTAAAATTATCATTATCTCTTAGATATATATTCTATGTATATATATGTTCTAAAAATATAATTTTTAATATTTTCATAATTTGATAATGAATTTTGTATATTTTTAAAATAAATTTAATATCTAAAAATATTTTTCAAAGTTTTGATTTAATTTTTCCTTCCCAATGAGTTGTAACTCTCTAGAAGTACTTTTGGTTTTTGGTTTAATTTCGATTTAATTTTGCGTTTCTGTTGTGTCTATGAATGGTTTTTGGTTGAAGGGCAGTTGGGCACATGTGCGCATATGACTTGCCATTAACCATAGTGTACAATTCCTTTTTGTTTTTGGGCCACACTAAAACATCCCATTCGGGCTCACATTTATTTTATTTTATTATATATATATATATCAATATATTATTAATAATTAATTGATTATAATTCTTTCGTTTAAGATGCGGTTGTTGAAGTTGTAGTACAGATTTGATCACATGCTTAGCTTGTTAAGCACTAACATGAAAAGAAAAAGGGAATGAATAGGTAGAATTTTGGTCCTATTTATGCGTTTGTTAGTGACATGCATTTTCTTTTGTTGTTACCTACATCATATCTATCATGTTCAGAAGGTTACAAAAGGAAACAGAAACTTGTTACTTTACACAGCAAAATCGCGGATTTATGTGGTTACTCTAGGTCAAACTTTAACCATTACACACACACACACACACACACACACACTCACATTGCTCGTAAACTCTGGATCATATCCTTAATTGATGGAATCACTCGTTGCCAAATCTATAATCTGTTTTCAAGTTCACACTTGAGACGACGTAAAATCTGAAATTAACTATGTCCATTTAGTCAAAGCACAGCAATTTTATTTAGCTACATTGGCGATGGTTATGTTGTTTGAAACACAGATCAGAAATATTCAACGAGACGGCCTTCGATGATTGGGTGAGTTTAGCTAAGGCTCCAACTTTACCAGCTAGTTTGACGTTGTACAAGGAGCTTCTGCAACTGGGGTTCAAGATATTTCTTTTAACTGGGAGAAGTGAATACCAGAGGGAGGCCACAGAGGCGAACCTTTTATTCGCAGGGTATCACGACTGGGAGAGGCTTATCTTGAGGTACATGCATATGGATTTATTTGCTTCATATAGACGTAGCAGGGTCTTGTTCTGAAAATTTATGCACTTCGATAACTTGGTGTATTTGGTTTATGAATCAGAGGCCCTTTGGACCAAGGAAAACCAGCCACTATATACAAATCTGAGAAGAGGCAAGAGTTGATGAATGAGGGTTACAGAATTCGTGGGAGCTCTGGAGATCAATGGAGCGATTTATTGGGTTTTGCTGTGGCCGAACGCTCTTTTAAACTCCCCAATCCAATGTATTTCATTCTTTAGCTGAGGAATGACATCCTCAATTCTGTAACATTCTACGGCAAAAACATGCTTGTTACCACAAGGATTAAAATTGAATGATGTTATTATTCGCTGGCATAGTTTTGCTTGTTATCCTGAATAGTTCACAAATTCCTGGGGCAATCAATGGAAGGTGAACTAATCCTTGTAACTTGAACAACCTTGTGCTTTGGTCGTGTAATCTAAAGCATTCCAGTAGGTGTCAAGTTTCCATCGACAAGCAACAAGTGAGGGGGTTGTTTATTGTGGGGGGAGAAACTGAGGGCACAATCAATCGAAGAACCCGTGATACTTTTAGTTTGGACACATCAATTAGAAGTTGCAACTAAAACAAACAAGCATGTCACGTGACACATCAATTATCCTGCGTGTCAATGACACTACTATAGTATTATTATTATTATTATTATTATTATTGTGGTGGTCAATATAATAGAAGCCTCTCAATCCCCTTTCGTTCGATTTCTAAGAATATCTTATATACGTGCAAGCCAAGTAAATTAGCTAACAGGCCACGAAGAATTAAAATTAGCAAGGTCTGAATCATAATTGCTAGCATTAATTAACAGAACTGCCACGGCCAGCCTGTAACCATGGGGTAAATATCAAGGGGAAGAAGAAGGTGAGGGGGGATGAGGGCGCTTAGAGAGACTTACACCAAGCGAACCACAAAGAAGAGGCTTGGGAGTAGGGATTCTGAGACAGTTTAAGCTACCACCTGGGATCACAGAACACTCTGGTTGAGGTCTCTGCATGCCCCTCCCGGGAATGCAATTATCTGAGAAATCAAAAACATTCCTGACGAAAAGCCTGGAGCATTCCTGGCTGAACCCAGAAAAGAAATTATAGGCAACCGTTAGATTCAATAGGCTTCTCAGAGAGCAGATCACGTCCGATAATTCCCCAGATAGCTTGTTGTGCGCCAAATTGAGAACCTCTATCTCTTGCAGACAAGATATGGTGTCTGGCAAATGACCCATTAGTGAATTGAAGCTCACATCCAGAACTTGCATCTCCGTGAAGATCCCCACCCCTTCAGGAATGCACCCAGTTAACTGGTTATTGAGGAAGAGAATCTCTTTCAGCTTAGAACCCATGAAGCCAAAACTCACTGGGATGCTTCCGCTGAACTTGTTGTTAGCTAAATTTATGACCGAAGCAGGGGAATTGCCCAGATTTTGGGGGATTTGGCCTTCAAATTGGTTGTTGTTGAGAAAAATAGCATCCAGATTCTTGTTGAAAAGATCATCGGGGAGAGGTCCGGAGAAAGAGTTGAATCTGAGGTCCAAGTAAACCAGACTGGGCATTGACAAGGTAACTGTGGGGAAAGGACCCGAGAGTTGGTTGTTGCTGAGGTCTAACTCCTCAAGAGACGAGAGGTCTCTAAATGTATCAGGAATTGTACCTGTAAATCTATTGCTGTTGAGGTGGAGTAGAGACATTTCAGTGAGTAAAGAGAGCTCTTTCACAAGACTTCCTTTGAGATTCGCATGGTTGAGATCTATTCCCGCGACCACAGGCCCACCTGATGCATCCTCAGGATTCGCACAAAACACCCCTTTATAAGAACACACGTTAGAGCCATTCCAACTCTGGAGAATCCCCAATGGGTCATCTGTTATCGTGGCTTTCCATGCCTGCAGAGCCGTGTAAGCTTTGTCCTGCTTCGGCACTGAAGAAGACCCCGACGGCCCCGGAGAGCTGCCACTCCCACCATCCCCACCGCCAACCCAAACTACTCCGCCCCCGCCGCCGCCAACACCTACGCCGACGCCAATGCCACCGCCGACGCCAAAGGCTGCTCTTGCTGCATTTAGATGGAGGTTAAGGTGGAGCAGGAGGAGGAGATCAAAAGCCAAAATCCACCAGGCGTTCTCCATTTTGAGCTTAAAAGAAGACCAAGGTGCCTATTTGATGGTGTGCTTTACAAGATTGTCCAAATAAGCTTGATGCAGCATTCAAGAGAAAGAGAGTGGTGTACTGGTGGGGTTTAATTGGTCTTGCCAGCAATTCTTGACTCCATTATACCCATTGTACAATTAAAGGCCAAGGCTTGGATATTATTGAGACGATGAGAAATATGAGCTTAATTATAAACACTATATGGTGGTAGCTACAGTTTCTTGGCTTTTGGGCTACAGCTCAATCCTCGATGCAATTTTTTTTTCTGTACACTTGTTGACTTGTGTCTGTTTTATAAGTGGTCATCAACTAGTTTCTTTTACGAGATGTTATTTCCAAATTGAATAAAAATCTACTCATTAAGAAGGTATAATATCTATTTAATTATTCCAAGTATTATCATTAAACTTCTGATTAAATTTAAAATTTTGGTGGGGCTGCTGAACCTATTACTTTTTTCAATTAATGCTACTGCTAAGTGTGACGTCTATGAATGAAAAGACAGAGACAGGAAGAGTAATAACAGGTGTCTATTATTTATGCGTAGTTTATAAAAGAGAGGATAATGGTAAGAGGTTATACTTTCACCTCGTAATCCAGTAAAGATGTGGGTGGTTATGATGATCAATCATCAACCACATGGCTGATAGATTCTTGATGCCTCCAAAACCCCGGGAACAAGAAATAATTTACTTGATGTTCAGAATAAGTGCATGTTCTGGGTTGCTCGATGTAAGTCATCCAGTGATTCTAATTTCTAAACCATATCATTAAGATGCACATAGAGCACACTACTAATTAGGAGTATATTTACGGGCAAGCGTTAGTAAAGTAAATGACACTTTTTTATTTGTTTTGGGCCCAAATCTTAATTGACACGAAGAGGGTCTTTCGAAATCTTGTATACTTGAGATGAAGTCCCGTGAACCTCAAATTTCACCGAATAATAATAAAATACTAAGTAGAAAATGGGGAGGAGGTATCAGGTATAGGGAATTCAATTTTTAATAAATGAAAACCAAAAAGTAGCTAGAGGCCAATGATTGCGATTTCCAGGTCCATGGGTTCGCCAGAAATGCAAGAAGTTGAGGTAGGGAAACAAAGAACCAGTTAGCAGTCTATTCGAACATTTCCTAACTTATGAATGGAATGAAGAACTTGGGATTGAGAAAGAATAGAATAGATGAAATTAGTTTGACCAGCAAAGTGAGCTATTTCTGTGCTTCAATTCAACCGCAGGAATGCTCTGTTTTCCAAGAACCCTCCCTCCCATTTCAACGCAACACTGATTTCAGTCCCTTTTCTGCCTAAAATAAGTTTGTGGAATCCCATAAATTATACGGCAGTTTCTAAAGTTGAACAAAAGTGAGGGAGACCCAGGATTCAATTCCTTTACCTAAATCATGAGAGCATGCTCCAAAACTCAATCATTAGAGCCAAGAAAAAGCAGGCCACGCCATTTTGACGACTACCGGAAAGCAGCTATATTCCAAGTTTCATGGACGACCATAAAATTCTCCTCCAATTTCATAATAAACAAAAAAAGAATGATAAGGCATAAAATAAAAGAGTCCTCTTACTAATTATATTTTATTTTAGAATCAAGTCATCATCTGGTGCTTGATAGTTATATTAAACTCTCATTAATTTGGGTCGGATAGGATTACAAAGATAATAAAATTCTTTTAACAAGTATTTAATGTAACTACATAATAAAACCTGATCTTGCTAACATATAAAAGAGCGCTTCTTTTAATTTTAGGGAAAGTTGAGTTTTAGAATAAAAAAATGAAAATATTTTATTTTTGGTACCAAATTAATTTTTTTAGGAAAAAAATCTATTCTAAATTCAAAAAATTTTATTCTCACCCGAAAAAAATCTTTGGTCCCATCTTCCATATAAGTTGATTTTTTTTGTCCCATTTCCCAATTTTCCCTTAATTCTACTGGTGGTAAATAAATGGAAGTGCTATTGGGTAGATGCATTTTCATAGATGAGCCCGCAGAAGCACAGTAGTATATTTTATGAGGGTAGTGCTCCCCACCAACCCCCACAAAGGTATAGGAAGAGTTTGAGTCTAATGTATGTACGTATGTAAATAAGTTAGGTATTCGTCTCTTAAATCATTGTAAGCCTTAGTTGAAGAAAATTAAGCCACAGATTGAAGCCTATCATTATTATATCATAATCATCTAAAGTGAAACAGAGAAAGTGACACAATGCGATGTATGGAGGAAATATGTATGATGAGCCTGCTTGACTGAGCAATCCCACAATTTGCTGCAACTATTGAGGTTGTACACCTAAACTAGCGACAAATCCTTCACGTCTGTTTTTCTAGGATTAAAATGACCGTTACTGATCGATCGAACATTTCTTTTTTATTTGAGATATCTAACTTTAAACTACTTCTTTTTCCTTTTAAATATTTTAATTCCGCTATTTTGTGAGTATTATATGTTTTGCGCACTAACCTGCACTGAAGGTTAAAATACTAATTTATCTATTATTTACTGAATAAATATTTTTCTTGAAAACATTTTGATTGTGTTTTTTCGCTTTAAGAAGTTTTGTCTATATTTTTTCAATTAAATAAAACCATATAATGTAAGTATCTCTTGAAAGATAAGGAATAATTTACCCTATTTTATAAAGTTGGGTTTGTATGGACTTCGTGCTCTGAACATTCTTCTCGTTTTCTGATTTTGACTAAAATTCTATTTTGGGTGGATTCTCAATACATAAATATTTTTCAATTGGTTCCTCCAAAAAATTATCTTTTTAATTTGATTAGATAAAATATTTTTAATTTGACCTTCTGAATATATATATTCTCATTTTGATACTAAGTAAAACTATTGCCAGTAATGTTCTTTCATTAATCTACTATTAATAAAAATTAAAACTTACCCAATCAATAAAATTTTAGTATAGTTGGTAGATAATTGAGTTCTTTAAATATATTATTTTAAATTTAATTTCTAATTATGTGTATGTAAAATGCGTTGTTTAAAGAAATAAAATTTATTTTGGTGATATTTACATCTTAAAAGAATTAGTCTTTCTTAGTACTAAAAAAAATTTAACAATTACAAATTATCTAATTAATTTGTATATACAATAAATTGAAGTAGAGACATTATTGATGATATTTTTATTTGTAAAAGATTAGATTTAAAAATAGTAATATGAAACGGGCCAAAAATATATTAATATTATCTTTAATATTGTTGCGGGCTTGTCAGAATCTTAAATTTGCATGAAAAAAATTGACTTCAATTCAAACAACTGAGTTTTTGAGGTTCTTACTGCAATTTAAAAATATGAGTGAAAAAAATAAACTAATGAATTATATATGTGGTAGAATCATAAGTACTAGAAAATAACCGCTAATCATAACTAGAAATTAAGCTTCTATTTGGTAGGAAATATTTGAATGGGAAGAAGAAGCTTTTGTTCTATTTTTGTTTTCTAATTAGATAAAGGGAGGAGAGCATTCCCCCCCCCCTTCTTCTCTCTCCTATCTAAGGAGAGGACGAAAATTGCTCTTTCTCCTTATTTAATTTGAGAAAAAAAAAAAATAAAAAATTTCTTGTACCCTGTAAATTAAACTAAATGGACCATAAAAACAAAATATTTAATGGCCAATAAATGTAAAGCCTGGAAGTCTGGAACTAAAATTTGTTGCAAGACAGAAACAAATCTTGAGATTTAGTAAATGCTTAAAAATGGAACTAGATCTTGAGAGCCCATCACCATAGAACCAATGCAAAACACCTGATGCCGGATGCCTGAGAAATGTATTGCTTGTCTTCAATGATCACACATTGGGCTTGTCATATTGATATCATGAGTGACAAAAACTTATGTCTTAGGTTAAGCATGTAGTGTATGTGACTGTGAGAGAGGTCCCTACAGTGTGTGAAGGAATCCTTTATATAAGGGATGCTTATGCCTTATTTGGTACACTATGAAGGAATCCTTTATATAAGGGATGCTTATGCCTTATTTGGTACACTAGAAATAAAATCATGGAAATGGAAATGAAAATGAATTCCATGTAATTGTATGTTTGGTGTGATTGAAGTGGGTTTCTCAAACAAGTCTACTTGCACAAAAAAGGTGCAAATACACTTCCATAGGGGTCCTTATGAAAGTGGGCCACTTTCATGGAAGTGTATTTTTCAGACCATTATACCCTTATTTTTTTTCTTTAGCCATAATCATTTCTCCTCCTACCTTCTCCATTGTCATTGTCATCTTCTTCCACCCTCTCCACCATCGTTGCCACCTTCTTCCACCATTGTCTCCTCCTTCTGGGTTGCTTGGTGACAACAAGCACTAGTAGAAAACCTATGCGGCTTTGTTCTCCTCTAATGTGAACTAGATGGGTTCTTTTAACACTTTGCATGATCCAAATCAAATAAAGAACTTAACTTTGGGAATTCCATTGTTAAGAGAATTATTCTGAATATTAAAAATACTTTTTGGAGCTTATTTTATCTCATTAAAGGTCCAATACACTAGTACATCTATGGAGGAATTCAATAAAACTTTAATTATGATTATTTGGGTTCAAATGCATGCTAAATTGGGTTATGCAAGTAAAGTGATATCCTCAACAATCCTAAGGAAGAGAATAATGTTTTTGAAGCTTAAATAGAGAGAAAAATCCAAGTCCCAAATTCCATTTAGATTAATTTAGGAATATCTTTTGGTTTCAATTTATTTTGATTTTATTCAATTCTAGATTAGAATAAGAATTTGTTGGTTTCCAATTTGTATTCCTATGAAGCCAAATCTTAAATTTAAATTAGTTTAGTTTAAATTTTATTAGACAAACTTTATCTTTAAGTAATATCCAGTAGTATTAGGATTATGATATTATTTTTATTATTTTTTTAGTTTTTTCATTTTTAATTTTAGGCCTTCAGAAAATTAGTTATCTTTTTAAGATTTATTAGGATTATTTGAATTACAAGCATTTCTAATTACTTTACTATATCTATTTATCTATTTATATGCCTTTTTTATACACACAATATTAATATTCAAATTTTATTCAATTAGTCAGTGTTATCACTTCTTTGTGTTTTTTTTAGAATACATACTAACTTATAAAGAGAATTGATCTCTCTCTTGTAGCGTCTCTCTTTAAAATTCTTAGAATTCCTATATTTTATTGCGTTTCAAAGTTTTTGATCAACCTTTCCTTTGAGTTCATACTTTTACTTTGCAAATAATTCGATTTTTTGGATTTTTAGGACAATTGATCTTAGAGAATACACATCAGTTGGCATCAAAGTCTAGATGAAATTTAGAGATTAATACATCTGTCATCCATCATCCAGAAACACCAACAACATAAAGGCAACATCTAAACACATCCTCCCATCCTCTCAATTCAAAAGTCGTCTTTCCTTGTCCAATAAGTCAAAGTTGTTTGTTCCTCATTGCCTCATCATCCTCGATCACACTCCTACTCAAATTCCAGAGTTGAGTCTTTTCCTCAAAGTGGTAAATTCGTTACATTTTTCTCATCTATTGATCACTATTTCTCCTTCAAGTCGTATTCCCTTGGCTGTCCAAAAAAAAAAATTCATAATCATCCTTCCTTCTTTTCATCATATTATCTTACCATACATCATCACAACATAATCACACCATATACATCTCATATTTCTCTTTGATTGAATTTGGTTATTTTCTGGGAATATTTTCTTTCTAAAACCTTATTTCTGGAAATTTCTGGGAATATTATTTGCTGGAAAAATAATTGCTCTTGCTGAAAATTCTTCTTGCTGAAATATACTTCTGGAATTTTCAGATTTTTGGAAAATTCAATTTGTTAGAATTCTTGATTTGCTGAAAATTCTATTGTTACTTGGCTGATTGAAAAGGACAAAAAGAAAAAGCAAGAAAGGCCAAGAAAAAAGAGAAAGAAAAGAAACAAAAAGAAAAGCCAAGAACATTGACAAGTTAAATATTTGTTGATCTCTATCTCAATCTCGGTGTGATAATCAATTTCTTGGGTGAGGATTTTCTCTAATCTTACTATATTTTCACCCCCTTGTTAGTTTTTGCTAATCAAGTTAAAGATTTGCTTGAGTTTGATTCCTAATTTTGTCTTGATTTCTTTGAACTCCGAATTATACATTGATTGTCATATACACAAAATTTTTTTGATTGAGTTTTCTTAATTTTATTAAGAGCACTAAAAAACACTAGTGTGAGTGGTAAAAAGTAATAAACAGTATGAGTTTATTATTAGAAAAAACTAAGAAAAAAATGTAAACTCAAGCGAATAAACATCTACTTGAGTGAAACATGTTAGTAGAGTGTGTAAGGTCCTATATTTTTTCTCTTGTTTACTAACATTTCAGGTTTCCTAAAAGATGTCTAAGGGAGAAGACCCTGGCAACAATTCATCCATGAAGGACTTTCTTGTGAGCATATACAAGCATCAATTTCATACTCGTTGTCTTGTTGAAGGAGCTAATGGGAAAATTTGTACTATGATCATTAACTCACGTGTTCACAAAAACTTTGCTAATATTACATTAATAGAGAAATTAGGTTTGCCTTGCATTGAACATCCTAGGCTCTACAAGATGTCATTATTTAATGAATCTTGATAGGTCATGGTAGATAAGCAGACTTTAGTATCATTCAATATTGAAAGATACTCTAATGAAGTGTTGTGTGATGTGATGCCTATAACTGACCACTTGCAATTGGAAAAGTCTTAGCCGCATAACAGAAAGCCATTTACAATAAAACCAAAAATCTGTACTATTTTGTAATGAATGGTAAAAGGTGCATACTTACTCAATTAACACTATAGGAAGTTTATGAAGATTAACTCATGTTACTGAAGAAAGCAAAAGATATAAAGAAAGAATCTTAAACCAAAGAATCATTATCCTCCACTAAGTCAAAAGGTATTTCTGTTACTCAAAACTTTTGTGATAATGCCTCTTGTGATGAATTTATGATGAATCAGTTGATATGAGACATGTTTTTGAAAGTCTTCAAGCTGAAGAATCTAATCAAGAAAGTTTGCATGCTCTTGAATGCATTAATAGTAGTAATGAAGTGGGTGCTAAAGAAAACATCAAATTTGAATGTGAATATGATGATATAATATGATGATATTAGTATATCATCATTAGAGGATGAAAATGATTATGCTGAAAGTAAAGAACTTATTTACTGTTGTGATAGTAACTTGCAAGTAAAAGAAAATAATTAGGCTTCATCAGAAAGTAATTCTGATGTTTGCTGTCAATTGAATGATGAAGTTTGTGAAGAGATAAAAGATAGCAATAGTTACATTGATGTTGCTAGTTCCATGAACATGGAAGAATTGAACTTACCTCTAGTTAAACACTTTTTTTCAAAAGGGAAAGAATGATGTGAATCGAGAGGGTTCTTTTAAATACTTTGTATGATCCAAATCAAATAAAGAACTTAACTCTCGGAATTCCATTGTTAAGAGAATCATTCTGGACATTAAAAGTACTTTTTGAAGTTTATTTTATCTCATTAAAGACTCAATAAACTAGTCCACCCTTGGAGGAGTGCAGTAAAACCTTAATTATACTTATTTAGGTTCAAGTGCATACTAAATTGGGCTATAAAAGCAAAGTGACATCCTCAACAATTCTAAGGGTGAGAACAACGTTTTTCGAAGCCCAAATAGAAAGAAACCCAGGTCCCAAATTCTACTTAGATTAATTTAAGATTATTTTTTTGTTTCAATTTGTTTTGATTTTATTCAATTCTAGATTAGGATAACGATTTGTTAGTTTCTAATTTGTATTCTCATGGGGGCAAATCTTAAATTTAAATTAGTTTATTTTAAATTCTATTAGATAAACTTTATCTTTAAGGAATATCTAATAGTATTAGGATTATGATAATATTTTTATTATTTTTTTAGTATTTTCCTTTTTAATTTTAGGTCTTTAAATAATTAGTTATCTTTTTGGCATTTACTAAATTTATTAAGATTATTTGAGTTTCAAATATTCATAGTTACTTTATGATATCTATTTACCTATTTATAGGCCTCTTTTGTACATAAAGTCATATCGTTAATATTCAGAGTTTTATTCAATTAGTGAGTATCATTATTTCTTTGTATTCTTCTTAGAATACACATTGACTTATTAAGAGAATTTATCTCTCTTTTATGATATCCCCCTATAAAATTCTTAGAATTTCCATATTTTATTAGGTTTCAAAGCTTTTTTATCAATCTTTCCTTTGAATTTATGCTTCCGCTTTATAGACAACTTAACTTCCTAGGTTTCTGAGATGTTGATCCTAGAGGTTCCATATCATCCTCGCCTCCGATGACTCCACTAGCAAAGGCTATCGCCTCTGGCAGTGCCATTAATGGCTTCGATTTCTGGTGTGTAAATAATGTTTGATTTCACCTCCAAGGACAAGCAATGACATTATTCGATTTGTCTCCTCCAGTATCAGCATTCTTTGAATTCTCTCCTCTAGCAATAGTGTTCTTCGATTCTTCTCTCCCAGCAACAACGTCTGCACCTCCATGCATCTAGGCTTCCAACAGCATTAGATCTGCATCGCTCCCAGTGTTCTTTGATTTGCTTGATTTTTTTTTCCCTACAAATGAGTTGTTGATGATAATTGATTTTCTTTTGAGTTTGAAAATAGTGTTATGATGTTCAACAATGGTAGTTTCTGGTGGTCATTCACAATGTTATCTGGTGGTGGTTCATGTGGAGTGTTTTTTTTTTTAAAAAAAAAATTTGTAGGGCTTTCTAGTATTTTTATATTATAAATATAAATATTAAGTAAAAATTATATTGTACTTTCATTGTCATATCTTAAAAACACTTCTATGAACCAAAAGGAGTGTTAGACTGTTTTCCTTAAACACCCTATGTTCTGTACTTGTCCTGAATACTTGTCCTGAATTAAAAAAGCCACTATGCCACTTGCTAGCTACATAACCCACTATTCATTCATGTTCTCTACTATTTGTAACTTCCCCATTAGATCGTAACTTCCCTACTAGGTGATTCTAGAATCTTAATCACCTTTGGGCCTAAAACATTCTCATATGGACTCTATGAATCGGTAGGTTAAGCCTACTTAAATTATGGGTCAAGCAAATATAAAAAGAATTAAAATAAAAATGCAATCATCAAAAAGTTTAAGCTAAAAGAATTGTTACAGAAAAATTAAATTATAAAATGATTTTTATAAATTTTAAATTAGAAACACCCGATCTATGTCGCGTGAAAAAAATTATAAGCTTTCATAGTTCATACAGTTTGTTTTTTAAATTTTTTATACTCATAAGGAGGGAGCTTTCATACGTTTTATTTTTCCAGACAAAGCAGAGTGATAAAAGTGGTGAGGCGAATGGGCTTAGGGTTGGTGAGGCCCA
Source organism: Adenanthera pavonina (assembly GCA_026686845.1). Classification (NCBI taxonomy): domain Eukaryota; kingdom Viridiplantae; phylum Streptophyta; class Magnoliopsida; order Fabales; family Fabaceae; genus Adenanthera; species Adenanthera pavonina. The sequence goes on along the minus strand of JAIVEN010000023.1, from coordinate 19,380,243 downwards.
CTCATACCATCAGTAATTATTAAAACGTGGCTGTCATTTGGGCCCATCTCTCATCCCTGAGTTACGTACTCTTGCCTTTGCTTCGTACCTAAGTTTCCATTTTTCCACCAAAGGAGTAGATTGGGGTCCAGTGTGTATCTTCGTTGGATTAAGATAACAATATCATACGCCGTCCTGAAAAGATAACGATATAATATTTAATGTTCAAATTTCATTTCGTATAAAATTCTTCGCACTTTCAATTTCCCCTCTTTGAAATTGATATACTTATTACGATCGGCAAAACCTCTTGATAGAATATAACAGCCTTTTAGAATTTAATACGCATATTGTAATAATGTATTTGCTGTTTTATTATTTACGATGTGTCAAATTAGCGGTAAATTTTTTTTTTTACAAGTAAGTAAATGAGAAGAAAGAATAAGTTTCAAGGACACGACATTATTGACTTTACATGCCAAAACTCGTTATTGACTTGAGATTTTTTAGTTCTATATATATATATATATATATATCTTCATCCACATAACACATATTGAAAAAATTTTTACTTTGCAAAATTCATTTTTTCTTCGTCCTGTTCAGCCCTGGGAGAATTCCAATTAAAAATGTTCACCAAAACAAAACCTAACAAAAAAAGAATTCCAATAAAAAATTGCTAGTCTCTTTTCTCATACCAAAATAGAGTTATGAATTGTGTCTTTCTTCATGTAAGTTTTTTAATGTAAATTAAATTGATAAATATAATTGTATGTATATATTCTAGAAATTCTTATGGAAAAAAATATATTCTAGAAATTCAACAGTTTACATTCTAATAATATTTGGTTTAACTTAATATATTAATCAATAATAAACTATGTATATATATTTTTCAAAACTAATGAAGAGAACCATTTTTTTAAAAAATAAAAATACTCATAAAGACTCACACCTGATAAAAATACGTTAAAAAAGATATTAATAATTGTAATTATCTTTTAAAAATAAGAATTTACTATCATATTTTAAGGATTTATTATAATATTCCAAATAAAGTTACTAATTTAAAAAGAATTATTAAAAAAATAATTTAAAATTGTAAATTTATTATAACTTGTTAATTTTTTTAAAATATCATAACAATTCATTAAATTTCATTTTTAATTTTTAAAAGTGACTGATTAATTAATAATTTTAATAATAGAAACGATTATAATTTTCTTATTATTGTAATAATTTTTTAGAATCCGAACAATTTTGTTCATAAAAAAAAAAAAAGAATCGTCACTATTTTAATAATAAAAATTGGGCCTTTAAATGTAATTTTGTCTTTCTTTATTTGAAGTGTCTTTTTGTGATAAATCCTAGCTTGCGGGGCATTTCATTTGGAATCCTCTGCTCACTCTACGGTTCCTAATTTCAGTCTGGAGTTGGTACTTCCTCACGCAATCCGATCCTGCAACAATTGCATTGGCTGCCTGCGAAATCTTCACTTTCCAAGCAGAATTCTTTACATCATGATGATTTCGTGAACCGTTCTTTCCCATTGATTCCTTTATTTGAGAGATTTGCGCTTCTGGACTTCGAATGCCGAATTCCTAATTTCTTCTCCTCGATCTTGCTAATTTGTTGTCAATTTTAGATTGTACCGTTTCGTCGATTCCCAAGGAAGTGGTAAGTTGATTTTCCATTTGAATTTTGGTTTTAGCTGATTTTTGTGTTTGCGATTTGGAAACTTATCTCGGTTGGTTTAGGGTTTTTGAAGTCGCAGTCCGGGATGAAGATTGAGCAATTGGATGATGTGGATTCCAGTAGGGATGATGGGAGTTTTGAGAGCCAGATTGTGAGGGTTGACGCAAAGAGAGCGTTAGTTGGAGCAGGTGCTCGGATCCTGTTTTACCCGACGCTTTTGTATAATGTGCTTCGGAACAAGATTGAAGCTGAGTTCAGGTGGTGGGATGAAGTCGACGAGGTTTTGCTCTCACTATCTTTTTATTGCATGTTAGTTTTATTCACTTGTCGTTGTTTTAGATTTTAGCTAAAGCATTATTGATTTTATGTTTGCGTTCCTAGGAAATAGTGGGCGAGATGCACGTATGGGATTTAAATGTCATGGTTTTTCTGCTTTCTTTTTCCTGGAAAATTGAATGGATTTCTGTTTGCTGCGGTGTGCTTTCATTTCTATTGATGCAATGCAACTAAAAATGATGTTCAACTGTGTATGAGATCTCTATTGCCATCTAGTTCAATCTGTACATGAAGTTTGGCTTAAACTAGGTTTCTTTGCTGGGAGTGGTCATTGATAATGAATTCTTGGTTTTGGAATTTTGTTCTGAATGGGAGGCAAGGAAACAGGAATCTAGCATATTTGAACTATACTGTCTGCCTGAGAGCCTTATTCTGATACTTTGTTTGATGCATTCTTTCAAGTCATTTAGAATTAGAAATTCTAATTTATTTTTATTTTTTTTCTTTTTAACTTTACATCAATAGATTTGAGTCTTCTCATCTGGAAAGGTAAGGTTCTTATCTTTATAGGTACTTCTCTGCATTAGCTTGGCTTGAAACAATGGAAGCTGTTCCATTAATTTTTTTTTTAATTGTTCGTACCAGTTTTTATTATTGGGTGCTGTTCCATTCCCTAAAGATGTTCCACGTTTGAAGAAGCTTGGCGTGGGTGGTGTAATTACTCTGAATGAACCTTATGAAACGCTGGTACCATCATCATTATATCATGTAAGTGTGGACCATTACTGGGTATAAAAAGTCATTGCCTCTTTTTCCAATGAGGACTACTTGTTTGTATGAATGTGAATTAGAAGTCAAGCAAGAACAATATTTTCATGGTTTTTTAAGTATATTTTTTTAGTTCAAAACTACTGCTCATGTTCTCAGTTTATTTGTTTGATTTTAGGCTTATGAGATTGATCATTTAGTGATTCCTACAAGGGATTATCTCTTTGCCCCTTCACTAGAGGATATTAGCCGAGCTGTGCAATTTATTCATCGTGAGTATTTTTTTTTTCCTTTGGGAGCATAGGTGATTGTGCCGATTATAGTGTCTTTTCACTGAAAAATGTGATTTCGTTCCCCCCTTGTCTTACCTTCTTATTTTGGTGCAGAAAATGCATGTTGCGGTAAAACTACTTATGTTCACTGTAAAGCTGGTCGGGGAAGGAGTACAACGATTGTTCTTTGTTATTTGGTAATGTTTATTTCCCATGTTTATGCTTGTGGCATCAGCTGAAACTTTAAGCTACTGGTAGGTTCCCTCACGGTCCATGTATGATTTGTAGGTTGAATATAAGCGCATGACACCTGCCAGTGCCCTGGATTATGTGCGGTCTCGAAGACCTAGGGTGCTGCTTGCACCATCACAGTGGAAGGTTAATTTAATTTGTTTAATTTATTTTGATATTTAAGAGTTTTTTTGCTCATTTAAGGCTAGTGATGTAGTGACTAGTGAGTGTAGCATTCTCTCTTCAATCCAGTGATGGTGTATGCAGCTTTTGCTTACTATTTGTATTTTAATGATTTTAATGAGCAGGCTGTTCAGAACTACAGCAAGTACCGATGCCCCCCTCCTCCCAGTGCTAGGCCTACTCCTACTCCATGCTCTCCTTCTAGGGATGCAGTTTTTATAACCCAAGCGGATCTTGAGGGTTACCATAGCACATGCGATGCTGGTATGCAGCTGGCCATTGTTACCAAAGTGCCAAAGGCTAAGCCCATGATAGCAAGACTATCTTGCCTATTTGCTTCCCTTAAAGTTTCGGGTAGTAGTGTCCCAGCAATCAGGCGGGTGCCAATTTCTGAGGCAAGTGCTTGCTAAGCCAGCTTGACAAGGACGTGGCAAGTGGTCTGTACAGTGTACAGCATGTGGCCATGGAAATAAGCCAAGTTCAATCATTTTTCTATGTTGTCGGTGCAATTGAGTTGTACATGAAGAGTCTGTATAAGAAGAATGATAGGAGAGAACGTTTTGAATGCTATTTGTACATTCAAATTAGTTTTTGTATAGTTCTGTTTTGTAAATCAACTGCCTCTTACATTTTAGTAAGTTATATCGTGTCACTAAAATCACCGCCTCTGTGATGTCAACAAAGTTTGAGGTTTGAGCCTAAAGACGACCAAGTTTTGCCGGCAGAAGCTCACATTTTTGTGGGTGTGCATGCAGTTTGCTGCTCTAGCTTGATGATGAGGAGACTACGGAAAGGAGGTCTGAAGCATTAGAAGGGCTAAGTGGAGAATAGAATGGAATGAAGGGGTAAGAAAGTGGAATAGGGTTATTTACATCATGCTTGGAATGGGATGACTTATAAGCTCTGTTATCTTATTTTTAAGATATTTTGTTTTGGGGATGAAATTTTTAAGGCTAAATTAAAAATGATAATTGAAAGAGGATATAAATGTAGTTGTAAAACATTTTATTAGAATGTTCTCACTAGCCCATCCTATTTTCTCCTGTATCCTCCGGAACCCAGATTTTGAAGTCAAGTGGCAGGAGAGATTTTGGATTATTTCTTTGCCATTCTGTTTTATACTTTTAAGAAGGATTAACTGTTGCACTCATTAGCATCCATTCAAACGTAAGATATTTTCAACAACAATTTTAGCGCAGAGATGCTTGCTGGAAAATGTTTGAAGCAAAAAATCTAATGAATTGTTTGGTACATGTAATGAAATGAACCAAAAAAAAAGTAATTTTATGGATGAGAAGTATTTTTTATACTCTTGAATACAAAAGATAATAAGAAAAAATAGCTACAGTTAATAACAAGAGATTTGATTAACATCATATATCTCGATATTTGTGCCATAGAAACGGAATTCCTCCATGAAACATACCAAACTTATTCTCTGATGGTCAGAATTTGCTGTTTCTCCATGTGGGACTTGGAGATGAGACCAAGAAACACTCAACCGCTTTGAAAATTGAAATTGAAGGAAATAAACAGATAATACAAATGAGAAAACGCACGCTTTCTTCACTCAAATTGAAAAGGAGAGAGCCTTTCTGATTTCCTGCCAAAGAAATATGTCCAATGTGCTCATGAACATGATGGGGCATGCCTGTTATTTTTCACCGTGACCAGGATTCAGATTAATTTCGGACTTTTTTTTTTCTGTGAGAATATGCGGTGGATTTCGGACTTTCCTATATATAGTTGGCTCACACCAAGATGGGCCTGTCATGGGACAATCTTATTTATATCCAAACAAATGGGTTACCTGATGTTTCAGTAGATCTTATGAAATAAGCACCCAAAGAAAAAGGTTCAAACTCCTAAAAAGAGGTCACTAACTCAGTAGTGATCGGCCGGTTAACTCACAAAACTCCGCGTATTTCGGTTTTGGGGAAGAAAAAAAACTGACGGCTTCGGCATCATAAAAAAATAAAAAATATATACATATATAGAAAAACATAAATTAATGGTTGGAAACTTGGAGCTAGATGCAGTTGGAGGGATAGGTTGAGTAGTTAATTTGACTAAAGTGGTGGGTCCTGAAATGAAAGCTAAGGCCAAAAGCTGGGCCCTTGCAGAAGAATCCAAAAATGGTGGGTAGCTAGACCCGCCCTGTTGTTATATTCCTTCTTCCAAGTACTCTATATACCATCCTCTTAACTTTTTTTGTTGGGTAACATACTGCATACCAGGAAACCCTAACACTACCACTGCTAATTCACTAGTACACCAACATGCTAGCTTCCAAAGCATCAAAAATCTTACATAAAGTGAAAGAACTGAATATCACCTATTTTAGGTCTCCTTTATGTCTTAAATTATGGCTTATGGAAACTCACTCTCTTCCCTCTTCCTTATTTGTTTCATATCACCAACCCACCACCAACTCCTTCTACTTTTTTTTTTTTTTTTTTTTGAACACTTCCTTCTACCTATCCCTCTCAGATTCTCCTACCCAGCGCTTGATTACATATATACACAAAAAGCCATCTAGCTAGCTACCTCTCTCGATCCGTTTATATATACGATTCCCTGTAAGGTAGGAGTTCGAAGATGGCTGTCATTCCTTAAAAAAAAAGAGAGGGAAATAAAAAGAACCAAAAAGTTTATTCTTGTCTTATTATTCTGTGTTCCCTCTTTATTCCCTTGAGAAACTACGATGAAGTTGCTCCCTCCTCATACATGCCGATTTTCGCTTTAGTGCATGCATGTCCCATGAAGCAAAAGATGGCATGCACGTTACTGAGTGAGATATGGGTGGTGCGATAACCACATCTTTAACTCTAATAATACTGCACCAAAAGCTCGAATCTAACGCAGAATAAAGCAATAAAGGAGTCTCTGTCTCCTAGTAACACTTTCATGCACCCCTTCAATTTAAATCATAAACCAGAAACCATATCATAAATAATTAAATAAAACACTTAATAAAATCAAAGGTTCATGAGATATATATTTGAACTTCGGTTCCCTACTTTCTTTCTTTTGCTTTCTTTTTTGTGACAGAGACACTGGCCAGATGATACATATATATATATATGCCTTTAGTAAGATGGCAAAATCCTGAAAAGTGAATCAGCTTCATGTGTAAATTATAACGTTTAAGTTTTAAACATGTAGATCTTTCGACAGCTCAAGGGACCCATGCATCAAAACTAAAAGATTTTCTCGAAACTCATCACCCAAAGTGAATTTTCTTTCTATTTGATGAACATCGGGACTAACGAAAGCTCCAAGAGTGTCATTTTATGGAGACTCCTGCACATGATAGAATAGTTAAAGACCGCTAGAAAGAAATACCCAGATCAATAATAGGTTGCTTCATTTACTCAAAATCAAGTACTTGGGATATTGTGGGTTCTATATGCAATAAAAACGACGAGAGAGGTATAAGGTATGCATAGATAAGTATATATACTGTTTAAATGTAAAAACTATGATATATATATTCTTTGCAAAAATTATAAGATATTGAGTTACATACATATAATTAAGCACGTTTTTTAGAGCTATTATTTTCCTGACCACAAACAAACACACACACACACACATATATAATTCACCTGCAACATTATACACGTTTTAGGGCTATATTTAATAAATTGATTTAGAAAATCAAACGGCATGAAATTTCTTACATGTTTATATATTGTTTGTGACTACAATACAACATGCAGTTCCACGTAATCTGATCGATACTATATCTAAGAGATACATTAATTCTGAGCTACAAATCACGTTGCATCTCTCAAAAATGTGAAAAGAAGTGGAAAGTGAAGCCCCAACGTGATAAAGTCTTCACGAGACACTTCATTTCTGCGTAAGAAATCATATTCATGATAATAAAAAGAAAAACATGACTAATAACTGCAGCAAAAAGTGACTTGAGCGCTTTGCAGCAGGTTGCACAAACTCATTGGTATATTTCTTGTATAAAGAAACGAGAAAACATAAATTTTACAAACATCTCAAAATAAAAAAAATAATATGAAGATTAGTTAACAACAAAGATGATATATATATATATATGTATGTATATAATATAATCATGATAGTGATGATTTTGATGGAGGATGCATTTAGTTTCGAGTCATCCCTCAAAAGTGTCAGAAGGAAGGGCGGCCTTTGTTTGGTTTCTTTTCTTGTTGTTTGATTTTCTTCCTTTCCTCATGGTATGATCTTTCCAGCTTGTTCCGTTGCACAGAGAGTTAGTTCTGTTGAGAGCTAACAAAGGGTTATTAAACTGGCCGCCATTGGAAAAGAAAGTAAAAGAGCAAACCATGGATGATTTCCCTCTTGGCCTTTTCGTTGGAAAGAAACTTGATGAGGGAGGCCTCCTGTACGTACGCACTTATGATGATGACGACGACAATGACATGGTCGATCTCTTGGAAAATTATTATTTTTTAATTTTTTTCTTCTGCACACTAACCATGATGATCCAGGTTGTTCGGGTCGGGCCAGTACGAGTATTTCAGCCATTCAGCTTCTTGAGGATTGGTGACGGATGATTCCTGCGGGAGAATTACAGGAACATGTAAAGAGGACTAGGGTTAGGGTTTTATATAATGAAATATATAATTTCTACACAGGAAAATGATAAAGGAAATTAAGCGCACTTGAGCGGCTCCCTTTCCACCTCATGGTCAATTAATGCCAATGGCCACTATTTCTATCAAGACAAGGCATGATAAAAAGGTTTTGAGTCATTATCATCTTTTTTCTTTTTTTCATTTTTCCATGCTTGTACAAGAGAAGAACAAAAGAAAAACATCAGATTTAGAGCCGACTTTTAGGAGAAGTCTTGTCATTGGGAAGAAAAATGTTAGCACAAGTTTTTATATTGATTAAATTAATTGTACAGTTCAAAAATGAAGTAAAAGAGAGGACATCTCTTCCTTTTTACTTCCATTCACATTCCGGATATTTTCTTCTTCCTTGATTTAAGGGGAAAGAAGCATGCTAAGAACAATATCCCGTGATTAATTACCCTATTTGTCTCTGAATATTTAAATATAACTCAGGAGAATGAAAAAAATATGTTTTTATTTGGATTTAATTAAACTTTTTTTTAAGAAATGAATAGATTCAAATCTTTGCTCCATCATGTATTTAAAAATATTAAATTTAAATTAAAATCTCTTTCCCATTTCTCCTTCCCCATTAATTTCTTCTTAATCGAAACGTATATACCTGTAAGTATGACAACTTGTGTCTACTTCTCCTTGAGTTACATTTTTCCCCCTCCAAAAAAAATTCTTCAATATATATTATTCTCTTAGAAAAGATATATTCTGGTGTCTGGATATGCCAATACGGAGAGAACAAATAAAAGGATGGCATAGAAGAGATAAAGAGATAAAGATGAAAAAGGTTTCTAATCTTTAATTCAAATAAAATAATAAAAAATGAGAATAATATTCGTTTAATTTTGAAGGAGTAAAGAAATGCTTGGTATATATACCTCTTTTCCTCTCTCTCTCCAGTCGGCATAATGACACACAAAGTTCATATATTTCAGAGTCAAAAAGTTGTTACTCACCGCTTTAATATCAGTTGATGATGAAGTGCATCCCATGATGAGTTCCTCCAAACCAGACGCAGAGCTTCCCCCAAGTTTATGATGTTGCTGCTGCTGTTGCTGCCATCCCATGCCCATCATCAATATTTATTTTATACACACACACACACACACACACCATCATCAAATTCAAAGCACAGATCTTAATCATCATGTTTCAACATGAAGATTTAAAGGGTGAAAAGACAGTTTCATGCGCGCGATTTAGCCAACACTAAAAGCTACCCCTACTGAGTCTTCCTCATGCACAACACCATGCAGACTCAGTCCATTTCCCACTTTCACATACTTATTAGCTCTTTGACTGCCTCACTCCGCCTCCGTACGTACCCCATAATTCTCATGAAATTTAGGAGACACACCAATAAATAAACTTACACAACGTTACCTCGATTGATCCATCGGGGCATATATAATTCTTCTCATGGGGATTGAGAAATATTAATTTACCTGGAAATTTTCATTTTGAAGCATAATTCTGGAGACATGGTAGGAGCTATCGTCGAGGATGATGGAAGTGTGATGAAGAGGAGGTGGAGAGATTATATTAGAGATTGGAAGTAAAGGCCTATTTATATGGAAGGCCGTGGTTGCCATATTCTGCTGATGCTGATGCTGATGCTGAGCCACATGATGATGATGTTGTTGTTGCCTTTGTCCTTCATTAACTTCTTCGCCTGATGCCTGCACTTGATCTCTCCCCATCGAAGCCTCTCCCATTCCCACCTGACAATGAATAATACTCATTGTACCTATTTATTAATATTACATTTATATATCACCCAATTCAATAACTTCCTAGCTAAATTTTCAATTAACTATCAACCTGCAGTAGGATGATTTAATTCATTTCAATCACTGTTATCTTTTTTCGGTTGGTAAATTAACAATCGGTGGTTAGGTGACGTTGATTTATGAAAAGGTCAGAACCATAAAGTATGGATGATCATGCTGTGTATGCAAGCAATCGTTACATGTCAACACTCAACAGCATATCTACCCTAAGACTTTCGTGCATGTTTATTATCCGATTCTCTTTCATGTTAATTACCGAGCATGTGTATGAGCAGTGTACCTCGTCGAAGCTTTTCCTGAACGGAATGAATCCAAAGTGGTCGGATTTGAGGTGTTGTTGAATATCCAAGGCATGATGATGAGCGTACGATGACATGGGAGGAACAACCCCAACAACCGCAGACATCTGATCATCTCTGTGAGCAACAACGTTATTAATGTCCTTAGAAGAAGAACAACTCCCACTTCCACTGTCTCTTCTACTATTGGCATTAACGAAGTCTCCACTGTGTTCCCCAGTGGTGGCACTCCGATCCGACCAGTTACACTGGCGGGGCTGTGTCTGGTAGAAAATCTTGGACACCACGAGCTCTCCTTCTTTCTCCTCCTCGTGCTGGCCCAGGTGGTACTGATGCATGACCCAGTTGGTCTTCTCGGGCTTTCGGTTCTTGCCGAAGTTGGTATAGAGTACCAGAATCTTCTTGCACCCCTTCTGCTTCCCGTTCACCATCACTGGCCTCGTCTTCCCTGTCTTGTGCCATCGCGTTTCTCCTCCTTGCATCTCGTTTTCGTTCTGAATTTTTCTCCTCTTTCTTGTTCCAGTCGTGTAAGCCTTCGATGGTCTGTGGAAGAAGTGCCTACTCAATCCGTCTCTTGTCACTCCTGCCATAAATCAAAGTTAGGTCGATTTAGGTGAACTGCATCACAAAATTAAATTATCCATTAAAGAATATGTATATGTGTGTGTATAGTAAAGCCTAAGTTTAAGACTAGCTGGGAGGTGGTTGAGAGATAACAATGAGTAAAAGGTAGCAACTTGGATAAAATCTTATTAGAAAACGTAACTGAGAATTAATTAGCTAGAGCGAAGGAGGGAGGATATATTTTAATTGAATTTTTATGAGCTAGACCTGGGAGTTTCTCAGGATGGGTATAACAAATTCCGTCTTCTCCTTCAATAGTGGGAATGAACTCATCGATCAGAGGGTGAGATTTCATATTCTTGGACTCCACTTTGGCTTCGAGGTGTTCGATTAGTTCTTGGTCCGTAGGATCGAACTTCACTCCTGCCGGAAGACCGAGCCAGTCCTGCGAAATCCATTGAATTTCAAAATAAAAACGAAAGCGGAAAAAAAAAAGAAAGAGAGAAAGGAGAAGAATATATGAGAAAGAGAGCAAAAGAGAAAGAGAGAATCAAACAAAGAAAGAAGATGAAAGCTTTAACAAATACATAAACTTTAGGCAGTTAATAGCCATGGGAGAGGAGCGGGAAAAGGAGAACACATAGCATCATCAGATCATAAATTACAAATTAGTCCAATAGAAGGAATACAATAAATAAGCACACATATATACAGATGTATATACATATATGATATATGCTCATTATTATTATGATTCTTGAAATATATATTGTCAAAGGCTTTTGGTGGAAGGAAAGAATAATAAAGAGAGAGATTTTGTGGCCGTACCGGTTTGGTTTCAAACTTGTGTCCGCAACCAGGGCACTGCTTGGATCCACACAACTGATGCTCTTCAAGCTTCGCATCTATTAGATCACAACTGTTCACTGAGCTCATATTGCTCATCTTGTTCATCTTCCTCTCCTTTCTTCGCGATTTCTCTTTCTATGTAACAGTCCACAACCTCTGAGCCAACTTTTTCTCGGAATTAATCCAAGAGCTTGATTCATGAGATCAAAGGCTAAGATTTCCAGAAACAACCAAGGGAATTGGATGAAGGGTGAGTTTCAATAATTTTCAGCGACTGGGAAGTGAAAGTATTAAGAACAAGAGATCGTGATGATTTTGGCGAAATCATTTTCATGAGCTTGTGAACCTTATATCAAGATATGGATGCTTCAGCCACTACTGCTAATGAATCGATTGAGAAACTGGATGACATCAACATATATAGCTAATTAAAACAAACAGAGAGAAGAACCTTCCATATAAACAAATTTAAAGCAGGCCAAAATACCAATTCTTCAGGATGTGAGTATATAAGAGAAGAAATCAATCCAAAGCCCACAAAAAAGAGAAGAGTATGCAGAAGGAGGGGAGAGAAGAGAAATACGAAGGAAACAGGAAGGGAGAGGTGGAGCAGGAGGAGGAGGAAGAAGGAAAAGAAGAAACTGTCACGGTGGGATTGAACTATAAACCTGCTTTAACCACGAAAAACACCAGAATTCCCTCAACTTTAAAGTCTTTAACTGAAGGGCAGTGAGGAAAAATAATAAGAAAAAGAAAAAGGTGGCTGCTTCAAACACACATAGGCAACTTTAAAGCCTTTGCTAATTTAAGAAGCGCATGTATCAGTCAGTATGTAGGCGGTTTGTGTGTGAGAAAGAAGAAAGAGACACAGAGAAAGAAAGAAAAACAAAGAAACAGGATAGAAAGCAAGAAAACCCGGTTCTTCTTTTATTTTTATTTTTATTTTCTTCTTCTTCTTCTCTTTCTCTCTCCTACCACAGGTCACACCTTTGTTTGAGCCTTGACTACAAAAGCAAAAGGCACAAAACGGCCATCCCGAGCTGTTTCGACGCCTCTTGTTCCAAAGCACACCAATTGATTTTACTTATACTACTGCTAATTAACTATACCCTATTCAACAAGAACTGGATTTTATGTTTCCGATAATAGATTTTTTTAGTAATTATGAGTTAATTAATTAATAAATATATGCCACAATATTTCATCAAATAACATATAATTATTTCAAAAATATTAACTTATTCAGTAAATATATTTGTGTGATTAATGAGTATATGATTCAAAACGTAGAAATATTAAAATAGACAAAAAATTAATCATGTCACAATTAAAAATATGTATTTTTGAAAATCTAGGATCATCGTGATAAAATTAATTAACTCTTAGTTAATATTGAAATATATAAATAGGTCCTAAATGATCTGCTGGGTCTCTCAAATAACGTCAAACAAATTAGTCTTTCAATTTATAATTTGGTATAACGTTCTTATATAATTAGTCAATATTTAAAATGGGCCGGGTTAAATATATAATTTAATCAAACAAGAAATTAATACATACTAAATCCATAATTGATTGGTTTGACATAATTCTAATTATGAATCAAATAATAAAAGATCTATTTTCAAGGTAATAATAAATATAAAATTTGTCAATTTAAGATAATTATGTAATTTATAGTTTGGTTAAACTTTAAAAGTCGTCTAAAGGCTAAATTTTTTTGTTTTGTGTAACATGCCCCTAATTAAAATTTTCAGAAGTCTAATGGCACTGGTCCCCATTAGTGAAATTGATGAGAGGTTATTTTACAGAAAATTAAAATTTCTGGGGTTGTTGGTCAACTTGTAAAATTGAATGAATAAATTGTCAGTGTTGGGATCTTGAAATTCTTTATATTTTGACCTCCATGTACATTAATTCTCTTGGGTTAGAAATACCATGATGGTTATATATATATATATATATATATATATAAGAGACTAGTTACAACTAAATTGGTTTAAGGCAATATATAGGATAAAATATAGGAGTATATATATGTTAAAATGAACTTAATTAGCTCTTGCTATTACGTGCGACAACGATGGGAACTTTGAGTGATAAAGACGACATGAGGAAAATTGTGTGTGTCATTATTTTGCATAACAGATTATTGTCAGAGTTATATATTGGTAAAGCCAAAAATGGATCTTCGGAAAGAGAGAGAGAGAGAGAGAGAGACAGGGAGATTGAAATACGGGAAAAAAGGGATGATAGGAACTCACATGGATTTTGAGCTGGAGTGGTGATCATTATGCTTTCGCCATGAATGTTTTTGCCTCTCACTGATCACACTCACACAAGAAAGAGAGAGCAACAGGATGGTGGTTGCTTGAGAAGCAAGGTAAATCGGCAGTGTACTTGATGGACCACCACCACCCCTTCTAATCACTCCAGTTTATATATATATATATGTTTCAATTAATATCTCTGAAACGTGGACCATAAGCACCTAATATTTAGTATAACCCTTTTTCTATAGTTTTTTTTTTTCTTTGGCGTTGCCTCGACTATATATATTACTTGTGGGGTTCAAAGTTCAAACAAGCGACTGTACTTGTAAAGAATTTGCTTATGTGACACAACAGCGATTTATGAGATACGAATTTATATAAACTGAATGAATTTACAAAAAAAAAATCATAGTTTACAGCTGCAGAAGATGACATAAATGATAGCAATTATTTATGGGATCACGATGGATATAATTATTAATTAATATTTTGGCCTGAGTTTGTCTTATACTTGTATCTTAATTAAAGGAGGAGCGTATAAAGTATGGATGAGCAGGAGAGGCTAGAGAGAGAGCGAGAGCACTAAGTGGGTCCCTCCAGTGGGACCCAAAAAGAAATGGAAAGGAAAATAAGAAGAAGATGATGGGGTTAGGGTTCACGTTTATAACATTCTGTTGGGGCAACCGAGAGAGAGCAAAAAATGATGGGGTCTCCCTCCCTAATTATGTTTTGCAGTATATCGATGGATCATAGATGGCCATCATTCCCCCTCTTGTCTCCTGTCTCTTACTCTTCTTCTTTTTTTCTTTAATTAATTTTTTTTCCTGTTTACCCCTTTTAGCCCTTCAATTTCATTTTATTTCATGGACCTCAAAAGGATGACAACAGAATTTCCCTGTGTTTCCACCCACACATCTCGATCGAATTTGTCCTCTATCTTTAATAAGGGTAATTTCAGGAAAAAATAAAGGTTTAATTGGACCCAATAAAACATTCAACTTGCCCAACATCATTTTCTAATTTTCTGTCTTTGACCAATCAGAAAAAACATATATAGATACACACACATATGAGAGAGAGAATATAAATTATTGATCGATCTGATTATATCCATTTTAAGTTGACCTTTGACCTGTGGATCCTCCTTATGTGTGCATCTTAATTAGTATAGTTTACCTTCCTCAACCTTTTCATCCGTGATTTGCATTAACCCCCTAACTTTTCTCTATAACAACTTTTTCTTTTTTTAATACAACTAGTGTTTTTATATCGAGTTTTAAGAATGAGTTGTATTATTCATGGTTTATAAATAGTGCAGTTTGTTAGGGTTTTTATATAAAATATAGATATATAGATTATCTTATATCCAATACTTTCAACTAATTCATATTCCAACGTTGTTAACACCAAATAAAAGTAACTCTCCTAATGTCGGTTTTTTTTTTCCCATCTACAATGTTAAATATGAAACCTTACTTAAACAATATTAAGTCTTTTTCCCTTGGTCTAATTGTGGCTGTTTTATAGCTTTTTTTTTTTGGCAGGAGCATATTTAAGAATATTTCTTAAGACGGTAACATGCTTCTTATTTAAATTCTAGAGCTAGCTAGAGCAATGGGAGATTATTTGACATCTAACCATTAGGTTTAGCTTTCTCGCTGTGTGATATTTTCCTTTTTGCCGGTGTTTTCAATTATTTTGTAACATTATTAACTGTAATTATTCTGATCACCAATAGAATTATTATCAATAATAAATAAGATATAATGTATAGAGATGAATGCTATATATAATTAAAATGTTAGCGCAACTTTATAATTACAACAAACAGACATAAGGGTTCCCGTAACATTTTAAAATGGGAGACAAAAAATGTCATCATTAGGGTTGTAATTAAATAAGTACAAAGTAATTAGGGTGTGATTAATTGGACCAAAAAAATTAGGATGTGACTAACAATAAGAAAACACACACACACACATATATATATAGAGCAAGACAGCAAATTGGAGGAACACATTCACCTGATGGCCACATCGCATCCCATAGACCATAACGCTTGACTTTCCCTACCTTTGTGGAATTATTAAAAAATATACTCCCTCCGTCCCTATTATAGGGTGTTATTTAGAAAACTTGTCTAGTATAAAATATAAGATGTTAAGTAATAAATTTAATTTTAGTCTCAATTTTGCCCCTATTAAATGCTTTCATTACAAGTCTCAATTAACTTCTCTCTCCTCCTACCATCATTATTAATTTAATGTATTTTCATTCTCTCCTTTAGGGTAAAATGGAAATATCAGAATTTTTTTCATCAATTTTAAACTGTAACCAACTTTTTTTAATTTACGTGCGGTAGTTAAAAACATCTTATAATAGGGACCGGAGGGACTATGTGGTAAGTTTCCTCTGTTTGTGTGTAGACAAGTAAGATATATCTTTTAATAAAATGCGATTTCTAAAAGGTAGAGGATCAAGTGCTTCTCGCACTGTTTGTTGAGAACTAAAACAATTATTTCACATTGTGCATACATGGGACTAATTAACATCTAATTGTGCACCCAACAGAACGACATTATTTCATATTTCATGTAGAGTTTGTGCACATGGAGAGAGGGGTTATGAACTATGACTTAATGAAAAAATTAAGTAGACTGAATGAAATATTTTAAGTTCAAATTAAACGTTATAAGAAATAAAATAAAATGAAACTCTTGAAGGGGCCGGGACCTTTAGCCTTCTAGGGCCTCTGAATGTTCCTTGTAAAGTGTGAATCTTTGTGGTGGATAAGATGGGGTTGAAAATACTCCCTCCGGTCCTATATATAGGAGCTTTTGGTTTGGTCCTGAATATAAGACCCTTTACAATATACGAGGTGGTATTTATTATACATTTCCAAAAAATGCCCCTATTTAATGTATCCAAAGAGAAAAAGAGAGAGAATAAATAAGGGTAGTTTTGAAAAAATGTTGGGATTTTTGGAGAAATCGAGGTAGTTAATTAGTTTTAACTTCCCTTCTTAATATGCGTGATTCGGTTAAAATGGTCTTATATTAAGGACCAGAGGCAGTACATACTAAGCACTCACGTAGTTATCTTTAGTTCAGGATAAGGGAGAACTAATGTTGATTGCTTATTCGCCACACATATAGATATATATACATTTGATTAGTTTAGAAAAATGGAGGTAATTAACAGAAATATATAGATGCCTAAAAGAAATAGAAAAAGAAACTGTCACAACGGAAGAATTAATGGTGGAGTTATGATCGGGCAAGGGATATGTATGGTAAGTACAGAATTGGGTATGACTCTGTATAATTTGGAGAATATTGATGCTAGTTTATCTGATAATATCTCTTTCCTTATTTTTAGTCGTCAAAATATTGTTTTGACTAGTGAAGCCAAACTACCTTCCTGAATCAACAGGAAATCCAACAAGTCATAGCAAAAAAAATAAAAAAATGAAAAGGAGAAAGAAGAAGAATCGATCCGCCGGTAGAACAGAAATAATGCAAGTAAAACTCGGACATGAAATGTTTGGCAGGAAATTGCTGACAATATATTTCTTATAAGTAATATATTTTTAGCATGTCTCGCTCCATTCTTACTTGTACAAGGTGATAAATTATATAGGTCGTGCTATAAGAAATGTATATATATATTATATGGTCCAGAGTTACAGGCAAATTAAGAAAGAACGCCAAAATTATAATGCAAAGTTTATTTACATGGGTCTCTAAATGCCACTTGGCATGCAATGCCCCCCAACCCTCAAATCTTTCAGGCAAGAATTACAATGTATAAGATTCTTCTGACAAAAACCACTTGTACTTCTTGTTGAAAGTGAATTGATAGAATCGGTAAAACCTAGAATTGGGATACGGATAGAGAACATCTCTTTCGAATCCATAGGAATTCAGTCCAATCCAATTATTACTAAATAATAGTTGTTTGTCCACCCAAAAAAAAAAAGTGATGATGAACTTGTTTACTATAAGGAGTAGAAAAGAATAAAATAAAAATAAAGCACTCGATCAAAAAATAAAAATAAAAAATAAAAATAAAGCAAAACGTCATTTTTAAAAAAAAAAATTCATATTCATAATTCAAAAAATAACGGGAAGTAAAAGTTATATGGGAACAAAATGTAATGATTGACGAAAATTTCTTTGATGCCATAGCCACAATGTATGGTTGGATGAGGCCCAAAATGAGAGAGTACCAACTCAGACGGATTCCCTTAACAGCCTCAGAGGCATCACTGAATAACACCTTCTTCCATCCTCCTTCCCAAGCTCTTTTCAACCCCATGAGACAACCCCACAATTCTGCCGTTAGTTCATCACCTTCCTCCATACAAAACATAAAGGCTTCTTCAAGAGTCCCATTGTGAGTCTGAATCATTCCTCCTCATCCAACCGCATGGGTGCGGTGAGAGAAAGCTCCATCAACATATAATGCATGAACAAATTTTCGGAAGGCTACCAGATCCAAGATCTTCATCAACGAATGCACATGTAAGAAGTATCATGAGTGATAAAATGGAAACCAAAACTAATCACCCATTTTTTTACCACATAAATTTATGATTTTGGTCTAATTTAATGACATTTGTCGACAAAGACTCCACGTGTGACAGATTTCAAAAAGGAACCTCATTTTGAATGGAACTTGCTGCGCACTGAATCATAGCTCGGAACATAAACAACTGCAACCACAAGCAGAGAAGAAAGCTTACTATTTAGTACTATCAACAAGATAAAAATCAATCACGGAAAATTCCTTGTGGACTAGGAAATTACCATCTCCGTGAGATGCCATTGTGAGAGGAGAAGAAATGAGCTTCTGAGAAATCCAAGCAATATCATTTAAAGTCACTTCATCCACTGCCTTCAAGAAATTCTCCACAGGTTTCCTGAGTAGGGGGAACAAGACATCCTTTAAAAATTGACAGACACCGCAGTCGTACAAGCATATACAGCTATTTTTCAATACAACCTCTAAAAATTAGACCACAGCTTAGGATCCTCTGTCAGGAAATTCAAAAAAATCGACCCAGATTAATGGCAAATTTGAAATTTTCATACATAGGCCATACCTCTCACCATACGTCAAAATCTGTCTTCCTATATCTTCTGAAACAATCATCTGAAAAATGAAAAACCTGATGTTTAATGTTAACCAGATACAAGTTAAAAATATAAAGAAGAGTGAGAAAAAAGAAAGGAAAGAAAAGGCTATGCCCTACGGAAATAAAATACAGCTTATAATTTTGAAGTGAAAATTTTCATTTCAGATGAATTCACATACTCTTGATTCCAAATTCATCAGAATGGCAGATTTGGTAGCCTTTTTGGCACGATCCAACTGTACCTGGTCAGCTGAGGCAGGAACCAACAGCATAAGTGGAAGGCTAGCACCAACCTACCTGAGGTAATCAGAGGCAAAATACTAGTCAAGTGAATAGCATGATAGCATACCTTGTCCTGGAGTAGCAACGGCAAGAAGCTCATTAGCTGCAATATCAACGGCTTTTGATACAAAATCCGACCCCTAATACAGAAACATAAATATACTATTCTGTGACTTAAAAATAATTGGGAATAAATAATGCAGTTTGTGCAGACAACCATAATTCAGAAAAAGGAACAGATCCAGTGAGTTACATCCAGCAGAGTAGCAGATCAATGACTATTTGTATATTAATCAGGAAATAAATTAGTTTATTTTTCTCAGTTCTCACAAGGTTATGCAAATTGCAAAGATCTATGAATCAAATATCTCATATGATATGTGAATGCCGAAGAACGGTAGGATCTGAGAGCTGTTCTACTACAGCTGCTTAATTATAGAACAGTAAGCGTGCAAAGGAAGAAGAAATAGAGTTAGCGTTATCTTCCAACCCCAGCATAGAAAACACTTATTCACATTTCTAGTCAATAAAACAACTTCACAATAAATGGAACTTTAGGTTGGTAAAAAGTTTATTAAACGTCTTTAAGTTACAGTTGCCACCGAAGGCTTACAAGCCTCTGATAATCTAAGCAGTTCTGAGTAAGATGAAAAAATATGACGAAAAATTAGAACGATAAAAGCATTTCTTTCTGTATTTGTCAACATTACTGGCATTATCTTTATACAATAACAGCAAAAAAGATAATCCCATATATAACTCCCATTTTCTTTATCTATTATACCTCAAAAGCTTGTATGATCCCAGTGTGACTCAACTTTTAGCTTCTAAAATGCCATAAAGAGAATGCTTGTACATTTGTATTTGTATCCATTCTAAATTTCAAGCTTCTCAACTACAAGTCAATATCCTGATTTCTTCTATATGATCTACTTATGAATCTTAACAAAGGGAGTTTCATAGAAGTGTTGATAGCATCAATAGATTGGATCCTGAAAGCAAGAAATTTACATATAATATAAGCTGCACACGATTATCTTCAATTCTTCACAACTTCAAGTGTGTCTTGATAGGAAGAAGCACTTTGACAGTGCAAAAGGCCTCAAGCTTATATAGACTCAAGCTATCAACAATCAGAAAGAACTAGTGAAACTATAGCCCTAAAAATAGAACACAAACCTGCTCCAGCATATAGTAAACCTACCAAGCAAGGCTTATGTAAACTGCAAAGCACATTTACATGCTAAGACACTGAGTTGTTGCTCATTTGAATCATTCCTAATACTGATAACTTAAGTGAACTGAAATAACTAGAGTTGCCTACATATCTCACAGCTGAAAAACCTTTCTGGAATTTTCATTCTGGTTTCTTGAAAAGTTTCACTAAAAGCACCTGATAATTACTAAATTACATGCAAACATGCCTTGATACGAACTCTGATGTATCTGAAAACTATGATATCATAATGCAAAGGCATCAAATGTGCTACCGTTGTAACTTGGACTCCAAATATGCCGGTATTATTGTAAATGTTGTTGAATGAAGAAACAGAATGAACTTGTGGATACTCATTCAGAACACGGAGATCTGCATATTAACATCATAGAGGCAAGAATCTTCAGAAAGCAAATTTATGAAGTAACACAGAAAAGTAAAGGCAGAGAAAATTTATGCCAGTCCTGACAAGTGAAATAAAGTTCTCATCATATATTATCCTCTTACATGCAATTGAGTATCGGCCCTTCCTTCCATTCTATCTTACTAGCCTTAATAACATAACCATAAGAGACTCAATACTTAGTTAACTTACAAAGCATTGAATACATTCCTTTTCTGGGTCCACCAGCTGAGAATGAACAGCCATCTCCCAGTAGCATCGATAGCAAAATAGTGCAATTAGTTCAAAATAAAAAGGTAAACATACTTTAAAGAGCCAACGAATAATACATTCTTAGGCACATCGTGGGCAACCTTTTAAAGAATAGAGTTCTCAAACAAGGAAAGAATACATGAAGAAAACATTATCAAGACCTGAAGAACAGTCAAAATCATTGCATCCTTCAACTTATGCCAGCCACCAGGAAGTTGAAAGGCAAGAGCAAAATGGGTCATCTGGACATTTAAGGAATATTAGACTTTAAATTCAGGCAGAAGTGAGAGACAGAAGCAGAACTTAATTCCTATTCATAATACACACCCCTGATTCACTTTGATATCGATAATCACCGCCTGTATACACAGATTTTGGCTCCTCCAGACAAGGCACACTAGGAAGATCAGATAATAGAGGTTCTGCAATCAATAGAAACTCTTCATGTTCAACACCTGAAGCTGCGAGTACCATCCGAAGTGCAGTGTAGTTCTCCTGATTATTCATAAAATATTTGTTTAAATACAGTTAATGAGTAGCAAAATGAAAAAATTTAGATATTTGCAAGTATCAAATTCTTGACTTACAGCAACAAACTCTTCCAGAATTGTACCATTTAGTCTATTTATTGCTGATTCTTGGGCTAAAAGCGGATTTGCCAAAGCACCAGAAAAACCAGCAGAATGAATAGACTCCAGAAGCAGATCTTGAGGGTTTTTGGAAGCTTCATTAATCTCAGCTTTCACCTTCAGAAGCTATATACAGTGCAATAAAAGTTATTGCAGTAAATTCCAGAAGCCAATGGAACTAGTAAGTGGGCATGAATAAATCAATGTTAAACACCACTTCCCCACAGATCCACAATCCGGTATAACTCAATCTCAAACATTGCTCTAGGAAATTCACTTTGGCAGCTAAGAAAGGATGCAGTTTTATTAAAAATATAGAAAGGGCAAATATTAAAATTGAAATGCGACAATAGAATTTTTGGGACAATACCTGAGGACAAGTATGAAGCTACCTAAAAAACTACATTATCACATTCAACTTGATTTCAAAACCTTTTATAAATCTTGCAACATAGATATATTCAATCCAGTGTTTTCAAAGGCTTTGAAGCACATGCCTGCAAGCAGCCCAAGCAGGATCAACTTGACGAGGAGTCAAGGCTGGCACCTCTGGCTGCAGGAGTAAGAGGCCCGATGCAATAGCAGCGCTTACCTCTCTAAGATAATGCAAGATCACACATTTACCCCCATTTAAACAACCAACCAGTCAATGGTACGTGAATTGAAGGGACTTTGAACCAAAAATACCCATCTGAAGCAATAAAAGACATAGAACTTATAAAAGGGTCAGCAGTTTAGTTTAAGACTTGATTGTTATTTATTTAGTTTAGTTCATCAAGATGGCTACCTTATTTCATAGATATATGACTATCTCAAGCATTTGGGAGTTCAGTGCTTTACACTGCCTTGTTCTTCTGACAACACTGATTCAGGCTATATGGAGGACTATCAGTATATGAATTTTAAGGTGTCTCCAACAAGAATATAGTCATATAGAAAGGTACCTCCTCATTGACCTCCCAATCAAGAAACAAAGAGTTCCTCACACAATCAATAAGTAGCTCCACCATTTCAGGAACATATGTCTTTAAAGCATCAAAGGTGTAACCCATCTGCTCTCTAGAAGCTAAGGCCTGTACATTGCCACCGATTGCCTCCACCTCACGAACTACTCGAAAGTGGCTACGGTTTCTAGTGCTCTTGAAGGCCATACGCTCTAGCAAATGTGTAGCTCCAAATAATAATGGTGTCTCATAGATTGAACCACAATCTACGTATAAACCTACTGAGGCCGTTGGAGTCTGAATAACCATCATAATAAACAAAAAAATATGTTTAGTTTAAACTTCATGTGATAAAATATCGATGTACAGACAGATCAGATAAGATAAAGCAACAATCCATACCGTTGATGTTACAGAGGCCACCTTGACACCATTTGGAAGTGTAGTAATCTTGGTTTTACCCGGTTCAACATGATCAGGCAAAGGTGCTGGAAGTGTGACACCTGGAACTGGGAAATTCAGAGGAGGTAGGGGACTAGACTGCCCTCCTGTGAGCAAGCCAAATAAACCACCCAAGCCAGAAGAGGATTGTTTTGTGGTAACGGAACTTGAACTTGCAAATCTGGCTGAAGCCCCAATACATGAACGGGCCTAATTTCATGGTTTTATGATAAAGCAGCATAAATACATCAATAAACTATAATAAAATTTGCCTTTTTTAAACATAAATGGTGAAATGAAAAGTGAATTAACCACGCCAGGAAACCAAGTCATAACATTTCAACCGAAAAGTGAAAGAAGCTTGACTCCCTTGTAATGGTTACAATCATCATACTGGAGAAACATAATTCTAGGCAAAACTCCAACAGAAGGCAAACGTCTTATCTCCTCTCAACCTTAATGTACAAGTTTCAGAAATCATTATGTGCATATAAACAACCAAAGGCTACATATCAAAATTTTCAACGCTTCAATACGTGAATTTAGCCCAATAGCAGAAATCACAACTCCAACAAAGTCAATCGTCAGACGATTGCAGTGAAAATGCGGGGGCAAAAATGAAGAAACATCAAACGCCAAGTTCACCAGAAGCGAGTTGAGCAAAGCAAATCGAATGCATTTAGTAAGCTAGTTAGAAAATCCAAACTGTTGTTATTACTATATTTTATAACTAATCGATAATCTAACAGTACATTGCAACCGACAAGAAGGTGAGTGGCAGCGAGCACGACCAAATGGAGGAGAAGAAAGTGAGGTTTAGAAGGACTGAGAGTGAGAAGCAGACTAACCCTGAAGGCCACGAGGCGGGCGGCTGCGCGTCTGTACATGGAAACGGAGTTTCAGAAGGACCCCTTCGGCTAACGCGGGACCAAGGTTGAGACTTGAGAGGGAGACTCGCTGGATTGTCCGCCCTAAAGAGGTTGGCACACGGGGATTACTAGGCCTGAGCAAGGGTTACACATAGGAGGTTCAATCCAGTGTGGTGACCATAAAAACAGTCCAATTATATTCTTCTCATTCGGGGTGCATAAGGTTGCCACACTCTCGGATTCAACCGTGAGAAGTCCAACCGCATGAACTGAAAAGGGCTTCAATGCATGAAAGATTTTACAGTGGTAGAGTTAGATCAACTCTTGTTAATTGCACTGAGTTGCTAACGGTTTTCACACCCTATGGTTGGCACTAGATGCAGTGAGCGCCAGTTAAAATGTGTTTATTGACAGTCCAAAATGTGCCCATGTGCAGTATGTTTAGAAGTTACTTGTAGAAGGATTCAAAAGGAGTTGTACCTGCAGCTTATAAATTACTCTTAGCGACGAGCAACAAGATGCACTTGATTTTTCTTTTCAGCTTTAAGAAAGAAACAAAAAGCAAATACACAGTAGAAACAGTTAAACAGTAATTACAGAATGATGTTTTCATGAGTTATGCACCCACTTTGGAGCGCCTTCTCTTCACTAAATCAAGAGACCTTGTTGCCTCTATTTGCTATTTTCTAGTGTGGAGCTAACATCCTCCCAGTGACAGAACGCCAATCATAATGCCGACTTGATCAAAGTCAAAGAATAAGAGACAACATGCTATAATCAATAAAACCCCGAACAATCTTACCCAAAGACAAATTCAGAGAGATCAAAATTAATTAAAAGAAAAATTATATTTTTAATCCCTCTATTCTACACTAAATTTCATTTTGTTTATTTAACTTTATTTTTTTTCTTTTTAATCATTTAACTTTCAAAATATAATCAAAATTTTTCCTATAATTAACACAGTTAACTATATGAGTAGAAAAATATTGATAAATCATTTTTAAATGCTAATAAAATATTTTTTAAATACTATATATTTATCTAACTCATTTTTCATGAAAAAAAAATCTAAAATTAAGATTTTGTTTAGAAATTTTTATTTGTAATTATTTATTTTTAATCTTTTAATTTAATTAAAAAATATTTAAAACCCAAGATTAATGAGAAATATTGATAACTTGATAATAAAAATAGACATGTTAACGTTAAATAATGTTTTGTCAGTATTTCTATTAACATAATTAATGATGTTAGTAATAGGGAAACATTTAATTCTATTTTAAATATTAAAAAATAAAATAAAATAAAATAAAATTAAAGGACTAAGATTAGCCTGCTTTAAAGCTGTAAGACTAAAAGTGTTCTTTCGCCTAAACCTGCCATTCGCTCCAACAAGATCTTTGTAGTTCGATTTGAAGAGATCAGGTAGGGATCCAGTTTTAATTCTCGACATTGTTAATGGCTTTAGCTTGTCAGGGTATGTAATGAAGTTAACAGGGGTGAGATCTTTGTAGGCTGGCCCATCCAGTTTAGGGCCTGATTGGTTTGTATCTAGTCATCATTTATTTTTTATCTAAATAGATTTATAATAAATTTTTTTTTTATTTAAATTTAATTTTTATAAATTATGATTATTTTAAAAAAAAATTATAAAAAAATAAATCAAACGAACACTAAATTAATAGTCTTCACAAGTCATTAGAGTTTGTTAATGCCACATGGCCACTCGTTTTGCATTCATTTTACCCTAACGACGTTTTTTCCTCGTGATGCATTATAGTAATAATTTAAGAAAATGTGATTTATTTAAAAAAATTTTGAAAAAAATGAACAGAAAAAATAAAAAAATATCTATAGAGAGAGAGGCGGAATTCAAAATAAGCTAAATTGATAAGTACGTTTTCTAACTGTATACCCCATTTGGCTTTTTATTAATTTTTTAATTATTAATAATTTTATAGAATATATATATGTCGTTCTGGGCAGTGAACTGAATTTTCTAAATTCTCTGATTTAGCTGTCCTCATCAACTACAGGCCAAAAAAAAAATTGTCCTCATAAACTACGTAGCTCTCTCTCTTTATCTCTAAATTTGCCTTGGAAAAAGCATTTCTGCTCATTTTTAGTCATATGGATTAGAGACTATATAGCGAGCAATATTCGATTTAAAAAAAAAAAAAAAAGAGCGAGCGACTGGACTTAAGAAACAGAGGCCTTTGGAGTTTAGACATGAGATAGAGAGCTTCATGGAGGTTGACCCGACCCGTCTTAACAGCAACCCCACAATTGTTGGAGTCTGCTCAACAGAGGCAGCCCAGGTGTCCAGGTCCCAACGGTCCCCACGCAGCCATTGTTGTAGGCCTAAATATTTTCCTTACCTTCCTCACATAAATTCTACGTGTCAAGCGAGAAGCTGATCTTGTTCTCGCTCTAGATTTTAGAAGCATTTCCTCATCTCGGAACGAAGAAGAAGAGTACTGTTCTATAGAAGAGCCCACAAATCCTGCGGTATCCTAAAAAACCTCTTTTCCACGCTGAACAACGGCGTTTACATCTTCAAAACCAGACCATACCTCTTCCATTATCTGCCATTTGGTTCACTCTTCTGCTCTCAATTATACCCACCGTAAAAGGAAAGTCTTTTTTTTTTTTCTTTCATATGCATATATCGTCTCTCTGTAAGGCAAGGCATATTGGGAATCTGTTTTCTAGATTGGTGGCACTCTCTGTTTCCTATGTTTGATTCTCTCCGTCAACATCTTTTACTATAAATACCACCCTCTTCTGATCCATTCGTTATGTCCTTCAATGGCGTCCATTTATGCCACATTTTCTTCTCTTATTCACACAGTCTTTGATATCTCTTCTCTTAACGCCTCCTTCTCCGCTTCATTCTTAACCACCACCACCTCCACCCCTAGCTCTGCTCTGCAAGTTACCGGTCGATCTTAATCCAGTTTTGGTTTCGGCTTGGGCCCCAAAGTTGAATTATGGTCTCTCTCGTCGCCATGGCTTCCAGTATCAATTGCAAACCCAAGGTTGTCACCGGCTCAATGGGTTATGTCCTCGAAGATGTTCCGCATTTGACCGATTATATTCCTAACCTTCCTGTACGTCCTTGTTTCTCTCCTCTCTCGTTTGTCTTCCAGTTCAATAATGTGCAGTTCAGTCTATGTTAATGATCATGTTCCTATACTTCCTCGAATGTTTTCTCGTTCATCATTTTTACTTCGTTCGCTGACAGAAGTGTGAGTACGAGGTGGAAAAGTTCAAGAAATTTAGAAAATTCTTACCTAACTATTGACTCTCCATTTTTCTTTTCGTTCTTTTGATCGATTTTTCTGAAATCAGGTCATACAGCTTGTACAGCAAAAGATAGCTGCTATATATACGGATTCTTATTTCGCCCATTTTATTAGAAGCATTACATTGTTGAAGAAATGATGAATCCTTATTTTTCTATTTTTGTGTCCATGCAGACATTTTCTAATCCTTTGCAGGACAATCCTGCTTATTCAGTAGTCAAGTACGTTCTACTAATTTGAGTTATATTTCCTTGTATCCGTTCGTTATCGATTGTTTCTTCAAGATGTGCTGGTTTGATGAGATCATAAATTCAATTTCATTTGCGATTTGCCAGGCAGTATTTTGTGCATGTAGATGACACTGTTCCTCATAAGGTTGGTAATTTTTGTATGTAATTTTCTTTCTCTTGAACTGGAACAATTACCTTATAGGTAGATTTGAAGTACGTACCTCATACATTTGGAAGATTTCTTTTAACTATATTTTATTTGGCAGATCATTGTTCACAAGGATAGTCCAAGAGGAGTACATTTTCGGCGTGCTGGACCTCGCCAAAAGGTATGTTTCAATATGTGAAGGTCTGTCTGTGCAATATTTGATGATATATATATATCAGATAACTCTCTTATTATGGTCATATAAATTTGGAAGTTCAGGTGTATTTCCAACCAGATGAAGTTCAGGCAGCCATTGTTACATGTGGTGGTCTATGTCCTGGACTCAACACGGTCATTAGGGAATTAGTATGTGCCCTATACCATATGTACGGCGTTAAGAAGGTTCTGGGAATCAATGTGAGTATATGTAGTGGGGTTATTAATTAACTATTTCCAAATTTGCAACAAGGGAAGCGTCCTAACTCTAGTCCCTAAACCACTATATCTACTTTTATCATGATTTGTGAAGGGAGGATATAGGGGCTTCTACGCTTGCAATACAGTTACCTTGAATCCTAAGAACGTGAACGATATACATAAACGTGGAGGAACTATTCTTGGTACGTCGCGAGGTGGACATGACACCACTAAGATAGTTGACAATATTCAGGATCGGGGAATAAATCAGGTCTGTCTGTCTTTCTTTCTATTTAATTACCA
The DNA here is from genome assembly GCA_026686845.1 of Adenanthera pavonina. NCBI lineage: Eukaryota > Viridiplantae > Streptophyta > Magnoliopsida > Fabales > Fabaceae > Adenanthera > Adenanthera pavonina. Next base: position 19,351,854 of record JAIVEN010000023.1, on the reverse strand, counting down.
CAACATAGGGTAAGAACATCATGTCATCAGATTAACGTTTGTCGGATGAATTGATCTCAGGTTTACATTATAGGAGGAGATGGAACACAGAGGGGAGCGTCTTTGATTTTTGAGGTATCTAGGGTGGTTGAAAACAACGAGTTTATGGGACTTTGGTGAGGTTTAGGAATATGAAAGAGACCATCTAATTCATGTGGGTTATCCTTGCAGGAAATTAGAAAGCGTGGCCTCAAAGTAGCAGTTGCCGGAATTCCCAAAACCATAGATAATGACATCATGGTACACCTTGTTTCTTGCGCATGGATTCAGGAAATTATGAATCTATTTACTTATTTAATGATTCTATGCTTCGTTTCTGTTGGTTGATAGGTTATTGATAAGTCGTTCGGGTTTGACACAGCAGTTGAGGAGGCTCAACGTGCTATAAATGCAGCACATGTTGAAGCTGAAAGCATTGAGAATGGCATTGGCGTTGTCAAGCTTATGGGTCGCTACAGTGGTGAGTTTAATACCTGTCTTTCTGTAATTACTACCATCAGATTAAGTCCTACAGATCATACAAAACAAGTAAATTCCCTGACTTTGCTTCATGACTATGGCAGGATTTATTGCAATGTATGCCACTCTAGCAAGTCGAGATGTGGACTGTTGCTTGATTCCGGAGTCACACTTTTACCTCGAAGGTGAAGGTGGGCTTTTTGAGTTTATAGAGAAAAGGCTTACAGAAAATGGGCACATGGTTATTGTGATTGCCGAAGGGGCAGCACAAGACCTTGTTTCAGAGAGCATGCAGTCCATGACCAAGCAGGAGGATGCTTCTGGGAATAAGCTTCTTCAAGATGTTGGCCTATGGATATCCCACAAGATCAAGGTATAGCTTCTGTTTTATGTGCTGTGTATCTATGAGCATATTTGCTGCCACTGGCGATATATTAATTAAATTCTAATTTGAATTGCAGGACCATTTTGCCAAACAGAAAACGATGGCCATAAATCTCAAATATATAGGTTTGATTGAATAATGAAGCTTGCTAAAATCGTATGTATACACCTAGAAGATGCAATGATGGATCAGATTAATATCAAATGCTGCATGTCTTCTTTCATTTTTGACAGACCCAACCTATATGATTCGAGCTGTTCCGAGTAATGCTTCCGACAACGTGTATTGCACACTTCTTGCTCAAAGTGCTGTTCATGGAGCAATGGCAGGCTACACTGGCTTCACTAGTGGACTTGTCAATGGAAGACAAACTTACATACCCTTATACGTGAGTTCATTGGATGGGTTGGATTGGTTCCTTAAACCTCATAATACGCTCAACTTCATTGTTTCTTGTTGATGATGCAGAGAATCATAGAGAGACAGAACTGTGTGGTGATAACTGATAGAATGTGGGCTAGGGTTCTATCATCAACGAATCAGCCCAGCTTTTTGCGTCCTAAGGATGTGATTGCGGACATGTACAGCAGGGACGAAGAGCCGTTGGATGACACTGATGACTCTTGCGTAAATAACATTATGGTTAACACAGACATCTCCACTTAACATAATGCTCTGCTCTCTAGATGTTAATGCGTTTTGTAACAATCCTTTTGACAGTCTCATAAGTAAGATGTAAGATGCTTGTGTGAAATCCTAATAATCCTTATATCATCGAGACATTAGTTGTTAGGAGTCTGTTTATGTCATGTCAGCTAATATTAATAATATGAAGGCCTTGTGCTTCATCTGCCAATGTATTTTTGTTTACCATCTATATATGCTCTGCCTTTCGTCGAAGTAGAGTCTTTATATTAATTCGTATACGAGCAAAGTTTACCTTGTCGGACAGTTTACAGCTGCACGATAATTTCTAGGTTTAGAATATCAAAACTCTAACTGACGGCTCAGAATCTAACATTACCGAATAAAATGTTTTATTAAATATCACTTAGAGTGTAGTAATATTCAATACTGGCGAAAATCTTGTCAAAAGGATGTATAGTTTTTTTTATCAACTTCTTGGCAGTTTATTAACAGGGCGCTAAATTTCTATTTACCTTTGAACAAAATTCAGTTCATTAAATTTTTGTTAAGAAAAGAAAATTAAAATTGATTTTTTTTGCTACAAAATCTATTGATATAATCTATATTACATTTATATTTTAAAAAAATAAATATATATTTATTAGATCATAATATAATACAATATGTGTATTATATATGTGAATACGACTTATTTACATTATTTTACACCCCCATCACTTTAAATTTTAATTAAAAAAAAGGAAAAAGAATCCTCCAGCATTTTTAAGGTGTAAAAGAACAGCGCATCATACTTCATCGGTATTTGCATTAATGTAATTTGTTTTATTATTTATGCTATCAATTTTTAGAAAATCAAATAGCAATTTCATTTTTTAATAAGTTGATTTGTTAATTATACATATACAAAATGATATAAATAACTGTACATATTATATTAATTTCATATATGTCTTTTTAGCAAAAAAATTTTAAATATGTATATATATATATAGATATATATCTTCTATTCATTTCTTTTTATTTTAAAAAACATATCTTAAGTATTTTTTATTTTAAAAAACATATCTTAAGTATTGCATTGATATCCAGGACAATTGAATGGACTGATGTTTTTTTTTTAGCCGACACTTACGTGGGCCTTGCACTCTATCTTGTGTTTGATGATATAGTAGTTATACTGATAAGGAGTAAATAATAAATAAATCTTGTAATAAGTAATATATCTACCACAAACCAGAAAAATAAGAAAGGAAAAGAAGACCAGGAAGAGTTCAATCGATCTAGAGCTCGTCTGTCTCCCGGATCGGAATCTGTCTATGTGCAGTTGCTAGGCGAGTTGGTGAAGGATGGGGATCAGGTTCGTATTGATGGTGAACAAGCAAGGGCAGACCCGTCTTGCCCAATACTACGAATACCTCACCCTCGAAGAAAGGCGAGCCCTTGAAGGCGAAATTGTTCGCAAATGCCTTGCTCGTACTGAGCAGCAGGTTTCCTCCCTTTTCTCTTCTCCATCTTCTTGTTCATTTTTTAGTAATTACGCTGTAATACTTGTGTGCCTTTTGCAAGTAATTATAAGTTCTGATTAACAAGTGAAGGGAGCTCTCTGAAATAATTTCATAACTTGGATTTAAGTCTGGACAGCTGCATATGAAAAATGTTCAGTTTAATTTTGAACAATTCAGAAGGAAAATCTGGCAATCGACGATAGCTGATACCTATTCGGTTTATAATTCTCTTCCTGTTCTTTTCTATCTTTGCGATTTATGCGGCACTTTTACGAATTTGGTTTTTATCATTCTGTATGCCCTTTATTGGATGTCCGTGGTCAGCCTCTGCCCCTCCCAGCAAGAAAGAGCTTCATGCCTTCTTTTATTCTGTATTTTTCTTACACTAGTATTTGTATTCTTATGATGAGAGAGGGTCGAAGCATATTTATCAGATTTTTAACATAAATATCATTTTTAACCCAACAGGAAGCTATAGTATTCAACTTCCTTGTCGGAAGGTGTGTTGTAAGCAGAAAGGAATTTCAGCAAAATCAATACGATGATTTTTCCCCTGATTCTTGATGAAATTATAAATGACTGAGATTAGTTTATGAGGTTATTCTGATAACATGAGACTGAAGGGCTCTTTATGGATACATTGTCAGACGAGCATTAGCAAGTAGTCTGTCGCATATAATGTTTTCCCTTGTATTCCTAACTTCTTGACTAATCACCTTGGCAGAAGGTTGTTTTTGTAGTTTGATTTAAGATATAAAGTTGTGAACAAAGCATTGAGAGGTGTTTTTGCTCGAAATTGGTGACTAAATGTGCAATTGGCAAGAATTTTCATCCAATGTAGAGATATAATACACTGAACATCCAACCTGGCCTTAAAGTACCTTTGACGCTGAGCAGTAGTAGCCGTTTTGTTTAGGTTTTAGTGCTTAATAGAGTGCAAGCTGGGGAGCCTTATTAGCTGATGAAGGTCATTTTATATCACTTTAAAAATATGCAAAGTAGTTACATACTTTACTAGCCAAGGCCAACTGCTTTCTGATTTTCTGCTTCTGTAGATGTTGTGAAACCTTTGCAAGAAGTGACTGTTAAGTCACGTGAATACCTGGATACCAAGAAATATCTTTCGATTTCTTTACAAAGAATAATTGGTGTTGTTTTATTTTTCTGTTGACCTTTAGCTAATCTGTTTTTATTTGATATTTGATATTATTTTTACTATAATACCTATCCATAGGTTTATTATTCTTCAAATGAAATCTCTAGTGGTGCTTTCTCTGTCCTTTATGGGAATATAGCCTTTTCTAATTGTCGTCGTTGAACAGCAGTTGATTTACCTATCTAGCTGATACATTTTCATTTTGGACACAGTGTTCATTTGTTGAGCATCGCAACTACAAAATTGTATATAGGCGCTATGCTTCCCTGTTTTTCCTGGTTGGAGTTGATGATGATGAGGTAAATCATTTTTTTGTATACTATTTTGAGTGTGTTCATTTAAGTACTATGCAAAATCTCTAAATATTTTAAAACAATTATATGAAATGATCTAGCATTGAACTTAGCGCTCATGGCTGCAAACTTGATCTGCCTCTTAAGCATAAAGGAAAAATTTGCCTATCTTAAGAAAGGGAGAGGACATTTTTATTGTAAGATAAGACAGCTTGAAATTTAGTCTTGTTAAATTACATCCCTATAAACTTTACCTTGTTTATCATAGAAAATCTACCCTTGAGTGTTTGTCCTATTTTTTTGGAAAATGTTGCAGAATGAGCTTGCTATTTTGGAATTTATACATCTCTTAGTTGAAACCATGGACCGTCACTTCGGCAATGTGGTAAGTCTTCCATGTACTGGTGTCTGTGGGATTTTGTGTTTATCAATTTTCCTAGTTTCTCCTTCCTCCCCACGTTTCAGGGAGTTTTCCCCTTGCATTTTCTGCAAGCAGCTCCCATTGAAGTGTCTTAATTTTAAATCTCTCGTCCACTTGGACTTGCAGTGTGAGTTAGATATCATGTTCCATTTAGAAAAGGCGCACTTTATGTTGGAGGAGATGGTCATGAATGGCTGTATTGTGGAGACAAGCAAATCAAATATTCTGACTCCAATTCAGCTGATGGACAAAACGTCATGAAGAAATGAAATGAGAGGAAGCATGTTAAAGCTGACTCGGTGATTTATGCATTATTAGCTGTTCTCATTGCTATAATTTTCTTTATAAATTTGGCTTTGTGCAATCGGTCTCCAATTTTCATTATAAATGACGAAGTAAAATTCTGAGTCCATTTCATATGTCTCTCCTTTTTTTAACTGTACTGACTATGGATCATGTGCCTTCAAAAATATAAAATTTATTTGTTGGTACCCCTGATAACAGCACAGGTTCATGTCCAGGTGATGTGGAATTCCCGTACATGACCTGATCAGTCGTGCTATAGCTTACAGGTTTGTAAATCTACTGCAACGATGATTTTGCTACCACCACCACTGCCTCCAATAACAGTGAAAATACCCAGAATGATGCGATCTTGCTTGATGATCCTTTATCAAACCTTATTTAAGAAGGCTAAATGTGATCCTTGATCCATTAATAACTTCACGAGGGGGGAAAAAAGATTAGATTATAAGGGCGAAGACTAACAAGAAAGGACTGAGGAGGTTGACAATTGGCTACGTAAATACCAATCGTAAGAGATAAGTTGACTCCTTTTGTATGGACACGTATTTATATTATATATAGGCTGAGACAGAGTCCAATTACAGCCACCTAAATTAAGAAAAGTTTTCCTTGAGTGGATATTTTTTAAAATTATGCATCTAGTACCAGGCCGTCCATTGGATGGAAGTTGTTTTGTCTGGTATCTTTTGCTGTATTTTCGTGGATGCTCAAGATATTTATAATCTGTTCATAGCAAAATGAAGTCGAGTCTCCTTAAACAAAAACAACAGAAGAAAAACAAAATGAGAGAAGGAAATAATCTTTTTTAAATCACAAAATCAATACTTCATACTGATGCATTATTAATTATTAATTTAAGGATTTTTCCATTATTTTATAAATATCGCATTATATATTGAAAAAAATGGCTTCAAGAACTTAAGTGTTGTTTTCGTTCCTCCTGATCTAGCGTGTTATACTAGGTAGCTGTATGAATCTACTATCAATTAGCTAACTAGACTTGATATATCTTTTGGACATCAATTCATTTTTGGTTTACATGACATTAAAAGAAAGATTATAGATATAAATAAGTGTATAAGTTTGGATTAGATTTGGCTTTGGAAATAAAAATATTACACTAATTCCTTAAGCCAAATATAATAGTGAGTGTGACACATCATGGTTCTCAAAATATAAAAAAAAAAATATGCAATACTTGCAAATGCTTAAAGAAATAAGCTCATTTGGTTAGAAAAAAATAAGTATGTGTGTGAGAAGGAAAAATTGGGTGGGAGCAAGTCTTGGTGCTTGGGAGCCGAGAGGTGAAGACTCCTAAGGCTCATATTAGTGAGAAATAAGTGTTTATATGTGAGTATATAGATTAGAAGATAAGAGCTCTAAACTACTATTTACGTTAGGTGGGTTTGTTCATTTAGCAAAAAGAAAATATATTATATATGAATATGAATTTTATACCATAGAAAAAAAGGATGTTGATTGGAAAGTGAGAAGGTGCAAGGAAAATCACATTTTTATGGCAAAAAAGTAAAAAAACCTTTCCCCCCTAATATAGTGTCAAACTTTGCATTGTAAAAAATGAAGGTTTGTATTATTCAGAGCTTATTTCTTTGAAAAAGAAAAGGTATTAAATGCTCTACACCTGTTGTCTCACTTTCTTTTCAATTGTTGTAATTTTCTTGGGAGCATGCCAAATAGCTTTGTAGGATTTCGTTGTTTCTCCTTCATCCTCCAACTAAGCAAATCGCAAGATCAAAGAGAATGATGAAGCTTTTATAGAAACATCTTCCCTTTCTAGCATAAGAGATGTTAGCTAAGCAAGAAAAATCAACAGAAATGAAAATTCTCATTTTGTATATAGAGGATATGGAAGAAATAGGGCACAAGTCTCCTATATCCATAGCCTCTGAAGCCCTCCAGTTTCAAGATGATTTCTCTTTCAAATGGCTTGTTTTTTTTTTTTATCTCTCCGACGGATTTTTGCCGAGCAAGTATAAAAGGAGGTTAGAAGAAGAAGATGATAAATAGAGATAGCAAAACACAAAGTCTCAATACTCTTATTATTCTTTCTTGCATTTTGTTACTGATTTATTTGCTACAGAGAGCATTATTTGAGCTTACTTGTATTTCCCTAATCTGAGGGATCTCTTTCTACAGTGAGTGTAAATCTTCATTTATTGGGGGAGTCAGTTTTTAAGATGAGCTTGGAAACCCAAATAAGTTACTAGACAGTTGGAAAATGTAAGTTGGTGGCAAGCTTGAAAATCATTTATTGTAATGATTCATATGTTAATAAAGAATTCCTTGTCATTCAAGATGACTAGACATAGGTCAAAAGGGTTGTATAAGTTCTTTTTTATTTAATTTTTATTTTTTTTCAATTTAGTCTTTAACCGTGTGGTTCTTGTTTACTTACCACTCTTGGTTTCTGTTAATTTGATATTTGGCTTTTTCAGTTGTGTCTGAGGTGTTTGGATATTAGTATTTACATCATTCTCTAATAGTATCTTTTACATTTCTATCATTATAGTATTTGACCAGCTATTACCAGTTCAAAGTGCCCAGATAGATAAATTCGTGTTTATTTAAAAATTGTTTTCTATTCATCATCTTTATCCTGATATTTGGGTTTCTAATTTTTCATAAGCAAAATAATTTTGAATTTAAATGATAAAACTACGCAAACACCAATTCACCTCCTCTAGCTATATTGTCAAGCACTGTGCACAAATGTCTCCCAATGATTCTGCGAATGTTTGGATCTGAATTGATGCGAAATTAGATGGCTGCAGGACACCCACCCTTTCTAGGGTCACTTACAGCAGTTAGGGTGCCGTGTATTGTATAAGAATTGGTGTGTTTACTGATCTTCGTTTTCCTGTTACTGGGGGTTTTGAGATCTTGGACAACAAGCTGAGTGATGGCTAATGGAAATGGAGTCTCTTTCAGTTGATGACCCCTGTCTTCCAGGAAATGCCTTCTTTCCTCTGAAACCTCAATGTGACCACCATCAGTAGCAGTCAAGTTCTCGTACTTAACTACATTAGGGATAAGCTGTACAACAAAAAACTAACTTCAGTGGTAATTCGTAGCATCATGCATAGAACGTGTTTTTGTGGGAATTAAAATTAGTTCAAACCGTGTGATATATCCTTGGGCTCTGAACTGAATCCAACGGTTCCATTCCCAGGACAAAATGGTTTGTAAAAACTTGAATCACTGATGCAATGATGTTCATTCCACCGCTGCCTCCAAGAACTCCAACCAACTGATCATCCTGCCAGAGGATAATAAAAGTAAGCCACTTGTATAACAATCCTTACTCCTCAAATCCTTAGAAGTATTACTATCAAATTGCACCATCGGGGTCAACAAACCGCAAGAAATACCTTTGTGATGATGACGGGAGTCATGGAAGACAATGGTCTCTTGTTTGGTCGAATAAAATTTGTTGGAGCTGGAGGGAGTTTTTTAGGTGATATATCAGTAGGTATTGAGAAGTCATCCATCTCATTGTTGAGCACAATACCAGTAGAAGTAGAAAGAACACCAGCTCCAAAAGGACCGTTTACAGTTGTTGTCATTGATACAGCATTTCTATCAGCATCCACAATGCAGAAATGGCTTGTTCCATGATCTCTGAGTTGATCCCACCTGCCCACCATATCATGTCAGACTTTGCAACTTTTCAAGCACACAAGGGGAAGTTAAGTGGACAGCACCTGTTCATATAGTACTCTGGAGGGAAAGTAGTGTTGTCAAGTATCTTTTGTTGTATTTTCTTTGCGAATGAAGGGGAAAGCATGTCTGATATAGTACTGGTTATGTTTTCAAAATCAGGGTCACCCAAGTTCATTCGGACAGCAAATGTGTGTTTCAGAGCTTCTATCAGTCGATGCAGGCCCAGATCCCCTTTTGCAGCATCTGGACTTCCATAGCTCTCGAAGATATTCAAAACCTATTCAAAGCAAAGAAACCATAAAGAGCAGTCATTGAACCAAAACACCACTTAGTGTTTGATTCATGAGGATGGTTAAACTCAACAAAGGCAGCTATGTCATACTTGCTGCAGAGCAACAAGGATAAGAAAACAAAGAGATAGGAATATACCCACCAGAGAAAGAGCAAGTGTTCCACTTGAAGGAGGAGGCATTCCATATATGGTATGTCCCATCACATTCACAGTGACTGCATCAGTTACTTCCACCTTGTAATTACGTAAATCTTCCATTGTGAGAATCCCACCAGCTTCTCTCACATCCTTCACTAACTTTTCACCAATGCTTCCATTATAAAAAGCTTGTGGACCTTGTTCTGCCACTACCTCTAAGCTGCGACCAAGTTCCACATTATAGCATGTCTCCCCTGTTTTCAACAAATTGCCCTCTGGAGCATATACATTTCTCAGCCCAGGATCGTTCATTATCTTATGTGCAGACTTAGCTATGGAATTTGTAAGATAAGGAGACACCACAAAGCCATTTTTAGCAAGGTTTATAGCTGGCTTGAACAAAGCTTTCCACGATACGCGTCCATGCTGCAACCAAGCTTCATGAAGACCAGCTAATTCACCAGGAACTCCCATTGACAAGGCACCTAAGCTTTTAGCTTGGGGATTGTTCTGATACATATTCTGTTTCGTTGACATTTACATATTTACACAAAAGTAAGTTACATTTTTGTAAAATTTTTGGGAAGCTGGAACTATCAAGTTAAGCTGGGGGCTTTAAGCATGATCTATATCTTCAAACCACATAATAGTTTGTTCCTCAATAGTTTCATTTGTTTGGTGCTATTGAAACGCGAGGTTTAACAGCAGCAATAGTTTCACAGAAAGAGTCGAGTTTAAACCTGTGAAGCAGCTAAAGGAGCAGTTTCTCTCATGTCAAAAGCTTGTGTGTGGGAGGTTGCAGAAGATCGGACGACCATGAATGCCCCACCTCCTATGCCACTTGATGTTGCATAAACGACACCAAGGCATAACGAAGTTGCCACTGCAGCATCAACAGCATGCCCGCCATGCCTAAGAATTGAAGCTCCGATTTCAGAACAACGGCTATCATCAGCAGCAACAACTCCCAGCTCCGACTCAATGACATCCTTCTGATTGGCTTTTATTTCCATATCATGTTTTTGTGCCCAGAAGTTTATGTTGCCTCTGATAACAAGCCCCAAAACTGAAAAAAGAAAAATAATGATAATAATAATAATAATAATTCCTAGCATTATGTCAAGTAAGTAAATACATTAATCCAATTGCTCCTTTGAAGTTAGGCCGTGGCAGATCTTTTTCTTATTCTAGAGTCATTTCTAACAGATTTGGTCTTCACTAATTAGAAGCAATGGAGATTTTCCAGTCATAAATTGAGAAGATAAAAATATAACAATTACGATTTTTTCCCCAATTAATTTATTCCTCTGCGAAGTCATACTTATGAAATTTGAATCTTTATGTTGACCCAAAATTAAGCATCAGAAAAATGTAAAATCTAAGTCATTACCGCAAATATCATGATTTATTTTCACCTTCCCCGGCCCGGAAAGTCCGAGTAGAAGTAAGGCTTCTTATTTACGTGCACTAAGATTAACAACCAGAAGGGTCGCACAGAAGTGAATTGTTCATTAAGATCTCTTTAATAATATTTGAGTATTTCAGAATATTAGAAAAAAAAGAATCGATAGAATAGGGAAAGAAGAACGAACTTGTGACAGCCATAAAAGCGAGGAGGAACAAGAGAATTTTGCCGGACTTGTTCTTGTTGGCTAAGGCAGCACCTCCCAACAGAGGAGATTCCATAGTTGTCATCACGATGAGATTCCGCCTCGCTGTGGTAAATACTCCGATAGAGAGAAAGAAGAGAGACAAAATGAGGATTGGTGGTGGTTGGAAGCCTTTTGCACGAACTGCACTTCTAGGCTTGGCTCAATACTATAATATAATGGCGGATTTCATCATTCATCATCAATACAAGAGTCAATGAGTCGTGTGGATCTACCAACTCACAAATGCTTTTACCAGTTAAGTTGCGAAGTTAAGGGTGTGTTTAGTTGGACTTGAGGGACCGGAGGAGAGGGGAAGATTTGAAGGATTTTAATGGGACGGATTGGAGCTAAGGGGAGTAAAAAAGTTTTAAAATTGTTTTTATTTTATGAAATTGGAGCAAAAGAAATTTAAAAAATTTTAATAAAATTTTATTTAATTTTAAAAAAAATAAAAAAAATTAAGTAATAATTTTTTTAAAAAAAAAAATTAATTTAGGATAATTTATAAAGGGATAGGATAAATTCCCTCTTCTCTAATTTTTTTAAACAAATAAAAAAAAATAATTTTCTCTCATTCCCTCCCCTTCGCTCCAAAAACCTCTAATAATTTTCAACCAAGCAGACGCTAAGGCGCAGGTTGTTAGCAGACGCTAAGGCTCAGGTTGTTAGCTAACGCAAGGACCTAGGGCTGGGGCTTCTCTCTTTGGATATCTGGGGCCTCTCTGATTGGATATTTGGATATTGCATTTTCAGCTAGTACCTAGTAGTGTACAATTTTGTTTCCCTCGTTCTCTTCGGAGTTTGCTGCCACTTGCTGAATTAATGTGCATTAAATAATTTCAAATTATCTTTTCGTCCCAAGAAAACAAAATTATAATCGTCCATGAATCATCAAATATTATATATATATATATATCATAAAATTAATAGTATATAAAAAATATATCAATCAATTTCTAATCGTCCATCAATCAAATTATCTTTTCGGCCAAAAAAAACAATTTTTATATATTTATCCAATATATATTGATTAAAATCGCCTCTTACTCTCCTTTTTCTTTTTTTTTTTGTTTTGGATTTACGTTCTTGTTTTCAAAAGAAAACATCTGAATTTAATTCCTATTTTACCTCTCAGAATTGTGTACTTTATTTTTTTAGAAAAAATTTGTTTTTCTGGCATTTAGTACAGGGATGGAGTATAACTTGTTCTTAGTTTAAGGTATCGGGTAGTTCATCTTCATTAACTTCAATGTAAACTGAAGATTAAAAAAAATTAAAATTTTGTGTAAAATAATTTGTTCTTAAAAAAAATGAATCATTTTTCTCCGAATAAAAGTGGGGCTATCTTTAATTAAAATGCCTATCTCTTTATCTCCATTTTAATTATTGGTCATTAGATCAGTTTATAAGGCTCATATCAATCCAAAAATTTTGAGTTTGGATTACCATTATTAATTATAGAATTTTTTCCATTTATACTATCTTTTAAATTCTTAAGGATATCAAATTTCATCCATCTAAATATCTGGTAAAAAAAAATTATCAATCTAAAATGCAGTGTTTTTAACAATAATTTGAGAATTGATATGGGTCATCAAAACTAATTCAATAGTGAAAAATGAAAATAATGACAAAGAGATAGAGATTCCAATAAAAAGAATTCACATTTGTGTTCAAAGGCGCAAAATATCAGTGTACAAAACATGGATAATATCCCCTTTGACCTTGAGAAAATTGAGTCGTTTTCAAACACTAAACTTTGGAATATGGAAAACAATCTCAAATTATCAGAATTCAAGATTTATATCCGATATTTACCAAGTCGGAATGTGTTTATAAATTACAAATAAATGAGTCACGATGTTTTTAAAAAAAACAAAATCTTGCTGATCCATGTGCTTTTCCCGTACTTTTGTATTTGGCTCATATTATGGGCACAATTCGAGAATTTTTTTCAAAGGACATTGATTCAGTCAGGAATAAACAATTCTCAAACATCACAGAAATTACCTTATGAATGTCATTTTTCAAATTTAAAAAACAAATAGTATATGAAGTATACATTGTCGACACTTGTCAGCAACGATATATATTTATTAAAATAAATTCTACAAAGGATTTGATGAATCTACCCTTGACTATTATAGGCGAACATGTCATGAATGACGATAATTATTTGACATAAATATTGTTATTAACAGTGATGCTCAGATCTAATGGATTTTAAAAGGAAAAATTTTTAAATAAATATAAAGGAAATAAAATATTTTTAAAAGTAATTCCAAATTCACCCAATTCTCAAAATTTATGAAAGCTTATAATTGGAATTAAAATTGAAAGGTAAAATATGAAAATGTTCTTCATGTGCAAGTGATCCATTTACAAGCGACAAATGTTTATTTATAAGTGATAATAGTATATTTGTAATTAATAGGTATTTATTTACAAATAATACATACTCATTTACAGGTATACTATTTTTTTATCGATGGTACTCCCTTCGGTCCTATATATAGGATTTTTTATCTTGATCCTAAATATAAGATCATTTACAATATACGAGGTAGTATTTATTATACATTTCCAAAAAAATACTCCTATTTAATGTATTCAAAGAGAAAGAGAAAATGATTAAATAAGGGTAGTTTTCAAAAAATGTTGGAATTTTTGGAGAAATCGAGGTAGTTAATTAGTTTTAATTCTAATTCTTAATCGGCGTGATTCGGTTAAAAGGGTCTATATTAAGGACCAGATGGAGTATACTATTATTACTTGTAAATGAACATGTTTCACTTACAAATAAACGTTTATTAATTACAATTATACTATTATCACTTACAACTGAGTTGCTTACCTATAGAGGGTATTTTCATTTTTTATTTTTTAATTTTAATTTCAATTACAAATCTTCAAAAATTTTGGGAATTATGCGAATTTAAGCTCATTTAAAAATACTTTTTAGACTCCTTTGTTGCTTTGCACTTATTATGCTTGTCTTAGTTTTTCCAATTTTTTTTAACCCTTTACGATTTTGATAGTTTTTACCTTATAAAGAGTTAACCTGGCGAATTTTATGTTGTACTATAATAATCTTTTTTTTTAGTTTCTTTGACTTGCATGTAGAAGAAACCGCACTTGTCTCAAGAAGAAAAGTTATATTTTTTTTTATTTATAAGAAAAAAATTCTTTTAATATTTCTAAATATAAGAAAAAAAAATTATTGATGCATTAATTTTTTTTTAAAATTATCATTTATTAATTATATAAGAAAAATTAAATATGTTAGTGATTTAAATTAGTATTAATTTAAGTAGAAATAATTTTAAAAAAAATTAAAATATAAGATAATTTAATTAATTTTAACTAATAAAAATTATTTTTCTTAATATTCATAAAATAAAATAGGTTTTTTTATAAATAAGACATGAGAAAGTATTATTTGTTAGTGCAAAATTGGAGCAAGAAAACCTACGAGGATTTCAAAATTTCCTTTACCGACAACCTGGTTGTTCGAAAAGTGTTGTGGGGTCCTTTCAAAATTATGAATGTAAGAATGGTAGACGATGAACCAGCACGTTTGCTTTGATTGAACTTCTCTTCAAACTCCAACCTTTCCATCTCTTTCGGCGATGTAGTTTTAATTTAATTATGTCATCTTCCGTTATTAAAATTGCATAATTGGCACCAACAAAATTTTTAATATAATTAATAGATAGTTAAGTCTCTTAAATATATTATATTAAATTTGATCTTTCACTGTATGAATGGAAAAGATCATCATTAGAATAATTTTTATGTCTCGAAAAAATTAATTTTTAACAATTAATTAAAAAATACTCTGGGTACTCATAAAAAATTATATAACTGGAATGCAAAAATCATATTCTTGTCTTTCTTTTTTTTTTTTTGGAAAACAGCACGTATATAAACATTTTCTCTGTCAAAAAAAAACTTATTTTATTATTTATCAAACGTTTTGAGCTTTTTTTTTTCTTGGAGCATTTATGTTATTGAAGAACTGACTCCCTGGGGCCAGTGGGAGGGTAGAGAAGAAGCTGGACCACCACCAATGAAATGGCACATTTTTCATAGCCCAATTATTATTAAGCCCAGATATCATTATGACCGCCAAAAGCAGCAAAGACCAAAAACAAAAGTGAAAGTGATCCATGATCGGCCCACCCCATGTTGTTTTCCAAAATGTCCAAAGCATGTTTTTTTTACCAATTGAACTTGTGGGACAGATATAATTGGAACAGTGATTAGTCCAGAATAGTGGACATCGACATGTCCAATTCAGTGAAAGTGCACAACTAATTAAGCCAGTTATTATGGTGCCTTCAACAGAGACATCTTCAACTCGACAAATTAATGTGGCAGCAATCCAAGTCAACCATTCGTAATGACCAAATCCTTCATACAAATTGACTTCGGATTTCATTTTGACTCAATCTAATGAAAAACCTCAAGAGTGAAGACCAATGTTGAGTTAATTAACATTACAGACGTCAGGTGGGTGAAGCAATTCCACCGCCCCATTTGCAAGTTGACAGTATAGTTGTGGTGTCCTGCCATTTCCTAAAGTAAACATCAAACTGAATGGAGAACTATATGATTAAATAAAAATCATTGCATAAGCTTATATACTTGGAATTTTCAGCAGCCTCTAAAGGACCTCTTAGAACAGATCCTTTCCCAACCTTTTCATTTCAAGGATGATATTCATCGTATTAGTACAGTAGTAATTCCACAAGTGGAAAGCTAGCTTAAGGTCAGGATTTCAATTGGAAGAGTTTCCAAACCCCAAGTCACCTAAATATGCAGTGAACGAAGTAACAGCACGAGTCATATATTAAGGGGAAGTTAGTTTCACAAAAAGGATGATATAGTGATTTCCTTAACAAGGCAATGGTTTTGAACACCCAATTACTACAAAAAAAAAAGGGTTGTAGATAACTAGTTACTATTTCTACAAATAGTTTGGTTGGTGAGAATTATTTCACATATCACTTGGTATAGCTGAAATTTGGTTCCA
Organism: Adenanthera pavonina; assembly: GCA_026686845.1. Classification (NCBI taxonomy): domain Eukaryota; kingdom Viridiplantae; phylum Streptophyta; class Magnoliopsida; order Fabales; family Fabaceae; genus Adenanthera; species Adenanthera pavonina. The sequence continues at coordinate 19,335,844 of JAIVEN010000023.1, read as the reverse complement.
CAGATCTCATAATTTTTCTCTTCTTAACCTCTTCAGCTGACCAAGTAGTTTTTCTTTCTTTCTTTTTTAATATATTTGAATATTTCAAGAAAACAATTATACAGGCATGATGTTTCTTTCATGCATTTAGTTGCTATGTGGATTTGCCGCACACATGATGCAGGGGCAATGTATCAGGTTTTGTATGAATTTTGCACTTAGAAAATGGGTCGAAGGTGTTCGTATAATGGTTTATGTATGCATTGCACAGTTATATTTGTTTCCTTATATGTGAACAAAGAAGTATACAATACTTTCGAGTTATATTAAATCACATAGTTTACTAGTTAATAATTAATAAATAATATTATCATATTTCAGGTGGAATCCATCTCTGTTTAGCATCAGAGTTTCATAGCTTCAAATATGAATATCACCAAATATTGATAACTCCGTGCGCGATTGGTAGAAGGCCAAAACTTTAGTTTTATATAATAATTAAATTTGATCTCACATTCAACCTCATTCTAAATGGTTGCAATACTTTGATTGTTTGTATAATGTTACAATTTATCATTTAAATTATCATTATTTGAATACTAATGTATTATAAGTCATCTCAATTATTTTAAGTTGTTATTTATATAATTAAATTTAAAATATAGAATATTATTGAAATATAATCAATAAGTAAAATTATTTATATACACTTAATTGCCCTACAGCGCACGAGGTCAGAAAGTGGTAAAATAAGGATTTTTCTAATTTCATAATAATAATAATAATAATAAAAAACAGCCAGGAATCTAATAAAATACTTATTTATCGATAGCAATGAGTACATAAAATGTCGTACAATACCATCAAACTACACATTGAAGCAAAACAACCACGCTTTTAATCCCACATATATATATATCTCTCTCTCTCCAGGTTATCACCATCTCAGCTTTTCTGGGAAATACTGCATAACAGGAGAGAAAGTTATGACGTAGAAGATTGGAGAATTCCCATATTGACAACCAAAATCGTTACCGCTTACCTTCTGAATAAGCGAAAGATAATATGGCTTAACTTTTTCGATATCAACTCGAACATTACTCTTGCTGTAGAGATCATATTTGCTGCATATAAAAAAATTATTGTAAAGCATATCAGAATCAGTTTAACTTGACTGTGCAAGACTGGAACTATTTACTGAAATTAAAACACATGCTTAATTACTTAAATATTTTGAGCCACTTCAAATTCTCAACATCCTCTTCATTCATCAAGTGTGTGTATGCTCCTTCCTTGTGTAAAGCTGAAACATCAATTAAATAATGTTAAACAGAGAACGACATTTATACTCTCAAAGATAGGTAGTGCAGAACTCGAGAAAAATGCTATTTCTTACGATAGAAAGAGTGATATCGAATAATGAACAAAGCTGCTGAGGGTAGAGCAGTTCCATTTTCCTTAGCGACCTGCAGATTTATCTCACTCTTGATTAGATCTTAATAAAAATAAAATGATTGTGTTGGATGAACTATATATGATATATCTTGACTAGCTCACCAAATACATGTAATCATCATGACCCCAAGAGATCATCACGTTGTCTAGTCCACATCCTTCAGCGTAGATCCCATTTTTGGTGCTGTAAGCAGGATTGCTGTAATCTGGGTTGTCTTTGAAATACTGCAAAAGGAAGAATAAATTAACTTGTGTGAGTTGCTCATGTAAGATCCCAAATGAGTGTGTGTGTGTGCCATCCATAATTTTTCTTTAACTTATAGAAGATATGAATTACCCTGTGGTGAACATTTGATTCGTCAAAAGCACAGCCAAGAGGAAATGTATCTCCTGCAAAATATTATTAATTTTTTAGTTCCAGGGCTAAATATAAAAAAAAAAAAACTAAATAAAAGGATAAAGTACTCCCTTTCTAGAGAAAGATCTAAATTATATGAATCTCGTTTTTATTTCTAAAATTTGCACTAAAAAAAATTCGTGGCATTGACATCACTTATAATTAAAAAGATGAGTTTTAAAGGTATATACCTTCAAAATTGAATTTTTTAAAGGTATTTTAATCATATAATCTATTAAAACAGTTACTTAGGCTATAGTATGTACTTCATAATGAAGTAATAAATTGATTTTTATTTAGAATAAATTGAATTTATAATTTTGCCACAAAATAAATAAAAATAAAACTTTTAAAAAAGTTTTTAATAGATTATATTTTTTTAAATAGTCAATATTATATTTGAAGGTATTTTAATCATATTTTTATAATAACTTCAATAGACTTGTTGTACATTAATTTTCATACTGAAGTGAAATGTGGTGCAACTTAGACATGTCTTTAGAAAGCAAGCAAGAATTTAATGAGAGAAAGTTAACATGTCTTACCAACAACAGCCCATTGAGGAAGCTCACCAAAAGCAGGAAGGAGAAGAATCTTTCCAAGATCTGAAACCAGCCAAACATTATTAATCATTCATTTCCTCTAAAGTTAATAATAATTTGCAAGAAATTTATGGGAGTTTAATTCTGTACCATGAATGAGTGCAGTGAGATGCAACCAATCTTCATGAGGGTAGCCTTTCCTGATGGCCTCAGCTGATTGCAACAAGTGCTGAATTTGAGGTTCATCCAAATCAGGATCACTGTCATCCACAACTTCATTGAGCAGTTCACAGCACTCCCATATCCCCATTTCAACCTTGTCCAGTTTCCCATACTCCTCTCTCATTCTCTTCACCTGCATAATTATAGCCATCGATCACCATTTAATGTTGTTCTCTTGTAAATGCACATACACACAGCTTGATTAAATGAATGAAATCAAGTTTGCTCACAAAGTCATATGTCTGGTTAATGTGCTGCATCCTGTAGAACTCCTCCACCCCTTTTTGCCTTTCACTTTCTGCGTTATAGTCCCTGCCAGACATTCCCATTGGCCATGTCAGTTGTCCTCTGTTGCATGCATGCATATATATATATGGGACTATGAGATAGAGTTCAGAAGAAAATAGAATTAAAACCTGAAGGAGTGACCAAATGAATTGATTTGTGGGGCAATGAACCCATTATGTGACAGAGATTTTGACAAGGGGAATCCACCATCCAGCACTAGCTCATAGATTTCCTCAGAATCAAGGACATTGCTCTCATGAACCTTTGACAGATCTGAAAGAGCAGCGTGATCTTATGAGCTACTATAATGCACAATGAAATAAATGCAAGCTGAAGCAAACAAGGAAAGGGAAATCATGAGATACATACCAGGGTGCGGTTGCTCAATGAGGATAGTCATTTTCTTGTTTATAGAAGCAGCAGGCGCAACACAGGATAGGAAAAGCAAGCAAATGTGGAGGAAGCAGAGAATTGAAGAAAACACAGGAAAAGCAATGCTTATGAAATGGCTTGGGTAATAAAAAATGAGAAGGGGTTATTTATAGGGGAGAGAAGAAAGGAGTCTCGGATCGATGCATGAAGTGTAACACCGTACTCATATATTGTCCTTTTTTCCCAAAGTCTCATGAAGCAAACCAAAAAAATGCAGCAGGAAGCTTAGAAGAAATGTTTTTTGTTTGGCCAGTGGACCCCAATGATTTATGTACGTAAAACATGTGAATCTTACAGACGCGTTGATCTTCCAAATTGTGCAGTTAGGCGGGCTGGTATGGGTCCGACATGGTGGAGGAAAAATAAGAAAGCTTTATAGTGTGCTTATGATATGAGTCAGCCTTGCGTGGAAAGTGGGAACTGAGAATATTTGTTAAAACGAGTATTCATTATTCCAAGGACAAGGTGGGACCAAGTGATAGGGCAGCTGGCTTGCAAAGACGTGACTATAAACAGCACGTGCGTTAATTAATTAGTTTGCCATTAACTGTAGAGCTTTGGCAATTAACTGTACGTGGAATAAATCTGAGACAGATCGACGCAAGCTCGAAACATTCAGAAGTTAGTATTTAATTTTTATTTCCACATATACAGTATAAATTATCATATGAGTCGATTTTATTATTCTTTAAAAATTTAATATATTAGTACGGCTGCTGTTCAACTACATAATTCTTAGTTAATTAATTAACCTTAAATCCTTCATGTACTTTTCTAAACAACAATTATCACATTAAGTGAAGTTAATTACGTGTTCCTTTTAAATCAACCTTAAATCCTCATCTAAATACAGAAATAGAAATACTTTTTTTAGTTAGAAAGGAAAGCAATTACCCCAGACCAACAACATTCGAGGCTTCCATAACCTCACTAAGGCTGGGAATTGCTTAGAAACAATAACACCCAAAATAATAGTACCCAAGAGCACAGATTCACTTTCCCTTGGAAGAATAATTCTCTTTTTATTTATTTATTATATGTTTTGTTATTTTTTTTCAAGAGGCAGTTGTTAGGTTGGTTGGTCACCCAAGAGGGGGGTAAATTGGGTGATACAAAATTTTCGCTCTTTTTGAATCACAACCCAATTTCACTAAGAGTGCAGCAAAACAGGGATAAATAGAGAAAGTTGTGTGTAGCAACTGAATAGAGAAGATGAAGAACAATACACAACAATTTATACTGGTTCAGCACAACCACTTGGCCTACATCCAGTCCCAAACCACCACTTGGGATTTTTCACTATATCCTACAGATTTGATCCGGGCACCTGTGAAGTCTCAGTACATCCCACAAGTTTTGATAAACACTTGTGAAACCATTCTCCCTACACCCTTACAATATATGTAAATCTCTTAGTATTTTCCCGCACTAAGATTTCACCCAGAATATGTAGAAAGAAATGTTTACAGAATGAAAATTCTCTTGAATAATAGATAATACATTGAAAGATCATTTTAGTGAGGTGGATTTTTCAAATAATGCTGAGATAAAAAGATTTTACAAATTGTTGCAGCATTTTCGTATAAACTCTCTTAAGAATGTTATCCAAAAGTTCAAATGATATTCTATTTATAGATTTATAGTGTAACTAAATGTTAGACACAAGATCTAGCTGCTAGAGACGTTACCCAACTGTTGCTCTATAAAACTAACCGTTCACCAATCACATTTAATGCGTTGACACTCTAAAATTTGAATTTTGGGTATCAACAGACGAATTTTACAAAGATCATAAGTTAAAAACTTTAACGTTGAACTTCGAAGTAAGCAAAATTTAAATTTTCATCTTTGACAAATGTTTTTATGTTGGAACATACAAATTTTCAAGTTTAAAGTTCTGTTGGTAATTGTGAACAGTTGTTTCATATTACTATAGTGCCTTCAAAGTTCAAATTTTGGTGTCCAAAATTTATCTGTCAGTGAACAACTCAATATAGCACAAGTTCTTCCTTTCAAAATTCAAATTTTGGATGTGAAAATTTGTCTATTTGCTGTTCCAGAAGTATTTTCACATTCTGGGGATTCAAAATTTGAATTTTCAAAATCAAAACTTGTCTGTTAAGCCTGAAGTTCGAATTTCAAAAGCTAAAATTCATCTATCAGTGGCAAGCTCAACATGATATAAAAGTTATCTTCAAAATTCGTCTATCGGAGGCAGAACCTCTATAACTTTGAACTTTGCAATGTAAACAATTTTGCAGAAGCTATAACTCTCTCATTTTAACTCCAAATTAAAAAAATGACTTATGGTTGGAAATTTCTCAATGTCTACTTTCAAATGAAATAAGTTTCACTTAAAAAACAAACATATTTTGTGAGATATGATCAAAATAATGATATGAGGTTAAAACTGAAAGTCTATATCTCACTATTCAACTTTAAATGACCATAACTTTTTCATATGAACTTTATTTTGAGTGAAATAACCTTCTTTGAAAAGCTTATTAAGTCTAGTTTCATATGAAATAATTTTTACATCAAACCCATATGTATTTTGAGAGATGTATTAAAAATACTAATCAAATGTCAAACTCTAGATTCTTAAAAACCAGATTTCACTATGTTTAAAAGTAAGGATATGTTACTTTGATATCCAAAACTTCTTAAGTTAATTAAATGCAATTGTAAATCATTAAGTTGTATTCTAAAGTTTAAATTTTGAAACCCAAAATTTGTCTGTCAAAGGGAATGTTTATGAACCCTTTTAGCGCTTAATTATCAGACAAACTTTGTCATGACTTCAGACAAATTTTGCGCATTTTACTAACTATGCTTGACTCGAAATTCGAATTTCAACACTTGAAATTTGTCTATCAGAGGTGATATCTCTAAAACTTCAAATTTCAATCAGCAAAGTTCATATTTTCACAAAGTATATGAAGTTTAACTTCTCAAAATTTGTCTGTCAGTCAGAGTTTTTCAAATCTAACATATGCTAACATCATATTTACTTAATCTAACTCATTTAAAACATATGGTAACAAGATTAAGTAATTTTTCAAGATTAATCCCACCTCAAGAGCTAAGTGAAAACAAAATATACTAAGTGACTAGGTCTTCAAATGTTGAGTTCCAATTCCACTTGGTCATTTCCTTCTTGGCATGCTCTCTTCTGATCTTCCATTTTTTGGAGCATCCTTTCTTTTCTTCTTTGTTGAGTAAGACATAATATTAATTTTCATTTCTGTATTCCAATGTTCACTCTTCTTACTTGGACCAACCTATATTTAATATATTACATTTACAAATCAAGTAGTTAGTCCAGTTTATATATCCAACCTATATTATTCATTATAAAATTATAGTGGATATATTTACACATAGTATGATATATACATTATAACCATAATTAAATATATGTTAATTCATATTTTACTTCTTTAAGGAATATTATATACATATGATGCATTTGTTCCTTATTATTCTATATTTGTCATCATTAAAACTTATATTATACTAAACCTTACAACAGTAAATTCAGAAGTTCACAAAACTAAGAAACTTAAGCATTCAAAAATCGAATTCGTAATCAATTTCCCCCTAACGCTATTATACCATTTCAAAACCAAAACAAGGATGGCATGATGGTCTCATAATCAAATAACAGGACCCAGATAACAAGCATAATCCCCACGATATCAGCAGCAATAGAAACAAAGTCCCAAACAAAAATGCACTAGAACAAGATTTCCTGAATACAAAATTTTCCAATGACAAAGCCCCCATCGATAGTACCAGAAACTAAATATCCCACAACTCTAAACCAAATTTCTAGTGATAGAATACTACAAATCAAAATGAATCCCAGACACAATAATTAACCACGGCTTAACTTATCAACTATCAAACTTATATCTAGTAACAAAACAGGTCTATCCCTAAACAAAGAAAAACTTAATCAATCAAAATGCAGCAATGCGAACCCATAAATCTCATTATCTACAATTTATTCTTTGAAACCCTGAGACAAACAACTTCATAAAAGGCCAAGGCAAAACATTCTAGAAATAGAGATTGAATCAACAAGGGACTAAAACAAGGTTCATGGTTCAGTGGGGTAGCGGGGGACCTTTTTTTTTTTCACTTAACAAACTGCTTTTCTATGAAACCTCATCAGGACAAACAAAAATGTGCTAGAAACATACCGCCATACCAATATACCAAAATAAAAATGAAATTGCCCACTAATCAAATGAACATAAGTGAAAGCCTAACCGATCACAATCAAACAACAAAATAGATTCATCTTGATAAACTAGAGTCTAAGAAGAGAAGACAGCAAGCAAACGAGTCCTAAAGGAACAGAACTCAACACCATTTCTCAAAAGGCAGTAAACTCAAAAGATTCACAAAATTAAGGAACTTAAGAACTCAAAATCAAATCTCTAATAAATCCCTCCTAATGCTAGCGCACCATTTCAAAATAAAATCAGAACAAAATAGTATGGACGTCTCATAACCAAATTGTAGAACCTAGATGATAAGCATGATCTCCATGCTATCAGCAATGAAAACAAGGTATCCATTCAAGCCAATTGACCAAAATTCTTAAGTTAAGTTTACTAGCTAAAGCCACACAATTCTTTGCACAGAACGCTCTACTGCTTCCCAGCTTCTCTCAAGCCTTTAGTGGACACATCTATAGAGAAATCAACAACTCAGAGCCACCCTCGAGCCTCCTCTGTTTTCTCCCTTAGTCCTTTTCTGTGTCTCCCAATTCTACTCTCTTTCTCTAAGGTTTTTTTGGCGTCTAGAATCCCCCCTCTAAGGTTTCCTTCCGTGGCCTTTTATAAGTGTGATTGTGGGTGGAAGCCGCAGTAATTGGGTGCGTGAAGGTTTCCTCCCTCATACTCAAACATGTCATCCTCATTCCTTCATCCGATTGCCTTCACTTCCACTATCTCACCGTACTAGGTACGAAGCAGTGGAGGGAATCCTTTATTGTTTCTTCCTCTGTGCCTCTGCGTACCTTAGCTCGTACACGGCTCCCTTTCTTTAGGGTTCCCTCGATTTCTTCCCCTAACCAAGCCTCCCTTATTGTCTCTCTCTCTCTCGTGCCTAAGGTCGTACCTGAGCTCTCTTTGATTATTTCTCTCTAAGGCTCCCTTGTTTTCTTGCACCCTTACCTCCACTACTTTGCTGTAGCAGGGTACGGAGTAGTGGAGGGGATTTCTTTGCCTTTGATCTCCTCCGTACTTGAGTCCGGACCACACCTTTCTTTCATTTTCGACTCCTTCTTTGTCTCGTCTTCCACAAATCCCAACCCTTTATGCTTCTCTTTGGTCTGTCCAAGCCTCTCTGTTGAGGCCCTCCGTGAGACTCTCGCGTGAGCCCTGGGCTAGGGCTCCCTCTGATTCTACACCTGAGCCCTGGTCTCTCCCTCACTCTCTCCCTGGCTCTTCTAAGTTGTCTCTCGTGCTTGAGCCGTTAAGGCTCAGGTAATTTGGGTTTCAGGCCCCCCGCTCCCCTTTTTTTTAATAATTTAATTAAAAACATTTTTAATTAATTAATTAAGTTTTAATTAAGTTTTTTTATTTTAATTTATTATTATTATATAGATATTTTTTTTATTAATAATTTTCCCAATTATACTATTTTATTTTTCATTATTATTATTAATTTTTACTTTTTATTATTTTTTTATTTTTTTCATATATTATTATTACTTGCTAAATTTTTTTTTAATTTTTTAGTTCTTATTTTATTTATTTATTTGTATTATGTATTACTTATTTATTTATTATTAATTAACTCATGCATTTCATTTTTCTATTATTATTATTATTATTTATTTTTATTTTTTAATATTTCAATTTAATTTATTATTATTATTTATTATTATATATATTTTTTATATATAAAATTTGGATAAGATACAATGTTCACAGCTTCATCTGTCAATGTCCATGGAATGAGCCTCAAGTTGGGGGAGGCCAGCGACGTGACAGAAATCTGAAAATTTTTTAGGCATGGAGGGGTTGTCGAATTCCAAGGACATATTTTTGGATCCAGCGATAGGAGACATATTTCCAATTACGTCGGGAAATAGGGACAGCGGGGAAGGGACAAAAGTGACACGTCAAACCCAAGTCATGCGCTTTAGACGGTGTTCTCATGTACCACAAATAATACTCCCTCATCCTTAATATAAGATCATTTTAATCAAATTATATAAATTAAGAAAGGAAGTTAAAATTAATTAACTATCTCAATTTTTCCAAAAATCCCAATATTTTTCCAAAACTACCATTATTTATTCTCTCTCTTTTTCTCTTTGGATACATTAAATTAGGATATTTTTTGAAAATGTATAATAAATACCACCTCGTATATTGTAAAGGGTTTTATATTCAGGACCAAGTCAAAAACTCCTATATATAGGACCGAAGGGAGTAGTAGATTTTTTCTTATACGGTTCCTCCTATTACAAAAAAAAAAAAAGATGAGCCGGGTTTTGCAAACTTATCAAAATTAATATAGATATCACAACTTAAAAAAATTCTTACGGTAAAGCGGTTTTCAAAGGTTAACTTTTCCCAACTAGATCAAATTTTGTTTCTCTCTTTAGATCAGTTTTGATCCTCTATATTTATAAAAATAAACGAAGATGAAGTATTTGGAGAAATTTAGAAAGAACATACTAGATAATTGTAATTATTAACAACAAATTTCATACACAATTATATTTCTTTTCTTCCCTCGTCCAATAAATAAAAAGATCCAATTTGTCTGCAAAGTCCATTCATAATGAGTGCACGGTGTATCATTATCCAAATAAATCAGTCTTTAATTGCTACTGGTGGGGACACCAGGTTTTTTTTTCAAATAAAATTGATCTGTTCTTCTCGAGACTGTGCAATATGTTCGTGAATTTTGTCATTATTATCATTGTTGTTGTTTTTTAATCAATCAGTCCAAGCCACTCTTCACAGGACCAAGGGCCCTCCATTTATCTTGTATTCGATGTTCTACTTTAATTTAACATGTCTGTCCATCATGATTAAAAAATTGAATATAAAATAACTTAAATCACTTTTTCAGGTTTTGAAACATATATTAAAAAAAATTAGTGAAAGCTATTTTTATTTACATTTTTTATATGCATTAAATTTACCCAAGTATTAGAATTTTTTTTATTTAACTTACACAATAAGATTGTATACTGTCATTTTCAATTAAATTAAAAATGATAAATTATAAAAATAAGATGCTCAGAGCACAATGTGTGTTGATGCAAAATGTTAAGGGAAACCATTTTTTTATAATTTAAAAGAATATTTTTTATACCGATGTAGTTTTACATCATAGAAAATATAATTTTTTTATTGAGTAACCCAATTTTTTTGAAATTTTTTTTAAATGTTATTCTTATGAAGTATGATATTTTTTAACTTCTATACAATTAAAAATCATAAAATTTTTTAGATTTATTATGACATTTTTATGAGGAAGAAAAGAAAGAAAGAAAAAGTAGGCTCAACCTGAATTGTTTTTCATTCCGAGCATGGACTTAAATATTAAAAAAAATTGAAACTGATTTTTACATCTTTATTTATTTTTGTCAAACCAGAAGTCTGTGTGAGTTGTGCCTGGTTAGGGTCCCATCCGATTCCCCGAAAAATGTTTGTGGGCCGATTCTTTTCTTTAGATTGTGGCCATTGTTGGGCCTGTCTTCGGATAATTGGGCCTCTAGTTTTCTCATCTCACTCTTAGATTATGCGACAACTTTTCATAGGGCTGTTCCTTTCATGAGGGTGGCAAAGGCCGACAACACCACTCTCCCACCATTGACTACATTTTCATGAATTCACGAACACTGACCACAAATTATAGTTTCAAACATAAAATGGAAGTGTGAAACTTTAACTTTCACACTTTTGGTATTTGAATATACTCCCTCCGATTTAAAATGTAAGAAATTTTCTAGAATCTTTCTTTGGTTCATAATATAAGATGTTTTATAATATTTAGTAGTAATTTATTTTTTTTACCCCTATTTATTGATGGCCAGTCTATAATTTAGAATGAAAAATAGTGAAAATAATTTTAATTATTAGTAAATAATAAGGGTAAAAATGAGATGTTGAGTTTTTTTTTAGAAGTTTAAGAGTGTAACCAACTTTTTTTAATATGCGTGAAGTAGTTGGAAATCCCTTATATTTTGAACTGGAGGGAGTAGTATTTTATTTGCAGAAATATGTTTAGATTGAAGAGAATGAATTAAAAATTTTTATATTTATTCAAATATATATATATATATTAAAAAAGGACCGAACTAAAATTTCAAATATATTGAAAGTGCGTTCCATTTAGGATAAAACTCAGCAGAGAGAGTGGGAGGAATGCTTGGTTTATTTAATAAGAATTGAATTGAATAGGCCCCCTCGTGCGACTGTGCCCACCTCATCATCAAGCTAAACAAAGAAGATGTTACTTTTCCTTCAAAAAAAAAAAAAAGATGTAACTTTTTGTGGCCTGGTTTCCACATAATAACAAGCCTACCTATATACGTCATTCGCTTTTTTTAATTAAACTATAACATAATAAACTAGTGATAAACGAAAGGGAGACAATACCACTGTAGTAAATAAGTGACCAAGATATAACCAAAATCAATGTTAATCATATTCGGCTGGGTCCAAACACAAGAAGATACAACATCCATCTCCACTGCTACTGATCCACCACCTTCGAAAAGGTTAATGATAACCCACACTTCTGTCCATCCCTCTCTCTATAATTACAGCAATTTATTGCTTTCTTTGTTTCCTCCCGAAAGCTCGAGTGGTCAACTACTTTTATCTTCCAAGCACCAGCTGTTGGCCACCATCCCCATGACATCAACCCTACTCATTCTTACCTTCTACTTTTATTAGTGACCGATATTAATTCGCACAAATTAAATACCTCAATTTCCAAAAACCATGGGAATAATAATAATAATAATTGTGTCTGGTTAACTTAAATCCTTCTTTAAGATATACTCCTCCATCGAGTTACTTTCACTCGTCCTATATTTATGTTTTTTTAATGTATTATGTATTTTTATAAGGTAAAAAGACTGAATTGACCAAAACCCACAGTCTACTAGAAGTCAAGTTTGTTAAGAGGCTAGAAACGGAGCAGGCCCTAGGGTGAGGATAAAAAAACAAAATCTGAATGTGGGCTTGGTGTGGCTATTTATAGCCGTCCTTGATATCCCAAGAAGCCGAACCCTGCTTCAACCGCAGAAGAATATATTGCCTTCGCCTCAGGCAATTGTGGTGTGGTCCAGCCAGCCCACTGCCCACCTCTTCCCAAACCACATCACACTACTTTTTCCCTATTAGGTTTTTCATGATTGTACTGTACCACCCCTATTATTACCTCTTTCTCACACCAATACCTACCTTGGGTCCATCTGCCCAGGCCACTCACCTATAAAAATGTATATTATCCACCAAAATACTTGGTCGATCCCATAGGGCCTAGCTAGCTGGAGCCGAATACGGGGAAAAGTTGGCGTACTATTAAATTAAACTAATAATAATTATTAGTTGTATGAGAGATTCTCTTTTCTAACCTGACCTCATGGACAAGGCTCTAATGCTCATGTTCTTTAATTTACAGGTTCAATCTTAAAATACAAGGCAAACCACAAAAGGAAGGATCCGCGTGGATCTGGATTTGTTTATTAGAGTTGAGTTGAAGCAATAATATACAGTATATAGAAGCATTATAATATAAGAGGTGCAGGAGCAAGTTGCAGAACGGGCCTCCTCTATATGCGTTGATGATAACCTTCTCTGCTTTTGAGCACCACCTGGGTCCCAACTTTACTTAATTCCTTACCCTAAAAGTACGTTCCCTTCCCTCTATTCCTTTTTTCCCCCCAACTATTCCTAATCTTTCTCTCTAACTATCCTATTCTGTGAGATTCCCCTCTTAATTACGAGGAACTCTTCTTTCCTTTATTACATATATATATATATATATATATGATATGCTTGGTCAAGTCTTCTTACCAAGGACAAATTATCAAACTCACCCACTTCATCAGCACACTTGGAATGTGATTCGGTTCTGTATGGAATATTTGAAATCATCAAATTTTTTGCTAGCCAGATTTGTGCCGACGATATTGACAAACAAACATATCACATCAACGCTTGCCTAATTAAATACTATTTGTCCATTTACAGCCTAGCAGACAAAATAAATATCTGAGTAAATTTGATGGCCAACATGCGTTGCAGGTAATTAAATAAATTATCAATCAATATCTCTCAGATATGTTTTTCATGAGATACTTTTATATATAACATTTTAATAATCTAATTTATCACATCCTATATATATATATAGTACTCTCTCTGTGTGTCTATATTTATATATAACACAAAAACACATGGCGCTCTCTGATTCTTGTGTGTGTGTGTGTGTGTGTGTGTGTTCCAGACCCAGGAAAATTCAGGTAGTCATATGCTTGGCGTGCTCCGCTCCCTCTCGCTTATTTTTCTAATCTACCAAACTAATAATTGAACTTGTATTTAAGCTTAAGTCCTTGAATATTAAGCTAATCTGCCAAACAGATGATCATATGCGGAAGTTAATTTTCAAAATCTTGTTCTGCACTGGAGATCACAAATCAGACAGAAAACAAATAAAAGGAATCATTAATTTGAAGGAAAATTTTCTTCAAGCAATGCTAGATACCCAAAATTAAACTCCACAGGCGGATCATATATATGCATAATGCATGCAGGTTCATCAGAGAATCAATCGGAATATAATTACACAAGAAGAAGATGAGGTCTTAAATTGGGTTGCATGCATGGGACTTATTATTTCTTGCATTTAATTTGTTGATTCTAGCAAACCTAAAAGTAATAGAGAAAATGGTGAAATGAAATAAAAGGATAGATAGATATGTTGAAGAAAATGACATAGGTGCGATGGAAATCATAGTAGTTTGGTAGGAGTTGACCATATAAATAGAGTAGTGATCAGGGGAAGCAGTGCGTGAAAGGTAAGGTTGATGGAAGCAATAATGATGATAGTGGAAGGAAATTAAGTGGATAAGAATGAATCGAATCGGATCGAATCGTCCGTAAGTGTAGGACATCTTTTTGTACATGAAAAGCAGAGTAGCAGACCCTCACCATGATCCTCATGCGTCTTTCGATTAGTCACGGCCGCCCATTCGTTCCATGTTTTTCATTTCCTCCTCCTTGTCCCTCCTCCTCCTCCTCCTCCTCCTCCTCTTTTCTCCATTACTTCATACACATCTGACAAGCAATTTGAGTATAAATTAAGATTCTCGATTAATTAAAATGTATAACTTGCCATATCTCCATACATATCCAAAACAAGTCTGATCAGTGGCAATTATCAAAGTATTTCTGCCATCCCCAACACCTCGGCATTGAGTACTGTTCATCAATTTTCTTTACTTCCTGACTGGACACCTGCGATCCTCACTTATATGTGTGTATATAAATATTATAAAAAATTAGATATGTAATTAATATTTATTGCTAGCATTTTTTGTGATTCTAATCTCTTAATTTTATTCAAAATTTTGAGTTAATTTTCCAACTTTCTATGACTACTGATATTGTTATTATTTTTAACAGTACATATTTTTGAAGGAGTCAGTTAGGATCTGGTTTCTTTATTGCTTTACAGTAGTGGCATCAAGTGCTATTACAAAGCAGCAGACCTGGATTGTCCTATTTGATTTGGATGGCTCATATTTTATCTATCATTTTTATTAAAAAATTTCATATGTTTTTTTTTTATTTTAAAAGATACATTATGAAAAATAAAAATAATTTTTTAACTATAAATTTTGAAAAAAAATAGTGTATAAATATTAAAAAAATTTAAAAATAAATATAAAATCTAGATCATGCAGATCTGCTGTCAAAATACCAATAGCAACAACAAAAAACCCATTTCCAGGGAGTTATAGTCCCACCAAACCCATGAACATCGAACCATTCTTAAATATAGGAAATGAAATGTAAATAATTTATATTATATTCATCATGCCATTATTATTTAGTAACTTGTTTATATTAAGTTTTATATACAAGTGTAATGTTATTTTGATGCATGATATCTATATTTTCATTATTTTTTACCTCTTGACTTAATAATTTTGCATGATAAAAGCATTATGAGTTGATCAACCTTGTATCTGAAGTGGACGTTTAGACTTAAAAAGTTATTCCTATCAGCTAATTAAACAAATTTTAAATATTATTTTTGTGGTATTCTATGGAACTCTTGGACAGTAAAGCATCTCAAAATAAATTAATCAGGGACTTTGCCACTTTAGGGAGGGACACGTATGACATCTTCGTACCATAAAATTTCGCCCACAGCCCCTCCGATATAAATAAAGATAATATAATACTCTCTCTCTATATATATATATATATGTTTGTTGCTTTGAAATAAAAAATAAATAAATAAATAAAGATACGTTTCCGGCTGCGCAGTCAACACATGCATCCCCAATTATAGATGGCAATGCGCTCCTTGTTCTAGGTAATTGCTGAAAATTAATACTTAATCCGTTCATTTTTTTTCTTAGTTGTTTAAGATTATTTCATAGATATTAAAAAATCATTGATTATGGTACTATCTATGTTCCCATATATAAAATATAAATGTGGTGTCTTTTTTTTTCTAGATATAAAATATAAAAATGGGGTTATCTAATATATTTATTTATTCTCTAATTTTATTATTTATTAAATAAGTAGATACAATTAATTTTTATTAATTACAAAATAAAATTATTAAACATTGAATGGGAGCCTTTTAGGAGGCTATTTTAAATTCCTGATAAATTTAAAATTTAATTATCTTAATTTAATTATTTCTATTGAATTAAATAAGAAAAGGGTATAGCTGAGAAAAAATTGGTAATACACTGAAAACAACAATAGAATTGAAATAAAAAAAAATTAAAACTGCGGGAAAAAAAAGATCGGAGGGAG
This sequence comes from Adenanthera pavonina, assembly GCA_026686845.1. NCBI lineage: Eukaryota > Viridiplantae > Streptophyta > Magnoliopsida > Fabales > Fabaceae > Adenanthera > Adenanthera pavonina. The sequence goes on along the minus strand of JAIVEN010000023.1, from coordinate 19,319,480 downwards.
TACCACGAACACACTTTACCTTTATTTTATCAACTCTATTTTAATGATTCTTTGAAATTAATTTTATATCAACGAATCGAATTTTGACTAGATACAATAAATTTAGCAGTCCAATGCTATTTAGGATATTAAAGTAGTATACAGTTTAAAAGACAACAAAATAAATACTGGTATTAAATAATAATGATGATATTATTAGGTATATTTTATTATTTGTGATTACCCAACATGGTGTTATTATATAATAAAAGGAAGGAAGTTAAGTGGTGATCATCGCAGATAATTGTAGTTTTGGGGTCAATCGCTATCGGATGGGGAGGAGAATAGATATTGCAAATCCCAGCAATGTTGACAGGCACACAATGAGATAAGTTACTTTCTCTTTAGTGCACCACACAATATTATTATCACCCCCCAAAAGTCTACCCACCTAGCTCACCTCTGCACCTTAAAAGACCCTCTTTGGCTTCTTAATCTTCTTTTGCTTTTTTCAATCATCATCATTATCAATCTGTTAGTCAATGTCTTTCAATATATAAATTTCTCTTCTTCAATTTTCAAAATCTACCATTCGCACAAACTTTTCTATATAAGAATAAAGTATTACTCTCCTCTTTGGAAAATATATGCTTATCGTTGCTGTCATTTCAGTTTCCCAGACTTCATTTAAAATTAGAGTTCTTTTAATTAAATTCTTGAAATTTTATCCATGCTCTATCCTATCCTTAGCAACTTGGTATCAGGTGGCAAAGCTAAAGTCTTAAACATTTTGACTATACCGTGAAATAGTAAAAATGTTGGTAACTCTCCTTGGGTTTGCATGCCTGGGACTCTTTAATTCCTTCCTTGTTTAGTTTAGTTTAGTTCAGAGCACTTTTTTAAAATTTAAATATACTTATTTGCTTTCTAATTTTTAAATATTTGATGTTCATTCATTGGATGTAAAATGTAACTGTAAATGGTTTAGAAGTAATGATAATCATAAGTGAATAACGGTGGCAAACGGAAAATGGAGATAAAATGGGGACGTTCATTTCAGTGGTTAAAGCAATGACGGTGATACGATGGATGAAGTCACAGTGAAAGAGAATATTATAATTTTCAATTTCAGTTGATTTGAGAAATAAATAAATATAATTAGAGGTGAATTTAATCAATGTTGGATAAGATTACTTAAATAGTGTAATTTTTTTTGAAATTTTATTAAATAAATGTGCACTTTTTATATATTAATATTGATTGACGCCACCAAAGGTGTTTGTGACATTTTTTTTGGAAAATTAGAAAATGGGAAAAAAAATAATTTATTTGTGAAATAGGATCGTAGTTTTAAAAAAGTTTGAGTTCCAGTTGAAAAAATTTGAATTTTAGTTAAAAAAATTTTAGTTTCAGTTGAAAAATTTTAAATTAACCCCAAAAAAATAATTGATTCCATTTTTAAATAAGTTTTTTTACCCCATTTCCCAATTTTCCCGTCTTTTTTTTCTTGGTCAACCGGTGCGTGCGACTTTACTGGAATAATGGGGTGATTTCCGAAGCAGAGGTGTCGCTCTCGGTGGATTTTAACCGTTCATTTAAAAAAGACAAGTGTTTAGAAAAAATAGTAAGTACTAACAATTTTAAAAATATAAAAAAACTCTACCACTGGGATTAAGTGAGTTAAGGAATATAATAAAAAAATATATGTAAATTTATTTTATATGAATTTAAAAATATAAAAAATAAATTTATTTTTTATATTTAAATAAACATAAATAAATTACACAGCACTGAAATGATCTTGTATTAAGAAAAAATCTCCTTTCCCTTTCTTCTTCTCTACTCATCGTCAGCACCGTACCATCCTCACCAACGTCCTTCTCCCTCTCGGCGGTAAGCTCATGCCAGCCAACCTCATAAACCATTACAAGCAGTGACAGATCCAGGACCCCAGCTCAGTGAAACGACATAACCTAAACGGGATTTAATTTAATACTTTTTTAATTCTCTCTCTTATTAATTTAAATTTTAAAAAAATAAAATAATATTTATTATAAAAATTATTTAAAAATTTAAATTAATTAATTTCTTTTTTTATATGTCACCTTAACATTATTTTTATTAAACTTAATAAAATTTTTATAAAATTTTTTAAATTATGTATTAAAAAAATTTAACTAAAATACATTCAAAATATGAATTTAAAGATAAAATAATAATACTTAAATTTAGTGGGGTTAAAGTATTAAAATTAAGAGGATCAAATGCTAAATCTTAAGATTAAATCATGCAATTTTTTCAAATTGAGATGATAATCTGAAGCCCATAATCTACATGTACATGTAGGTCCGCCATTATTTACAAAACAACATCACAAAACCCAAAACAAACAAGTTCTGGAAAATGCAGGATCGGTGACCTTTGAGCGGCGATGCACGAGCACCGCAAGATCTCCAGACATCAAGCACTGCGATGGGGGGACGAGCTTCGAACAGGAAGGATGAGCTCTATGAGATTTGTGACCTCGAAGATCTGAGGAGGTAGCAACACTCAAAGATCGAAACTCATGCTAAATCAAAGACCAAAGAAGCAGATATGCGAAGAAGCTCTTCACTGTTGATGGAGTCCTGCATCTGCGAAGAGGGAGCACAGGATGATGTTGATAGAGAACTAAGAGAAGGCGTCAAAGTCGGAGGATGGATGGTGAAGATCGCCGGATGAGAAGAAATACTTATATATTTTTCTTTGCTTTTCCGTTGTTTTTTAATTAAAAATTAATGGGTAGATTATTTCTTAATACATTATCAATTTAATTATTAATTATATATTAAAAGTATTAATTTCTTCTATTTAAAAAAATTTTAAAATTTACATAGAGTATTAAATTTTAATTAAAATATAACATGAAAAAAAAATATAAGTTTAATTATTTTTAATAATAATTACATCATTTTGTACCAAAAAAAAGTTAATTTCTCTATTAGAAACGGGTCGCTCTCACTCCTCATCTACTCATTTAATTCCTCGGTTCCCAGTTTCATCAAATTACTACAGGCATCCTTTGGCCAAAAAAACAATATTACTGGCACCCCGCTACAGCTGGAGATTCGGGCCCGCCCGGCCCAAAAAACCCGGATTACTAAACAGGTTCCCATATGGCACGGGCCCGTGGATAGTATATTTTTTAAAAATATTTTTCATATTTTTTTTAATTTTTTCATATAATTTTTTAAATTTTTTCATATATTTTTTAAGTTAATACAATTAATTATCACTATCATTCATAAAAAATCAACATAATATTTAAATTTTACAATTTACACATCATTAATTAATAAAATAATATATTTTTAAAATTTTAAACAAAAAAGGAAAACAGGTCCATCGGGTTTGGCCCAAAAAGGCCATTTTCCCTTTGGCATTCTAATTTTAAAGCCCGACCCGCCCGTTTTGTCTGGCTATTCGGGTCGGTCCGTCGGGTCTGATTCATTTTACCGGCTCTACACCCCGCACGTCATATTTCCATTTCTATTTTCTTTTAAATTTATTTTATTCTTCAAATTTTATAAAAGAGTATCACAATTCAAATTTGTAAATAGTATCTCTCTCTTTTTTTTTTCCCTTTTTCCCACAAATATGTAAATAGTTTAACTTCTTTGAACTAGACAACTCTTATACATTAAGTTTCAAAAAACTTATGACTTTGCGACCCGTTTGATTTAATTACCAAACGGGTTAGGTGATAAGAAAGGTGTGAAAGAATGTATTGTAATGATAATTACATATAAGTTTTAAGTGAGTTTGTTTAGTAGGATGTTGGGGATATGAGAAAAAAATTATTTTTAATATTTAATTAAATAAAAGTAAATGGGAAAGGATTAAAATGTCCCTAGATTAGAAAAAACAAATTCCCCCTTTCTTCTTCCATTTCACCCTCGTCTTGTTACCGTCAGCGGCCACTCCTTCCTCCATCCTCCTCTCAACCTTTCTCTTCTCTTCTCACCAACACCAGAACACAACCACAACCAGTAAGATTAGGAGAGAGGGGAGATTGCAATGCAATCAAAGGTTGCCATCGTTGCCTCCTCAGTATTTCTCTTCTCGCCAATCAAAGGCTGTGGTCACCTTTGTCGAAGGAATCGTCTACTTCCCTTCTCACATTGTCTTCTTCATGCTCCTCACCCTTTCCCCTTCTCACATCATCTCCATCCGTAGCTTGCATATCTGCAACTCCTTCATCTGTCGAAGGAATTGCGTTCTCGAGTTCCAATTTGGCCTTTGATCCGACAAGGAGGCTTGGTTGAAGGATGATGAAATGGGTTGAAGGTGGAGGAAGGAATGGGAACAGAGATGCCAACAATGGAAAAAGGATGAAGCTAAGTTGTGTAGTTCTGAGTTTTTTTGAAGGATGATGGAATCAGTCGAAGGTGGAGGAAGGAATGGGAACAGTGTGCTGACGGTGGAAGAAGGATGAAGCCAAGTTAGTTTTGTGTTTTTTTCATTGTAAAGGATATAAAAATCATTTACCCTCTCTTCACCTCACTGTGAGAGGCTTCATTTGACTTTTTGGATTCGATTATCTTCACCTTAATTTAGGTCATTCGGGTCACTTGAGGTAAGTTTCACCCTTAAGTGTTGCGCAATCAAATACAAGTTATGTAATGTAATCACAAACACCTTCAATTTACCCCCTTTGTGAGTGAACCAAACATGCTATTGGATTTTTGACTATTTTTTAAACAATCAGTTACTTTAGAATTTCAATTAGTATTAATTTTTTTGTACAATTTTACCTTTCATTAATAATAATAATAATAAGCTAAATCGTATGCATAGCCATAAACGACATATTTTTTTAAACAGATGGAGTATATCAAATTTGTAGAATAAATTGTTTATAGTTTATAATGTATAAATAATACCACTTTCCTATTAGTTTTATATTTCTTTAAGATTAGTTCTAAAATTTACCAATAGAAACGAATTCAATTAGTTCAACACTTGTTTCCTTTAAATAAAATCTATTGTTCGAGTCTTGTGTTATTGTGTGTGAAAAAAATTATCATTGTGAGAGCAATAGACCAATATGGTCGGATCCAACTCTTCTAAATTATTCAAAACCTAGTGTGCCTTTTGAAAACTATCTGGCATGAACAAATTAGAAAATATTTTTATTATTTTTTAAATTATTTATTTTTTCTATCTATTTAATATTAATCCATAAAAAAATAAAAAAGTATTGTCTAAAATGTAGTTATTAATATCAAATAAATTAACAATGCCTAATTCTCAAGAGTTCAAATTCCCATCAATTTTATATAAATCATGAAACATATGTGCTGAACAAATTTTGCCAGCAAACATATGAGCAAAAATAAACATTGTACAAAATTTATAATAATATATATATATATTTTTTTGTTTCAATTCAAGTTTCGGATCTTATACGGGGTTTCCACTTTCCATGATTGATACGTTGCTATTCTAAATAAGGTTAAATTTTTTAATGGTCACAATTAAGTTTAACTTTACACCTCCTGTTCCTTATTACCAAAGTTAAATTCTTCCAATGAGATAACTTTTTCTTTCCATCATGATTACCCGCGATTCATTCTTAGCCTTTCAAGTTTCAACGTTATCATTGACTTATACTGAATCAGAAAAATTCAACCACTAATTACGGGAAGTTGAATTGTTTGATATTGACAGAAATAGATTGTCCCAACTAGGCCAACGAAAATTGGCTCAATAAAAAACAATGTGATTTATATTAAAAATTTAAATTCGGCTACCTATATGTGTTTTATAAATAATTTATAAATACTTTTATAAATAACATTTTTTATGCTATAAAAGTCTTCAGAATCCAATTTACTTAGACTTTTTTTTTGTGGTTACTAAAAGTATCCTTTAATCAACAGCCAAACACTAATCATTTTGAGGTGTAGAAATGACTCAAATGAGTTTTACCTTTCTCAACAAGGTATTTTTTGATGGAGGAAATGGCGCAGCTTGACTTCTCTTTCGGCACACATTAGAGACTTTTGTTGACGTGAATCATAAACATGGCTAGGAAGAAAAAGGCGGCCAAGACTAGTCAGATCGAAATTCTGGACACACAAAGGAGGTTCGAAGATGCCCAGAGAGACACTGTTGCATTTGATGGATACGAAAATGGAAGCACAAACCTTAGGGAGAGATTGGTTTCTAATACTAACTTAGGGCATATGGTTAATTCGCTCTTAGAAGCTGAACAGAGTTGGAAAAGGTGAAGTAGAACTTGGCCATGAATGAGAAATTGTTGGGTGTGGTGAAATTTCTAAAACACTGTGAAGCTCATGAGGTTGAATCTCAGTTATAGGGCAACTTGAAAAAAGTTGAAAACACAGCTTCAATTTGCGAAAAATTCATCCGCTCAAAGCTACATGGTACTGGTTGCAAACTCTAGTATGTAGCCCCTTAAATTATTTTTGGTAAGACGATTGTCAAAACTGAACTAGAAGATGTTAAACTTGAAATTGATTACTGGAAAATGCTGTCATATGCTATATTTTGAAAGCTGATTATCCTTCCTTTCATGTTGTTAATGGTTTCTTTAGAAGAGTTTAGGGAAAATTTGGCATTGTAAGCTGTTGCTAGTGAAAAATGTAATTGTTATTATTAGATTTACATCTGAAAGTTCTAAAGATGAAGTGCTTCAATCAAGGGTGATTCATTTTGCTGGTAGGCCAATCATTGTTGCACCTTGGGATGGCAACATTGAATTAGCTAAAGATAGAGATAATAGACTCCCAGTTTGGATACAATGTCCTAGTCTTCATCTAAAATATTGGGGATAGAGTACATTGGGAAAAATAGCTAATATAATTGGGTTGCCTATTATGACTGATAAACAAACTATGAATAAAGAAAATGGCAGCTTTCCTCATATACTTGTTGAAGTAGAAGTTAATGGGGGTTTTCTTGACTTTGTATTTTTTGAGAATAAATTGGGTGAAGTTGTTGAACAAAATGTGCTGTTTGAATGGAAACTAGTCTTATGCAATACTTGCAATGGGTTTGGACACGGTAGTGATGTTTGTGGGACAAAAGAAGGGAGAAATGTCTAGGTCCCCAAGTAGTCATGAAACATGGACAATGATGTGAGATAGTAGGTGAGTAAATCATATTCTATCCAAGGTTGTACACATTCAACCATGACTCCTAATCAATTAGAGCAACAATGGCAAACAGTGAGGAGAGCAAGAAGTAAGAGAAACATGCTTAGTTCTTCACCTAAAAATCAAGATAAGGAAAATGCTTAGCTCAGTAGAGATTATGTAGTTGATGTAAAAAATTTGGAAGGTAATATACCTAGCCATGTTAATTGGGAAAAGGCATGTCTACCTAAAAAGTATGGGGGCATTGGAATAAAAAAAATGTGATGTTTGGAATGAGGCAGTAATTGCTAAGTAGATTTGGGACATAGCTTCCAAACCAAATAACCTTAAGGGTGAAATGGATTGATGGAGTGTATTTAAAGGAAGAAGATTTTTGGAATTACACTTGCCTTTTGATGTCAGGTGGTATTAGAAAAAACTCTACATAGTTAAGCTAAAATTTGCTCAAGGGTATGAAAATGGGCAATGAACTATGTCTCACACATGAAGATACACTATAAGCAATGGATACTAGTGGCTTCGGTGTGAGCATGGGAGATTCAGGTATTACACAATAATGTGGTCTAGATATACTGTTCCCAAACATGCTTTTATTATGTGGTTGGCAATTCAGAAAAGATGAATCACAAAGACCAAATTATCTAGCCTTCACATCCCTATGGCGAACTTAAATTGTATTCTATGTGGTGTTGAGGTTGAATATGTTGAATATCTTTATTTTCAATGCCCATGGGTGAGAGAATTGTTAGTAGATGTGTGTAACTGGATAGGAATCACGTGTTCGAAATCAATTTAATATGTGGAGATGATGGTTAACAAAGTAATTTAAAAGATACTTATACTTCATAAACATGTTATATGTGGGGTTTGCAGCTGTGATTTATCATGTATGGAAGGAAAGGAAACTCACATACATAAAAACAAAAGCTCCACAATGCATATTGTTTTGAGAGCTATAAAAACATAGTTACGTGCTATATGCAACATTGTGTAGGGCAAAAATAGGATTTTTTGATGAAAATTGTTGTTACTAACTAGTTCTTTTTGGCCTTTATATAGTTTTAGGGTGGGAATTAGGAGAACTCTTCCTTAAAGTTGGCTCATAATTATATCTCTTTTGGTGTATAGCTGCTCATTGTAAAGTTGTTTCTTCTAGAAGTAATGAAAATTATTGAATTATTATAAAAAAAATATTTTTCACACATATAATCAGGAATCAAACCTAGTTAGGATAATATATTTAAGAAATTCAATTATCTACTAACTGTGTCAATATATTATTAGTCCAGAAAAATCAAAGTATGGAGATTGCCAATGTTGCATATGTGGCACTCATTTTGTTTTAGAACTAGGAGCATTATGAATTTGTACGTGGATTAGCCTTGTAAATATTCTTTTACGATTTTTTTTTGGGTTGGTAATATTCTTTTATCATTTAATTACACGTATTTGCTAGCTTAAAATGCTAATGCACTTATTAGTTTTTTGCAACAAAAATTTGCTCAAAAACATGGTGATAAAAATATAAATGTAAGGAAGATATGGGTGAACAAATAACTTTCGTACTTTTATTGACAAAATAAACAAATTAAATATCATTATAAATAGTAATAAAAATGTAGTTAATATAATTATATACATGTATGTATATTTTGTGTTATAAAAAAAATTTATCTGCTTTCATATGTCAATTGTGAGGCAGGCATTTAGTTTGATTCTTTGATGTTCATTTACTAATTAAATATCAACGGAAGCATTTACCCCGTTATTTTTTTACCAGAATTTTCCCCGTTCTTAATTTCACGAGATCAAGGCTGTCAACGAACAAGGAAAAACTCAGCCCAAAAAAATGGAAAGAAAAGATATATTTCTTTTTTTTTATCAACAGTAACAAAATGTTTAAAAAATATACTACTTCCATTTTAAAATATAAGAAATAAATAATTAAATCATCAAAATTAAAAAAATAATTTAAACATTTTAAATATATATTTTTAATAAAGGTCCCTAATTTATTGTTCTTACACAATTTTTTTTAACTTATGTATCATAATAATAAATCTACTTTAATTAAAAATAAAATTAAAAAAATATCTTAATTTATCAAACAAAAATCATTTATATTTTATATTTTAGAAGAAAACATATTAAAAAATGCTTTGCTAGTCTAAATTATTTGAAAGGGTACAATGAACATAATCATATCGATGTGTGTGTATAAAACTAAAATATTTTGGCACTATAAATTTATTATTCTCTCAAAGTGTTCCGAGGCCTCCACTCTTTGAAATTAAACTGTTTTATCTAGATTATCATAACATTAGAAAATTATAATCTATTTCATTCATAAATTTAATAATAACTACTACAAAATTATGATTGAACAAAATCATATTATTCCCTAAAATATTATGAATAAAATGAAACATGACTCTTTATAAAAAAACAAATGAAACATGACTGGCCACATTATTCCACTTTATATATTTATGATCGCTTGATTCATCCCATCGTAAACTCTCCAAACCATTTTAAATGTCTAAAATATTAAATACTTCCTTTATTTTTAAATATAAAAAACAAATAACTATTATATCAATATCAATAAAAAAGTTTTATTACTCATTCCGTCTCATTTTATGTGTTATTTTAAAATTGTTTACACCTACCAATAAAATCATTAAATAATCTAAATTATAATAAAGTTTGTTAATATTTTATTAAAATATCCTTGAATAAAATGCTAACAAATAACTTATACTTCACTTACCATTATTTTTAATGAAAGGTAAAATAGTAAAAAAGATAATTAATATTTTAATGAAAATGTAAAATGATAGATAAATTAGAACATTTAAAATTATCTAAAATAACAAATAAAGTAAGAAGGAAGGAATAGTTAAACTCCTTAATTATGCGATAAGTTAAATTCTATTTCTAGAAATGGCCATATTAAAAGTATCAAATGGGTGTTATAAATGACTGCAACTTAATTAATTAATGAAAGGCATAAAAGGAACTACATTAATTATTTAACAAATTTTCTTTATCTCTCTTCTATTTTAGAACAAAAGACGAGTTTCAAAATTTTCTTATAAATAGAGATAGAGGGAGTATAATAGTGTTGGGATAGTTTGAAAAACCAAAAGGACAAAGTTCCATATTAAATAGGAACAACAACCCCACAGTTTTTATAAGAATGGAGATGTAATACATGTTAAATGATGCTTTAAAGGAAATAAGGTGGTTTTAAATATTAATTAAATTAATATTTAAATACTTAGCACTTAACACATGATGTGTTTATGAGCATTGGATTAAAATCGATTCAATGGTGTATATCTGGCCTAGTTTTTTATTATTTAAAAAAATCAATTTCATTTTATGTTAATGCATTTTTATCTTCATATCAAAAACCATTTTCGGATTAATTCCAACATTTAGAAATAGATGTTTTTCATTAATCACAAATTAAAATTCTGTTTTATACTCTTATGTTATAAAAGGAGGTAGACCAAAGGCATGAAATATAATATATTGTTAATCATACCAAATTACATCATTTCAGCACATTTTCCTTGAGTTACACATTCATATTCGTACATACTTGATACTCAGGATAGGAAAATAGGTAGTGTAATCCTAATAATGCATGATAGTATAATTTTGTCTTATTATGCATTATTTTTTACCCAGGAAAGATTTTTAAAACCTCTTCTTTTTTATAGGAATCATGGGAGAGCATTGGAGTACGACCCTTTCTGAGATTTGGAGATCAGAGGAGTGAAAATAACTTGTGAAAGGAAAGAAAATGCTTCCGGAGCTCACCACGCCGCGGCTTGAAGGAATGGAGCCGCGGCTTAAAGAAGACAGAGATGAACAAATGGTTAAGCTGGAGCTCATCACGTCGCGGCTACAATATATGAGGCCGCGGCCTCATGACAAGCAGCCAACAAAACAGTACATCTGAAGAATATGAGGCCGCGGCCAGGAATATGTAGCCGCGGCGCGAACCCCTCGTCAGCAAAACGCAAAGCTTCACTCGAACGCAGTATTAGAGGAGGAATTGAAGAGATAGACGCGGGGGGAGCTAGGGCACGAGGGGACACGGAGAACTCATTCTAGGGAGAGCTAGGGCACGAGGGGACATGGAGAACTCATTCTGGGGAGCTTGGGTATGCTGGAATTTGATTCCTTGAAGGAACTTGAAGCTAGGATTTGAAGTTCTGAGCATATTTCAGCATCCATCCTTGATTTTCTAGCATTTACTTCCTCCTCGTTTCACTTTTGTTCAATAATGATATTGATTGAGATATATGTTTTGATGATGTTGTTGAACATGAGTGGCTAGTGTTCCATTTCTAGGATTATTCTGAACTCTTGTATGGATTAAACACTCATTTCTCTATTATAATTGTAATTAATGCAATCTTTAGGTTGATTTAGCTCTACTCTTAATGCTTCTTATTGTTTGACCATCAATAAGAATGTGTAGTTTATTTAAGTTATGCTTGAGAAAGTTAGCTTATATCGAGAACTTGAGTTGGGTCATATGAGAACTTGAATCTTGCTTTATTGAGTGACAAGTTGTGTTAGTGGGGTAGAGATATACTCACTAACCTCATATAGTTACTTAGGATTTGGATTGAATACGAGAGTTTAATTAATTAGTAAGAGATTATCTAATTAATTATACTAACAACTATTTGGAGATTCGAGAGAGCACAAATAATTAAATTGGTATCCTGACTAACATAATCTTGCATTAAGAACAATTGTAAAAAGAGTTTAAGTGGGTGTTCATGAAATACCAGTGGAATGAATAATCCTAGATTTCCCTGAATTATTTAAGTTCTAATTGTCCTTGCTGCTAATTTGATACGCCTGTTATGCATAGTTGAGGTTAGTTGAATAGTGAACTTTTAAATTACTTAGCTCAAATCAATCGGAAATGCGATGTCTAATGTTTGACCACCTTGTGATCTAAGTCCCTGTGGAAACAATACTCACTGATCACTTTACTAGACCTCGGCCCGTACGCTTGCAGTATAGCCTGGTGGTGAACATATATCCTCACTTGTTTTCTCTCTTAAATATTCTTTATTTTCGTTCTGCATGCGGGGAAGATATTTGTAGTTGCTGACTGATCGAGATTCTGCAGGTATACAAGTAGATTGCAATATTAAAAAAAATCTCTTGAGTATTCCAAAGGTCGAACCCAAGGGAGGTTGTAATTTACCCAATTAAATAATTTCAGTCAAGACAAACAATTTGTGAAATGTTAAACAAAGATTAAGTTAAGATAAAAATAATAATAAAAGTAACTATTTAAGTTTAATTTAATCACTGAGAGCGTTAGGGAATTGAGTTTCATCTTCATAGGATAATTAAAGTTACTCTTAACTTGACTTATTCTATAATTATAGTGACAGTTATTTCTAAATTATCTTAATTACCTTTCAATCAATTAGTCTGTATTTAATTAGGTTTTAATTCATTCTCGTGCAACTAAAATTCCTAATTAAACCTTGAAATTATAACTAAAGTTACTATAAACATCTAATTCTATCTCTAGAATTGTTGTTTATGTCTATCTTTCTATGTTTACGTTTGTTCTTCATCTTTCAGTCTATCAAACTTACCCACAGAATGAATTTCATGGTGACCAATCACAAAATTCCCAATGAAGCACTAAAGAGATAAATATAATTAAACATAAATAAATTGAAAGAATTCAATCAGAAATAAAAGTCATAATTCATAATAAGCTATAATCAATCACAGTTAGACTACATCCCTATCCCTAACTGGGAAAATTAGTTACGCATAAATATTGTCCTTAAAATCAAAATAAGAATAAACTTCCAAATCATCAGAACAAAATCTAAAGAAAGAAAAATAGTAGATGAATAAAGTGATTTAGTTTCACTACACCTTCGATCCTCTCAGATTTGCCTTCAAAATGCTCCCTTTAAGCTCTAAAAAATTTGAAATAAGTCTTCTAGGGCTTAGAATAGTGATTTCTTCCTTTTTCTTGTTCTAAAAACTCATATATATATATATATATCCCTTCCGTACAACCTTGTTAATGAATTTTTATATTGCTGCTAAATACTTTCACCCGGCGCCGTATTATCCACTCTTTAATTCAGTCGGCACTGGGTGAATTTAATATTTATTTTCTTCTTCTTCTCACCCGGGGTTGGGTTAAATGCACATGTGGTTGACCCGGCGCCAAGTCAATCGGTGAATTGTTCCCGTCCACGCCTCCTCACCCGGCCATGGGTGAAGATGTTGATTGGAACCGTAGGAACTTTTTTTCTTGTGCTTTCTTGTGTTCTTCTTCCACTCTAAAATCCTCAGTTGTCCTTCAAGTTTTTCTAAGATACAATTATATGTTAAGTTAAATAGAATCATGCAAATTTTATATCAAAACTCAATATTTTAAAAAAAAATAATATCAAATGTGGATTTTTTGTAGATATAAAATAGACATATCACTAACAATTATCTCTAGTGTTTAGGATAAATTCTGGGATGATTCACATAAGCCTAACAATATACCAGTGGGAACGAATAATATCTTAAAAAGGTTGTGTGCTGCCATACTTATCTATGTATTGACAATTCCATTGTGTACTTACTATTTAACAAATTGTTGGTGAAATTTGAAGCTGTTCGTTGAGAAGCAAGTGAGGCTGTTGATCATTTAGCAAAATTAGGATCAACTTCAAGCAGCCCATCCTTTATGTGCTTCATAATACCCCGTCACGCCTTGAAGCTTTGGTTAGCAGAGATTTGTCTAGGATTTGTAAATTTTTTTAATCTTTCGGGTTTTGTCCTCCTCCTTCGTGAAAAAAAAAAAAAGCAGACTTTAATACCATAAATAATAAGTCATGTAAAATTAGAATTGTACTAAGATACTATACTAAAGGAGTACTATTTCTAATAATAATATAAGTTATTTTTAATTGTTCATTAATATTAAAAAAGTTTGTTAAATTTTTTAAATTCATCCTAAATTCATTTTATTTTTTATATTTGCTTTATTCTATCTAAAATACAAGTCCTATTTAACATTTTATGATTAAGAAAGAAAGTTAAACTAATTAAATTTATTAAAAATAATTTTAGAGACAATTTTTTCTTTCATTAATTAACTAAAGACAAAGATAAATTAGGAAAAAAATAATTAATATTTTTAAATTTATGTAAATATGACCTATATTTTAAATGAAAATATTCTAAAAAAAAGCTTATATTTTAAACAGAAGAAAAGATATATTTTTAATAATAAATTTAGTAATTTTCTCCTTCTATAATTAATGAGAAATATTTATAAAAAAATTAAACTATTTAATAGATAACTTATATTTTAAATTATAGAAATTTTTAGGGTTCAGGAGGCAATGTTTATTACATATTCATATTCTTAATATAAAACTTTTTTATATATTTTTGAAACCAACTATCCCAAAATTTGTTTATGATTTGATACCCGAAATAAGGGAATGAAGCATTATTGTCAAAGTCGGATCGGATCGATCGGTTTGACTGATCAGACCGCGAATCGATACTTGGTCCGTTCCGTCAAGTTACATAACCGCCACTATTTAGAATCGGTCAGGAATCGGTAAAATCGGCCTTGAATCAATAGAATCGATTTTGTATTTTTTTTTTAATTTTTTTAAAATATATTTTTTAAGATAAAATAATATTATTTAATAGATAATATTTTTTTTATATTATAATATTATATAAGTATTATTATAATATATAACTATTAAAAATTATATATTTACTTAATAAATAATATAATACTAAATTATTAATTTATTATTTTAATTTTAAAATATAATTATAAATAAATATTAATTTATTTAAATTTAAATATTAAATTATGATATTTATTAATAATTTATTTATAATAAATAATAAATTAATATTATTTAGTTTCACACTAATTAAGTTGTAAAATTTATTTAAATTTATATTATTAAGTATTTTTAAATTTAATGTGCGGTTGGAATGGAGTGAAGAGAATCACGCGAACCTTGAGAGATGGGGAGAAGCAAAATGAGAGGTGCCAGGTGGGAGAAGAGTAAGGGGGAGTGAGAAAGGACAAAAGAATGGGTTCGACACGTGGACGGCGGAACGACATCCGTGCAGATGTCATAATCAAAGGGGATCCTCGGGGAACAAGACATTTTTTTTTTAATTATGGTACGGCGTGTTTGCTCTATTTTGTCGGAGACTGGAGGCTGGGCGCGTCCTTCCTTAAGGCCATGTGTCCCTTTTCCCAACTGCTCACGTGACCTCTCGCTCCTCTATCCATCTAGATCCTGAAGTCAAACCACTAACCAACGACTCCCTTTATCCAAAATAAGAAAAAAATTATATACATTTTCCTTTTTTTTAATTTAAAGTATGCTTCCAAAATTGGCGTCGACGGGTCTCCTTCTGGCGAACCCACTAGACTTCGGTCCAAACTAAAAATCTGAAAATATAATAATAAAAAAAATCCGAAAATGATAATTAAATGATAATATTTTGGAGAAAGAGGAAAATAGAAAATGAAACTGGTAGAAGAGTGTAGAAAGGGGTGGAAGGGGGACACCCGGCGAAAGGGTAGAGGAGATGAAAAAGGAAGGCGTAGGCCACACAGTTTCAGAGTCTTTAATATGGGAGTGATTACTGATTTCACATGACATGCCCTGCGACCCTTACCCTCTTTTTATTATTTGGATTGATTCTGTTTGTACCCTCTCACACTTCGTGTCATATTTTATTCGATCCACTCTCCCCTCTCCATCGTCCTCCACGTTTCCTTCATTCCTTTCCCTTCTCCGTCCCCCCACATTTTTTAAGCTTTTAGTGTGTGTTTGAGTTAAATTATATATAAATGATTATAAGGATAAGTGATTATTCATAATAGATTATAAGAATAAGTGATTATGTTAAAAGTGAATTGTGTTTGGATATTTTTAACCCATAAGTGATTTTGAGAAAAGAAATGTGTTTGGATATTGGGGTTTAAGTGATTATTGGATAGATAATGAGAAGAAAAAGTGAAATAAGTGATTATGAGATATAAGTGATTATCATAAACTGGAAAAACTAGCTTATGAAAATAATTACTTAAATGGCCATAAGTGATTATTTCCATCTGGATTATGTTTGTTTACTAGTTACATAATCACTTTTTCCTACTTCATAATCACTTATAAGCTAAACCAAACACACCATTACTCCTATTATGTACCCACCTCCTTTTCACCAGTTCAGTTCCCCCCTAATTCTATCCTATTTCTAGCAATAAGGACCACATCAATCACTTTTATGCCCAACATGTTCCCATAATTAAGCAAATCTGATTTTCGATATACTTTGCCTTAATTGTCTACTTAACTCATTAAATAGTTTAAATTTAATTTAAATACACCTTATAGTACCATTTATAATATATGAAATGATATTTATCATATATTTTTTTTAAATTTATTTAATTAATTTAAAAAGAGAGACAGTAATTAAATAATGATAATTTTAAAAAAAATATTATAATTTTAAAAAAATTAAAATAGTTAACTAATTTTAATTTTTATTTCTTATTAGTGTGATTTGATTAAAAAAAATTTATATTAAGGATTATAAATAGAAAAAAATATTTTATTTCTTATATGTTGGGTAAAGATGATTTAAATTAAATATATAAGGCATTCTAGATGGAGTAATAAATATAGTATCCAAATGTTGGGGATGAGGAGGAGGAGGGAATTGGATTCCTAATGAGGGGGCAATTTCCATAATTGGGAGGCAGTGTATGATGAAATTGATGATGTTTGTGTTTCGTGAATTAAAATCTCCACAACATAATTAGGATGGATGGATGCAAGTGGGAACAAAAATAATGGAGAGAAGCATTTTGGTAATCCGCCAAAAAGAGAATCACTTTCAACAAATTGGGACAATCTTCTGCAAATGGTCGTCTTTATCCATACACTACTTCCCCTCGCCTCGTGATTTTGACATCTCAGCTTCGATCTCTCCCTTCTATTATGCAACCACTAGTGTTTTTTTTTTTTGTCTCTTCATTATTGTAAATCCTTTACCTCGTATTTTATAACAACTCTTTGACATGGTGAATCTGTGAAAAGGGAATAAATAAACTAGATCTGCGTATTGCTCCTCACACTTGAAAAGCATCGTTCATTCTGGGCACGGGATAAGTATTCTTCTTTCCATGTGATGACATTGGTCAAAAATAAAATACTACTTAATACATAGTAACCGTTAGTAATTTTATATACCAGTCATTCTTGTTTGCGTTTTCTGGTGAGTCTTAATAGATAAACAAAAAGAGGGCGGCGAGTAGAAACGATAAGAACGAGGCGGTGGGAGGGTAAATAACTCGTGTCATGACTCGTGACCGTCCAACTAGTGGATTAGATATAGTCACCAGGTCGGGCGAGCTATAATAATAATAATATAAAACAAATTTAAACCATCGATATTGAATGAATCTGGTAATAACCACGCTTTCATAATTACCACTAGATTTCTTTAAAATTATAATAAATTTTTATTAGAAAAATCAAACTTAAAGCCCTCAATGTAATATCTTTTAATATAAAATTTAGATAAGTTGGACCTCTCAACATATGATTGCTCTTATAGCTCAAAATGCATTTATTAAATATTTACAAATTATGATCCTTATATGAATAAAGGGTTTGAAGCTAGATCTTAAGAGTTATGAGTTGCATATTTACCAATTATATCAATATTTTTATATTAGAATTAGAACATGAAAATTAAAATTCCAATGGGCAGAAAATGAATGAAACAACTTGTAGTCGCATTTTGTGGTGGATGAAAGTGATTTCTTTATATAATTCGATTTTATATTTATTTCTTCCTACCAATATGACATCCAATAATTAATAATTTCGATTATAAACAAGGTAAGAAGTAAAATGTTAACACGTAGTTCACCAAAAAAAAAAAACTTAACTATACCTACACATATTTTTTTGGGGCATCTGTAGGGGTATATTACTTTGGTGATGGTCACTATGAAATTAATATGATCTCAACTTCCCAGGTCCCACCAAGTCAAGTGAGAGTTTCGTATTTGATCAATGTTATTTTATGAACATTGCTTATAATTTACTGACCTCTCTAGACCTCATCAGAAGCTTCGTGAAGCCGCCCTCATGCTATCCCACGCTCCGTACCTATCGCTTCATTTACTCCGCCAAACTCTCTTCTTAATATTGGGGGATAATAAAATAATTGTCCGTGTTTTCCACAGCGATGTCATTATTTTTCAAATATAAATACTGCATTTTTTCCTTGAAAGACTTTTTTTTTGGGTTAGACGTAACATTAATTCTCGTAATTTTTTGTTGTTTGAATGATTTTTGGCTTCTAACTTACCATAAATTTTGGTAAATTGTTTTTCTCGTTGCTAAAAATCACTTGCAAATTTCTGTGCATGGATCAACTACTTTAAAAAATACTACTTCCTCTTATCTTTAATATAAAATTATTTTAATTGAATCATGCAAATTAAGAATTGAAATTAAAACTAATTAATTATTTTGATTTTTTTAAAAATTTTAATATTTTTCTAAAACTACCTTTATTTAATCTCTCTATTTCTCTTTTGATATATCAATTAGGAACATTTTTCTGAAAATATATAATAAATATTACCTCGCATATTGTAAAGGGTCTTATATTTAGAATCAGGACAAAATATCCTATATATAGGACCGGAGGGAGTAGTTTAAAAAATTATCATAACTCAGAACTAGCTAGAAAAATAATACAGCTACCACTTATTATCAGCGTCTTAAAAAATAGAACAGATATTGAATCGTAATAAAAATAATTATAATTTAATGATTTCATTATAAATAGACTAAAAATGATTTTTTAATATATATGCATAAACATAAAAATATAAATTGAAATAAATAAATTTGCAGTAATTAGAATAAGTAACATATGATTATAAATTCATGAAAAATAAGTTGAGTAAAAAACGTAAAATAATATATAGTGTGAAAAGTCTAATTTAAAAAAGTGAAAAATGATTTTCACTGATTTTAATAGTAAAATAAATTAATCTTATGGTGAAGGTCACCCATTGTTTCTAATAGAACCGTATGAATAGGATTCATGGTTCATCTTTCTTATCCAATCCAAGCTTCTCATATATATGCTTATATATATTCTTCGAACTCAATGTAAATTCCATTTTAATGGCTCGTCGAAGGGTCCAATGTAAAAGCGCCCGCGTGCATGATGACTGTACAAAGATTCGACACAATTGTTCAGAAGTGGTGTCTATTGCTCACAGTTTACTTATTTAAAAGGGGTAAAAACGATGAACGACCAATCTAGGGATGCTCGTCCCGTTGTAAGCCAAACAGATACAATATAGTATTTGGCAAGGATAGCACCAAGATAACTAAATCAAGTCTCTGATATGAATGAAATATCAAATACCCGGTCGCTTATTTGTTTTATTATCATAAAGACAAGGAACCCTAACACATTATTGCATGACTACAGGGGCAAGAGTTTTCAAATTTCATTTCTTTTCTTAAATTAAAACACGGTGGCTCCTTGTCTCAGTAGATGGACAGAAAAAAGACACCCCAACAGTGAATCAACAAAACCCAAAAATGGCCGCATCTTATATCAAGTCTCATCACAGTATGCGTTAATTACTTTCCTAGTCCTTCACTGACAAAAACATTCAACAACACTCCTATATATGCAGATCAAACCTCTACCCCATTGTGCCCATCGGCTCCCTTCATAATTTCCCCCACTTCCCGATTAAAACTATGTTCACTTCCATTTTTATTATCATGATTATTATATTATATTATTATTGCCAATATCCCAATTTCTTTTAGTAATTTTTAATTCTAATTCTAATTTTAATTTAATTTCTAAAAGCTTGTGCTGCGTATCATTCGTTCCATCTTCTTCCCGAGACTGGGGGCGTTGCAGAAACAAAAAAACCAATGGATTATAGCTAGGTCATTGTGTTTATATCACGGTTCAATCAATTCTTGCCACGTGGATATAGAGTTCCACGGTACTTCCACTTCATTATGTATCATGCTACGTGGCTCACTAAGACGCCGCCTGTCATCTGTCTTCGTGGTAGCCAAAGAAACCCCTAAATTAACCGCAGTGAATTTTGTAATAGTTCTATCATCTAATTCAACCATGGTTATGTTTGACCTAACCACGGTTAAGCATCACTTCTATGGCAGTTTATAAACGGCTTAACCAGCCCGCTTTTCCTGTGAACATTCAAGACAGTTCTCCTCTATGATGCTCGGAGAGCCTCATCACGCGAATCCGACGGTTCACATACCGCCATGGCCGGTCATCGAAGAACCGATGCCGGAGATGTACTCTTCTTACCCGGTGAGTGGTATCTCTGTTAACTCCGACGCCAATGCCAGCGGCGGCGATTACTCTCCGTACTACTTGCAAGAAGCACTGACGGCACTCCAGCGCTATCTGCCGTCCAACGATGCAGATATCGACTCCGACTCCGAGATTCTTGGTCGTGAGTTGGACGCTCCGGTAGATGCCTATTCCTGCGACCATTTCCGCATGTTCGAGTTCAAGGTGAGGAGGTGCGCACGTGGCCGGTCACACGATTGGACTGAGTGTCCTTATGCTCATCCTGGCGAGAAGGCTCGCCGGAGGGACCCGAGGAAGTATCACTACTCTGGCACTGCGTGTCCCGATTTTCGCAAAGGGAATTGCAAGAAGGGAGATGCATGTGAGTTTGCTCATGGCGTGTTCGAGTGTTGGCTTCACCCGGCCCGCTATCGTACTCAGCCATGCAAGGATGGAACCAGTTGCCGCCGAAGGGTCTGTTTCTTTGCTCACACGCCGGAGCAACTCAGGGTCCTGCCGCAGCAGAGTCCGAGGAGTGCGAACTCCGTGGACTCTTATGATGGTTCTCCTCTGAGGCAGGCGATTGAGTCTTCTTGTGCTAAAACGCTTCCGTTCATGTCGTCACCGGGTTCTATTTCCCCTCCGGCAACCCCTCCGGCGGAATCTCCTCCTATGTCACCGATGACACAGTCTCTGAGTCGCTCCCTGGGTTCGAGCTCCATCAATGAGATGGTGGCTTCTCTGCGTAATTTGCAGCTCGGAAAGGTAAAGTCACTACCCTCTTCTAGAAATATTCCAATGGGGTCACCTCGTTATGGATCTCCTCGTGGATCAGTGCTCCGACCAGGATTCTGTAGCCTCCCTTCAACCCCTACTGAGGCGCCTGGTAGGTCTGGTGTCAGCTATTTCGATCTTTGGGATCAGAGTTGCGAGGAGGAGCCTGTAATGGAGAGGGTGGAATCTGGAAGGGACATAAGGGCGAAGATGTTTGAGAAATTGAGCAAAGAGAACTCTCTGGATCGGTCGGGTCCCAGCACATCGGGTGGAGCTCCGGATGTTGGGTGGGTTTCGGAGCTGGTTAAGTGAAGGAAGTGAGTCTCACGATGATTAGCTCTGATTTTGTTTCTGGTCATCTGCGGCTCCATTTTGGGTTCTTGAGGCCGCCATCTCTGATTCTTCAAGTCAGTGTGTATAGGATGTGAGGAATCAGGGAGAGTAATAGTAAAGATTTATTGTGGAATCAACAAGTTGGAGATGCTATGTAAATAATTAATTCGGAAGGTATGGGTGAAGTTTAGAATATTCTATTTTTGAAGTAGTTTCTGGAAAAATCATGACGACAATGCATTGATTTGGGAGATAAGCTATCTGATGCTTCTCTATAGCTAGTAGATATTGGATTATTACTATGTATTAACTATTGTGTCTTGTTTTCTAATCTGATTATTGTACAAATTTCTGATATATGTAGCAAGGATGCAAACACCTCGCTTTTTATCTAAATCACTCATGTAATGTTATGTTTTGTCGAAATCTCCATGAGCTTCGGTTCTGTTTTGGGCTCGACTGTCAAAGCGTTCTGTTGCTCATCTTTTATGTGTAATATGTGTATGAAATACACTTTTGTCACCGAGAAGGGATTTATTGGCTTGTGATCTTACCGACATGGTATATGTATGTCTTTCGTTCAGGGGTATAGTTGATATCCGCACAAACAATTTTGAAAATACAAGAGAATGTCAGTGTATATATATTTCCCTTTATTACGGGAAGAATTAGGCAAGCATGCCTTTATTTTTGGGAAATTCTTAATTATCAAGATAGTGTATAGAAGGAGATGGAAATGAATGGCAATCCTGCGACTGAGATTTATGGGTCATGTTACCTTCTGGTAAGTTATGATGGAAAATTCCACATGTTTTGTGACTACGCATTTGGAGTCGCTGGCCTTCCTCATCCTCTATCATGCTTGCCCCTTATGCTGCGGAGAAATTATAACTTGTTTGGCTTATTCCTATTTTTGTCAGACAGGCGAAGGATTTCCCCCGCTGATGTAACAGTAGGATCTCCCCCTTGGTATTGGCATAATGGTATTAATGCTCTTGTGAAACTCCTCCGTGTGACTCGTGAATATCAAGCATTCAAGCCTCCTGTCTTGTTATTTCCCTTTGTTGCCATGGATGCTAACAGATTGAGATTTACACAAATTCTGGTGAACAAGTCACATGGGTTTGAAGATTGAGTGAACCAAAAAAGCAACGAGGGATTAAATAAATTTCCCGGTGGGTCATTATCATGGTACGTGACCTTGATATGGACAGGATCGTGTTGGAAGGTTTCAAAATTAAGATTACACATCTCATGTTTACCCAAAAAAAAAAAAAGATTACACATCTTAGGGGGCAGAGACAATTACCCTTTCCTAATGCAAAGGTTAGGGAGACAAATGAAATGACATGAATGGCTCATCTAGTTCAGTTGGGGTTCAGTACTTTTCTTTTTTAATAATATTGTAGTTGATAACTTCATATTATTATGTCTTGTTAAGGGATCTTCTGGAGAAGCAGTCTTCTAAGGGAGGAGGGTCTGTGGCCGTTCTTGATCTTTGAGGAAGTAAACAAGATCCGAAGGGATTTTTTTTTAATTTCCTGCGGGTAACCGAGCATTGCTCGCTGAAAAGTCAAATGGGGCTTGCGTCAGAAATGGACTATACTTGAATTAGACTTTGCTCCTTGAATTGAGCTTGCAAATTTGGGTCCTGATCCCCTTCCTAATTTTCCCTAGTTTTTGTTACTAGTCATTTTCTTAGAACCCAGTGCTAATCTCCATCAGACAATTGTTCCCGTTGCACGTAAGAAAATGTGTGCTGCACATGTGAAGTTTGAAATTGATCCTATCAAAGACTATTTGCGATCAATATTTCATTATCAGATTGACCAGTTATTTTTCAGTTTATTATTGGTATGAAGCGCTCACAATTTATCGATTTGTAAAATTACATTATTATCCCAAGTTCCAAGCATTGAATTAAATTAAGGTATATAACATTTCATTCTGTCCAAAATATAAGAAATTTTTTAAAATATTTTTTTATCTATAATATAAGATTTTATGTAATATTTAATAATAATTTTTTTTATCCCTATTTATTGATGACTAGTCTCATAATTTGTAATAAAAAAGAGTGAAAATAATTTTAATTATTGATAATTAATTAATATGGATAAAAATAGGATGTTGAGTTTTTTTTTAGAAATTTAAAAGTATAACTACTTTTTTTTAATATGCATGAGATAGTTAAAAATTTTTTATATTTTGAAGCGGAGAGAGTATTTTTTTGTTTCATTTAAGAGCCATATGCGTGATGCTCATTTTTTTTTTAGAAGCAGAAAAATTATGTTAGTTTAAGTTTTATTTTTAATAATAACCATTTTAAATTCTAACTAACCATTTTGAATTACATTTGGTCCCATTCAAGGAAGCTCTTCTAAAATCTTTTTCTATATTTATATGATTTTGCAATAAATTTAATATTTTTTATTTTTTCAATAAAAATTATTATTTTTAAACTGGTAATTTTATTTTTATTTATATTTTATTTTAAAATAAAAAAATTACAAAAACACTTTATTTGGTCCAAAATATAAGTCATATTTATTTTGGTTCAAAATATAAGTCTAATTTGATAATTTTCAGAACATTAAATGTTCGTTTTCTTATTTTATCTTTATTTATAATTAAATGTATGAGAGATAATAGACTTTGAATGTGATGTATTAAATAGGGTACTATTAAAAATAATGTATTTTTTGACAGATTTAATGGATAAAATTATTTTTCTTGATTACTATATAACTAGTTAAACATGACTTGTATTTTGGAATGGAGTAAAATTTAAAAGTTTAAATTTCATTTTAAGAAATTCAGGTGATAAAAAGTGTAGCAGACTTTCAAATGGCCATTACATATTCTTGGAAATTTTCCTTTTTCTTTTTTTACCACGATGCCAAAGGTAACAATTGAGACAATCTACACCTTAAAAATTGGATTTTATTTCTAACTTTTGAAATCTTGATATTCATTTATTGCCTTTTTTTGTTTGGGTGATTTAATGCACTACGCAAAAGTCTTCATATCTCAATCCAGGCACAGAATTGCATCGTTGCAAGTAGTGAAATGGACAAATGATCTTTATTGTTTTACTTAAATTTCCAATAACGAGGATCTGTCTAGATAATGCGTGAGCAAGAGCAATTCATGCACTATGTATTTTTTTTGGACTTATAGGTGGTGAAATAGACCAACGATTTTTATTTTTGACTCTTTTGTCCAATAATAGGCATCCGTCTTGATAGTTGATAGTTGATAATGTGTTACAGGGAGAGTTCATGCATTTTCTTTTTTATAAAAAAATTGACACAGAATAGAAAGAGAATTATATAAAAAAAAATTAGAGTGGTTCCATGCATTTGCACAGATTCAAAATGGGTTACAATATTCATAACTTATCAACATTGTGATCTCCTATCATTTTTATATTTTATACTATTATATTGACTTTTAAGTAAATTATTTTCTGTGTTTCTCAAAGATGTTATAATTCTACACCTTTTTATCAATAAAAAATGACACATACCCTCTTAAGAAAATTCCCTAATCAAATATATTTTATTTAGCCAACGACTTGTTTTGAATGAGCTACTTCATCTAATTACTGTAAGATGACTCTCGGCTCGTGTTCACATGGAGTTCAAGGTATATTACAGTATTTGAAGTTTATGAGTACATTTTATGAATAGTGCGGTGTTTATTTTTATAAATTTTATATAATACATAGAGGATTATAAATCGGAGACCTTCTAAGGACTTGTAAGACCAGCAGAACAAAGACCAAAGATACTGCATAGCAGATCTCAACTCATTTCAATAGCAAAATTAAATTTCTGACAAGCTTATTTATAATATCACTTCCAAGCTTCTAAGCCTTGTATTGTTTCAATGTTTGAATAAAATTACCTCTCTTTCTCCATCTCTAATTACTTCATCTTTTAAGCTCAAAACTCAGTTTGAACCAATTTGGTCCAATTAATGATCAGGGCAGACTAGATCATAGCGGGCGGGGCCAAATTTAAAAAAAACAAAAAGAGAAAGAGACTCTTTATAGGAGATTATTAATGACAAGTTTTTGTGCAGATTTTGAGAAAGATCAGATCCTTGCGAAAGTTTTGATAGAAAGTTTCCAAAATAAGATTTCATGAGTGAAAAGGGTGTGATTGATAATTTTCAAATACTTTCTTCCATTCATATTATAAAATATTTTATTCACAATTTTTTGATTCAAAATAGAGAATATTGGATATTTTTCTTCTCATTTTACTCATATCTTTAATATTTCATCTCTCATCATTTATAGACTTATAATGATAATAGAATAAGTTATTTATTGAGGGTAAAATAGGAAATATGGATACTTTTTACATTGATTTCAGTTAAAAAAATAATTTTCTTAATATACGTGTAATTGATATAAAATACTCCATCTTTAATATAAGACCCTTTTAACCGAATCACGTGGATTAAGAATTAGAATTAAAACTAATTAACTACCTCGATTTCTCCAAAAATTCTAATATTTTTTTAAAACTACTCTTTTTTAATTTCTTTCTCTTTCTCTTTAAATACATTAAATAGGGATATTTTAAAAAATGTATAATAAATACTAATTCATATATTATAAAGAGTCTTATATTTAGGATCAAAACAAAAAATCATATATATAAGATTGAAAAAAATATGTTATAATACAAAGAAGAGAAAATATTGCACAGCGATAAGTGGGATAGATGACATGTAAATTGTAATGCATTGGTTGGGTCACTCAAGTGGAGTACTCCATTTGCATACCGACGCCGAGTTTGAGTTTGCTGGCAACTAACAACTCGAGTCGCGATCCTCGAGGTGGGTTGTAATCGTGTGTGGGTGCACATATGGTAAGTGAATTGAACTCAGCGTAACAACCAATGGGTAACCATGGAGTACATTGATTTGGTTTTAACGGATAAGATTGATTTTCATTGCTATTCACGGGCATTTTACATAATTAATTATTATGTTGTGTCCAGTGGATGTATATACACGAGTTTTCAATTCACGGGCATTAGATATATAATAAGAAAATAACATGGTATTTTTTGTATACATTAAGATGATTTATATCCTAGTCATTATTTATATTTCATTCTATTGTTACTATCTGAGTTAGTATCGAGTGGTTCAAAACACCCCCATTTAAATATATATACTCTTTAAAATATATACACAGCACTAAAACAAGGCCACAAGAGACAAGATGATGGAAGATGCTGGGGCTTGGAGATAAGACGGGGATGGAATTGACTAAAAGTAACAACATCGCAAAAGCAGACGCAGGGATGTGCCATATAACATAATAAATATATTTTCTCCGTTGTTAAATATAAGTAGTGGTTGAAAGTATATATTTCATGGGCCAAGATATAAGTGATGTCTAGGACATTAAAAACCTTTTTTTTTTCCAAATATATCCCTCATTAATCATGTTCAAGGATAATGATAATTGAAAAGATACAACATTAAATTGGCCATAAATTTGCAATCAAGATTATGACAAAATTAAAGAGTGTAACAACTTTTTTTCTTAATATAAGAGAGATAGTTAAAAATGCTTACATGTAAAACTGGAGGGAGTATAAGTCCAGGTTCATCGAAAATTAAACTCCTCTGGACGTTATCGCTATGGACAGGGTCACTCCAAAAAGATCAAGCCACTTTCTTGTGCTTTGAAATGCCATCCATGATGATGCCATACGGAAATTGTATATTCTATCTCAATATTCTTGCCCTTTGTTTCATATTTTTGTTGTGCATGGTGTTTTAGAGAGTCCTATTCCGGTTTTCCGGCTTTCTTTATTGTTTGATAATAATTTTTATTTTGGGGGACTGAACTAGACCCAGAAGATGAGAACTTAAAAGAGCTTTATACTCCTTGGGCCTTTTGTTGCCATATCATGTTTCTGGGCCTTGATTAAGCCCAATGGAGATGGTTTGTGCTTGGTTTTGCAGCCCGTTCAAGGTCAAGGCACCTAGGGACCGTTTGGTTCATTTTCTAGGTATCCATGGAGTGGAAATGCAGATTCTATTTCTATATTTGGACTGTTTGGTTGGACATGGGAATAGAAATCTGGACTCCCATGAGAATGAAGATTACTAAAGATTTGAGAGTTAACTTTCCTACCTTGAACCCTGACTTTGTTTATTCCTACCACTAGGAATGGAGACCAAATGACAGAAATGACCTTAATTATGAAATATTATTCTTAAAATACCCTTCACAGATTATGTACCCCATTTTCTCTTGAAAATTTTTCATTAATTCATACAAGTTATTTAGTGTAATTTTTCTATATGATTTTTTTCTCTAAAAATATTTAATTTAAAAAATTTAGAATAAAAAATAATAAGAATTGAAATATACGTAAGTTTCCCTTTTATTTTTTATATTACAATTTATATTTAGATATTTTTTATTTAATAAAAATAAAAATATGTAAAAGCTTAAAATATGAGGTTATTGTCTGAAAAAAAAAGATGTCACCCGTTTGTAACTAAAAAATATATATAAAAAAAAGTTACGTTACAAACACAATATTGGAGTAATTGATGTTGGGCTAAATTTTTACTTAGGTGTAATTATGACTTTTTGCACATTATTTACATCTCATTCCATCATTTTCTTATGTCCAACCAAACAAATTTAAGCTGTTATCTATGTTTTTCCTAGGATGAACCAAATAAAATTTTGGCTTACAAAATTTCATTCCATTCCATTCCCAACTATTCCATTCCAATTCATTCCTAATAATTCTACGAACCAAATGGGCCCCTAGTTTTATTTCATCTCCCTTCCATGGCCGAATCGGTGCGAAGAATAACTAGTTATCATATGTTGAATGGGGAATTTAATCCACGGCAAAAAAAATGTTAGAATATTTAATTTAAATTATATTTTTGTTCCAACAATATTTTTAATGAACATAGATATTTTGGAATTTTATATCTTTTAGTTTATATTTAAATATTTGAATAAAAATTTTTAATTCCTATAATTAAATAATAATTTGTGCGATAGAGAAGTTAATAGGTGAGAGAACTTTTTTTTTTCCTGAACAATTGAGAGAACTTATACTCATGAATGTATCATAAATTATAGTCGTCGTTGAAGTACTGTAAAGCAAACTTTTTCTTCAAGTTAATTTGTGTATCAATTAAGATTAGATAATTTTTAGAAGATTTTGAAAAAGCACTTTTATATTAACATAATTTAATTAAGACACAAAACTTTCCTTGATTTGATTTCTTTTCACTTGCCCACTCCAACTATCCACCTTCTCTTCACTTCTCATTTTGGGCTCGTTTAATTAAGTTTCGAAGATACAGGTTTGATATTTTATAAAAATATTATTGAAATATTAAGTTATAAAAATAGCAAAAAGACAATCTTGCCCTTTAATCCTCCATTAGGTTACGTTTCTTATTAGTTCCATTGTTTGATCAATTCAATATAAAATACAAAATCTGCAGTTCAAGTGAAAAATTACAGCAAACAATATGATTTATATTAAACTCCATACATTACATGAGAAAGTGTTTATAGTTTATTTTATTTGTGGAGGGTATTTTAGTTTTTCTTATCAATTTTTTTATTTCAATCTTTAACCAAACAACAATTGTAAATCTTTTTCCAAGCATGCTACCTTAAAATAAATCGTTTCATTTATCTTCCTTTCACATTTTTTCTTTTAATTTCTACCATTACACTGAAAGAACTTTTAATCAGCATGGGAATCATTCATAACTATTATAGGTGATCAATTCATAATGTAAATCATTTTATGGTCCTATTTTTGGTATCTGTGAGAAGTATTAGTTAGAAGGGATGAAACTTTAAAGTGTAGAAGAAAATGAGATTGAAGAAAAGGTTATGCACGAGTCTTCAAGGTGTGAGCAATACTTTTCTTTAAGTTTAATTCGCCCCCACCAATTTCTAAATCTTGGGTATAACTTGGGTTAGTGACAAATTTCCTGTAGAATACAATAAAGACCTTTGAGTAGGTGTTATACTTTCAAAACTCAAGTCTAGACAACAATGACTTTTACAAAGTGATAATTTACTTTTTATCCTTTGTGCACTATAAATAAAGGCAAGTGAGTTTTTATATGTTGAAACAAGTGTGGATGAATAAAATTGGAATCATATAGAATGATGGAAGATTGTGGACTATTTATAGGGAATGAGAAGATACCTTTTGAAGCAATATGACTCTTTCAATAAAAAGACACACACATTAATCAATATATGTACATTATAATGATTCATAAATTTAGGTAAAAGTCACTTCTTTTTATATTTCATGAATCTTGTGATTTTTCATGAATCATCTCAAGAGTTATCATTAATTCATAAATTTTTTGAGAGACACATTTTTATTTTGAAAATTTTCTCACAGTATTTTTTTCACTAGACTATTAAGTTCTTTAATTTTTTGGTCAGCCTCTTAAATTATTAATTTAATGAATCAGAATTAACATATATAGTAACCAATTTCCAAACAAGGCCTTGGAATAGTGCTCATAGAACGTATATATTTATAATATTTGATTTGAATTTTTTTTCTCGATTGACATTTAAATTTAAAATTTTAATTTAAAAGAACCTAGTCCAACATTGGGCCCATAGGTACTAGCATCCAGCCAGCGATAGTACACCCTCAAACTTCGCGTGTTCAAGTCTTCGTCTATTTATTTTGTCAGAAATCAACTCCCTCGTTCCTCTGCCGTTGAACCATCGTAATTTTTTATATCCGAGTCTTTCTTTCCCAAATATACAATCACTACTTATGATTTCTTCTTTAAAAGCAAATCTCCTACTTCATTGAACTCTTGTTCTGATTATAGTTTCCACCTTGTCATGTTGCTGATTCGTCAAGGAACAAAGAATCACGGAGTCTTTTTTTCTTTTCAACATTAAACGTGAAAAAAATTGCTTAGCTTAAAGATGACAGTAACGAGAAACAGATTATTTTTCCACCTAAAGAAATGGGAACGCTGCCTTATATGGGCTCCATGGTACTCACGTTCACATGGGTGATGGATGACATTTGAAACAACTGCAAGAATACATACATTCATACATACATACATACTTACATATATATATATATATATAATATAAGAACTTGTTTGAACGCTCTCAGTGTATTGACTGGTTCTTTCTTTTTCCTTGTTTCGTCTCCAGTGGGAAAGAATTACTGAACAGGTAAAAAGAAAACCATAAGAAAAGCGTTTTTGTCAGTCAGTCAGTCAGACGAAGTCAAGTTTTCTCCCTATTAACGTTTTATAAACCACATGTCTCTCAGTCCCTGATCTCTCTCTGTGTCTGGTTATTACATTCAGTTCAGTCAGACGCTATGGGAAGAGCTCCCTGTTGTGACAAAGCTAACGTGAAAAGAGGACCATGGTCTCCTGAAGAAGATGCCACCCTCAAGAACTACCTCCAGAAACATGGCACTGCTGGTAATTGGATCGCTCTCCCCCAAAAAGCTGGTACTTAACTAATCATCACGTCTCTCTTCATAACCCCCTGTGATCTCTCTTTTGATATTGTCTTTTCACTAGCTACTCGTTGTTCAACTTTTTCGATATACAGGTCTTAAGCGCTGTGGGAAGAGCTGTCGTCTGAGATGGCTCAACTATCTCAGGCCTCATATAAGGCGTGGAGGTTTCACTGACGACGAAGACAAAATTATCTGCACTCTCTATGCTACCCTCGGAAGCAGGCAAGTCCATGCGCCATTCTAACCAACATTTACTTTCTTGCTGCAGTTTCTGTTTCTTCCTACAATTGCTTTCCTCCGTGAATTCTGTTTCTTTTGTCATCAGGTGGTCTCTTATAGCTGCTCAATTGCCGGGAAGAACGGACAACGATGTCAAAAACCACTGGAACACAAAGTTGAAGAAGAAGTTTTTTGCAGGAAACGAATGTTATGGCAGCATCAGCAACATGAGCGACGGTACTAATTATGTACCGTTCTCATCTTTTTCCCCTCAAACACCTCAAGCTGATGCCTTAGTGCTCGATCATAAGGACTCAGACTGTTTTGAATCTTGTGCTGTGGAGTTGGAGCAAAATACAGCTCCAATTGAAGTATCAAAGCCTAAGAAATTGGAAGTTTCTCATGTTTGCAGCAGCGGGATCAGTGGAAGTTGTACTGCACCTTATTCTGAAGAGGATTCATCTTCTTCAGCTTGCTTGGCCGAAAAGAACGATCATATCAAATGGTATGGATTTAAGAACGATGATCAATATGAAGAAAATATGCCTGATGACTTTGGATATGACGATCTCTTCAATGGCTTTGCTTCCGATGACCAAAGCCTCATCAACGAATGCTTCCCAAATTCATAGCCAGATTAGGGAAAAAAGAAAGACTAGGAAGAACTGTAGAAATGAAAATGGGGATGCATTTAGCTTAGTTACTCGATCAATGTTGCATAAACTGGTGGTGTTACCAACATTATTGAATGTGAATTCCAAAGATAATGATCAGAAAAAGAGTTTTGCAGCTTGCAAGTACATTTTAGTCACGAGTTCTACTTCTACTGTTCTTTATAATGTTTGTGAAATTCAAACACTTCAGTCTCATTTGTGCTAAGTATTAGTTTGTTTATATAACAGTGTGGGGTACTCATGCCCATGAATGTAAACGCAGTAGGCAATCTTTGTTGGCTTCTTTCGAGCCATTGGTGTTGAATGTTTCTTTGGTTTGAGCGAATTGGAAAAAGTTGTCCATCATATGCTCCTCACTCGAAAACTATTATAAATTAAATTTTTACATTCACGAATTTATATTTTCGAGAAACAATAATAATCCTACTCCATTTTTAGCGCATACTAAAACAATATACGGGTCACTTCTTACTGCACATTTTGTTTCAGGCACCATTAAAATAGCACCAAGAGTGTTCTCTTCACGTACGTATTGTACTTTAATCATATCCTAAATGAAAGCATGACCCAGCGAAAGATGTGTGCCATGCAGGAGCGTATGAATTGTGATCACTGGAGAGAACGCTCATTGAGTTTTAATTAACTGCTATATTTCAGTGAAAGGTCACGAAAAAATGCAATTAAAACCTATGCCAGTTGTGTCAGTTTTGACAGCTATTGCAGAAGGTACTTGGATCCATGTTTCACAGAAACATTTAGGACTTGGGATAGTTAATTAATTTCTGATATGTTTTCCAATTACATATAAAATGTTAAAGTTTGTTTTGAAGAAATCTCTATATATGTGGTACTCTTTTTCCACGAGAATGACGAGATGTGTTAAGATAAGCCCACCAATTTTCGCCGTAGTAGCGTAAGAGGATTCCCTTGGGTTTGCTTTTATTTAAGCTTGTCGCCATATATGCCTGAAGATTGGTAATGATCGGATCTCCAATTTACGCTATCCATGGATAGGATCACTGTTTGTGACTTTGTGTAATTATCATGGTATAAAAAATAAGATTGGACTAGTCGGTTTGATTGAAAACTAGTGCCTTGTTCGGTTCGTATAAGTGAAAAGTTGGTGGAGTTTAGAACTAATGAGAATTGGTTAAAAACCGGTAAAAGTGGTCATGAACTCGAAAAAATCGGTTGTAAATCGGTCCAATTTTGTTTAATTTTTATTTTAATTTAAAGATGAAATAATATTATTTTTAGTATTAAATAGTATTATTTTGTATATAAATTTATTTTCTATCATTATTATAATATTGTATAAGTATTATTATGATATAAAATTATTAATAATAATAAATTTACTTAAATAATATAATAATAGATAATTAATTAACTATTTTGTATTCAAAATGTGATTATGGATAAATAATAACTTATTTAGATTTTAATATTAAATCATGAATCTTATTAATAATAATTTTTTTATTTTATATATAATATATAACATATAAAATAAAAAATATATTAATTTTATTAATACCAGTTTGATTACACTTTAACTCCGGTTAAATCATTGAATTTTGAATCAATATCTCAACTTATTTAATCACTGACCCAATTTTTAATATGCTGTAATTATAGCCCTGGATTTGTTTTCATCAGCAATTTATTTGACAGTTAACCTCTTTTGTCTACTTTTGATCCTTAATTTACTTTTTGAGTGATAGCGGAAAAGTTTTTTTTAATAAACATGCAAAAAAAAAAAGACTTTCTTCTTCAAAGTAAAAATTCAAATATCATTTTCCTCCTAAAAAATAAATAAACGGCTCACCAATTGATGTTATGTCAAGTATTTCTTTCTCATAAAACTTAAAAAAAAACTATTTAGAATAAAAAAATTAGAATAAGTAGAAATTGATAACAACCCAATCAAGTTATAGAAATTACTCGAAAAATCAAGATAGCAAAGTTAGTTCTGTATAGTCTACTCCATCTAGACGCCAATGCATCAAATTTCAAAGACATAGTGCTTGCAGAGGCAGCACCACTTTTTTGACATATATAATAACGATTGAAACATTATCAAAAACCACCAATTAGTCAATTTGATTGATAATTTAGATCCACAAAGTCAAACTAATAATCTCTAGGGTTTAGAACATGAATGTAGAATGTAAACAAAATAAGGGTTGATTATATGATAATAGCTTTGATTTAGATTAGTCTTAGCACCCAATTAAAGTATATACTTCCAGTTAATCAGATGTCTCATGAGTGGAGTGCTGGCCCAATCTTTAAACGTAGGTCTCCAAAGTCAAGGCGTTAATAAAGTCCTGGGTCACTTCTCCATCCTGAAAGTGAAGGAAAAGGACAATTGGATTGGGAAGATTCAACCTGAAATCTCCCTAGTCAAAACCCTACATGACTATCAAGTGTTTTCCGTAGAAACGATAAAGTATTTCATTTGAATTACTTGTCATATTCCATGAAGTGGAATTCATCTTTAAGTACTTAAACTACATTGAAAAGTTTCTGGGAAGTAATGTTGTAACATTCAACATCTCTCTGAAAGTTTGATCAAACGTGTACACAATGCGCGCGGGGTGAATTTAACATTGATATCAGGTTATATTCTGTCTTAAAATTGATTAGTATGAAATGGAGTTGCCTTTCAGATATTTAAATCCTAATCAACTAGTTAAACGCAAACAACTAGACGTACAGCATTACTGAAATAATGGAGTCTGTGGCCATTTACAACAATATTACTTATTGACCAATAATATACAAGTCTTGCAATTATACCTGACCAGTGACTGGGTTTATGAGTGTGATTTCTCGAAGGGATATGGCATTTCAAGGGTTGCTCACAGTCCATTATTATTCGTCTTACATTTTTATTAGAACTAGATATTCAATCCTGCGTGCCATGTATGGGATAGATAAGAATTTGATAAGATAGTCTAATAAATGCTCGTATTCAAAACAAAAGGAGGGTAGCTTTAAAAAAACAAGGGAAACGAATAAATAAAAGTTGAAACAACATGCAAGAAGTCCAATCAAACAAACCCGTACTATTTATTGGCTTAGAATTAGAAATAGTACTTCTCTGAGGGGAGGGTTACACTATTTACTGCATGTAAATAGTGTGGGGATTGACTGATTCAATTGACCCTTCAATAAATACGGCAATTTATTATAGATTTTATATTTTATATCTGATTGATGTATTTGTACAATTGAACCAAATACATCCAATAGTTTGAATATATACACTTATGTTCACAATCTTGGAAAAGGATAGGTGATAGATTCATCATCCAAGGAATATGTTTCAGACAAACTATGCAACTCCCTGTAGATCTGCACTGGTACAATATACGTTTCACTCTGACTAGGCAACTGTGTTTCCAGACACTTTTTTGGCTCAGATAACACACAATTCATGTTAGGCCTATGAATGGAGGTTGATGCAGTGCATGCCATTGCAGCTTCTAAAGCTTTCCACACAGAACATGCGTTGTATCTACCTTGCAGCCTTGGATCTACAATTTACTCAAATCTCCTCTTCGAAGCTCAGGTCTTACCCACCCAAGACTGTGAATTGATTCCTTTCCTTTTAATACAGCTGGTTGACCTGTAATTAGCTCCAACAGAACAATTCCAAAGCTATAGATATCACTTTTCTCATTCTACTTCCTTGATTTGTAATATCTGAACAAATAAACAACAACAAACTTGTTGGTGTCAACTAGTAAATCCGTTAGAGAATTAAAGTGATCACAGAGGTTGAAGATTGAAGACTTCCACCGGGTCAAGGTAGCCTTTGGTACACATAACACCAGATTCTGCATTTTCCCTGATCATTTGCATCGATGGAGGGTCCTGCATCTCTGGTGTCATTCTTAAACACCTTGAAGAGGCCAAAATCTGCTATTTTAGCTTTCAACTTTTCACTAAGAAGAATGTTGGCTGTCTTCACATCTCTATGTATTATAGCTGGCATCCATGGTGTAAATACTCCAATCCTACAAGTCAAAACACATCATTCTCATCAAATACTATAGGTACAAGAAGGGCACTATTGGCTTTCTCTACAGTGAAGATATATTATATATATACACGAATACTCACCCTGTGCAGCATCAATTGCTATCTGAAGTCTCCTTCCCCAAGTCAAGTTACGTGAATTTCTCTCTGCAACAACCATAGTATGGTCTTTTCATATGTGATGCCATAAATTTATAGCTTAGAAGCAAAGACAAAAGGTAGTAGGTGTGCCTGAAAGATAATTTTTGAGGTTGCCATTTGCCATGCGCTCATATATGAGTGCCATCTTGTTAGCATCATCGCAATATCCAATGAAAGAAACCAAGTTCCTGTGATGGACTGTCATCAAAAGCTCAGCCTGCAAGCCAGGATGCTTTTCTGTTGATGGCTCTGTCTTGCGTTAAAAAACACTTCCATTATCTAGAAAGTTATGTTTAAATCAGTGACACAAAAAATTACTGGTTACCTCAGTCTGAAATTCCCTTGGCCCCTGAGATGATGATGGAGAAAGCATCTTTACTGCAACTTGGTTCCCATCTTTCATCTGACCACGGTATATAGTCCCAAATCCCCCCTTCCCAATCACCATTTTAAAGTTGTTGGTGATGTCCACTACCTCTGCATAACTGTATTGCCACTTCTTTGATGCCACAAGTGTTCCTTCTTTGTTGGAGTTGCTCGACTCCTTATCTTTGGTTCAAATGGATACAAAATGAGACTCTATGCAGAGACTTACATTGCTTATGCTTCATAAAATTATCAGTCTTTTAAAGCCAGAATCACACTGCTTATGTTTTGTTATGCCAAATTTTATCTTAAAAGTCAGATACTGGGAGTTATCATTGTGTCAAAGAAAGCAGTACCTGGGATGTGCATTTCTTCTAAGCTTGCAGATGATCATAAAAGCAATCAGTAAAACTAGAAGTGATGATATTGTAGTAACTATGGGAACAAATATATTCATCCCGAGCCACAGATTCTGAGCATCCGCACTGAAAATGGAGAAAACAAGGCAATCAGTGTCAGATTACATTTGCATGTCTAAACTGATTTTGATGACATCTCTTTGTAGGTTGAGATGCTTCGTACCTACAGTCTCACTCTTCCTTCAATAGTTCTTGTTAGTTTCAGGACAAATAAAATAAAGTAAACTTCCTTAGGTCTTAAATAGCAAGGCATACCTGACCTCAGTATAAGCAAGGAGAAATAATAAAAGAAAGTAAACTTCTTTAGGTCTTTGATAGCAAGGCATACCTCAGTGTAAGCAATCCTGCCCTAGATTTTTTTAGAAGAGTTGTAGGGACAAAACCTGATAGCTGGTTGCCTTTAAAATTCCTACAAATAATTTATTTTTCCTTCATCACCTAGCTATATAAGAGCTATGCGCCCATATCTCCAAAGTATTAGGACTTACAGAAATTTAAGGGATCTCATTTCTGCTAGAAACTTCGGAGTTGAGCCAGATAGGCTATTGTTTGATAAATCCCTGAGGTAAAAAAGTTCTTTCTGTGATATTATTTACAATGGGAAAAACTGTCCTATGTCAGAGGCATAATGGTAAGATAATCAAGGTTCGTTAAATGTGTACTTACAGTGATTCCAGTGACGAGGTTGGAGAGGGCAGAAGCTATCACCCCACCCAAACTGCTTGAGCTCAGATTCCTATCAAAATAAATTTCTCTCTTATAATATTAGAATCAAACAGAGGCAACGCCTTTTTATGCAATCAGAATTCTCAGAATGGAGGAACATAAAGAATGTGCAGGGAGTACTCACAGAGATACAATTCGTGGAGGAAGTGAATTGCTATAGTTGCATGTTAAACCTTTCCAAGTGTAGTTCTTTGGTTCACACGGATCAACCACCCAGTTTCTTTGAATTCCATATGCTTCTTTGATATCTACTATTGCATTTACTGTGTTTCTAGTTCAAGAGTCAGTGGCAGGTCATATAACATTTGCTTTTGCAACTGAAATTTCAGGCCAACAGAAACAAATCATACCATCTTTGTCAAGTGTTGGAAATGCATCCGTGAGTCTTACTTCATAAATCTCAACTGCATTGAGGATAGGTGGAAGGGTTGAATCTTCAGTTCTATGAAGAGAAATTCGATGTTCATGTCCCATCAAGGGTCTCAAATTCGATACTGTGGCTGCAACTAAGTACCTAGGGACTAAGGGTCCAAACAATGAATATCCATTCCAGAATATACTGAATTTCCGAAGTTGATTCATCTTGAGCTGCTTTACTTCAGCAAAATGCAAGTAGACATAGAATTTTGAATTTGGATCATTTGGGGTCCAAGAGAATTCCAAAGGAGCACTAATGATAGAAACTAATGATAGAGATCAAGGAGGCACGTCAAAAATTCTCAAGCGCTACCCACATGATCATTCTCAAGGAAATTCTAGATCTTTTTTTTTTCTTAAATAATTTTGTTTATTTATTTATTTATTTTTATTTCATTGGTTTCCAATTTGTATTTCCTTGGGACCAAAGTTATTAGTTAGATTTATATTAGAAGAAATAAAATCTATTAGATATCTTGTAAGAGATTTTTTAGATTTGAATTCAAAAGATTATAGGATTAGACATCAATTTTATTATTTTTCTTTGAATTTTCGTTTATATTATTAGG
This sequence comes from Adenanthera pavonina, assembly GCA_026686845.1. Taxonomy (NCBI): domain Eukaryota; kingdom Viridiplantae; phylum Streptophyta; class Magnoliopsida; order Fabales; family Fabaceae; genus Adenanthera; species Adenanthera pavonina. The sequence goes on along the minus strand of JAIVEN010000023.1, from coordinate 19,280,674 downwards.
ATTTTTTATAATTAGATATATTTTTTGGATTTTCTAGATCTATTAGGATTATTTGGGTCCAGTTATTTTAGAATTAGGGTTTTTCTTGTTTTGCTTATATAAAGGTCTCTATGTAATGCATTTTCTTCAGAAAATGGTGGAATAATATTATTGTGAGTTTTTCAGTAAGGATTTACTGAGTTATTTCTTTTCTCTCTCCCTTATTTTCTATCTCTCTCTGGCGTCGTTATAGTTAAGGATCTAGAGACGAGTTCCTCTAGAACTCTGTATTTTTTGGGTGCTTGAGACAGGTTCTCATTGTGTCCATATCAGTTGGCATCGGAGCTTTGGTTCCGAAATTCAGGTTTATCATTTCTTTGTGTTTTGTATTCTTGCATCTTCTTTAGTTCTTTTCTTGTATCCATCTTCATCTTCTTTGTTTTCCACCATCTTGTGTCCTCTTCATGTTTGTGAAGTTATTAAAAAAAAATTCGTGCAAAAAAAAAAGAGCACATTGAAAAAAAAAGTGTTGGAAAAAAAGTTATTTAAAAAAAATATTAGTGCTTTTATCTTTAAATATATGACGAAACAAAAGCATATATGGAGGTTAAAGTAAAATAAGCGCATCTAAATTAATTCTAAGGTGGTAAAGATTTGAGGACAATTCTTTTCGAGGAAAGGGGGAATGATAGAGATCAAGAAGACACGTCAAAAATTCTCAAGATCCCTTTCAAGAAAATTCTAGATCTTTTTTTTTTCTTAAATAATTTTATTTATTTATTTATTTATTTTTATTTCGTTGGTTTCCAATTTGTATTTCCTTGATACCAAAGTTATTAGTTAGATTTACATTAGAAGAAATAAAATCTATTAGATATCTTGTAAGAGATTTTTTAGATTTGAATTCAAGAGATTATAGGATTAGACATCAATTTTATTATTTTTCTTTGAATTTTCATTTATATTATTAGGATTTTTATAATTAGATATATCTTTTAGATTTTCTAGATCTATTAGGATTATTTGGGTCCAGTTATTTTAGAATTAGGGTTTTTCTTGTTTTGCTTATATAAAGGTCTCTATGTAATGCATTTTCTTCAGAAAATGGTGGAATAATATTATTGTGAGTTTTTCAGTAAGGATTTACTGAGTTATTTCTTTTCTCTCTCCCTTATTTTCTATCTCTCTCTGGCGTCATTATAGTTAAGGATCTAGAGACGAGTTCCTCTAGAACTCTGTATTTTTTGGGTGCTTGAGACAGGTTCTCATTGTGTCCATATCAGTTGGCATCGGAGCTTTGGTTCCGAAATTCAGGTTTATCATTTCTTTGTGTTTTGTATTCTTGCATCTTCTTTAGTTCTTTTCTTGTATCCATCTTCATCTTCTTTGTTTTCCACCATCTTGTGTCCTCTTCATGTTTGTGAAGTTATTAAAAAAAAATTCGTGCAAAAAAAAAAGAGCACATTGAAAAAAAAAGTGTTGGAAAAAAAGTTATTTAAAAAAAATATTAGTGCTTTTATCTTTAAATATATGACGAAACAAAAGCATATATGGAGGTTGAAGTAAAATAAGCGCATCTAAATTAATTCTAAGGTGGTAAAGATTTGAGGACAATTCTTTTCGAGGAAAGGGGGAATGATAGAGATCAAGAAGACACGTCAAAAATTCTCAAGATCCCTTTCAAGAAAATTCTAGATCTTTTTTTTTTTCTTAAATAATTTTATTTATTTATTTATTTATTTTTATTTCGTTGGTTTCCAATTTGTATTTCCTTGATACCAAAGTTATTAGTTAGATTTACATTAGAAGAAATAAAATCTATTAGATATCTTGTAAGAGATTTTTTAGATTTGAATTCAAGAGATTATAGGATTAGACATCAATTTTATTATTTTTCTTTGAATTTTCATTTATATTATTAGGATTTTTATAATTAGATATATCTTTTAGATTTTCTAGATCTATTAGGATTATTTGGGTCCAGTTATTTTAGAATTAGGGTTTTTCTTGTTTTGCTTATATAAAGGCCTCTATGTAATGCATTTTCTTCAGAAAATGGTGGAATAATATTATTGTGAGTTTTTCAGTAAGGATTTACTGAGTTATTTCTTTTCTCTCTCCCTTATTTTCTATCTCTCTCTGGCGTCGTTATAGTTAAGGATCTAGAGACGAGTTCCTCTAGAACTCTGTATTTTTTGGGTGCTTGAGACAGGTTCTCATTGTGTCCATATCAGTTGGCATCGGAGCTTTGGTTCCGAAATTCAGGTTTATCATTTCTTTGTGTTTTGTATTCTTGCATCTTCTTTAGTTCTTTTCTTGTATCCATCTTCATCTTCTTTGTTTTCCACCATCTTGTGTCCTCTTCATGTTTGTGAAGTTATTAAAAAAAAATTCGTGCAAAAAAAAAAGAGCACATTGAAAAAAAAAGTGTTGGAAAAAAAGTTATTTAAAAAAAATATTAGTGCTTTTATCTTTAAATATATGACGAAACAAAAGCATATATGGAGGTTGAAGTAAAATAAGCGCATCTAAATTAATTCTAAGGTGGTAAAGATTTGAGGACAATTCTTTTCGAGGAAAGGGGGAATGATAGAGATCAAGAAGACACGTCAAAAATTCTCAAGATCCCTTTCAAGAAAATTCTAGATCTTTTTTTTTTTCTTAAATAATTTTATTTATTTATTTATTTATTTTTATTTCGTTGGTTTCCAATTTGTATTTCCTTGATACCAAAGTTATTAGTTAGATTTACATTAGAAGAAATAAAATCTATTAGATATCTTGTAAGAGATTTTTTAGATTTGAATTCAAGAGATTATAGGATTAGACATCAATTTTATTATTTTTCTTTGAATTTTCATTTATATTATTAGGATTTTTATAATTAGATATATCTTTTAGATTTTCTAGATCTATTAGGATTATTTGGGTCCAGTTATTTTAGAATTAGGGTTTTTCTTGTTTTGCTTATATAAAGGTCTCTATGTAATGCATTTTCTTCAGAAAATGGTGGAATAATATTATTGTGAGTTTTTCAGTAAGGATTTACTGAGTTATTTCTTTTCTCTCTCCCTTATTTTCTATCTCTCTCTGGCGTCGTTATAGTTAAGGATCTAGAGACGAGTTCCTCTAGAACTCTGTATTTTTTGGGTGCTTGAGACAGGTTCTCATTGTGTCCATATCAGTTGGCATCGGAGCTTTGGTTCCGAAATTCAGGTTTATCATTTCTTTGTGTTTTGTATTCTTGCATCTTCTTTAGTTCTTTTCTTGTATCCATCTTCATCTTCTTTGTTTTCCACCATCTTGTGTCCTCTTCATGTTTGTGAAGTTATTAAAAAAAAATTCGTGCAAAAAAAAAAGAGCACATTGAAAAAAAAAGTGTTGGAAAAAAAGTTATTTAAAAAAAATATTAGTGCTTTTATCTTTAAATATATGACGAAACAAAAGCATATATGGAGGTTGAAGTAAAATAAGCGCATCTAAATTAATTCTAAGGTGGTAAAGATTTGAGGACAATTCTTTTCGAGGAAAGGGGGAATGATAGAGATCAAGAAGACACGTCAAAAATTCTCAAGATCCCTTTCAAGAAAATTCTAGATCTTTTTTTTTTTCTTAAATAATTTTATTTATTTATTTATTTATTTTTATTTCGTTGGTTTCCAATTTGTATTTCCTTGATACCAAAGTTATTAGTTAGATTTACATTAGAAGAAATAAAATCTATTAGATATCTTGTAAGAGATTTTTTAGATTTGAATTCAAGAGATTATAGGATTAGACATCAATTTTATTATTTTTCTTTGAATTTTCATTTATATTATTAGGATTTTTATAATTAGATATATCTTTTAGATTTTCTAGATCTATTAGGATTATTTGGGTCCAGTTATTTTAGAATTAGGGTTTTTCTTGTTTTGCTTATATAAAGGTCTCTATGTAATGCATTTTCTTCAGAAAATGGTGGAATAATATTATTGTGAGTTTTTCAGTAAGGATTTACTGAGTTATTTCTTTTCTCTCTCCCTTATTTTCTATCTCTCTCTGGCGTCGTTATAGTTAAGGATCTAGAGACGAGTTCCTCTAGAACTCTGTATTTTTTGGGTGCTTGAGACAGGTTCTCATTGTGTCCATATCAGTTGGCATCGGAGCTTTGGTTCCGAAATTCAGGTTTATCATTTCTTTGTGTTTTGTATTCTTGCATCTTCTTTAGTTCTTTTCTTGTATCCATCTTCATCTTCTTTGTTTTCCACCATCTTGTGTCCTCTTCATGTTTGTGAAGTTATTAAAAAAAAATTCGTGCAAAAAAAAAAGAGCACATTGAAAAAAAAAGTGTTGGAAAAAAAGTTATTTAAAAAAAATATTAGTGCTTTTATCTTTAAATATATGACGAAACAAAAGCATATATGGAGGTTGAAGTAAAATAAGCGCATCTAAATTAATTCTAAGGTGGTAAAGATTTGAGGACAATTCTTTTCGAGGAAAGGGGGAATGATAGAGATCAAGAAGACACGTCAAAAATTCTCAAGATCCCTTTCAAGAAAATTCTAGATCTTTTTTTTTTTCTTAAATAATTTTATTTATTTATTTATTTATTTTTATTTCGTTGGTTTCCAATTTGTATTTCCTTGATACCAAAGTTATTAGTTAGATTTACATTAGAAGAAATAAAATCTATTAGATATCTTGTAAGAGATTTTTTAGATTTGAATTCAAGAGATTATAGGATTAGACATCAATTTTATTATTTTTCTTTGAATTTTCATTTATATTATTAGGATTTTTATAATTAGATATATCTTTTAGATTTTCTAGATCTATTAGGATTATTTGGGTCCAGTTATTTTAGAATTAGGGTTTTTCTTGTTTTGCTTATATAAAGGTCTCTATGTAATGCATTTTCTTCAGAAAATGGTGGAATAATATTATTGTGAGTTTTTCAATAAGGATTTACTGAGTTATTTCTTTTCTCTCTCCCTTATTTTCTATCTCTCTCTGGCGTCGTTATAGTTAAGGATCTAGAGACGAGTTCCTCTAGAACTCTGTATTTTTTGGGTGCTTGAGACAGGTTCTCATTGTGTCCATATCAGTTGGCATCGGAGCTTTGGTTCCGAAATTCAGGTTTATCATTTCTTTGTGTTTTGTATTCTTGCATCTTCTTTAGTTCTTTTCTTGTATCCATCTTCATCTTCTTTGTTTTCCACCATCTTGTGTCCTCTTCATGTTTGTGAAGTTATTAAAAAAAAATTCGTGCAAAAAAAAAAGAGCACATTGAAAAAAAAAGTGTTGGAAAAAAAGTTATTTAAAAAAAATATTAGTGCTTTTATCTTTAAATATATGACGAAACAAAAGCATATATGGAGGTTGAAGTAAAATAAGCGCATCTAAATTAATTCTAAGGTGGTAAAGATTTGAGGACAATTCTTTTCGAGGAAAGGGGGAATGATAGAGATCAAGAAGACACGTCAAAAATTCTCAAGATCCCTTTCAAGAAAATTCTAGATCTTTTTTTTTTTCTTAAATAATTTTATTTATTTATTTATTTATTTTTATTTCGTTGGTTTCCAATTTGTATTTCCTTGATACCAAAGTTATTAGTTAGATTTACATTAGAAGAAATAAAATCTATTAGATATCTTGTAAGAGATTTTTTAGATTTGAATTCAAGAGATTATAGGATTAGACATCAATTTTATTATTTTTCTTTGAATTTTCATTTATATTATTAGGATTTTTATAATTAGATATATCTTTTAGATTTTCTAGATCTATTAGGATTATTTGGGTCCAGTTATTTTAGAATTAGGGTTTTTCTTGTTTTGCTTATATAAAGGCCTCTATGTAATGCATTTTCTTCAGAAAATGGTGGAATAATATTATTGTGAGTTTTTCAGTAAGGATTTACTGAGTTATTTCTTTTCTCTCTCCCTTATTTTCTATCTCTCTCTGGCGTCGTTATAGTTAAGGATCTAGAGACGAGTTCCTCTAGAACTCTGTATTTTTTGGGTGCTTGAGACAGGTTCTCATTGTGTCCATATCAGTTGGCATCGGAGCTTTGGTTCCGAAATTCAGGTTTATCATTTCTTTGTGTTTTGTATTCTTGCATCTTCTTTAGTTCTTTTCTTGTATCCATCTTCATCTTCTTTGTTTTCCACCATCTTGTGTCCTCTTCATGTTTGTGAAGTTATTAAAAAAAAATTCGTGCAAAAAAAAAAGAGCACATTGAAAAAAAAAGTGTTGGAAAAAAAGTTATTTAAAAAAAATATTAGTGCTTTTATCTTTAAATATATGACGAAACAAAAGCATATATGGAGGTTGAAGTAAAATAAGCGCATCTAAATTAATTCTAAGGTGGTAAAGATTTGAGGACAATTCTTTTCGAGGAAAGGGGGAATGATAGAGATCAAGAAGACACGTCAAAAATTCTCAAGATCCCTTTCAAGAAAATTCTAGATCTTTTTTTTTTCTTAAATAATTTTATTTATTTATTTATTTATTTTTATTTCGTTGGTTTCCAATTTGTATTTCCTTGATACCAAAGTTATTAGTTAGATTTACATTAGAAGAAATAAAATCTATTAGATATCTTGTAAGAGATTTTTTAGATTTGAATTCAAGAGATTATAGGATTAGACATCAATTTTATTATTTTTCTTTGAATTTTCATTTATATTATTAGGATTTTTATAATTAGATATATCTTTTAGATTTTCTAGATCTATTAGGATTATTTGGGTCCAGTTATTTTAGAATTAGGGTTTTTCTTGTTTTGCTTATATAAAGGTCTCTATGTAATGCATTTTCTTCAGAAAATGGTGGAATAATATTATTGTGAGTTTTTCAGTAAGGATTTACTGAGTTATTTCTTTTCTCTCTCCCTTATTTTCTATTTCTCTCTCCTTTTTCTCATTTGACCAACCATAAGAAGTGATCAACCTTGTAGGCGTCGTTATAATTAGGGATCTAGAGACAAGTTACTTTAGGGTTTTAATAGATCATTTTCTAAATCTTTTGAATCAAATTCTTCCGCTACTCTGTATTTTTTGGGTGCTTGAGATAAGTTCTCATTGTGTCCATATCAACTAACATTCTTAGGTCTTGCAGCAGTTCTCATGACTTCAAGTGGTGCTCTATAGCCATTGTTATTGCCATTTATGGCATAAGAAGTGCTGACAGAATCCCAGGAAGATGAACCATATGGGTACCAAATTCTGTCATATATATCATCTTGAAATCTACCACTACCATTAATTGCTCCAATGTCCCATCTTTTGACAAGTAACAGTGAAGCAGATGCACCAAACTCAATATTACAAATAGAACTATTGAGTGGTCTTAGTTCTAACGCTGAGATGAAAGGAGTTCCCAGTCCCTTGTTCACTAGACAAACATTCGTTACTTCTGATTCTGTCATGCTGATAATTTCTAGTATGATTTGCTCTGAAGCATTTTTGAAACTCACTGAGGTCTGAAAGTGGCAGTGGTAGATTGGGATTGTTGGGGTATGAGTATTCTGAGGATATGTTTTTATTAACCCCTGTTTGTATGTAGGCTCCATCTGTGTTGTACTTTATTTGATCGGTATCATCTGCGTATTAAAAAATCTCTGGACCTCCACAATCAATACTTACGAAGCCTGAACACAGTCAAATCAAATTAGCCTCAGAAAAACAAGGTTTTGGATTGTTTGATGCGAATACAAAAACTCCAATACGAGAAATGCAGGGCTGTATTATTACAGGGAAGGCTAACCTATCTGTTGCTGTCCATGAACTAAAACAGTAAGAACAACATGAAGGATCATCAGCAAGGAGATGAATCTGATCGACATTGTCATCTCTGAACAAAAAATAGCCTTGGCTGGTTTATTAAGACTTCATATCATTAAGTGCTACCACTATGCCAAAATAGAATAAAATAAAAGACTTTTCAAATTTTAGTTGTCAGGTTGGATGTCTTGCTGGTTTGAGCAGCCCCAGTCCCAGAAAGATATGGTAATATAATAAGATCGTTTATCATTATTAAATGTGAATAGTAAAGTGTTCATAGATGAAGAGGATTTACTTTAATTACCACAAAATGATAAAAATAGTGAAATCAGCAAAGCTCGAGAATAGAAAGAAGGGAAGTCAACTTGCACTGGTTGGTGCAGAATCACCTACCTCGAGATTCCACACGTTAATTATCTAAAAAAAATTATTAATGCACTTTACAATATTAATATTATGAATTATATTTTGAGTTAAAATTTTTTTTCAAAACATTACTTATATTATAAATCAGAGGAAGTATATCATATTTGATATGATGGAGTTTCTTTATATTTGAATGAAGATAGAATGGTAAGTCAAGTCAAACCCATTTATTCCTTTGGTCTTATTTATAAGAAAAAAAAGCTACTTCACACATATTAAGAAAAGTAGTTTTAGTTAATTAAAGTTAATTAAATTGTTTTATATTTTAAATTTTTTTTAAAATTATCCTTACTTAGTTTAATACTAATTTGAATAACTAATATATTTAATTTCTCTTACATACTTAATGAAGCATATTTTTTTAAAAAGAAAAATTTAATGTATAATTAATTCATTTTTTTTTCTTATATTTAAGATCACTTGAAAGAAAGAAATTTTTTAATATAAATAAGGCTGGAAGTAATATTTATTTTTTCATATAAATAAGGCCGGAAGTAATATTTACTAATTCTTTCCTTTTCCAAGCAATGAAAGAGTGGTTGGGTTGGGTTTTGAATCTGTAACGTGGATGCCATAACCTATACCAGTCTTCTTCTTATTGTTTTATTCATGCATTCACTAATCTTTTGATTTTTTTATAAAATAATAAATGAGGTTGTAGTTATGTGCTTGGCTCCATAGGCCATTAATTAGACCCCAACAAGTGATCACAATGAGGTCAGGTGCCATTCTGATTAATTATGAGCAACAAATTGTTTTTCTTCTCCATTCTTTTAATTTTAAGTTTACTCGGTGTATATAAATAAAGAGTTTTTTATACTGATAATCCGGATGTGTATATCAGTTTGAAACTAAAACTAGTTGTTTAGCAAGTTGGGATATTATAGTAATCCACCATTTTTTTTTAATGAAATTATTGGAGAGGGCTGCACACAAATACAGTCTTCGTTTTGTTTGATTAATAGCTGCAATCAAAATAATCAAATAATATTCTTTTTGAACGTCATTTTCACGGGAATATGCATCACAATTCACATGATCAAAGAAGCTTTCAAGCAGAAACTACTTTGAAATTCTATCTGTATGTAGGTATTTGAGTCTAGTAGAGTTGAAGGCCAAAATAATCATGCTTTTCGCCATAGTTTTTCCCTTGACGCCTACAGGATTCAAATCAAATCACACACATTGTAGTCAAGAATGTTGTTATAGTACTTTCAAACAAGCCGCTGACAAAATTTTTAGCCATTTTGGGGGAATAAAATGTGAAATCTTCGTATGATGCAACGCATAATGCTGGCTGTCCTATCCTTATAGTACAAAAATATATAAATTAAATAAATTAACAATAAAAAAAATCAATAAACTATAAATTGATACTAAATACATAGAGTAGATTGTAATAATGCGTGGGATTTACATTAAAGAGAGAAGAGTTCAAACTCGATGAATTTGATGACCTCAGTTTCAGTAATTGGAATGATATAAAAGATTATTCAGATTGAGAGATAGAGTGAAGTTGTTGCATGATGTGTGTGTGTGTGTGTGTGTGTGTGTGTGAATGAGAATGGCCAATTTTTAAAACTCTAATCAACACTGGACTATTGTTAGTCGACTTGCTCATTGGATGGCAGTGCAGGGTCACAAAGGGTATGATCCCACCTGGGACAGAGCATGCTCCGCCATCCCCTCTGGCTTAACTGATTCAGAATCAAATCAATGTATTTCCCAGTTGGCCAAAAGAAAAATACCGACTTGGGTTAAATTCTTAAAGTACAACCTGAAAACCTTCAATCCACCATCATTTAATTAAGTAATTCGAAAGTTAGAAGATGCTTTTTAATTGTGAAAGTTGTGTTGTGTGATGGTTGAAATAAAATATCACATCCCTCAGCAATGATAACCAAAAAAAAATTGGACGAAATCTAAATCTTAAACAAAATAATAGTAGTTCAAAAGAGTAGGAAAATTGCCGGCCAAAGAAAACAGAAAAATTGCAATTTTCATTTTAAAAAAAAAATTCTCAATAAGATCTTAAATGAAGTAATTGTTCAACAGTGTTGTCTTGAACAAGCCTATTAGTTGATTACCAAAAACAAATGCCTATTAGTTGGCCAAAAGGCCCAAAGGGGAAAAAAAAAAGCTAGTATTAAGTGGCCGAAAAAAAGAACACGCCTACTTTTCCCGCCAAAGGGGAATTGGCTGACCGGACTCTTCCCAAGTCGCAACATTCCTCCTCCACCGCCAATTGGTTGTTCGCTGCTCCCTTAACACCGTCGCGATGGTAACTTTATTTCTCTCTCTCTCTCTCAATCGGAAATTTCACTTGTTATTTTCGTTATCGGATCTCATAATCTTTAGTAATCTCGATCTGTAGTTCTCTCTCACTGATTCTATCATTTCTCAGTAACTTCTTTCTTTGGTTGAATTTGATGGTTTCTGGCTACTGAGTGAATGACCGCATAAAAAATGTGAAATCAGTGGGGAATTTACTTGGTCCAAGTGTTTAATCTGGAACGCCCTTTTTAATATTTGTTCCTATTCATTTCGTCGTTGAAAATCTAAATTCCATCTAACAGGAGTTGAGCAAAAGTCCCGGACTAACCACAAAACAAAAGGGAATAATTGTATTTTGGAACACCGAATCATTTCCTGTCTGGCATGGGAAAATGGTTGTTTTACGATTGTAATCGAGAGCTCTCTCCATGTTTGAGAAAATGACGCTTTCTTCTTGCAAGTTGTTTGTTTTTTCTCTAATGACTGATAGATTTTTTGTCAATTTGTTTGCCTTGCGATGGATTGATGTGTTTTACTTATGCTGCAGTCGAAGAAAAGAGGTCTTTCATTGGAAGAGAAGCGTGAGAAGATGCTCCAAATCTTTTACGAGTCACAAGACTTTTTCCTGGTTAGTTTTAGTGTATAACAAGACTATGTAGTGTAGAAGTTAGGGTCAGAGACATCTTGTACTAGCTGCTACTAATATTTTATTCAAGGAATCTTATGCTTACACCAAGAAGAATATTGCTTTTCTGAAACATTCCTCACTTCAGTGATCAACATACAGGCTTCCTTCGAGTTTTGTTAAAGAAGCTGTCAGTATATGCTTTCGTTCCCCAGAAATAAGAATAACTATCTTACTTTATCAATTAACTTTATCTTGTCGTTCGTTAATATGTTGTTCGTTTCCTGTGAAATTTTCTAGTTGCTAGTTTCATTTCCTTCACTACTACCATTCTTTTTATTATCAACTGAATAATGCATTTTCTTTTTTGGGTAATTTTCAGCTTAAGGAGCTTGAGAAGTTAGGTCCCAAGAAAGGTGTCATCACTCAGTCTGTGAAGGATGTTGTCCAAAGTTTAGTGGACGATGACCTTGTTTCAAAAGATAAGATAGGAACTTCTGTAAGTTAAAATCTACAAGTAGAGGCTAAAAGGAATAATGTTCATTCGTGCACCCACCCGCTTCTTCCAGTCCTTTGTCTTATATAATCTGGGCCATGAGATCCTTGTCCCACCCATACCCCTTGACGAGGGGAAATTGTGAATTGTCTATGGCATTAGGAAATATTACTTTCGCTGATTACTTTGAGATGATTGATCTTAAACTTTTGCCTGTCAGATATACTTTTGGAGTCTTCCTAGCTGTGCAGGAAATCAGGTGAAGCTCTGATGACAAAGCGAAATTCTGCTATTTTACCATTTTTGGTTGATAACTTGGTCAGCACTCTCCTGATTATTTGGCAGTAACTTGATTACAACATTAATAAAATTTTATATAGCTTAGGAATGTTTACCACAAACTTGAATCTGAACTAAAAAGCAACAAGAAGCGGTACATAGAACTTGCTGACCAATGTGAGGCACTAAAGAAAGGTCGAGAGGAATCTGTGAGTTCTGATTCCCCTTACTAGAGTATCATTTGCATTTTGCTCTACTTCTCGTATATCAATTGTATCTTCCCCAGGATGAACGAGAGGATGCCTTAGCAGATCTAAAAGCCATTGAGCTGAAGCATAATGAGTTGAAGGTTGGTTTGTGGTTTATTTCTTCACACAACTTTAAGTATGATGATAATTTACTGAACTTCATGAACACAGTCAAATAATATTTAATGTTTTCAGGAAGAGTTGGGAAAGTATGCAGACAATGATCCAGCTGCTGTTGAAGCAATGAGTTAAGAGTAGTTCATTTGGTGCTTTAATTGTAAAACTTTAAAAGTTAATCTTTATAATTTGTGATGGTTTTCATGTCGAGTCACTTGATGATTTTATATTGATGTTGGCAGAGGAAGCAATTGAAGTTGCCCATGCAGCAGCCAACAGATGGACAGGTTCTGTTTTATATGCTTTTTTATTTCGATGAATTGGGTTTACTAGGGGAGGAAGTGAGGGACTGGTTTCACGAAATGTCACATGTGCTGCATAGAACCCCTAAATCATAATGTCTGAAAAATATGTGCAGATAACATTTTCACCCTGAGGCAATGGTGTTCAAACAACTTCCCCCAGGCCAAGGAGCAGCTCGAAAACATGTATAAGGAGGTCAGTTTTTTATGCTTCAGTATGCGAAGCTTGATGCTTAAAAGCCTCCGTTAAATTGTTACCCTATGACCCTATGCAATGGATTTCTTTTGGCTGTCAAATAGTTACCTGAATGGGATGATAATATAGCCTGGCAACTTTAACAGACTTTCCACAATCAATATCCTGATGCACTTCGCAGCTAAAGCACAGGCTTCCTTGAGGCCAGTTAGGTTGTTTATACACGGCTCTCTTTTTCTCTTATGTCTTGCACCTTACATCTTAATGCAGATTGGGATAACTGATGATTTTGACTATTTGGAGTTAGCACCTCTTCCACTCAGGGTTGTTGGTGATTTGGAAAGTAAAGCTGACTGATTATTTCATATGGCATCTTCAAACAAAAAGCAGTGGCATGTTATTTGGTTTGGCCCACTCCCCTATCTTGATCAAAGTCTCAAGGACAGCGAAATCAGCTAAAAATTCCAAAGGTTTTAAGAAGGTCTAGGATTTACTTGAAATGTTTATTATGCTTAGCTAGATAGTATATACTATTTTTTTTTGGCCTCATTTTGTGGCCACTGCTTTCACATAGGTTGATGTGCTTCCTTTTCGTAGGATGGGGGTATTCGCTTGTGTGAATGTGTTGGCGCTTTTTTCTTTGTTTTATTTAGAGGAAAAAAATTACATGTTTTAAAGCCTGATGTATGAGTTGGGTTTTAAATCCAATAGCACCTAGAACTTCCGAGTTTTCTATTCGTTTGATCCTCTGTTCATGATATTTAGTTAATTACCACAGGCATCCATTTCTGAAGTCTATTAAAACATGGCAAAGTCTATGAACCGAAATTTTTCTTTGAAAGATGACAGTGCCATACTGCCCTGCCAAAATATCCTCATTTCGTTTGAGCGATCTAGATATATCTTGAGATTATATTATTATTATTTATTTTCCGCTTTCTCTAAGTTGGAGAACTGTATTTTGTTCCAAATTTCTATCGTAATATTATATTACTCCCTTTCAAAATATAAAAATTAAATAACTAAATTATTAAAACTAAGAAAACAGACATACTAAATATATTACAAAGAATTTTTTTTTCTTCACAAATATCTTCATTTAATGTTTTTTCTTAACTTTTTTTAACTTTTACCTTATAATAATAAGTTTATTATAATTAAGGTAAGATTGGAAAAATGCATTAATTTATCAAATAAAAGTTATTTGTCTCTTATATTTTAAAATAAAATATATTTAAAAATGTATCTACATTTTAAAGCGGATGGAATATTATTTATCTTTTGCTTTATTATCTTCATCATCTTTAGTTACATTTTGACTACCATGATGAAACTAGGCTGCCAATATGATGCACCGTCTCATTTGTGGTTTAATTATTTGACATTTTCTTTGCTTGCGAATCGGTTTTTCTGACTTAGCCACATGGCTGTTGGTTAACTTTCAAGCACCCAAAACTTGGCCGCATCTCATTGTCTCTTCCTAATTTCGTCCATGATGACTCTGTCATTCCTGCATGAGGTGCACTGCTTGGCGAATGATGCCAACATAATACGACCAAGTTTATGACAATGAGTCATGACACATCGTTACCTTTTTTAGGGCTTGGGGCTTAATTTAATAGATTTTATAGGTGATTCCTTCAAATATATGTAGATCAATTCATTACAAGTGCTAAAAAAAAAAAAAAAGGGAAAATGACGATTAAGATTAAAAGCTTGAATTAAACACAGTAAAAGATATTACAGTTTTTTCAATTGTAAATACAGAATAAAGTAGTCGTAAATTCTCGATATTTAGTAGTAAAAAAAACTGTAAGATTTTTTTACTATATTTAATTCAAACTTTTGGTCCTTAATCGTAATTTCCAAAAAAAAAAAGATCTATTCATTATAAAAGATGTAAAAACAATAAATATTGGGCCAACAATAGAGGTGTACACAGGTAGGATTAAACCGGACTTCACCCCAGAGAGTTGCCCGGTCCGTGCACACTCGAGATAAATCGAGCAAGGTACCGGGCCGGCTTGGTACCAAATGATTTTTTAAAATATTAAAAATAAAATAAAAAACTAATTTTATGTATTAACAAAAAAATTTAATTATTAATGTAAAAATAGATTTCCTTAAAAAATAATGTTAGGAAAGAAATTAATTTTTTAAAAATTATAAATATTTACAACTATACTTTATTTTCATATAATATTAAATTGAAAAATCAATTTAACGTTTTAAATAAAATTAAAATATCAAAATCTTAAAAAAAAATTCATAATAATCAAATAATAAATGTATTATATAAAATATATAAAAAAATCTTATAAAATTAATTAATATATATAAAATAATAGAATTTTTTTAAAAAAAATATATAAATATCACAGGTAAGGCTGGACAAACCGAAGCTAGCATGAAGTCTGACCCGGTTCAAATTATGGCCCTGCCCGATTGACCTGATAGGATCAGATTGAATCAGGCCAACCAGTCCACGGGTTTACATATACCGTCCTAGCCAATAATATTATATAGAGTATAATGAAAGGAATAAAATAATGAACTCTGTTTATGTATGACATATCCTCCCTTTTTTTTTCCTCTTCAATTCCAATATTTCAACCAATATGACATTTAATATCAATATTATCAATATTAATATGAAATATGTAATAAATTGCTATATTAAAAAAATATAAATAATAAGATTTATTTCTCCTGCTTCTTACTATGTATGCTTAGATATTAAAATAATAATATTACTTGAGGGGATTCAAGGGAAAATTCCACATAACCACCATGGAAGGAAAATATTTTTAAAAAATTCCTCAAATTTGTGAAATTCTTAATACGTTCTAAAATAGTGATTTGAAAAAAAAAGACACTTTTGCCCTTGTGTGAATCAATTGAAAGTTGTGTAGGTCAGTTGAAAATCTCTATGGATCAGTTGGAAATGAATTATTATCGATTGTTTAAGAGAAATGTTATCCCTAACTCACAGATATTTCCAAGTGATCCACCTATATTTCTAAATGAATTACACAATTTTCAAGTGATTTACATAAGGATAAAAGTGTTGTCTCCCTATTTATTTTTTCCCATATCAAAACCTTGGAACCTATTAAAAATTTTACGAGTAGGAAAGTTTTTTTGGAAATATCTTCCTTTGGTGAAACCTAAGTGGAATTTTCCAATGATTCAATAATAATAATAATAATAATAATCAATACCTTCATTTTTTATTTATCTAAATTTTGAAAAGCATTAAAAATATCGACTTTTTTTTTTTCAAATGGCAAGTTGCCAATCGCTTCTGAAGTACTTTAATCTGATGTCGTGGATGAGTTGTATCCGTGGTCCCACGCCACGGCATGCAGACCAAGCCAACGGTCGCCGTCCAAGGTAACGGCACAATCGTGTTTTGAAGTTGAAGGGGAAGAAAAGGTTTAAAATTTCATGGCTCAACCGAATCCATTGTCTACATTGGAATTGGAGCACTTAATAATTATTCAAATTTCAATCCTTCAACCGAATCAATTGTCCATACATACCTGTGCTGTACGGTACAAACTCCAAGGACAAGGTCTCCTTCTGCCTGAACTGTGTAACGTGGGGACAATCTCATCGCTCCATCTGTCATCAATCACCGCCCACTGATGTGATGGGTCCTACCCCTTGGCATGATATTGTTGCTTCTCTTTTTCTTGCTCTCTCCTCTCTTTGTTCCCAGCCAGAGTGTCTGCTTCCCCAAAAGATTCTTCTCTCTATGCATATAAAGCTTCGTCCTCCTTCTCCTTCCCTCCAACTTTCTGCTTATATATGCTAATACTTGCCCTCTCCCCATTATAACCCATTCTTGTCCTCAACTCCTCTCACACGCCGAAGAACACAGAAGGTCAGTTCTTGATAGCAATGGAGGTTCTCGCATCTAGACTTCACTATTTCCTGATGGCCATTTTCGCTCTTGCTCTGCTTCTTGGCGTCCCAACCATCAACGCTCAGAGCCCTGCTCCTGCTCCTGCACCTCCTCCCTCAAGTGATGGTACTAACAACTTTATATGCCTCTCATCTCTTATTTCTTCTCCGCCTCTGATAAAGTTTGTGTTTGTCTGACAGGGATGGCAATTGATCAAGGGATTGCCTATGTCCTAATGCTAGTAGCTCTCCTCCTTACTTACATCATTCATTAAACCTGTGGAAAAGAAATGCAGGCCTCAATCAGCAAATTTGTATATTGATTATGTTCTATTTCTCGTTCTCTTCTCTGTTTATATGCTCAGGCTCTAGTCTTTGAATGAAATTCTTTTTTTTGTATTCTGTGTGACCAATTTTTCTGCTAATTTTTTAATTTTATTGCTGAAAGTACGAGTGGTCTACCCTGTTTTGGCACCATGCCTCTATGTTCCTTAAGGCTGGTTGTATGAACCAACTTTCTAGCTGAAAAGGAGAGAAACAGCTTTCGTCGTTGGTTTTTTTTCTTTTTCTTGGGTTCCTTTGGCCTAACGGAAAAGAAGGAATGTCGTTTCTCTGCAACGTGGTCACTTGTTTCTCAGAGTTGAAGACGGATCCAACACTCAAGTAAAAAACAAGAAGAAAAGTAAAATGAAATTTGATTAAAACAACCATGCCTATTTCGTCATTTTTTTTTTTTATTTTGGCTTGTTGAGAGGATCCCTTCACCCAAACAGCTTGCAATTTACATTCCAAAGTGTAAACTATAGCTTTTTCCAGATGGTTGTGCAGTGTAAGAGCATAGATCAAAGAATTATATGAGAAACTTTCTACCTGCATGGTTTGCGATTGGTACAACCGTACAAGGAAGGAAAGAAAGAAAGTGTGAGGAAACGATGAAAATTGTGTTTAGTAGATAGCAATAGCAAGGTGACTTGTGCCTGTTAGCTTTCGACAAAAATAATTTTAGATGAAAATGATTTTAAAAATTAATTTTAATTAAAAGTAAGTTTGGTTTATCATGATTTTGGTTTGGAAATATTTTCTAAAAAATGATTCTGAAAGAGAGTAGATTGTTTAGATATTGTTTATATAATCACTTTTGGATCTAAAATATTTGGAATTAAATTTTGTTTTGAAGACAAAGACTTTTAATTAAATACTTGAAATTCACAAAAGTTATTCTCTCAGACAGGAAAATAAGAAAATTTATCATGTTTGTTTACAAGAGAAAACTTTTTCATTCCAATTCCCTTTTATATTCCCATTGTGTACCAAAGTGTCGGATGGATGCCAATTTCGCTGTTTCTCAAGCATAAGGTATACCATTTGAATTCATACAGAAGGATTTTAGACACCCCTTCTTCTTCTTCTAAGATTCAATGTTAAACTCATATGACATGGCTTCTTCTTCTTCTTCCTTTTTTTTTTTTTTTGCCACAATATCGCATGGCTGTATGAATTCATATGGGAGGATTTTGGCTTCGCCTCTGAGTTTAAGGTTTGGTTGCAATCAATATATTACATTAAGGCCACGTAATGAAATTCTGTAATTTAAAATTATGTTCGAAAGATGTAAGAATATTAAGAATATTTTTATTTACATGTTTGGTAGAATAATAAAAATAGTAAAGGAACGGGTATGAAAGATGGGCAAATAACCAAAGTATTCTTAATAAAAACTTCTTAAACTTAATAACAAAAAAATTATTTAGGATAAATTGTTTTTTCTTTTAATCTTTTCAAGATGCACGATAATTTTCATCCATTTTCAGGCCAAAAAGAAAAAGATAACTTTCATCCATTTTTAGATTAAAAAAAATACTGGCTTATCTCTCTCTGGTAAACAATGCATTGGAATCCTTAAAACATTTCAAATCTATTAGGGTCATCTTATGATTTCTAACTATCATTTTTTTTAAAGTTATCCTAATAAATTTATGATAAATTTTTCTATTTTTATCCAAACTTCATTTTTGTAAACTATGATTATTCTAAATGTCCTTTAACAAAAAAACAAACCAAACAGACACTAAACATTAGTAAGTCAGTTATCTCAACCCCCTTTCCAATTTTTTTTCACTATTTTAACCTTATCAAATGTGACCTAAATCTATTATTTATAAATTATGAATCTTATAATTCATTTCAGGCTACAAAGAAATTTGTCTAATTTTAATTTTAATAAATTAATGTCTTAAAATTTAACAAATTTTGTTATATTTAAAAAGACTCACTAAAATGTATTCCGGCCATCTTAATAAAAATTGGAAAAAAAATTGCAAAACTACGGGAACGTTTGAAAAGCTGTTGTTTAAAAAGAATAAAATCATTACGAAAAATTGGTGCATGCAATATTTGGTAATAATTTTTAAAAACCGGCAAAAAGACAATAATGAATAGTTGTTAAAAATTGCTTACAATTTTTGAGAATATAAAACATCCCAAGAAAATATTATATCTAGTTATTCAAATAACAAACAAGTTAAAAGAGTGAACTAGAACATTCAATATGAAGATAAAAATTAATAACTAACCAACTTTTTTTTTCGTGTACAATAACTAACCAACTTAATACAATTACAAATATATAAGATGTTTGCTCAAATGATACTAAATTCATAAGAATCGAATAAATAAATAAACATTTGTATCCCCAATATATGTAAAAAAAAATGACTACAATTTATGTTTCGATGATAAAACAATAAAAGACATAATATAAACCGGGTTGCGCTTTGATTCAAGATGAGAAGATCAGGTCAAAAGAAAAAAAAAATGAGAAGTGATAAGTGCCAAGACTAATGTTAATTTCGACAAGGATACACACCAAAATATATGATAAGTAAATGCATCAATATTTCATCAGAGACTATTAATGACAAAAAACAGTTTAATTTTTTTTTTAATCAATTGACATTAGACGCATCACACAAGGTGAAAATCTCGTTCAAGTGAATAGACGTAAGGTTCGAGGAACTTTTCTGTTCAATTTGACACCTTTATATACATCCCCTGGTTTGTGCAAGAAAATCACGTGAGAAAAGCAGAATTCTCCATGTCAGTGGCTACAATTCTTTATCAAAGCCACCTGTCACTCAAAATTCTGGCAGAAAAAAATCAGTCACAATGAGAACTACTGCCCAATATAAGAACCCCATTTCCTGGAATGCAATACAAGGAAGTGATTTCAAACTATGACAGAAAATGACGCAAACGCAAGCCATTCACATTCAATTGCGATAAATCAAACTGAAATAGGCATAAATAACATTATTAAATTGAGTTACTGCTGAAAAGTGGTACCAGCTTAAAGCGCCATCTCAGCTTGCAAAGCAGCCAATTCATCTTCCTCAGCAGTGCGCTTCTGAGGAGCAGTACGAGCTGGTTGCCTCCCGGCAGGGACCTGCACTGGGGCTGCAGGAGCTGTAGTTGCGGGCTGAAGAAGCTGTTCCTCCAACTCAGCACCCTCCAACTCTTCAAGTTCTGCTTCCAATTCATCCTGAAATGACAAAGAAAATGAGAATGCTCCGCAGATATATTTCTTACAACAGTACTCTATATAACACTACAACTCAATTAAAAAATGTTTCCAACAAAACAAAGAACAAAAGGAAAAATTTAGGAACAGGTTTTTAGGTGTTTGCTGTTGGCTTTTTCAATTAAAAGATGCACGGATAATTTTAACTCTTCAACACATCACTGACTCCTTCAAAAGAGTTGGTCCATGCCATATTTTCATTGAATAACTTGTTAGCAAACACCAGAGAATCATGTCTATGTTGTCCAAGCAAAAATAAAATTAACATCATTAGAAGATGACCTCATCAAAATCTGCAGCTGCACCAATTGGAGTTGACAAAGCTTCCTGGATCTGTTTCATGTTCTCAGTCTGTTCATTGATCTCATCCATGGTTTTGTCAACGTCATCAATATTCCTGTAAAATAATAACAAGATAGCAATTCATAATCAGCACTCCATTAATATAGGTAAGCAGGATATGAAATTAGTACAAGAGATATGATAAGTAAGAAGCAACTTTCAACATTACAAATTTATAGTAAACTTTTCACGTTTAAGAGAACCCTAAAAAAGTGATAAAGAAAGAAAAATCATGAGAATGAAATCATTTAATATTTCATAACATGTGACATACGTTGCCTTTTGCATAGCCTTCATAGCGGAAGCTCCAGTTCTCAATGCATCCACTGTTTCTGTGGTGGCCTTAGCACCTTCCAACAATATCATCTGTACCATAAATTATCATCATAAGATGCAAAAGAAGCTCAGTAAACCCAAGCATTTTCTGAACCATCAATAAATACTAAGTTGCATGCACACCTGGTCATGAATACGCAACTGGAAATTCCCAAGCTGCTCTATTTGCTGTTCATATAACCTCTTTCTCTTCAAACATTGTATAGCCGCTGCATGAAATAGTAATTAAAAACCAATGTCACAAGCTTTGATTCAATAACCAAATAATAACGGTACCCAAAACATTAGGCGTCCACTCGTCAAGCATATCCATAGAAACCCCATAAAAATGCAACATAAACTTTCAACCACCACACAAGTTTATAAATCCTCAGAAAAAAAGTGTTTATGAAAGGGTAAAAAATTGTATATTTCAAAGATATCATATATTGATGCGTATGAGAAAATAGTTCTACCATCTACAGTTCTACACCATATTCTCTAGCACAAACATCCATGAGTTTCACAAAATACCTCTTTTATTTTTTGCCCTTGTAAACTCCTTAGCCTTTTCAACTTCTGCTGCAGCCTTTTTAATAAGGACTTTCTCCTTTTTTTCTAGCATTTCAAGCGTCTACAAATGTATGATTCAAAGGAGAAGACAATCAAATTATATGTTTTAAAAGGAAAACTAGAGCTTAACAGAAAGGAGAAAAATAATCCTTGCATAAAGGATTGAATCGATGCTTAAAATATCTCGTTTAAAAAACATACGATCCACCACTTTAAATGAAAAAAACAGAACTATGGAAGAAATATTGCATATTCTCCAATTACCCAGCATATCACGTACCACTATCAGCTAGTTACTGTGGTTGTGACTTAGATGAATCATAAGAATATTCTAATAACGAGTTGGAAACTTGAATAATTTAGTTACCACCCCAGCTATGATCATGAAATGTCCACAAGGCAAATAGAATAATAACAGTATAAAACTCACAAAAAGTAAGATTTCCTCTTCTCTCAGCAATATTTTAAATAAGCAAGAAGTGCTATCTGGAATCTTGAAAAATTAATCTCAGTAAGAATGCTATTGAAGGTTTGGTTGGGATGGGATGCAATTGATAATTTAGCGTACTTTTACATAGGAATTCCCCTTGACAAGTGAATCGCTCGTTAAGCCCTTTGGAAAGGACTAAAGCCAATGAAGAGAAAAATATAATTACAAGCTGAATTACATTACGACTAATACGTATTCCAAGAGAAATCAATATATTGATCAAATAAACACAATTATCGAAAATAATAAACGCCGAATGAAAGAAATAATAATGATAACCATTTTTTATATCAGGGAAAGACCCAGAGGCATATTTATCAACAATAAAATCAAACTCACCTCGTTTAACTTATCCAAAGTCGTTAGAGCATTGGCTTCTTGTTTAGGTTTACCAAAAATTCGGGTAAACATGGTTGATTATGAGATATATAAACCCCGATACCCTTCTGCAACACGAAGAATCATGAAATCGATGAGATAAATGAAGAACCTAATTCTTGAATCGATCCACCCATAAAACGCAAAAACCGGATCGAAATCGGATTTGTGAAATCGCAAAATGTAAAAGTGAACGAACCTGCTAGAAAATTAGGTTTTGAAGAGAGATTCGGGGAGCATACAGAACAGAGAATAGGGCTTGAAAATTAAAAAGGGGAGAGATCTCGAATGAAAAGTAAAGGAAAGAGAGACCGGTGGTGTAGGTGGCGAGTTAAGGTTCTTATATTTTGCTTAATGAAGATCGAAACAGGAAGCTACTTTGTCCTTTCCTGACGTTGACGACGAGTAATTATTAACTCCTCCGCGTAGCGCTTTTTTTTTTTAATAATAATAACAATTATATAACTAACACTAGTATTTCTTAAAAAAAATTAAAATAATAAATTTATTACAAAATATAATCTATTTATACTTATTTTCTTAATTTTATTATTTATTATTTTAAATTTTAATATCTTTTTAACTAAAATTCTGAGTTGTAATTAATTTACTGTACTACTAATCTCTAATTGTAATTCAAAAAAAAAAAAAACTCATTTTAGATTTTATGTTTGTGTTTTCCAATTGTCCTCCCCGTCAGGTGAATTGTTCTGAAAATGCTGAAGGGATGATGTTGAAGATGTTGTCATTGCAGAACCCACAAACCATGCAAGTTTTCTCACCTTGCAACGATGAAGACGCTATGAAATTTTTTACCATGCACCCAAATTCAAAATGTTGTCCACGAACCCTCGCTACAAAATTTCTAATGTTCTAGCCTCTTTTCCTTGACATACAGAGCCCTTGTTCATCTTGCCATCTAGGGTGTTTAAATTTCCGTACAAGCTGTCTACGTATCTGCCATGTCAACCCAGCGATAGCCCCATCACTTAACTGATGGAGTTTTCATGTATGACGTACTTTCAAACCCCATTCACTTTCATGTGTACTTTTGAAGCTCATTCACTTTCATATGTGTGTGTGGGTGTGTTCCTATGAGGAAGTTTAACGCAGATAACGGTGCAACTATTCCGGATTGGGATTAAAAAGTTTTGAACTCTTGGGGCTGAATTGAAATTTGGTGAAAGTAATGAGAAGCAATTTTATTTAAAAAGCACTGCATTAAATTAAATATATTACACTAAACACCATTATCATTAACTTAATAAATTAATATCCATAATTGTTTACCAAAAAAAAATTAATATCCATGATTACTATAACTTTATTGTTCATATATATATGTAGGTACATATATATACGTGGTAATTTTTTTAATTATAGTTTTCATTAGCCATTTATTAAATTTAATTTTACCATTGAACTACAAGCATTCTCACTCTCTCCCCCACCAAATATTTTCATCACATTTTACAATATGATGCCTCAAATGAAAAACTATTATTATCACATGCTATTTTTCATGAAAATTTCATACAACTATTTATGAAATACAAAATATTTCCAAGAATTTCATTATTTTGAGAAGAAAGAATCCAGGGGTCTCCCAATATGCTTTCCTCCTTATTTTTGAAAACCCGAAATAACAGACATCCAACTGATAAAATAACCAAAAGTCAGTTTACAATAAACCGATGGTATACCCTGGAACTCAATACATACCTCCGTTGGGCATTCAAATTTCAATGGTATTAACCACATCAGATAAAATGCGCAGAGCCATAAGTAGTTCACAGTTAAACACTTAAACTGGCCCTCAAAAATACGGAAAGCAGAAAACAGCTGATTTTAATTCATTGCGCAAAAGCTTCAGTAACAGAACTACAATCCATACCAAAGAGGAAACACGTAGTCAACGAACTTAACCTCAGATTGGCAAGGATTCAGCTATTCCGTGGACATTCGATTGATAAAAAAATCTTGTCAATGTTTCCGAAGATAACTTACATTTTCTAAGGGGGTAAAAAAGGGAGACACGCATGCATGCCGGATATTGCATATGCATGTCAAGTTGAACCATTCATCTTCAATTATGAATAAGCATGTTAGAATGTTGGTTATACATCTATAACCCTCTCTTAAAATCTGTACAACCTACCAACAATGTTTTAAATGGAAGCTAAATTACATAGTCAAGTGCTGACATATTTGGTTATTCTAATACCTAGAATTTTAAGCTTCACAATCTACCATAATGTAAGAATTCAAGAATGAATCCCGATATTCATTCATACCCAAGGATACATTAGTCTCGAGTTTATATACACAGAAATGCATAACAGGTTATAACTGCACAACTAACTTAAACTAAGCTCAACTGACATTACTAATCACCTTCTATCCAAAGATAAATAAATTTCTTCCACCATCTCACTACATAATATTAATACAAATAATCTAATCTAACTTTGAATTAGGTGTACATAATTCCTGATCTTAAAATTATGTCCAGATAGCCCATACATAACATTTGTCATATGTTATACTTCAGTGGATAAAACAACAGACTAACTGATATCTAGCAATTATCTATAAAAAATTAAAAAATCTAAGAATCATTTGAGGCAAAGTTAGTCATGTACAATTTATCCTTAAAGAAATATAAAATTCATGGTGATCTATGCAAATGTATCATAATTTAACAGCACTATTCATTAACGAACACCATGAGTTGCTATTTAAATTGTCACGACCCCGTTGTCGGGAAAACAATTCAAAAATAAACAAAGCCACTAGTATATTTCAAAGGCAGGTGTATATTAAGCATTAACTAACCAAAAATCGCTCATAGGACCTGATCAGAGGTTAATACATAGTCAAAGCGAACAACAATATTTGAAAGAAATAGAAGCCATCCTTCAAGCCTTGGATTACTTCTCCGAAGAGTTTGGCCCTCGCTTTTTTCCGAAGCCGACGACTGCAAGATACAGAAAGACCATATTGGGATCCAACAACCAAAAAAATACAAGACATAATTTTCTAATTAGGGTACCAAAAGAAAGAACACAGTGCATCAATCAGGGCATGTAAGTTTGGATCACAAAAGACTTGAAGGCACGGCCAAATATTGATATCCAAAAAGAAATGCGGATTTGAACTTACCAGCGGTGACAAAACGTCTGTTATACTGCATTCGCTTGTGCGCACGGCCCCTAGGCTTCTTCTTCTTGTCTTGCTTTTGTACTTTTGGCGTCTGGCCTCGTACTTTGCCAGCACGAGCCAACGATCCGTGCACCTTACCTTCAATTGGAAAAATCAAAGCGATTAGAAAGCGATGAGAAGGGAAAGAGAACAAGGCCTCAGTAAGTAATCATGACTCGGATTGAAACTCACCCATGATCGATTACCGAGATCGCGGCTGACGGCTCAGTGCAGCGCCTTGCTTCAGTTGCAGCGACCAGAGGTGTACACGAAAAGATGGCATGGCTAGGGTTTGGGCTAAAATATATATAGGTGAGTCGTGTCGCATTGCACCACAAGTGAGACTACAGCGATTGGTTATTCTTATTTTGGGCTTGTAATATTTGGGCTCTAGTTTGGGTCACACGATCTGTTTTACTGGACCTCCTCAGGAGTAATACCAAAAAACAGACCGAGAGACGATCTGCACAGTCCGACCTAATTTAATGGAAGATTAGTCGTAACTGAATATGAATTTTGGAAATTAGTTGGGATGTTCAGAATTTATAGCAAGTAGTCTAACTCATTTTTAAAATTTTTTGCACTAAAAACATATCTAATTCTCTTAATATGAGGGATTTTTATGCCGTCCAACAAATATGAGGTTTTTAAGTATTATTAAAATATTAAAATTATTTTCCTTTCATTTTAGCAATTACGATAAAAATTAATCCGATCAGACGATATACTTTATTTCAATAATATCAATTTAATTATTTCATATTATTAGAACATAATCTATTATTTAATAATGCCAGGCTATATGCAATTTAATTGAAATGTTTTAAATATTTTCCTCTATTATTTACTATTTTAATATTTCTTTTGTCTTATTGTCTTATATGTGCAAAATGAAAAAAATATTTGCATTTGCAAAATTTTAAAAGCAATAGGAGTGGCCAACTTCAAGTTGAGTCCATTGGGTGCGGTCTCTGTAGTGTATATGTACCCTTGGGCTAACTTTCCGGCAGAACATTAATGTTTGAGGGTGTCAATCACCACCTTTAATCTAACAAAATTACTTGTTATATCGCTAAGTTATTGACCCTAATATTTTGGTCTCATTAAACTCAATTTAAAATATATTTGGATTCAAATTTTTTTTACATGGTTTAAAAATCTTTTAAGAATTTTATCAAGTCCAATAAATACAAAGTTGAGGTGATTTATAAGAGGAGAGTCCAATTGATTCAAACTCTTAAATTACTTTTATAAAAAAGTTTATTCTATTTTTTTAAAACCCAAATTAGTAAGGAAAAGAGTTAAAAAATTATCAGACTAACCTAATATGTAAAAAGAGTATTGATAATAAATTGATTGTTCAGAGGTTTTAAAATCTTAAGCCATGCAGAGAATAATTATAAAGTACGTAATATATTTGATTTTATATGAAGAAATTTTTTATGATTTTAGCTTATTTTCATATAATAATTATTACTCTCATTTATTAAAAAAAATACATAACCCCCACTGATATAAGGTCATAGGTCAGCCATTGTTTCTCATCACTGTAGTTGTTGATTTGCTGGCATACTTTTCTATTGACAACAATAAATATCAATGTATGAAAAAGCAAACTTGATTGATCGGTTTAATCTGTTGAATCAGGAATCGTTGCCAGTCCAATTTGGATGAAGAGAAAAATTGGAGGGTTCCAAATGAACTGGTTAGAATGTTTTTTTTTTGTTTTTTTAATTCTTCTAATTTTTTTTATTTTTAAGATATAATAGCATTATTTTTAATACTAATACTTAGTACATTATTTTTTTATTTTTATTTTCATATTATAATATTGTATAAATATTATTATGATACATAATTATTAATAATAATAAATTTAATTAATAAATAATATAAAAATAAAATATTAGTTGAGTGTTTTAAATTCAAAATATACTTATTTAGATTTTAATATTAGGCTATAAAACTTATTAATAATATTTTTTAATAATATGTAACATGTAATTTTTTTAAAAAAAAAATTTATTACTACTGGTTTAATTATGGTTCAACCACGGTTAACTATTGAACCATGAATTGACATTGATCGGTCTAGTTTTTAATATCTTGATAAATATATTCAATGTTGAGTGCTATAAATAGTACTGTCAAATCGAGCCGGGCCAAAAAGCCCAATTTGACAAACGGGCTTGGAAAATTATTATGACAAACGGGTCTGTGGGCTTTTTTCAATTTTTTAATATTTTTTATATTTTTTTAATAAATTTTTTTATACAATTATTTAAATTAATACAACGAATTATCATTATAATTCATAAAAAACTAACATAATATTTAAATTTTACAATTTATATATCACTAATTAATAAAATAATATATATTTTTTAATATTTTAAACCAAAAGAAAAGAAAAAGAAAAAAGTCTCGGGCTTTCAACTGGCCCGTGGCCCGCTCGGGCTAGTCTGCCACGAGCGGGGCCTAAACGGGCCGGACTCAAAAAACCCAGATTCTGTATTTACTTCCCAAATTGAGGCCCGAGCCCGCTCATTTTTTCAGGCCTTTCGGGCCAGTCCATCGGGTTTGACCTATTTTGACGGCTCTAGCTATAAACTTGTTGATTTCCTAATGCAATGACAAATTATTTTCCCCTTCCTATCCTATTGTAGTTTTGCATTCTTTGTTGGACAATAATATTAATGTTAAGAAGCATTGCACTTTAGGATGATATGAACTGTGCAAAGGCATATGTAAAATTTATGTGTCAGTGGTTACTTGACAATTGCCTTGAAGATATGGAGTTTTAGGCTGATGAGTTTGATAAAGGGTGCATTGGGCGCTTGAAAATGGTTGCTTTCACGCCACTTGTGCGCATTTCATATATTGAAGCAATGGAAATACTAGAGGAGGCTGTGAAGAATGGTAAGGAAGTTTGAAAATGAAGTGAAATCAGGGATTGATTTAGCATATGAGCACGAAAGGTAATAGTAAGTTTGTGTTTTTGATATTTTTTCTCTTTTTGATTTGTGATGAATGATATATAAGAAGTTTGAAAATGAAGTGAAATAGGGTATGATGTATTTAACAAAAATGAAGTTTCAGAAGCCTGTCATCATATATAACTGTAAAAAAGAAATCAAAGCATTCTACTACACGCTGCTCAATGATAACTTAAAAGACCATGGCTGTTATGGATGTTCTTACACCAAAGGTAATCCAATATATTCTACATATGTGAATGTCTTTGTTGTTGGCTAGTGATAATTTCAGGTTGAGGAGTTAATTGGTGGAAGCCAAAGGAAAAAAGCATTATGATGCCATCCAGAAGAGGTATGAGAAGTACTGCATCTATCAAAGTGTCTTCTCACCCTTTTGTTTATTCTTTTTCCCTTTCCTTTTGATAAGGGTTTTGCAGTCATTACATGAAAGAAGATATTTTGTTAGTACTTGATTGGTTGGTTTACTCTATCATTTTATATTCTGTTAAGGCTCTGTTAATACTTTGCCTTTTGTGTTACTAAAATTTTAGGATAGCTTAATCTTTGTATTTTATACATGCCACCACACAAACTTCATAATCCCAATTTAGATTTGACATAGTGCAGGCTAAAGCAACTTGAGAAACATTAAAAATAGAACAAAGAGCAGATATCCTAATTCAACATTTAACAAATCGAGCATTTCACGCAAGTTTTTTTAATAGAACCGCAAGTAACCTTCTAGTTCTATACTACTAGAACTAACAAATTAGAAACCATGAATTTTAATGATTTGATCATTCTTATTCCTTTCACACTCTGAACTCTACATTAAGAGTAGTGAAAAAATATAACACAGAAACAAAATTACGATAAAGTACCATATTCTATAGACTCTACATCAATTTCATAATTCATATTGTTTCAACCTATTGGAGCTTTAGATGAAAGAATTTTTTTTCTAATATGGAATTAAACATTTTTCTTCATTGCAATATAACTTGCTATAGAATTTATATTTTATATTGATATATTGGATATGATATATACATTAAATGGAACATAAAGAATGCTATATTATATTCCCTCACAATGTTTTACATCTCGCTTTATCTTCCATATATCTACACTCTACTTTGCCTTCTTTGTATCCTGCCACTGGCTATGGCCTCTAATGAGGACTCTGTCGATAACCCCCCTACTAGAGAGTGTGAACATTCTCCATGCTGTCTTCGGAACCTAAAATGTGAGTAATCTCTACTGATGAACATGGAATTAATGTTGAAAAAGGAAAGCCAGCCTCCGATAGACACTGACAGATCATTGAAGCAAGTGAAAACAAATGGGAGCAAACAATGGAATCTTCAACCATGGATGTCATAGAGACTAGCAGGAAAAAAATAGAATGGAATCTTCAATCAAATCACTATTGTTCTTACCTGACACGACTACTTTCAAGGACAAACTTCTTTCTATAGAGAATGGAAAAATAAGTGACCTAGAAGAGGTCATTGTCAAAGAAGGAGATTATGTGGTGGAACTCAATGGATTCATGCCCTCCATCACTTTCTCACAAAAAATAAAAGAGCAACTCAATCACAGCATGAGAATGACAGTAGTGGTGAAGCTTTTGTGTAAGCAGGTGGGATACAGAACACTTAAAGACAAAATTGCTACCGTTTAGAAACCAACCAAACCCTTCCAAGTGATTGACTTAGAAGAAGGATGCTACATCATTAAGCTTAAGTGTGAGCAGGACTACCAAGCTGCTATCTTGGGATGGCCATAGGTCATTTATGGGTACTATCTTACTATGTAGCCATGGACACCCTCTTTCAATCCCTTAAACCATACAATAAACAATGTGGTTGGATAGGTCAGACTTCCCTTACTTGCATAAAAGTACTAGCACAAAAATGTCATCCGAGCAATTGGTCAAGTCCTAGGGAAAGTGATCAAAGTCGACTACAATACAAATTTAGGGGATAAAGGTAAGTTTGCTAGATTTACAATTACTATCAATTTATCTAAGCCCCTTGTTTCAGAGATTAAAGTTGATGATGAAGTATTCTTACTTGAATACAAAGGGCTCCCCACAATATGCTACCATTATGGGAGATACAAACATGTTGAGGAGGTCTATCCAACAAAACCAGGCAATGCTGCTTCTGAGCTCCCGAACCCATGCACTAAAGTAATGGTTTCTTTAGCAGTGGCACATGAAAAAGAAACCTATGGTCCTTGGATGTAAGTTTAGAAAAAGACTAAGAAGAGTGTTAAAAAAGGTTGGAGAAAGTATAGAGAAAGTATAATCAGCATTGGCCTATAGGGTGTAAGTAATGGGATGAGATTTGTAATATCTACCTCAAATGATATCATGGAGGAGTCAGAAGGTATGCAATCATATCACTAACACCCCCTGAAAATAGTCGAGATGTGAGACTAGTCCCATTAGTCAACATACAAGCCAACCCCTCAAAACAAACCCCAAGGCAAAGCCCTCTTAGAGAGTTCAGAGTGCTACAAAAGCTAAAGATAATGGCAAAAGAGAGATCCATGAGACACCAAAAGTTGATAGCAATCTTATCAATAATTAGAAAGTGGTGCAGTGTGAAGGCAAAAAGGAGGCACTACCTATCATGCCTGCTACACAAACGGACACTATTTTTTCATTGAGTGCATATAAAGTTCTTAAGGCGACCACTTCTCTAGATGGAGAGAAGTATTCAATAGTCTAAATCATTGATTAACGAGAAGCCCTTAAACATGTCTCTATGCCAAGGACTTTAGGCCCAATAGAGATGGCCCACAAACCCAGAACTTGCAATTAGAAATATCCACCAAAAGCCCCTGGTGATTTCATTATCTACGAATTGCAATAAAAGTCCTTCAAGGAAGCCTTTTCGTTTTGAGATAATGTGGATATCACAGGAGGAGTATGCCAATCTGTTGAAAGAGAAATGGACATCGGAAGAGGACCTTCCAGGGGCTTTGCAAGCCTTTTAGGAAGACTTATTGAAGTGGAATAAAGAATCGTTTGGTAATATCTTTAGAAAGAAATAGGAATTGATGAGCAAATTAAAGGGGATTCAACAATCCCTACATTACCCTTACTTGCGCTTTCTACACATGCTGGAGTCCAAACTTCAGAAAGAACTTGATTGAATTTTGAAGCAGGAAGAAGTATTCTGGTTCCAATAAGCTATGATTGAATGGATTCCAAATGGCGATTGCAATACCAGATATCATCACTTGAAGACGTCTATGAAAAGAAGAGCTAATCGTTATTCTGCTCTTATAGATGATAATGGGAATTGGATTGAAGATGAGAAGAAGATCTCTGACCTTGTAGTACATTACTTCAAGGACCTTTTCTCTAGTGGTAGAAGATGTAGATGTTCTCTATCTATGGCAACAAAGTTCCCTTTAATGTCAACTGTAGAAAGTGCTAGTTTGGATTTAATACCTAGTAAACTGGAAATAAAGGAAGCCCTTTTCTCCATGGGCAGCTTTAAGGCTCCTAGCATTAACAGGTTTTCACCAATCTCTTACAAGTCTTAATGGGAGGTGGCAGGAAATAACCTTGTGAACTTTATTCGTAAGATGTTTGTTGGTAGTGTATCGATGGAAGGAATCAATTGGACATTGCTGGCTCTTATTCCAAAATGTGAGAACCCCACTCAGGTATGTCATTTTCGCCCCATTTCTCTTTGTAATGTGGCTTACAAATGCCACCAAGGTTATTGCTACTAGAATCAAACCTTTAATGGATAAGTTGATCTCTCCATTTCAATCAAGCTTTGTGCCAGGTAAATGCATTCAGGACAATATTGTCACTGGGCAAGAAGTAGTTCACTCTATGCTTAGGTTAAAAGGGAAGAAAGGGTTTTGTATTATCAAAATTGATTTTGAAAAGGCTTATGACAAGATTAATTGGAGTTTTCTGGATGACATGCTAACTGAAATATGCATTAGTGATTTATTTAGATCACTTATACATCGTTGTGTGTCTACTGCTTCATTTAATATGCTATGGAATGGTAATATGAGTAAGGACTTTTGTCCTACTAATGGTCTTTGTTAAGTGGATCCAATGTCTCCTTACCTTTTTGTACTACGTATGGATAAACTTTCTCATGCTATTTCCAATGCCATGGATTTTGGTGCCTGGAAACCTTTTATGTTCACCCAAAATGGACCAGAGATTTCTCACGTGATGTTTGCAGAGGACCTTTTTCTTTTTGGTGAAGCTTCTGAGAACAATATCAGTTGTATGATGAATTGTGTGGAGTCCTTCTATTTTTCCTTTGGACAGAAAATTAATATCTCCAAATCCTCAATCTTTTTCTCTAAAAATGTTGATTCAAGAAGAAGGGGAAAATTAGCAATTATGGTGGGATTGAAAAATAAAAAATATTTGGGAACATACTTGGGAGTCCCATTGCAGTGTGGAAGGAAGAGCTCCCAAACGTTCCATTATATCATTGAGAAGACCAAGAGTAAGTTTTTAAGTTGGAAGGCAGGCAGCCGTTCATTAACGGGGAGAATTACTCTCACAAAATCGGTCTTGAGTTCCCTCCCTATTTATTCGATGTTCACTTCAAAACTTCCAATACCTCTTTGTAAGGAGCTTGAGCAAATACAAAGGAGCTTTATTTGGGGAGATAGCACGATCAAGAAAAAGGTTCATCTAGTAGGTTGGGATACTCTCTGCCTTCCAAAAACACAAGGAGGCCTTGGATTGAGGAACCTTGAGTCATTGAACCGCGCTTGTATTGCTAAATTGGCATGGAAACTTTATAACAATGATAAGGGATTGTGGATAGAAGTCTTGAGGAAAAAATACATATAACCATATCACGAATTTGGCTGCTTTGTTAAGAGGAAGGGTAACTCAAGCCTATGGTGTTTTATTGCGAAACAATTTGAGCTAATTGAAAATGGCTTTGTTTGGAAAGTTAGAAATGGTGAATCATTTTTTTTCTTCAAGAACATGTGGCTACTTGATAACATGGAACTTTCCAATATTACTCTCAAGGAAATTCCTCTTAAGCTAGAATGCTCTACTATAAATCAATGGGTAGATTCTAGTGGCAATTGGGATTTGGAAAAAATAGTTGAGTTTATCCCGCAAGATGTGCTAATGAATCTGTTGAGCATGATCCCTCTTAGATAGCAGCTTGGGAATGATGTGCTATCCTGGAGAGGAAATAATTCAGGTGACTTTTCCATCAAAAGTTGCTACTACCTTTTGGAAGACATTAATTTGTCTAATCTCGACGTACTTTGGAAGAAAATCTGGAAATGGACGATATAGAAAAAATGAAAATCTTCATTTGGTTGCTTGTACAAGATAGACTCCTTACTAACAAGAGAAGGAGTAGGTGGCCAAATTGTAGCCCTTGTTGTACCAGTTGCCCCGATCAAGAGGAAGATGCATTACATGTGGTTAGAGATTGTATTCATGTGAAAGCTATTTGGGATGAATGGCTACCAAATTAAATGAAACCTCGTTTCTTTAGTTCCTCTCTTAAGGAATGTGTTTTGGCTAATTTGTCCAAGGAGTTTGGGTCGATTAGTGATGGAAATTGGAGCCAACTTTGGGGCGTGGTTGTTTGGAAGCTTTGGAACTAGAGACATAAGTGTCTCTTTGATGACAACTTTGTAAGACTTGTGAAACCCACTATTGCTATCTTCCTCCAACACTCTTCTTATTGCTCAACTTCCCTAGAGATAAAAACTTGTTCCTTTCCTGAAAATACACTAAGAAAGATTCCTTCTTGCCTTCTACTAGACGGGGGTTGGTTCAAGGTGAACTGTGATGCTTTGGTATCTTCTATTGGGGAGAAGGCAGCATGTGCTGGCGTTATTAGAAATCACGAAGGAAGATGAGTTAGAGGATTTACCCTCTTCTTGGGTTACTGCTCCATAGATGAGGCTGAATTATGGGCCATTATGGAAGGGTTGAAGATCTGTTGGCATTTGGGTCTCAAATGTGTTATAGTGGAAACTGACTTTATTAATGCAGTTCAGATAATGCAAAAAAAGGTGGATTCTAAATTTCTTCCCTCCATTACTCATGTTACTCTTGAATGTTTATCAAGAGAGTTGGAGATTAAGATTCAATATGTCAATAGGGAAGCCAATCGACCTGTGGATGCTCTTGCTAAATGTGGAAGAACTTAAGAACTTCCCTTTACCTTCTACGATGTCATCCCTCCTTGTATTAGGGATATTGTGCTTTTTCCTGGAATTGCGATTCCTAATAACTTCTTTGTGTAATTTGAGGCTATGTCCTCTCTTTGTTCATAAAAAAAAAAAAAACTTCAAGCCAATCTCAAACTTAAAGGTTTTAAACCCAAATTAAAGGACCAAACGTCAATACCTTCTGATAAGCTCAACAAGCCTTTAGAGGACGAGTTGAATGCCTCATACTTAGACAACAAAGAGGATCAGATATGGTGCAATAGCCTCTGAGTCCATTAGAATTCTTAAATATTTTGTTCTTCAATGATATTTTATTTGTCTTATAAGTTTTATGGCTCATTAGTCTGGTTCCATCACCACTATATTTTATTTTACATGGTATTTTTGAATAAATTTCCCCCTTTACTCAAAAAATAAATGGGATATAAAGGATGAATCATACTATTTTTAAGTTTTCAATATGTGAACAATGTGACTAGATATAAATTTTATATTATATATGTTATTAATATGTTGATTGGCATATTTGTAATTACATCGATTAATTTATGTATACGTGGCACAAGGACCTTCTCCGATCAAACGGACGGTGATGATACTCCAGAAGCACCGTGAACAGTTGGATTGGATTGAGAATCATGAGATCACGAGAATGACAGGGGGACGTCCTCGACATTTTGGCGGAGATCAATTCTGTTCAGTGTAAAATTTTGCGAGACATATCTTTCAACGTTATCGATTGCTAAACAGAGGACAAGGGTGGTCCTTAGAAAAAGAGGATTAGCACTCGCAAGTTAGATTGGGTTCAGAGATGAGGAAGCTCGCAAGAAATTGGCGTAATTCTCTGCATAACAAGCTCTCTCTCCCTACTCGCGACGACCCAACTTCTGACGACTCTCGTCTCATGGGCTCTGAAGGTTTCTCTCAAATCTCTTTTTCTCTCCAATGTCGTTTAACTTCTTTGAATAAGGAAAAATTTTTCATTTTCATTCCACAGTGAAGAAAATAATTTTAAAAGCCTCATATGAATCAATTAACTATTCATAGGTTATATATGGTGATTGGGGCTCGATGACTTGGGGTGCTCTACGAGCGATGTCACTCGCTGGACTTCCAAGATTAAAACATAGTCTTTTACTTTTTAAGCTAACAGGAGAAAATTTTCTTTCTTTTAAGAATTTAATTGTGTTGCATAATTAATTGAACTTGGCCTTTAGACTTTTCTTCCCCTTTTAATCTGTGATTATGCTACAGAACAAGAAGAGTTAGTTCGGTCGTTAGAGAGGAGTCAAGCTCAGCAGAGTCGCTTATGGAGGGTGCGGTTTACTTCCATAAGTATTATACTGTTGTTTGTTTATTCCTGTCTTCGCAAAGCTGATATAACTTAGATTCAAGTTTAATTTTAAGCTCACCTGAGTTTTTCTTTATGCAGACGGTGTTTGCGGCTCTTCTCTGCTGTTACATCCTCTTTCTTTTGTACTCCATCTTTCAGCAGGCTTCATCACCATGGGAACTGGTATGTCTCTTCTAGGTTTCTTTGGACACCTTAAACTCAGAATTCATTCGTTTGTGCAATTTTTTACGGTAGTATCTGAGCGTGAATATATATTATGTCGTATTATTCAGTCTTTTCCATCTGTTAAATTATTATCTATTTAAATGTCTTCTGTATTTTGAGGGAAATAACTGGCAGCATTTCTGCCTGTCTATGCGTCTATAATTACAAGAGGTTATGTAAACACTCTGATCAATGTGGAAAGCTTTATTGCTTTTTCTTATTTTTCTAACTTCTTAGGATTGAAGTATTTTTCTAGCTGACGAAAGGGTCCCCAATGAAATTGACACGTGAGACCATTTGTTGGATTTTTCAGCTGTTTCCTTTGATGAATATGTTATTACCTCTCGTTATCCTTTGATAAACAGAAATATCATGCTTACTTCATGGAGGAGGTTTACCCATGGATGATTATATCAGCAGGTTCATTTCTCCCTTTATCTAGCATTATTGATGTAAATTTTAAGCGACCCATTTATTTTGGGCAGTATCTTTGGTTGATTCTTTTTTTGTCATCTATATAATATTGTATGATAGTCCCTTTTTATTCAATTTCTGTTGCTCACCTTCCTTAGCTGTTTGTACTGATTCATAATTCGGAGTGGGATATGATGCGTCATACACTTAAAGTGGTTTGCTTCTGTGCATCTTACCGATTGTAAAACTTTTACAGATTGGCTTGCTGTTCTAGCCTGCTCATTTGCAATGATGGGTTTGCTCCATGAGTCAAAGCATCGCAGGCGATGGATTTGGTGCTCATGGTTTACTGGCATTATTCTGGCAATTTTCTGGTTATATTACATGTTGAGGTAGAGTTCTCACATAAACATTGTGTACTGCATATTCATTTCCTTATAAAGCATGCAGGATATCTATGTTGGTATCTGAAGTTTCAACTTAAATAAGCTGTTTTGCAATCTTTTTATGCTTCTTTCAGCTGTTTTTTTTTTTCTGTTGTCTTTATCTTCTTGAATATGTTGGGTACTGCTCATGTTTTAGTCCATGCTATTTTTAACTTTTTTTGTATTTTTTGGTAGATTGCCAAAGTTCCGGTGGGATGTTATCTGGCTGCCCGTTGGTCCTCTTGGGTATGCTGTGATACAATCTGTTTGTGTGTTTATTTTTTATGCATTAAGTTCATATATAAATTGCTTCATTTCCGCACTGCAGTGGAGCTGCAATCTGTCTCTATGTGGATCATTTACTAACTGAGTCATCAGAAGAGGTAAAAAAGCTCTGGGGATATATGTATGCCTACAAAGCAAGCTAGAATTCCTCTTCTGCCTACTTGATTGAAAGAATGGGATATGAGAAGCACTTTGGAATTTTAAGAACAAGATGAAGTTCTTCCAATGGATCATACGGACTGAGCCTACAAGTGCTGTTAGCGATGGGATGGAACCGAGATAAGTTCTTGTATTGATTTTCTGACTCCTCCATTTTTGTTTTCTCGTTCCTGGGGAGTACAAGGAATCATTTAATGAAGCTAGGAATAGTCACCTGATCAAGAACCAATTTATAACACAATTTTTCATGCTTGAATGTATATGCCCACTGACTACGGAATGAGAATTTGGTGAAATTCAGGGAACCTTGCTGGGCGCATGAGTTGGTCAGATTTAGCAGGCATGTATTTTCTCTCTTAACAGACGAGAGCAAGAAAATCAAATTTTTTAATTGAGCGAACTACTGGTATAATAGACTTTGAAAAATCAAATTGTCCTAAAAAAAAAAAAGAAAAGACAAGTGGGAGAAAGTCTTGGTGTGGTAATTGCGATATTCGCTTGAAACTCAACTATAACTTCCACATCATGATTCGAATTTTAGCTCACCATTTTCATGGACTAGATGCACGCGGGAACGTTTTTCCGTCTGTTTTGCAAAATCTTTGAATTTTGATATTCTTAGAAACACGTCAGAGTAGCCTATATTGAACTTGGGTAATCATTCATGCCTTTCGTAGATTATCTATCTCATGTCTCCTTTCTATCACTGGGAAAGACTCTCGATAAATAAAAACCTAAACAAGCAAAACTTGTCATTTAACGGCAGGGAATATTCTTGACACGTCTCTACAGGTTCTGATTATTTCAAATAAACAAATACAAAAAATTACAATAAAAAGCCTTTCTTTGTTTTTTTTTTTAACTGTAACTGATTGAATTCTACTACATGAGAAGCCACTGAGTCAAGTTATCTATAGCATTTTTTCTACTCTGTTTAAATGAAACAGTTATTTTTTCCCCAAAGATAGAAATAACTTCATATAAAGTAAAGATACGAGATAGTCTTTTTCTCTTTATCAGTTAGATAAACATCTTACACTACTTTTTTTGGCCGGAACCAGAATGAAACAATTTCAACTATCAAGTAGACAGAAACAGTCGTTGTTTTTGGGGCCTCACAACGGTTGGCTGCTAAATAGAAAGAGGGCTTGATATTTTTTTTTGGCCAAAAAGAGGGCTTCATCTTTGCATAAACCTCTAATGGGTTCAGCCAAACCCCAAGCTTCGAATAGCTTCATCATGTTTGAGATTTAAGTTTCAACAGTGGCGCCCGAGCAAGCACCTGCAGAAATTGCATCTCGATAATTGTCCTCCTTATTGTCTTCAATCAAGCTTCCCCTTCCAACTTGCTTGAGCTCCAAGACCATGACCAATTAATAGATTGGAGTTTAACAGTGTTGGATCTTTTTTCTTTTTTGGTGAGCATAGTTTTGGATCTTCTAATTGCAAACACCATTCGAAGTAGCGTCTTTTCGGATATATAATGTTTAAACCATTTCAAAATGCCCGATCACAAGGCACCAACTCAATTGCCATTTGTTTATCCTATTTCACCGAATAAAAGGATACTTTGACTCAAGTTTACTTTCAGGCTCATCAACGAGTTTAAATAACACAGAAATTTTTGTTTAATATCTTTCTAACGCAAATACATCACAAGCAAGGACAACCTAAAATAGGAGACCACATAAGCTGTCTCAATGAAGAGGAAATTGGAATAACCGCATTATCTATAACCGACAGATAATTGCTCAAACTGAAAATCAATAAAGTCAGTGTTAAATGTTAAAAAGAACTACTATCTGTCTTAATGCTAGAACAAAAATTGTGATAAATCAATCCTCATCTTCGATAACCTTGGTGCCCAAACCCTTGAGCTCTTCTCGGGTGGTGTCAACGACAGTAACCAGGGAGTATAGCTCTTCCTTTGCATCCTCATCATCGTTCCTCTTGCGAGCAATACGTACCCTAATCCTCCTCGGGACACTTCGGATTCCCTGGCTCCAGACGTACTTGTTCAACTTGACATCCACTCTCACATCATTGCTCCCCATGGCTTTCTGGGCAAATTTCCTTATTTCTTTAATTGCTTTGGGAGCTTTCTTCTTAAATGGGCTGTTTTGCATAATGACAGAAAATAACGTCAAAATTATTCACATGTAATTAGATATGCCATTATCATTTGTCCACATGCCATTTGATACCAATATTTCAAAATTGTACAAAAATGCTGACATTTTCGATAAATTATCCATTAATATCAAACTGATATGCAACAGTGACGCTTGATGCTTGTGACTATAGATTTGTATCCCCAATCACCACATGAATAAGTTAGTGACCAGCAGCCTCATTTCACTGATTAATAGACAAAACCAAACGTCAAAGCAGAAATTTTCTTCTAGCCTCCAAAACGGCTTTCAATTAGATTAAAAAACAGTTTCCCTTTGCACAATGGCCTCCTCAATGTAAAATATAGATAAGCAAAGGATGGCAAACAAGGCACAAAGGGACCGAGCAATGAACTAACATCGAACCATTTACTATGATAAATCAAATTTTTTAACTCTGTTAATATAAGCCAATATTTGTTCTATTTTTCTTCCATTGTTATAAGAGGCAGGTAAGTTACTAATTTTTTATTTTCACTTGCAGCCGATCTCAGATAGCATCATTTGAATTAGAATAATTTAACCGAAGTCACAATGATATATAATTGAGGATGTTTATCACAAAGAGTACAAGGAACTCCTGCTATCTGAACATAAATATGATATTTTACTCAAGGCATCACAAAGATGGGGTCCAGCTATGCATTTTAAATCTTCTTAAATCAATAACTCGTTCTATGACAATCAAGGGCAAGCCTTGAGTCCACAAACGATGATCACCATGACTCTCATACTGCAACAGGGGAGGCGACCGCAACATATGCAGGTTATGGTTTATACTTTATGAAGTTTAACTTGTCAAAAAGCCATATGTTATGCTTATAACTAGTACTTATCTTTACTCCGAGCAAGATAGACTTCAGCACAAATCCTATCATGCATATAATCTTTGGCCAATTATCAATAAGAAGCTTCCAAATGATAATAGATTAAAAACTCAGCTTCATCTGCTGTCTCTAACAACCATTGACATACGGTGATCAGTAAATACCAGAATGTCATAATTACTGAACCCCACGGAACAACCTCACCAATCAGCAGCCGACACCGCCGGATATATAGAACATAACAAGCATCAACAGCCAAATAAAAATAAGGGGAGATGTTGGAAATAATTACTGGCCATGCAAGCGCTTGTGGAGGTTGATTGTGTACTCTTGAGTAACCACCTCCTCCTTCCTGACCTTCATCTTCTCCACCATTGTATTCATCCTTCTCAAGGACCTATTACCTGTATAGGTCATCCACAAGTTACAACTAATTTCCATAACTTGAGCACCAAAGAAACTTACAAGAGAAGGGGAAATTTGGTGAAATATATTAAACTTCTTGGGGCCGTATTTGTTGATACAAAA
This sequence comes from Adenanthera pavonina, assembly GCA_026686845.1. NCBI lineage: Eukaryota > Viridiplantae > Streptophyta > Magnoliopsida > Fabales > Fabaceae > Adenanthera > Adenanthera pavonina. Next base: position 19,239,635 of record JAIVEN010000023.1, on the reverse strand, counting down.
ATAAATTCAAAACAACCATTTTCTACGTAATCTAGAAACACCAACAGCAAAAAGAACACAAAAGTTAAAAAACCAAGAGAGCAAGACCTCATAAAGGGTTTTGTTTTAGGCAGAATCTCCCAAGGATGAGCGAAGGAGGGAGAGAAACGTTCAAATAGAACGCATAACTAATGGCCTTGATAGTATACACTGTTTTGGTTTCTATGGGCTATGAGACATATGGCATTACTCCCTCTATCCTATTTTATTTATTTTTTAAGATTTTGGTACAAGGATTAATAAAGACAATAAATAACCTAATAAATTATGTAATTTTACTAAATTATCCTTAATTATTACTTATTTACTATTTATACTATTGGTTTCTTAAAATAATATATTATTAAATGCTTAAGAGTATAGTTAGAAAAAATAATTAATTTTTCATTAATTTTTTAAAATAACAGATAAAATGAGATATTTAAAATTCTCTAAAATGACACATAAAATGGGACAGAGGGACTACTTTTTTAATTCATCATATGCCTTTTATTGGGCCTCATAATTTATTCCATGCTAAAATGTCATATATGAACAAAAATATTGGACAAAAATTATAAAGGGAAAATTACAGATAAATATCACAAGAGAAAAAAATGTACAAAACATATCTTAAACTTTCGTATTTATAATGAGGTATCAAGATATTTAACTATAAATCTTTTTATTGGTTGAAATGACGGTTTTGCCCTTTCTTTTTTTTTTCCCCTCCTCCCTCCCATTTCTCCCTCTTTCTCCTCCTCCGTCTCTGCTTTTCTCACCTATCTCCTCTCCTTCAACTTGTGACCATCTCCCTCGTCCTCCGCCCTCCTCAGTAAACTGTCTCCCTCGTCTCCCCCATCCCCCATCGTCTTCTTCCTCTTCTCCTTCCCTTTTTCGTGATCCTACACCCTCCTCCACCTTCATTCACCACCATTAGAGTCGTCATTGCCAGTGACGACATCAATGATGACGGCTATGACTCTGGATCCAAGAAGACGCCTTCATCATCACTCTCATTGGTAAGGATCTCACAAGCCGCCCCATCCTCTCTAGATCTGGCAAGAAGCCTTCATCATCATTGGGTTTTGAATCCTTGACATCACTAGATCTACCTTCACCATCACTTCCCTCATTTGCCTTCACTTGACCCACGGATTTTGTTGGTTCTTCTGGATCTTCCTCTTTCTTCTTCTTTCCCTTATGCCATTTCCTTCCCTCTTCTTCTTTTCCTTATGTTGGTGGCTATTGTTTGCTTTTTTTTTTTTAAATTTTGGCGTGCAAATATAGGTAGAATAATTGCAAATTTATATGTATCAGTTGCAAATGTATGTGAGATTATCTTTTTTTCTTCAATTGAAAATGTATGTGTATCATTTGCAAATCTAGGTAGAACATTTTTTTAAATTTATATGTATCAGTTGCAAATGTGTGTAAGTTTATTTTTGTTAGCTATTTGTAACTGATCTTTGTGGATTTACAACTGAGTATCGTATATTTACAACTGATATTCATAGATGTGTAATTCCTTTCAAAGTATGTGTTGTAACATCTCAATTTTTATGTATATATTTTATGACCAAATCATGTTATAAATAAAGAAGTGTTTTGGATTAATTTATGATAATTGGGGAAGCTTAGTTATTTAATTAAATTAGTTTAAGGTCCAAAATATCCTAAAAACATAAAAAGGGGTTTAAAAGGGTAAAATTGTCATTTTACAATAAGAGAGAGAAAATAATATTCTAATATTCCAGTGTAAGCTAAAAGTATAAGTAATATTGGTTATGTGGGCCTTAGGAGGAAAAAGTATAAATCTAGTAAAAGGTGGGTCCCACGTAAATAGTAAATGTCGAAGAAGATGAATAGTATAAAAAAGTAATATTGGTGGACTCTACATAAAAAAGTAACAGAGAAACGTAATGAGTTTCACAGATAAAGTAAATGAAAATGACATTGAATATAATAGAAAATTCGGATAAAAAAGTACTTAAATCAGAGCCGAATTTATCTACAAAAATAAAAAAGTTCACTTTTCCCTTTTCTTGATGTGACTAAAATTTAGGAAGAAAAAATTGGACATTTTCACCCTTGCCACTCCTCTCATAAGCCAAAAAAATATCTAGAGATATAGTGAGAAATTTGTATAAAAAATATGAAAATAATTGTGAGTATTTGGATTAAATTTTGATTTAATGGTTCACAATTCCTAACATTTTCTATAAATACCCTCCAATTCCCCTTTGCCATTTACACACACACACACGCACTGTGAGAGAGGGAGAGAAGGCATAAGGGAGAGACAGAGAAGAGGGAGTGAGCCGAGAGAAAAGAAGAAAAAGAAGGAGGAAGAAAGGGAAGACAAATAAAGGTCTTCTAAGGTAACCTTCTACTCCAAATCTCTTCTAGATTTCTTCTTCATTTATTTAGTTTCAAATTAGTTCAAGTTTAGGCCATTTTTTTCCTCCCTCTTACTTATCTTTTTGGATCAAGACATGATTTTAAGGGAAAAATTTGTGGTTCATAGTTGAGTTGAATTTATATGATGATATTAAATTATCAAGTAAGGTTTAATGATATTAATAGGCTCTAATCAAGTCAAATGAGTGATTCAAGAAAAGAGAATCCAAGATTAAGGAATTAAAGCTTTGAGGTAATAACTCTTACTCTAAGTTTTTACATTTATACATTGTGCTTATATTTTGAAAGTGTTGCTGTGATGTTTGGCTACTTTTTATGATTGGTTTGGCTATTTTAAGTTAAGCGCTAAGCCTCGGGATATTCATTTGCTAAGTCGTTATGCTGCCAAAATTTCTACTGCAACTTATAATTTTAATTGTTTTTCCAAAAGCATATTATGAAAGTATTATGATTATACAATGTTTGTGCTAAGTTTAAACTAATGTAATAATGTGATAAGTTTGAGTTATGTTACTACTTAGATGTCCCCCATCTCATCCCATGTTTCCCAATGATATGACCAAGTAATGTTAAAGGAAATAATTTAGCAATGATGATAGAGGAAGAAGATTGAAGCATGAAACCGAATTGCTCTATTTTTTGGGCTGTCTATTTTGATGCATTGTATAAATTCGAATATATATTAAAAAATTTTGTGGTTTATATGCATGGATAGTCTATGTTTTAGGAATATAATGGCATTAGTTTGGTTGTATTTGAATTTATACAATAGTAGTTATGCATGATTTACTAGGACTGCTTCAATGATAATTTTATCTGACCTTTGATGATATATATTAATGCTTTAACCTGTAGCAATAGAATAAATATATAAGAAAAATATGATTAGAAAGTAGACACGTAATTTCAATAATGCTAAGCATGCACTAAATGACTTTATATATTAAGAGAAATGAATTTTCAAAATTAAAATTCAGTTTTCGAATAGAAACATGGATGCGAAAATGAACAGTACTATTTATGTAATAAAATATACGAATATGTGTGTTCATTTCCTTCTTCCTTATTTTTCCTGAAAATTCAAGGTGTGACGATTTTTAGAAACTTAAACCACTAGAAAATGATTTTTTTACATTTAGTTATGATTTTTGAAAAATTGCTGCGCAATGAGTTATGAATCAATAAAAATAATTTTGTTCAATTTTAAAGTTTTAATTAGTTTGAGTCTTTCTAAGAATATTTTCATACATCAAATAAGCAAATTTCATAGAAAAAATGTTTTTAAATATAAGATGTAACATCTGTTGGTTGACCATCAAAGGAGGTGGCCTCTGATGATTGACTAGTGCAGCATCTTCGACAACAATAGCTGTCACCAAGTTGCTGTGATGGTCAATCATTAGAGGCCACCTCCTTTCATGGTCGACAAACACATTTTGCAATAGATTGCAAATCCACAAATATCAGTTGTAAATGTACGATATTCAATTGCAAATTCACGAAGATCAAGGGAAAAAAGAGGGAAGGGTAAAATTATCTTTTTGCGTGATAATAATATTTATAATTTGGTATTTTGGTACCTCATGATAATTTCATAAGTTTAAGCTATTTTTTTTTGTAATTTTTGGCCTTCAATAGTATTTATCTGTAATTTTCCCAAGTAAAAATGATCTAGTTGTTTCAAGAGTAAAATAATAAAAAAAGGTTCCAGATATTTGAATTAATCCTGAAAGTCATTTAGTAATAATATTTTTCTTATAGTTGATTTAAATTTTTGGATATTAAGAGCACATTCCAGTTTTGTCTATAATTATTTTTTCATATATAATACATTTAAATTTTTATTCATAAAATAATTTGTATGTGAATTGAACCCATTTGTGTTTCAATCTTTTTAGATATAAATAAATTAGAATAAAATGTTAGTTTTATTTTAAATTTAGCTAAATGACGTCACATGTTATTTTGATTAGCGTATGTAGCTTTTAGGTGACGAACTTTAAGGTGTATTTAGATTAGTTTATGTATAAGTGATCATGAGAATAAGTGCTTATTTATAATAGATTATGAGAATAAGTGATTATGTCAAAAGTGATTTGTGTTTGAATATTTTTACCGTGTAAGTGATTTTTAGAAAAAAAATGTGTTTGGATATTGGGATTTAAGCGATTATTGGGTGGATAATGAGAAGAAAAAGTGAAATAAGTAATTATCATAAGCAGAAAAAATCAGCTTCTTCCATAAACATTTATATCTCAAATAAATGCTTATTGAAAAACAGTTTACGATTGATAACTTCTTCCCATAATTACTTTTCTGCTCCCATAATATCCAAACACACACTTAGTCCCAATCCATCTACGATCAGTTTCATTTTGCTTCTTCTTTACCAGGGGCGGACTAAATTACATTTTGTTATTTGTGTTAAATGTATTTTCCATTAGCCAAAACGCTACGTCTCATATTTTTCATATAAAAATATTGGAGATTTTTCATGATATTTGAAATCTACAGTCATATAGTTTATTTTTTTATTTTTTTGTATAATATGCATTCATCTCAATACTAAAATTCGTTGATTATGATAAAGTTCACTTCAATCATTTTGATATTTTGAAGAGATTAGTTTTCAACTACAAGTTAGGGGATATTCAAAAAAAAAATTTATTATGATATGATAGAAATAAAATAATCTTTTTATATTGAAGCTAGAGATGGATCTATGCAAGTTTCAAGTGAGCTGAATTATTCATAGTTAATGAATGTTATATCTTCTTAAAAATTTTAATATGTACCTATATATGTGTTGATGCATTAATTTGAAATTAGATATGTTTTCTTGTATATTATTTAAAGTTTGATATAGGTCACACTATAAATAAGTGTGCATTCTGTAAATTTTATATTTTATATTGATATGGATGATTAGTTGTATTTCCCAACAAAATAACAATAAGATTACAATATGTATGTATATTGGGTAAAATATTAATTGAATTGAGATGAAGTATGTAGTAAAAAATTGTAGACGGTATCAAAAGTCAAAAGAGTAGGAAATATTTTCGAAACAAAATAAATATTACGTATAATTTTGTTAAATGCAAAAATAGCGCATGACTTACAGAGACTTAGGGAGAAAAAAAAAACGTAAACAAAAGTTTATTCTTCAACAATTAAGAGTTGAAATGAAAAAGAGATGGGAATCTTGACCTTATAACTCAGAATCCAATATATATAAATGCACCTTTATGTGAGTGGAAATTTTCCCAGCAACCCAGTGAAGATCAGCAGTTCATGATTCACCCCTCAAGCCAGCTTGCTTTATATGTTTAAACCCAAGCAACTCATTAAGAAGAAGAAGCAAACTGTGTATGGCTAATATAAATAGACCACTGAGTCTAATGCATACATTCTCCACAGCCCTTCTTATGTTGAGATGAAGTAATAATAAATACATGATTTTTTTCCAAATAATAAATTCAAGATTGTTTGTATACATTTGCCATATCAATATATCATCAGTTAATACTAATATAAAATATAAAAAAAAGAAAAACTCTAATGAACTACATCATTTTATAAGTTGTGAATAGTTCGACTTATTTTTCATATTTACTGCAATACATAAATCCATATCCCCATGTTAATTAAAAGTAAGAAATCTATATTTTTTTATAACTCAGTATAATATGTTATAATCAGATTTTCTAAAGAATACCATTCTCGTTACATCAGACGTTAGACTAGATCAGGAACCAATAAATTTGTGTAGCTTGAAAACTAGACCCGAACTTATAAAATAGATTGTGCTCAAGCATTTTTTTTCAAAAGTTTTTTCTTGGCCATTTATTTTTCCACGTTTAACATGAGTCCAAACTATACAATATTTTAATGAATCCATATCCTTAATTTTCTCTATTTCAACTTCACAATTTCATGAAACACGCGCACTTTTGCAAATGAAAGTGGCTGAGCCCCATCCTCATGGAGGGTAGGGTTTAATCATCATAGATGAGCATAAATAAATAAGAAATTCAACCATTTTTTATACTATGATTAGAGAACATTATAATATTACTAAAGAAATTTGACCCAATCTAAACCCCAAAACTCATACCATAAAACTCTATAAAACAAATATCCAAAACCATATAGCAAACCCGTCGGTCAGTATTTTTTTAAAATATTTTTATATTTTTTTAATTTTCATATAATTATTTAAATTAATATAATTATTATTATTTACTAAAAATTAACATAATATTTAAAATTTATAATTTATATATTATTAATTAATAAAATAATAAATTTTTTAATATTTAAAAAAAACAAAAAACAAAAAAAAGGGGCCAAAAGCTCATTATCTATTTAAACTCTCATTTTTAAAACCTAATTCACCAATTTATTAAGACTTGGACAGATCCACCAGACTTAACCCATATTACCAACTCTACTAACTTTCATATTTTTCCAGTCAAATCTCTTTTCCCCGACCATGTCTACCATAATTGTTTTCTGAACAACGATGACTATCCACATTGAGCACTATTACTTGATTTCACATTCATCATCGTAAAGAGGAGAAACAAACCCTCGTTGAGTCTACAGTAGAGATATCAGGGGGCCCCTCTTAAAAGTCCTAACCGACCTCCCTTCAATAGAGTCGACTTCTAAAATATTGATATGTACGTTTGGTAAGGAATTGAAGAATCGCCTTTAAATTGTTTTCAATAACTAAAAGAAATTGTTGCTCTGTTACGTAAGCTCTACGATCTCAGGGTACTCCGTGAGTATCTCCACAGACTTAGTGCCAAAACTGCTAGGCCAGCAATTCCAGCTAAAATCTGCCACAAAATTAAGAACTTGAAGTCAACATGTTGCTAATTATAAATCAAGAATTTCCCCGCTAAAAAACGAGTAAATAAGGCCCTCAGATAACTGACCTTTGCATCCCTGCTATAGCTAGTTTGAGTAGATCTGAATACTGATTTCAGTAATTTAAAAGGAGATGTTTTGGGCCTAAGAATCACAACAGTATACTGTTTTTTGCTAGGAAAAGGCAGTATTCTTTGTAGTGCCAACTGTGCAGTTGATGGTGTTAGAGATGATCTAACTTTGGACCGCCCTTCATCTTGGATCTGCAGCAGGGATGATAGCAAATTTAATTGCTTTTTCATTTAATAAAAAACTTGAGTAATAAAACCAACAGCAACCTATGCTGTCATCATTATTTACTACACAACAAAGTTACAGACAGAATCCTCAATAAGTAGAAATCAGCAACTGCAATTCTCAGTGAACTTATTAGTGGAGATTACAGTGAGGAAAAAATTGATGATGAAGATTCGTTTTCATCATATGACTTTCAAGAAAAAGTATCACTGTCAAATGAAGCACTCAGAGTTATTATCAAATTGCGACAGGAAAAGGGAGTTAAAATGCCTAACTATTCTTGAACTTTTCAGATACATGAACCTAACCTCTTTTTGAAATCCATACAAAGCCCATACAGACTACTTTTGAAACCTACTCAAGCCTCTAGAAAAAAAAAATCCTGTTTTTTCACAGACTCACCAGATTTAAGTGCAGCTTGTTTGACTTTTAGAAATAGAAAAAATAAGTTAAATTAGGAAAATTCAATGTAGTTTGAAGTATTTTCTTTACAAAATACTTATTAAAGTGAAACGTCAGACCAACAGTTCTATCCTGGCCATAAAGCAACAGCTAATAAACTATAACTTTTAATTTAAAGGAAACCTCTAATGCAAATAGGGCAGATGGCAGCTCCGAACATTTGGAAATCACAAACAACAAAACAGAGAAACAGCCACCAACCTCAAAAGACTTGCCAACATCACCGGAATAAACTCTTGACTGATAGCTGCGCAAAATCCTGTCCAGCCAGTAGTAATTTTCCTGAAAAAGCATAACAACAAAGAAGCAGAAGTTGGTAGGGTAATTACATTTCAATCTCTTCCATCCATATATCTTTAAAAAAGGAACTTTTGACCCTTATCATGGTTGAGATGGTGGATGTAAGAAATCTGTCTGTCTGTATTATTTTGCATTGGCAACTGAAAAAAGGTCCTGAAGCTCATTAAAAAAATTTAAAGACATAATTAACCTGCAGTCCATTCTCATGAGCTCTTTGCTCAATTTCAAGGATAGTTGAAACATCTTGATCTGAAGGCCCTTCTTCTTGGAGACGCAATATTTCATCCAAGGCAAGATCTACCTGTTAACAGTATTACAAAATACAGTAATCTTCCCTGACTACAATGAAACTTCACTAATTCTATAACCAAAGAAGACTTGCCAGCTTTGAAGATATCCCTGGATCACAGGAGAAATTTATGCTAATGTCACCACGAACATCACCTGTTCTTGAGGGTTTATTACCACCAAGGAATATTGGAACACCAACGGAGTATATCTAGTAGACAAAGTAATTTATAAAAACCAGCGTTCCATATCAGACAATTGAAGGAAGATGCTGCAGCTGATAATACCATGTACCTGCCCAAGCTCAAAACGAAGAACCTGCGTCATTTTTGTTTCAAGAAGTTTGCTCAGGAACCCAACAAAGTGAATCTCTTCTACCTGACATATCACGCCCCAATATCCACAAAGGAGTAAAATTGGTGGTATATATAACATAAATTATTTATGGTTCAGAAAATTGTAAGAGATCAGAGAGAGAGAGAGAGAGAGAGGAGAAAAAGACAAAAGACCATGGTTCCATTCTTCAGCTCCACAGGAAAGCATAGCTGCACCAAACATTGTGCTTCTACCATGGGGCTCCAAACCACTTCTCTATAAGCAGAAATTATGTTTTAATTGGCAAAATGCATATCATGAAAAGGTGATACAGAAATGACAGTATTCAATCTCTTTCACTAGAAATATGTAAAAGAAAACCCCTTTGTTTTAAAAGAAGAATCAGCGTCTAGTGAATTTACACATCCTTTCCTGTATGTACAAAACTGCATAACGATTATGATGACACACGCTTGTATCTGAGATGCATTGAAGTACCTGAATATAGTTGATGGCAAAGTAAAAGGCAATCCTTTCAGGTCATCACGGTTAAAGTGCATGATAGGTTCAGAAGGCTTTGGAATTCCACCCTGCATGGAGCATCAATGTAACCAATTGATATGTAATGAATTCAACATCACTAGGCTTTTGGTAGAAGGATTCAACTCACTAGATACTGCAATATCAATGGCACTGCAACACTAGGAACAATATTCCCAACAATCACCACCGTAAAAGTTGATGGGTCTTTGAAACAATTGCTGAAGTATTCACAAGCTTTAAATGGATCAACCTTTTGCAGATCACTTTTTCTAATAGGCTGCAAAACAAGTTTACTCAAAAGTCAGGAATAGTTTTGACGGTCTATAAATTTGAATTGAATCACAAATAGTTGAACATACTCTGAAAAAATAAGAGTTTCCATAGTTAAGCTCCTTCACACGGTTTGTAAAAGCAGTGTATGGATCCCTATCTTGAGCACGGACTGCTTCTTCTGCCATCTGCATAACTATTTTGACATCTCCTTCCCCTGGTGTTAAATTTGTAGTAAACAATTGATAGACAAGCTGGCCAAGAAAACAAAACAATGAGAAAGTGCACAGAAAGATAAATTACAATCTTATGAACATCAAATAGGATGGATGTGCACCAACCAAACAGGAGCAACATATGTTTACAGAGTTGCAAGCACAATATATATCTGAATAATCAAGAACCTACTGTATATATTAAATTGCAGTTAGAGAGCATACATGCAATGAATATTATACTTAGAATATCTCAATGATCAAAGTTCAAACTGACTTACACACTGTTCCCTCACTATCTATCATTAGCTATGTGACTACTTTCTATCATGATTTCTCTTGGTAATGAACAACTACATACAACTCTAAGTTGTGATCAAACAAGTGAAATAATTTTGCAATTAATTTAAGTATACCTGCAAAGCAGTTTCCAGGTCTGAAGGTGAACAGTCACCAGAAAACGTTCTCATATATGCTCCAATTTTTGTCCCAACTTCTGCTCTCTTGCCAGCAAGCATGTCCATTAGGACTGATGGTCTATAACCAAATACTCCGATTTCCCCAGCAATGGTTGGTCCCATTGAACAGGAGAAATACTCGCTCTCTGGGAATTCAGACAAGCCTCCATATGAGAACCCTGTGAAGATAACCTGTTGGGACACAGCTTAGATTGAGACAGATGTACATACTAATTCAAGCTCAATAACAATTATTATTATATTTGAATCGCATTAATATTGAAACACAAATCAGTGAGACTGAGTATTTGCAGACACCTAATAATAATAATTGCATGAGTGGGTTAAAATCAATATCAAGTAGTTAACAAAAAGGAATTCCAAATCTTGGACCAACTAGCAGCAAATGCAGCTAACCAAGGAAATGAAAGTAGCTCCAATGTCTTAGACACTATAGTCAGCATGAAAAACAAGAACTTCCACTACAAAGCAGAGGACAGTAGATAACTTTTCATGGTAAGAAGCAATTGCTCAAAAATGACTATCATCTATCCCTATGCACTGCTGATAACAAATAGCCAAAGCAATTAAGGAGGGAGGAAGATCATATCTCTATCTTGAAACTGGCATAATTCTCGAATAGCAAACTACTATTGCAGAGCACATCAAGCTCATTATAGTGATGTCAAGTTCACATTCCAATACCAAATACTAATTAACTAGACATCTCCAAAATATGCAGATATGAAAATTAACCTCAAAAAATTTGGAATCAGATCTAGCCACCTTAAGAAAATAAATTTTGGAGTTTCTCATTCCCCGATGTAACAAAATCCTATATTTGCAAGAGTAGTGGCCAGCAGGCAATATATTTTGAAAATTAAAGAAACAGCATCAAGTTTTGTTCAGAATTACAGCTTCAGTATTTATTTATGCCAATATTGTAACAAAAATTCCATCCTAGCAGGCAATAATTATGCATCCTCAAAACATACTTAAAAACCTAAAACTTTTCTATTCCATCTAGATCACCCATTGATCCAGTTATAGTCCTAAGTGATTCACCTAGCTACTCCATATCAGAGCATTTAAATAATTTCCTCATACTCACGAAGTCACTTTTACTTTTCAACATACATCCTAACTTCTCTATTATTTATGTTCTTGATTTATTATTTGTTAGTCACAACACCAGAAAAATTCTGGAATAACACAACTTAATTTTCTCTAGGGATCATGTCATACAATTTGACAAAGTTCCACTAAGTAATCAAATTCAAACAACAAAGTTCCACACATTTGATCAGGAATACCCCAACTTGGTCAATGACTATTTGAAAACTATGTAAAAGCTTTAATAAGTAATGTCTATAAGAATTGGAACCTGGTCATCGAGAAAGTCTGTGCCCTTATAGCAGACTCGCATGCCATTTGACAGACTTAGTTCAGTAGCTCCAATATTTGGATATTCAAATTGGTGTACAATATTCCTAATAAAAAGGGGAAATAAATCAATAACCTCAAAATAGTGTGGTTAAGAACAGCAATCTAAATGAGATGGTAAAAAACACAGCAAGAATATGATAAAGCTTGGAAGTCTGCAACCATTCAACTTAACCTGAAGAAAATGGTCTAGTTAAACCAGATTGATAATCATTGCCCAGGAATGGTAACATTTCAAAATCTAATAAAGAGGAAACTCGATTGCATAACATTTTGAAAGCTTATCAAACAAGAATAATATTTTGTCAATGATGTAGGACAAGGTAGGGGAAGGGTAGAAGATAGATGAGGAGAGGAGAAATTTAAGGAGAAGAAAGAAATTATTGGACAACTCTCAATATTCAATCAATAATATTCAATCAGTAGGAAAAAGATATGAATACAATGAGTAGTTCTAGAGTTTATTTATAGAATCTAAATCCCAGTCTAATTAGTATCCTAAGATAATCCATAAGATAAACCTAAATAGTCAATACCCTAAAAGATAAAAATAAATTCAAAATAAATTAAATCTAAATAACCTAATATCCTAATTATTTTTTGATAATCTAATTATGTTTTCTGCATCATTCTCCCCCACTTGAAAGAACTCTCCTCCGGTGAGTTAAGCCGATACTTCATCTCCTTGCTTCCTTTCATAATCTGCTTCTTGATCAAAAGATAAAGGCTTTGATTCTTTAACCTTGACTCCCCTTGTTAATCAAACCTTTATTCTCAATTTTGGGCTTAGTAGGACGTAACAAGATTGTCTTCCCCTTATACTTGAATGAATGAGTGTTCTCCCGACCATGACTTGTAACATCATCATCATAGAGCCATGGTCTTCCCAATAAAATGTGAGCAACATCCATAAGAAGGACATCACATAGAACTTCTTCATGATACTCTCCCAATTGAAGGGGGACACGGCATCGATGTTGAATGGTTAAAGAAGTCTTTTCATCGACCCATGCTACTTGAAAAGGTTTAGAATAAGGTTCTAGCTTAAGACCAAGTCTAGCAACTCCCTAGCTGGAGATTGCATTCCTGGCACTTCCTCCATCAATAACTAACTTGCATGACTTACCCCGCATTTCACAAAAGTTTGAAAGGTACTTGTTCTCTTCTAAGAGTCATCAGGCGAGGATACAGATAACATGCACCTCATCACACCCATGCGTCCTGATTCATAATCATTCACAATAATCTCCTCATCCACATCTAAAGGACATTCAACGGAATCAATCACCACATCAGCATCTACCACTTCCTCCTTAAGCTCAGCCGGGGATTCAAGAACTAGAGCACGTTGTGGACATCTTCACGCGATATAACTTTTAAAATGACAGCAAAAACACTCAATGGCAGAACCTCTAGAGCAGAAGTTGGAACTTGTCGACTCAACATTCTTAGAAGCACTTCCGTTAGGACTAGTTGTCTGACTAGATTGAAACGAAGAATTGGTCTTAAAAGGTGGCACTCCAATAAAGTGGTTGGATTGTGTGAAACTATGAGCCTGGTGAGAATTAGTACCCTGAGAAGCAAAACGCTTGTCATATGAATTCTTAAGTAAGGAGCCTACCTCCAAGGCCTTATAGTAAGCCTCCTCGAAAGATTCAACTTAAGTTCTTGCTGTATATTAGCTCGAAGACCGTTGACAAACTTTTGAATTGTCATCCAAGGGTCTTCCTTAATCTCACACCAATTCATTAGTTCGTCAAAATGAGCCATGCAATTAGAGACTATGGGGGCCTGTCTCAAGTTCAGCCATTGATTGAACAGTTGACTCTTATAATGGGTAGACACATATTTCTCTTTCAACTTCATCTTCATCTCTGCCCAAGTACTAATCGGGGGGCTATTCTAGGCACTCTAGTTTTTGCTGCTCATTCTGCCAATATTTCTTGGCAAACCCAACAAGCTTCATCTTAGTGAAACGAACTCGATGCACATCGCTCATTTCATACCATTCAAAATAATCCTCCATGCTAACCAACCAATCTAAGAAAGCGCTTGAACCTAATTAGCCGTCAAACTTAGGAGCATCGACCTTCTTAAAAATGTCATCCAGCTGAGTCTGTCTATAACCTCCCCTATGATTTCTAGGTGACTCGTATCTTCGGTTATAATAATCTCTTTGCTCATGCTCAACCCACTGATCTTCCACATAGTCATGTTGGGAGTCTCAAATTATACAAGGAGGACTCCTAAGATTCCTGTTTCCGTTGCCATTTGCAAACTGACGATTCTCAATAGGTGGAGGTCGTGCATTATTAAAAGAAGGAATATATCCACCCCCTAAGTTGATTTCTCTGCGAACTTTTGAACCTTCAACCGTACCTTCAGTTGTATATTGTGTGTCTTTGCCTTTAATGGTCCGCACTAGGTCTTTATACATCTTCCTCAATTCTTTAATGCCACGGTTTCTTTCTTCAAACCTTTGGTCCATGGTGTCAAACCTCTGATTCATTGCCTCAATTGCTCGATCAACATATTCTGTGTTACGTCTTTCAACTTCTTCTAGTTGATTTAGAGTTATTTGGGAGTTTTTAGTCATGGTGAATCCCAAAAATACTTGCCACTAGTCTGAAATAGAGTAGGAATGAAGGAAATCGTACAAAAACACCCAAAAAACAGTGAAAAACGCAAACTGGATGAATCTAGGCACTGTAGCGCGTGGGGCGCATGCACAGGGAAGGTTGCAGGAGCATGGCAGGGACGCCAGCGACGGCGTTCGGTAGACGGGCCGGGTTTTCGCCAGCGAGGCGACTAGTGGCGGCGGCAGCGGCGACGTGGTGATCAGACGTTGGCAGCTAGGGGTTCTTGCTCTAACAATGAAACTGCTAGGGTTCTGGCGAGTGTTCTGGTGGTTTTCCGGCAAGGGAAGTGTCTGAGGGGCGTGGGGAAACCTGCTTTGATACCAAATTGATATAGGACAAGGTAGGGGAATGATAGAAGATAGATGAGGAGATGAGAAATTTAAGGAGAAGAAAGAAATTACTGGACAACTCTCAATATTCAATCAGTAGGAAAAAGATATGAATCAATGAGTAGTTCTAAGACTTATTTATAGAACCTAAATTCCAATCTAATTAGGATCCTAATATAATCCATAAGATAAAATAAACCTAAATAATCAATACCTTAAAAGATAAAAATAAAAGATAAAATAAATTCAAAATAAATTAAATCTAAATAGCCTAATATCCTAATTATTTTATGATAATCTAATTATCATTTCCGTATCAGTCAGTCAATAAAACTAAGAATGAAAGCAAATAGAACTAATAGAAGAAAACGAGAATTTCTGCATGGATTACCAATAAGTGTTACATGAATATATGAATACATGAACAGCACTAAACTGATTTATGTTAGCAGGGGTCTGGGATTGGAGATTGAAGAAACATCAACAAATTACAATGTAAAATATGAAGAGAAAGAGGTTTCATCTCACCCCATATCTGGTTTTGTAGTGACTATTTCTTCTGGAATATGTTCATCATCCCAAGGAGAAATTCTACCCTCTTCCTCAAGAAGATTGACCTTCTTCACAACATTTTTCAGATCATCAACTACAGCAAATGCTTGGGGCTCAATGGTCTTTATGACACAACTAAATGATGTCCTTAACTTCTCTGAATACTTAGAGACCTCTGATGCCAATATATCTAAGGATATTCAACGCAAGTAAGCCTGTCAGAATATATTTTTCTAGAAATTTGACACCAAAAGACACAAGCATGACTTATTGACTCACGTGGTAGAAGAGTCTTTTGGAGTTGAGCCTCATACTCAATCCCAATAATAGGTTCATTGTGAAGAAAATGCTGCAAGAACAAAGAATTATTTTTTCCCTGAAGTCAATCACAGTTTATTGGTCAATATCCATCATATCATCATATGAAATATAGCATATCAATTTACTTGTAAATATTCATCTCGTAAGCTGGTTGATTGAATTTGATCTCGCTCCAAATAAGCAGATTCAATCTCTGACATGAGTAGTGCACGGACAATAGATATTTCACGCTCTGAAAAGCCATGAAGTCGGACCCTCACAACCTAAAAGATAGCTGTTATAAATCATAAAGAAAGAAGGGAAATGGAGAAAGATAGTGAAAAAGTAGTCGCAGAAAGAAAATTCAGTTCCTCGAATAAAGATTAAAAGCACCTCTGTTAGCATTGACTCTAGTGCCTCAATGGTTCCTTTTTCTTTACATGATGAAGTCATTATATAAGCCTTCAGTGGGCGGACTAAAACATCAGCAGCAGCTGAACATGAGAAATAAGGAGGATCTTTTCTACGAGATATCTTAAAGAATCTCTGATTCAAAGCATACAGGAACATGGATTCTGCAAGTAAATTTCTGTAGTCTTTTACTGTCTTTAACTCATCTGCTGGCATCTTATAGCTAATCATCACTGCAGACTATCATTGATCAAATCCAGAGTAATGTGTTATCTTCAGTGCAGAGTAAATCACTAAAAATCCCCTGGAAAGCCGCAAAAAATGATAATTCTTTGTTACTCACTTACCCCAGCAGCTTCAGATTCAACAAAACATGAAAACCGTGGCTCCTCATGTGATGGAACCAGAAATGTTGGTATACGTGGAGGATCAGGCACTGGAATTTTCTGACCAAAATGAGTCTTAATCAACTCAACGACACTCTGAGATAGAGAAAAGAGAGCATTTAGAAATCCTGACCTTACAACACATCTAGATCTCCATTATGAACACAAAAAGATGAAGTACAATATAACCTGTGTATCAGAAAAATCTCCAACAGCTATCACCGCCATATTGCGTAAATGATACCACTTCTTGTAAAAGTGCTTCACTGTTTCGGGAGAAACTGTTCGGATTACTTTCTCTAGCCCAATTGGCAGCCTTTCAGCATACTGCAACCAATTAAGCCTTCTATGAAATGAGATGAAATTGAGAAAATTTTTTACAATCATCACTTATCTTAAAAATCATTTCAACATTGATAATGCTTCTTTTGATCTCATAAAATTAATAAAGGCCTATCTTGAAATTGATGTTCCTGCTAAAATTGAGAAGAAAAGGTTACTAATTAACAAATAAGTCTAAAATAAAAGAAACTAAGGATCAGATCTTTCAGAACATGAACTATATCTGAAAAGATTACACCCAATTCAGCAGTAAATAATAAATTATTGTTATATGAAAGAAAATTGTCAAATTACTTGTATTTGATACAAGTACCTTTGAAACTCCCATCAACAAGCTCCAATGTGCATCCTGCAGCCTTCCTGTCGCATTCCTGTTGCCCCTGTATTCTTCCATCACTGCTCCTCTTTCTTTCTCCAAGTCATCTTTTGAAACTCGAATCTAAACAAAACAAGCCAGTTATATACTCAATAAAGAACTAATTCCTTCAGGCAATATTGGAATGCCGCTTTGTCAATACCTCTGAACTGAATTCTGCCAAAACTGAAATGGCTTGAGACAATAGTTCAGGCCTGTCAACTGGAACAAACAGCTCATACACTGTGTCATCAGAAGATGTTACAGCATTTTGACAAGCACCAAACTCTGCCCCAATACTTTCAAGAAATTTAACAATGTCATGATTTGTATATCTCTTTGTGGCACTGAATGCAAGATGCTCGACAATGTGAGCAACACCGCGTTCGTCCTCTTCTTCCAGAACTGATCTGCCATCAATTGGTATATCCACTAATTTACAATCAACATACATAAAAAAATTTCCAAAGTTTGTTTAATAATTCAAATTACTGTTAATATACGGAGATCCCACAAAAAAAAAACTGCACAATAGAGACGATTAATTCACCAGAACAATTCAGATATTAGAAGAATTTATAAGAATTTATACGTTAACTGTTAATGTACAATGAATTCATGAGTAGCAGTGATGTTTTAAATGGTGAAGGATAAGAAATTTCAGGGGCTGATTTTCAATTTCGAAAGTTGAAGGGGGTATATACAGGTGTATAAAGCCTATTCTTCTGTGAGATAGATTTAAAAGCCTATGGTTATTGATCATGACTTATACAGTTAGGAGCCCTCCCCTCTCACGGAAATGTAGCCAAGTCAACAGCAAGAAACATCAGTGAATGACTCAAATGATAATCAGTTATATTTTCATAATTTGGAGGATTTTTCACATTCACATCTAATGATACTCTTCGGTTGAATAAAGCAAATGCTTTCCCTCATTGCCAATGCGCAAATAGAATTCGTTTTCTCCATCTCAATATCATAGACAGTCTTCATTCCATCATTCCTACTTTCATCTACATTCAACAAACTATTAAAAGAAATAAAGAGTAAAAAGAAATACTGTTCTGTCCACCACAAGACTGGACCTCCAGGTTTTCCTGAAATTCTAAGATTTTCGAGTTTACCATATTGCTAAGTAAGTTATGGCGTTCAAGCCCACAAGCTTATGTTGCCACACATAAATATATTTTAGAATCCCCAAACAGCAAAATAATCCAAGATTCTAGGGTGGATCAAATAGCAGCCAAAAAAAATTATTAAGTTTAACCACCAACTAGTTATTAGCATTGGAAAAACGGAAAAGATAGAGGAAAAAGGAACTTACCCAGCTTTGACTGCAAGTGCCAGAGCAGCTCTCATTCGAGGCTTGGAATTGCATCGAACATAGTAGTGTAGGCCATTCTCAAGTCTGCCACAGTCCACGCCAACAGGTTGCTCTGGAAGAACCTGGTCCAGGTCCACATTCACCAACTTCAGCGACCGGAATCCGTGTTTCTTCGAGATCGGCCTCGTCTCTGCCGGCAGCAAATCCATTCGTCTCTGTCCGAAGAAACACCTCGCTGGTCGTTAACACGGCACGCTGCTTTTCGTTTCCGTGCGCTCTTTCTTTTTCTTATTTATTATTTTCTCTACTTTTTTTAGTTGAGCAGCGTGTCGTCTCGTGTCAGCTAGATGCATAATGTCTATCACTGCACATCTTTGTGGTCGGAATTCGGATTCTCTCAAGCAAATGTAACAAACGGGCCAAAAAAGAACGGGCTTGGGCTTCAGTTTCAGAAAAAAGCCATGGCCCAATATTTTACACAATTCGAAATACCGAAAATACCCCTACAACAAAACCCCCAATTGAAAACTGGACGGTCGATCTTCTCATCAACGCTGAACTTCTCGGCTAGACAGGATACGAGGGAGAGGGTCAGGGATGGGAAGGAGGATACTGAATGACGCATTGAGAACTATGGTGAATGCAGAGAGGAGGGGCAAAGCCATGGTGGAGTTGAAGCCCATCTCCACGGTCATATCCTCCGTTCTCGGGATCATGAAAAACAGAGGTAAAGATTCAATAATATACTGAGGTTCGATTTAATGAATTGGTTCTCTTAAAAAACATGAATGATGTAGTTCAATTAGTGTTCTTTTTTATAAAAAAAGAAAAAACATGTAATATTTTCCTATAAATTTCTCGGAGTTTATCCTGCAATGCGGAACCTTTTTAGTAGTAGAAGAATAAAACTCTTGGTAACTATTCATTTCTTTGTATACTAGAAGCACAACTTTGAATCCTCATTGTAAATATTCATTGGCAGTAAGTGAGCTACTCTTGTTGACTATATTTTTCTTCTCCGATTTAACTATTAAATATAGGATCGTTTATAATGTGCTATTGAGAAGAGGTAGTTTCCCATTCTGTACTTCCTATTTCACGACAACTATTTCTATTGGGTTTAATCGTTTTTAATTATCGGAGAAAGTGAGGAATTCATGTAAAACTTTTTCAACTTCTGTGGGTGTTCAGAATTTTTGCGGTCTGGCGTCTTTACTGCTTTTGTTTGTCTTCAAAGTTCAATTGAGGGGATTTTCCATTGCTATAGGAGTTTTGGTGTTGGAGACGGTTAAACTGATAATCTGTTCCCTCATCTAGAATTCTTCCCCCCTCTTTTTTTCCTGATTAAATGTCATTGACTGTTAAAACCTTTTAGATTATAGTTTCTTCTAGTCACCTTTGTGTCTGTGATTATCAATATAAAAAAACTGATATAATTCCTGATAGGCTACATCAAGGACTTTGAAGTCTTTGATCCGCATAGAGTGGGGAGAATAACAGTTCAACTGCAAGGTAGGATTAAGGATTGCCGAGCCCTTACACATCGTCAAGATGTCAAGGCAAGGGACATTGAAAAGTACAGATTGAGAAATCTTCCAACACATCAGGTTGGTTGATGCTTCATGTTTTATATTCTGAGGAGCTGCTCATAATTGATGCAGGCTTGAATATGAAGAATGTAATTTGTGTGCGATGCTATTTATTTTTCTTTATGAACTGAATAAATAAAAATAAAAACGGAAAAGGATCATCATGCTGTTGTCTTTCTCTCTATGCAGTGGGGTTATGTTGTGATTACAACCCCTGAAGGCGTTTTGGATCATGAAGAGGCGATTAAGAGGAACGTAGGTGGTCAGGTTCTTGGTTACTTTCACTAAATCATTACAACGTTATTTTGGCATGAACTGTATTTGGTATTGACCGAGTAAACATTTAATGAAACGGAAGGTGAAATGTATGTTCAGCTTCATCCGATATGGTTTTGTCGTCTATTGACCTGTTCTGACTTTGTCCTGTATGAATTCTGTATCACTTCATGCTTGATGAGTGGGATGTATGTATGTTAGAATCTTTTCATGGTGTCTTCTCTAACAGATGGTTTTTCTAATAAAATTGAATAGTTTCTCTGTGGTTCTGCAAGCTTTGATCATTATATCAGGAAATAAATTCTGCTTTTGTTGAGAATGAACTGGACAATAGTGGAGCTTTACAATCTGCACCAAATCTAGTGTTGCAGTTATATTATGTAGTTCAAAACACATGGATCATTCATAACTAAAACTGTTATGGGGCTTTTTGGAAATTACAAGTGGGTAATTTCATTATCAGAATCAGTTCAATTTCGCTTGAAATATGCTGATCATGTGTTGTGCTATACACACATTTGTGTGCAAAGATAAGTGGAGGCAAGTCTTGCTTATGCCTTTGGCATTGCATTGGAGATGGGATACTAGACTTGCTGGTCCTTATGGAATGTTTTTTTTCATGTGGTGAAATCATGCTGTGGTAGAGAGGGTGCAGCGAAGAAGGAGAAGAGATGGGGTGGGTGATGTTCACTCATCGTTATACTCGTCATTACCCAGAAAAGTGCTTACTATCAGACAACGGTCTGGATATTGATGAAAATCGAAGAATGCACCTGAAAATATTGACCCCATCACCTATTGTGCTAAAGCAATTTGCACGTGACAATCCCCTGAAATCGCTTTGTTAAAAGGAAGCATATGCCTTCTCTCCTCTTTTGAGCTGGGAACTGCCTCTTCAGGTGACGAGCAACGTGTTCTTTGAGTTAATAATTATCTTACGTTTTTTAGGTCTTGGCAATGGTCAAGAATATCAAGCTTTTGCAAGGTGCAAGGCTTTTGATCATTTTAGAAGAGGAAGCAGGGAGATTTTGGAATTCAGAACTTCATAAATTTAAACAGGTCCATTATTTTTTATGTTAAAAAAAAGGTCCATTATTTTTCAGTGACGTTTTATGAGTAACGAATTCCAAAATAAAGGACAAAGCCACATGCCACAACGAAAATATTAATTTCTTTCAAATTTACTGGAGACTTAAAGATCATCATCAGTCTGGACGTAAGCACGATTAGCTGTGCCGCAATTTTAGTCTACTCTTTTTCTTTGTTTGAGTTTTTCGGGTGTTTGGTTTGTTATTCCGCTTAGTTATTTGAAATTTGAGTTTTCAAATTGAACGAGAATCAATAAAGAAGAAAAAGAAATTGTAGATAAGTTTTATTTTATCAGAGACCGACTCGTTCAGCAAGTCTTCCATTGAGGGACGAGAAGGAAGGAAAAACTGAAGATGACTAATGAACCGTGAGACGCATGCAAACATTGATAAAACGTAAAAATAGTCTATATATATTGATGGGAAAATATTTTTTTGTTAATGATTTTTTTAAAGTTAAAATTATATGATAGTCATATATTTAAATAAATATTTGTCTTATATATTTTATTTATACCAACTAGGGCCGTGCAAGAGCCTTGGCAAACCCAGCCCTTCCATATATTTTTTTTTCTTGGTATTTTTCATATAATAAATCAATTTTATGGTTATCATAAATACTTTTTATGATTTCAATTTTTAATTTTATTTAAAAATTTCAAAATAATTTTTAATTTAATATTATTTAAAAATAATTGATAATTGCTATGTATTTATAATTTTATAAAAAGATTACTCTTGATCCTATTATTATTTTTCAAAAAAATATATTTTGATGATGATAATTATATTTTTCTTGTAAATAAAATTATTTTTTATCCTCTTTAATGATTTTTAAATTTTTTTGCTCACCCAATCCAATTAGGTTCAACTTGGTGTGCTCATCTGGTGGGAGTGGGACTATAACCCAATCTATGCACACCTTTATAGGCTAATACTAACACATAGATTGATCTGAGTGGTAAAAATTCTCATTTCTTAAATAAATGGTTAGAGATTTAATTTTCAACCTAGCAAATTTAATTAGAAGAAGTTTATTTTTTACCCCTTTTTTAGTCTCCGATACTGTTGGTCACTACCCAAAAAAATTTTGTACGATTTTTTAATTACTAGGCTTGATTTTTATTGATACAATTACTAAGTAAAAATAATCATTATATCGATCCTACTCTACATATAAATTTTTCACATAAATTAATAGACAAGAGCGAGATTTGTTACGAAATTTATTAATATATAAATATAAATATAAATATAGATTGGATAATTTAAGTACATAATCAAATTATTAACGGTCTTTATACGTTTAAAAGTTTCATTAAAACCAATTTTGTGTTATATTCATATGGAATAGCAAATAACGTTGTATTATTAAAATATTATTGACATCAAGTTTTATTAAAATCTTGCATCTTGGATTCAATGTAAAAGTCATCTATCATGTTATTACTGATTTCGGACAATACACGAAGAAAAATCTAATCATCTACACTTCGAAGGAAGCAGTGTTCGATCGGTTGAGAGATGCTTGATGCTATAAAAAAAAAATTCAAATTTATAAAAATGAAAGATAAGAAAAATGTGGAGAAAAGTTGTGTGCCAAAATAAGATAGCAACTAGTATGTAACTCGTGCAATGTATGGGGTATTCTTTAAAATAAAAAATAATCATATATAATAGATAATAACATCAATCTTTATATTTAATTGTCATATTACATTAATCTTTCAAATTAACAATAGGTATACATAATTATAGTTAATAAAACTAATCATCATGTTAAATTATTCTGTTACATGAAAATTTTAAAAATTAATTATTAAAATAAATTACTTAATCCAAATTAAATAAATAAGATTAAGTATTAAATTAAATAAACAATAACATACACAGAACACACAATAAAACTTAATCAAATAAGTTTTTTGATATTTCTCTATATTAAATATTTTTCTATACGTAATATTAAAGGTTGTATCTTTTACCTGTTTTTCTCACAAAAAAATAATATTTTCAAACATTTTTTGCTACACACATAAAATACTACAATATACAATTAACCATGCATAAATATAAGTCTCAGCAAGTTACATGAAAATTTTAAAATATTTTGATTGTTAAAATAAGTTACTTAAATACAAATTAAGCTTTACAACTGTATGTGTTAAATTTTCAATTTGTTTGTTACCACCAAAAAATGATAAAAAAGATACACGTAACAAACCTAATTACATAATTTCTGAAATATTTCTCTAAATATAACATTAGAGGTTCTTTTGTGTGATAATCCTCATTAATAATCAAAATTGTTATAACAATCAAAATTGCTAGGATTCAATGTCTAACTTCCATTATGTCATGAACATATTTTTTATTATTGTCTAATAATTCAGGCACATAGCATACTTTAAGAAAGCAAGGATATGCATTATTAATCATTCTAATATCCTCATATATATGAAGTACAACATTTTCAAAGTATAATTTGTTTACCACTGTATTTTGATAATTTTGAATTCATATCTTACCGGTGGTGGATTAAATTATTTAACTGGTTCTACCTGTAATTTATAATTGGTTGACTTGGTCGATTGGTTAACTCGTAAACTCTGATGGATAAATTATTTAACTCATTCAATATGTAATTTATAATATATTCTTCTGTTATTTCGAACAATTGGTTGACTCGTAATCGGTTGACTCATTCAAACCGTGACCTATGATAAATTAAATTATTTAACTCATTCAACCCGTAACTTATAATATGTTCATCAATTTAATTAATATATTGTTCAATTCAACTATTATAAAAGACCCTACTATGAATCATTTTGTATGCTACAAAGGCATATTTTAACCCTTAATATTTGAATAAAATATTTAAATTGTTTAATTTCATTGTTAAAGGTTGAAATTCCAATTCAAAATTTTAAAAAATGAATTAATTAGTCTACCCAAGCAAAAAATCTAATTATTCATTTAAGATAACAAAATATATGCATTTCAATGTAACATAATCAAAGGATAGTAAAAAGAAAATAATAACATAATAAATTAACATTAAACTATCAACAAATACACCAATAATAATTTTGATAGAAAAATTGTTTCCTTATAACACATGACTATAAATGAGAACAAATTTTCATACAATTTTTTTATAAAAATTTCATACAAAAATTTCATATAACTTTTATTTTATTTTAACATGCCTTAAACTTTTACCAAACTGCGAAAAATTAATCAACATTTAATAATTATTAAAAAATTTTATATAACAATTATATCAAACATATCAATTTAATTATAATAGATTTTAAGCATTCTAATTTTAGAGTTTCAAATGCCCACTACAAGTCAAGAATAATGAGAGATAAGATAGACTAACCAACTTTCTAATAGGCTAAAATTTTTATAGTCTAATCTACTAAGTGCGAGTTGACGGGCTAAACGGGTTAGCCCACTTACCATATTTTTAATAAATAATTCTAAACATAATATTAATTTTTAGACTTTTAATTATGGAAAATGATATTTCAATTTTTTTCCAATTCTTCAATTTCGATTTAAAAAAAACCTTAATTAGTCACCTAATATATAAAAGAAAAGTTTACTTATTGAAACATCATCTTCAACACAAAAGACTATAAAAAGGAAGAAATACTAAAGTTATGTTATATCCGACATCATCATTATTAGAAATATTTTGCTATGAAAATAAACTTGCTTCATGCCCTTGATTAAATGTATACCCGTGTAATGCACATATTCATTAGGTAAGTCTAAAAAAATAAACATTTCAAAAATATTTATATATAACAAAACATTGACAAATAGCAATAACATTTTTATTAAAAATTAAGTAATTGTACTTGTGCTATGTATAGATATTATTATCATATGTACTAAATACTTTATAATAAGAAGTAATTTTAGTAAAAGTTTTCATTATAATAATAAATGTGAGAAGCTTTGAATATGTCAAAGTTTACAATACAACAAAATAAGTGGAAAAAAATTATACATATTTAGACAATAAATAAATCAACAAATAGAAGCATAACTGAAAAAATAACATTAATAGCTAATGAAGGTTGATTTAATTAGTAAAAGTGTGACTCATACCTCATATTGATGTAAGTTCGAATGCCCCTACCAATATAAAGGTCTCGTTGGTAGGTAATTTATAAGTTTCCCAGTAAATACTCTTTAAACATTAATGCTTACCTTAACTCTAATAGCCTTCAAGACCCAACTTATTTAAATTTTTAAATACCCAAAAAACAAAAAAAATAATATCAGCAATATAATATACATCATATTCATCTTCTAATATATGGATTCTTATGATATTTCAAGTAAATTATTAAAGAAGATTGCATTCCTTATCTTCTTTTTTTCCCTCGTATTTTACCAGCTCCTCTTGTTCTTATTATAAAGTATTTAGTAAAAATGATAATAATATCTATGCATGGCACAACTACAATTACTTAATTTTCAATAAAAAAGTTATTGCTATTTGTCAGTGTTTTCATTATAATAATAAATATGAGAAGTATTGAATATGTCAAAGTTTACAATACAACAAAATAATTGAGGAAAATTATACATACTTAGATAACAAAATAAATCAACAAATAGGAGCAAAAGTGAAAAAATAATATTAATAGCCAATAAAGGTTGATTTAGTTAGTAAAAGTGTGACTCATACCTCATATATAGGTGTGAATTCGAATGTCATTGCCAATATGAGAGCATCATTGATAGATAATTTATGAGTTCCCATGTAAGCACTCATTAAACTTTAAAGTTTACCTTAATTCTAATAATCCTCAAGATCCAACTCATTTAAATTTTCAAATACCCAAAGAATAAAAAAAAATATTAGCAATATAATATACATTACATTCCTCTTATAATATATTGATTCTTGTGATATTTTAAGTAAATTATTGGAGAAGATTGCATTCCTTGTCTTCTTTTTTTTCCTCGAATTCTACCAGTTGTTCTTCTTCTACATTCTCCACTTTTTCATCGTCCCTCCTCCTCTAATTCTTCCTCTCCCCATTTCCCTTCTTCTTCTATATCCTTATTTTTTTTTTTACTCCTTCTCGTCTTTTTATTTCTTTCTTCCTTTTCATCTTTATTTTTGTTTTCTTTCTCCTCTTTTTCTTCCTTTTCTTCTTCCCCTTCTTATTTCTCTCCGTGTTCTTCTTACTCTAAATTGTATTCTTGATGAATTCTTGAGATTATACAATCTCCTCCATCTATCACACCATATTTATCATTTTCTTTTGACATGCTTTATACGATGTTTTATCAAGTTTTTATTTATGATTTACTTGATTTTGGATTGATACCAGATGAAACTTGGAAAATGCTGGAGATTTCTTAGTTTCTTGAAAAATTTTAAATTTGTATGATTGATTTTTGTATTTTATGTTCTAAAATTTGAATTTGGAAAATTCTATTTTTGTTTTGTTCCTGTAAACCAAAAGAAACTTTTTTTTCCAAGTATAAATTTATGCCATTGTGGGAAGGATTTGCCACGTTTGGGTTTTTAGTTGTATTGAGTTTATTGCTTATTACCAATATGAAGATTGAGATTATAGGAAATATCCCACAATTGGAGTTGCAAGTTAGAAGATTAGTGCATGTGTTGTTTATTTGTACTAGAATTATATATATATATATATAAGTAGGTAACAACTATGAATTTTTTTGTATGATTCTAGTGTTTCAATTGAGATTTGTCACAATTTTTTACTTCCGAATATTTGCCTCAGAATTAGGTTTGGAGCTAAGACCTCTTATTTCATGTTATATTTTAAAATTTAAAACACCAAATCTAATTAAATTCTTTTAATTATAACCAATATTTTTTATTTTTATAAATCTTATGTGTTCTTATTTTTTCAAGAAAAATATTTTTAAAAATCTTATAAATTCAAATGTTATAAGAAGTATTATAATTTTTTATAATTAAAAATTATATTTTAAATATCTATCACAATTAATTATATCATTTATGTATGTGTTTTAGTTCATTCAATAATTAATTATATCTATTCTTATATAATTTATTTGTGTATTCTAATTTTTTTAGAAAAATTTCCTTAAAAATCTTCTATATTCAAATGTTCAAAGAACCATTGTATATTATATAAAAGTAAGTAACCTTTATAGATATCTTCGACGTAATTCTAGTGTTTTAATTGAAATTTTTCACAATTTTATGCTTCAAAATCTCCACTTCAGAATTAAGTTTGAGATTGAGACCTATTATTTTATATTATATTTTGAATTTTAGAGCACTAAATCTACTTAGATTCTTTTAATTATAACTAATATTTATCTTTTTTATAAATCTTATGTGTTTTAATTTTTCAAAAAAAATATCTTTAAAAATCATATAAATTCAAATGTTTCTAAGAACTATTATAACTTTTTTATAATTAAAAATTATATTTTAAATATATATCACAATTAATTATATCATTTATATATGTATTTTACTTGATATAATTCTCGAAAAATAGTTTTCGAGAAAGTGTACTTTGTGAAAAATTAAAAAAAATGAATATAAATTTATTCCTAAATTGTAAATAATTAAATCATAATAATCTAAATTTAGGTCAAACTATATTCATTTGAAAATTGTATGTGTTGTAGTGTCTAAAATCTAAAAAGTAATTGTAAATAAAAATAAGAAAATGAAATATAAATAGAGAGAGAGAAATTAGATCATATTGAAATTGAAATTGTTAGTCAAATTCCAATAACTTTATTTCAAATAACATATTTAGAATATATAGTTAAACGATAATTAATTAACTTCAATCTTTTTAAGTCCCATTTTTTATATATAAAAAGACAACACAAGAGATTGCCTATAGGCACAAACTCTATTGTCAAGTAGTTCACTTAATACAAGTGCTTTTCATATTTATCTACATCATTTTTCTGTTTGCCCCACCATGTTGTTTGTTCCCATGAGATTGTATTTTTTTGTGTTCTTCTAAACTCCAAGCTTATAAAGGAAAAGAGCAAACTTCTAGAAAATAAATGAATCTAACACTATATCTAATTGTAACTGAATATTACAAAAATTAATAGAAAAATTTTAAAAATATATAAAATTAAACCAAACTGAGCAAAATAATTCAACCACGCAATGATAAATTGTCTCACTTGCCATCTACTACGTCACCCTCATCATCATCTTTCTCTTGATCATGATCATCTTCAAGAGAGTCACATATCATTTTCTTGCCAATGAGTGTCAATGAGGCAAATTGACAATGATTATTGCAATAGAATAGAGAAATGTGTGAGATGATGAAGTTGAATGTTGCACTAACATTCAACACATGGATTTATATAAAAAATGAAAAACACATACAGGACAAAATTATTTGAAATTTAAAAGTTATTAAATGAGAATAATTATCTTGACTTCAATGTTAAAACTAATATTGAAAAAAATAAAAGTGAAGAGAACTTGTGTGATAGATGGAGAAGATTGTACAAGCTTCTAGAAGGTAAATATCCTTCATTGTTCATTTTTTCTTTAAAAGCCTCAAGTAATTGCAATCAAAGGAAATCTAAAATAATTTTGCAATGAAAAAGTTGATCAAAAGAATTAAAATTTAAAATTACAGATGAAATGAAAAAATATAAACTAAAATGTCAAAAATTTTCCTTTCTAAAACTTCAAATATAGAAGTTGAATATGATTTTGTAATAGCATTAAAAAAAAGGAGGAACAAAGAATTTAAATCACAAATGAAATGAAGCAAAAATATAAGTTTGAATGTCAAAGATTTACCTTCCAGAAGCTTCAAATGTAGAAATTGAATTGCATAAAAAAATATCTAAAATGAGAGGAATAAAAGATACATAAAATAAAATAATTGCAATGAAAACAAATTAGAAAAAGATTAATAAGACTAACCCATTATTGTTGAGTGAAGAATAAACTCAACCATAGAAGGGGAATGAATTGAACACGATGGAAGACCAATACTGAATAAGAACAAAAAATTGTGGAATGAATAATATAAACAGTTTGAATTGACAAATAAATCTACCACATATCATGGAAAATAGTTTATATATTGACAAAAAAAAAGGTTAATATCAATGTAAATAATATAACAATTCTGATTTAAAAAATATTATAATAGATAGATAAATAGCTAATATAAAACATATATCAATAAATGATAAATCAATCATATGTCAAATACATTACAGTTAAATGTTTTAATCAGAAATATTATTAACATAATTACATTTATATATATTTAGATTAGATTTAGATAGATGATGATATAAACTAATTATTATTAGTTTAAAATAAATTATATTGAGTAAATAAATAGGGATGATGGATGGAATAGTAAATATTTCAAATAAATTGTAAAAAATAAATTTAAATTTATAATCATATCTTTAACTAATTTTTTTTGACATCAAATATTTATCAAATTAGTAGATATTGTATAAACTAATTTTAAACCTTTAGCGAAAAAATAGGTTTTAAAAAATTGATATTTAATATTTACTATTTTTTTTAAATGTTTGATCAGGTTAAAATTTGTTGGGATTGTGGAAAAAAAAAATTAATAATTCAAGATACATGTTAGTCTTTCAATTTAAAATTTCTTATTTTCTTTGAAACACTGAAATGGTAGTTTGAGGATCCAACTTTTGGTTCTACTTTTATATATATAATAAATAGACATCATACCCGATCTTAATTTACATACATATATGTGTATATATAAATTCAGATACGAGTAGAGATACATTATTTTTGGACAACGCACACGCACACGCACACGCACGTATCCCATTTGCTCCCAGACGCAGCTAGGTTATTGATAATAATCAGCGAAGGCGCCTGCAGATGCTGAGGCCATCGCCAATGGAAGCAAAAGCAAGTTCCAAACGAGAATCTTCTGCAATGGCCTTGTTAAAAGTAATTGCATGCTTTCTCCATTCTCTTTTTTGCTTCGGAACTTCCTCTTCCGGCAACGCCACACTTCCACCCCATAGCGTGTTGTCATACGCAATTATCCCTCCAATCCTCACCAATTTCATCAGCCTCTCATGGTAATTCCAGTAGTTATTCTTGTCCGCATCCACGAACGCGAAGTCAAAGCTTCCTTCGTTTCCAGGCTGCACCATATCGCATCAGATCATTCCAGATCCAGCTCAATTTTTCTCTTACACATCAGTAAAATTGAGATTATGTGAGACAGAGAAGAGTGAGTGCTTACATAGTCTAAGAGTTTATCCAAAACTGGCAGAGCCGGAGATTCCAAGAAATCAATCTTGTGTTCCACACCTGCCTTTTTGATGAAGGGAAGTCCGATTTCATAAAAACTTCTTTCCGGATCCAACGCGATGATCTGTGAATAATCGAATTTCAGGCACAAGCAAAAGCGAAGACATAAGAGAGAAGAAAAGTACCAGCTGACCTTTCCATCATCGGGAATGTTAAGCGCAGTGAGGAGAAGGGAGTAGCCTGTGAAAACTCCAACCTCAATAGTCTTTTTGGCATTCAGGAGCTTCAAGAGCAAGGCTATGAGCTGACCCACATCAGGCGAAGCCGCAATAAAGCTCCTAATGAACAAAGAGGATTGAAGTTCGATGAAATTGAGGGTGATAAGATGAAGAAGGATGGAAGGAAGAAGAAAAGGAATGGTGGAAAGAAATTACAGAGGGTGGTTGTCAGTGGCATTCCTCAACTCTCTGAGAGGCTCAGGTTCGCGTGGGTAAACGCTGCTCTCCAGAATATACTGTGACATAACATGATAATCATTAAATTAAATTCAAATATGTTATGAGTATGAAGCCAATGAAAAAGGGTCAAGAAATGTTGATTGAACACACCTTCAGTAATCCCTCAGTCCGCAGTATTGGATGATTGGGGATATGGACTGGCTTCGTTCCGTTCTCCATTTTGCTGCAGGAATCAACCGCCTCATCATCATCTATATAAAGTCCTCTTTGTCTGACACTTCCGTGCGAAACAATTAAAAAACAAAAAACCTTAGAAAGTCTTAAGAAAAGTAGTAAAGACGAGAAAATCAGAAAAAGGAAGAGAATTCAGTACTTAGTAATATGTGTCTTTTTTTATATAATCTTATTCCGTTGTTTGTTACATTCAGTTATTTATGAAGAGCTGATAATCGATGGATACAAGGGCATGGGGAGGAATTGTCAATATTCAGCTTCCATTTTTCAACGCAACAGAAATCAAGAGCAAAATTCAATTATGGTTGGCTATATTTTTTGGTTTTTTCAAGTTGGCTGACTTTTCCCCAATCTTAGTGTCCATATTTCATAGGTGCCGGCCTTCAATTTGAGTTATTTACACTATTTTTAAGTTAAGTGGCGTCACAATCTTTCCACTGTCTTCAATATTATTTTTATGGGAATGATTAACATAGGCAGCCACTCAAATATTGACTCCGGACAAATGAGAGAATTTTGAGTACACATAGTTTACCAACTACTCATTTTTATAACTGCTACAGCCTATATTCAACTTTCTTATCGGAATAGTTGAAAATAGATAGCCACTAAAAATTTACTAGGGACAAGTTTTTAATGTTTTTGACTTTTTATAACTCATTTTTAAACAAATGTAACATGTTAATTAAACTTTCTTAGCATGTTATGCTTTATTTTAACTATTTGTGTATTCAATTAATAGAACCATGCTATTAGCTTGACAAGTGAAGATCTGATTAAAAAAAAAGGGAATGACAGTAATAGACCAAATCTTGAATTAATCCTAATAATAGACAAAAATTTTGTAAAATGCCAATAATGGGCCAAATATCCTTAACTCATTAGAAATTGAAACCAAAATTACTAAAATATCCTTAGCTAGTGTAAAACAGGGGAAAATGAGTGTTAAAAACATAAATGATAGTGTAAAACTCTATAAGACGAGTGTCAAAAATTGGCCGCAATGGTTAAAATTTGTAAGTGAATTTTTTTTTTGTTAGTGTAAAACGGGAAAAGATGAGTGTAAAAAATTGAAATACTAATGTAAAACTATTAAAAATGAATATAAAAAACTTAGCATTAGAGTTGAAATTTGTAAATAAATCTTTTTTAATTGAATATTCAAGAGAAGATGTCACCTCTAAACTTGAGTTATAGAGACACATGATAAAATTAAAAGGTTTCGGTTTGAATAGAAGTAAAACGAAATATATGCACTGCAAATTTAACAAGAAACAAGTCAAAAATGGTTCGGAAATTAAAATTGGATAGCAAGCCATACCAGAAGTTGTCAAAGTTTAGATATTTCGGATCAATTTTATAGAATGATGATGAAATTAATGAAAATGTTATGTATATGATGTAAGTTGGGTGGTTAAAGTAGAGAAAAACTTTTAGAGTTATTTATAACCACAATGTACCTATCAAACTAAAAGAAAAATTTTATTAAACTGCTAGAAGACTAACAATACTCATTGATAATGAATGTTTAGCTTCAAAGAAATAACAAAAGTATAAGAAGAGAGTAGCAGAGAAACGAATGTTAAAATGGATGTGTAGTCACATGAGAATGAATAAGATTTTAAATGAATACATACAAGGAAAAGATGAAGTAGCACCAACTGAGGAGAATATTATTGAAAATCATTTAAGGTGGTTTAGACTTGTACAAAAAAGGGCACCAAGGAAACCAGCAAAAAGAGTTGATCAGATAGTTTTTAACCCCATAAAAAGGTATAGAAGGAGACCAAGAAGGAACTTGAGAGATGTTATAAAGTGAGATCTCTTAAGTAAATAATTTATTTGGAGAGATAATTTTTTATTGAGTCCACTAGCGCGGTTTGATTTATATAACCGATCTCATCTAATAGGATAAGATTAGTAATGTTGTTGTAATGTGAAATGTGAAAAATGAGTGTAAAAAACTGAAATAGTAGTATAAAACTATTGAAGATAAATGTTAAAATTTGGAAATCCCTAAGGAAAGTTCACTTATAAATTTCATCTATCTCACCCAATTTTTGAGATTCATCTTTGTGGGTTTTATAATGTCATTTCAGTTTTTTACATTTATTTTTTTCAATTTCACATTAATAAAGAAAAATTTACTTACAAATTTAAACTCATTCCGGTTTTTGACACCCACTTTCAAAGATTTTATACCATTATCTTAATATTTGACACTTATTCTCACCTATTTCATATAGATTAAGGGCATTTCAGCAATTTTGATTTCATTTTTTTGAGGAGTAAAGGAACTTGAGTCTATTAATGGCATTTTGCAATGTTTTGATCTATTATTAGAATTAATTTTAAATTTTGCCCCTTAACTATCATTTGTTCTTAAAAAAATAAAAATCAATGCATTCACCAATTCTCATTGGTCTAGAAGGCTACCAAAAAAAAAACTCCCTACGGTTGTAGAGAGTAGCCTGTAAATAATAAATTTTCACTTCAGAATTTCATTAAATTATTATCTTACACATTAATTATATTGTGATTCAAAACCTTTGCAAATTTTGTAAGTTACAATCTAAAAAATCCAATACAAAATGAAAATTGAAATGAAATGAAATAAAAATAGAATAGAATAAATAATTTTAAATATGAAAATAATTTTTACATTTTTTTAAAATAAAAAATAGAAATAGTTAAATACTAACCAAACAAACATAATAAACTCTAAAATAGAAAGAAAGCATATCATTCTCTACCAAACACCCTATATAATGTTTGATATGATAAAAAAGGAATAGAATAAAATGTCATAATCATAATAATAAATGCACAATAATGTTCTCCCCCCTCTTTTTCTCCTACTCTCTTTTCAAACTAGATTATATATAATTTAATTATATATAATTTAAATTAATCCACATATCTATTTAATTTAACATTTAAATTAAATCAGAGATTATCTTCATTTAATGTAAATATATTATTTAAATCAAATGAGATATATCTCTTTCATTAATTTAAATATACATATATATTTAAATTAAATCATATTTAATTCAAATATATTATTTAAATTAATTCCAATATTTATTTAATTTAAATCTATCATTTAAATTAAATCAAATATTATGTTCATTTAATTTAAATAACACTTATTTAGACTAAATGAAATATATACATTGAAATTAATAATATATATTTTATATATGTGTATTAATTTTTCTTACCACTTTCTAGAAGAGAGATAAACTATCATTTTATCCTTTTAATCAAATTAGAAAACCCTGCAGAATATTCCTATTACTAAGAGAATATTATTCTTTTATTCAAAATAAGAGAATTTCTAAAATATTCTCTTTTAAAATAGAAAAACTTCTAAAATAGAGAGATATGTTGAATAAGGACATTTTTCTAGATTCAATGAGTATGAACATTCTAATTCACATTATACTCATTCTTATGTGTGACCCTATATGTTTGTAAAATGTTGGTAGTTGGCCCTTTTGGCCTCCAAGTCATAAGAAATCTCTAACAAAACATTATAACTACTCAAATTATATAAAAATCGTTGTTCCGATACAACATGTCTTATAATACGTGTCATGTACCTTTATCACACGATATCCTAGTTAAACACGAGACATAGAACCGTTACCTTCATATTACTTAACCATGCTTTCATGATCTTGAGCTCAATTGACTAAACAAATGAAAATTCTTTTTCATTTAAACACAATCATGCATTTCTCAATCTTACTCTATCTTGGTGACCAAAGATATCTCTCTTGCATTAAAAGGGACAGATTTCATCTTGATCGCTCAATATCCACCGCATGAATCTCACTGTATCTGAACACATCCTAAATCATCACCTGGTCAAAGCACTCTTGATTATCCCAAGACATAGTATTCCTCATGTAGGAATCTATGAAAATCTCAGGTCTAAGAGTTAAATGACAAAACTATATATGAGATAAGCTAATAACTCGAATCCATGTAGATATCTCATGGCAAGTTGGTCCAGCACCTTGGTCTCCAACAATATACCTATGATCTTGGTCTGTACCTCCATACATAATCATCAATCAAGATTATACTAGTCTTAATTCATCATTCCCACAATGATGATG
The DNA here is from genome assembly GCA_026686845.1 of Adenanthera pavonina. Classification (NCBI taxonomy): domain Eukaryota; kingdom Viridiplantae; phylum Streptophyta; class Magnoliopsida; order Fabales; family Fabaceae; genus Adenanthera; species Adenanthera pavonina. The sequence goes on along the minus strand of JAIVEN010000023.1, from coordinate 19,204,028 downwards.
ATCGATCAAGGATATTTAGAATAATATATAATTATTCATAAATCCTATTATAAAAAAAACATACAAAAATAAAATAGAGATGACAAAATTCTTTTAACAAAGATAAAGTCTCCCTCCAAACGATTCGCTTAGGCTACAATCTGCAACATATAGATCCACAATGATTGTAGGCTTTACCAAATTATAAAAACTTGTTACTCTGTATCTTGAGAGTCTGAATCAACTGGATCCTCTGTTTCACTCTCACCCTCTGAACTATCCTTACTGATCAGGTCCCAACATTGACTGGCTTCAGATCTGGAAGCAGATCATACTTGACGGATTTAATCTTCCTTAGAGCACTCGTACCTTTTCGTTTTCGCTTTCCATTATCAGTTGATTTCATAGTCTGAGCAGCAGCTAGAAATGCAGAACTTGACAATTTGTTTTGCTCATCCTCCTCACCTGTATTTTCCTCCCCCCATGTCCTGTCAACATAAAATAGGTCATCATCCGCTATCTTGCCCTCCAAGTTAGCTTCCAGATGCCCTGTCTGGGAAAAATTAGGACCTAACTTGGCATGACTTCTCAAGAAATCATCTTCAAAAACTTCAATCCCTTTATCTTCTTCGAGGCTCAAAAGCCATTCTGGAGAGTAGATTAAATACAATGAAATATGTTAGCCATGATTGATCAGTTAACTTGGCTGCAATCCCAGTCCTAAATATATTAAATACTAGAGCAACTTACTCAAAATAGCCCTGGGTGAGGATCCGTTTGTTCTACTTGCTTTTTCCTCCAAATTGTGCTGGCTTTTAACCCATTTAACTATTTCCTATGGTACACGAGAAGCGGAAAAGGCCTTTACGTAAGAGAGAGCTCTGTTCTCATCCCCACGCAATAGGAGATGGTATTAGAAATTCCATTCTGAAAGCAGAGTGAGAAAAATACATATAAAATAATTGATTCTACATACCTAAAATACTCTACAACCTCGTGGGTAATAATCAATCTTGTCATTAGGCTCTGCATGAGCTTGGCAGTTTCGTAAGGCGAAGGGTACTCCACTAATAGAACAGCATCGAACAGAACTTTCCTCAACAAAAGTTCATCTTCAGGTTTCTGCATAGACATATTCCACAGTGATAACTTGGAAGGCTTAAGTTTGAAACACACACACTAACCAGTCATAAGAAGAGTACAGGGACAGACCATTTAGAAAGATGACACCCCAATAGATGGACTTGTGAAAAAAAATAATGGCAATAATTTCATTAAAAAACCCCTAGATGCAATTCAACACTGTTATCAACATAGTAACAAGAGATCAGATACATGCTCACAGCAAAAATAGGTTCAACTTTCATGTGTGGACATGAGACCACTGCCAACAATGAGTTAATTTTCTTTCATTGACAAAATATAAGTAATTTAACAACTATTCCAACAAATTAAAAATTATGCCATTCTTATTTACAAACAGAAATATAATCACTCAATTCTTCAGTTCCCTTTCAGTCTGTAGTTTTCTTTTATTCCACTGTACATCAAAAATATAAAATCGCACCACTGGTCTAGTTTAAAAAAAAAATCCTTGGTCAATCTGTTGGCATCAGAGAAAGTAGTTAATCCCAAGAGGGAACAGCAACATCCACAACCGCAGTCAAGGTGACACGAAAACAATATTGCTTTGAACTGTGCATTGAACAATAGGTTCAGGTACAAGGTCGAATAATACTGAGATCCACATGTGTTGTTGCAAAAGGAATTCTGAATATAAAGAAGGGAAAAGGGAATGTTACATTTTGCATGAACTCAAGGATGCAAGAATATGAGTATGCTGATAAGCACACAGAAGGGCACAGAATTTCACACTGACGGCAGTTATTTGCTGTAGATATGGAAGAAATAACATAAAATGCTAAAAAAACAATCATAAGGACGACAAACTAACCAATATTGACCGTTGTCCTCATGAGGGTCTCTAGTTGACACAAGATAAATCCACATCAAACTAGGAACAATAAAATGATATCATGGTCAGAGATAAGTGAAATTAAATGATCAAGTTCATTTCATGAACATTCATCCATTCACAGGTGAACAGGACTACACAAGAATTCAAGCATTTAGTGTGAAAAGCTAAAGACTCAACAAATTATGCGAGGGATAGTTTAGGCCGGTCCAGTTTGCCACTATAAGCTACTCAATTGGATTCAGATCTGACTTACAGTCTTAGTGTCGTCACAACTACGCAAAAAATGGAAGGAAATTTAAACCAGAAAAACAACTTACTGACCAAGAAAACATGCATTCTGAAAGCTAGATATTGAACTAGCGGCCCAACTTTTCAAATTCTTCCCCAATTCATCCGTTGTCTTTGCCAAATGGAAACTAAAGCACATTTCCAATAGAAGCGATTGAATTATAACAGCGGCAGCCCAGTAGCCAACGTCTGATACTCTCATAGAAAGCCAACGACAAACATCGCTGCTCACAGGTGGCAAGAAAGATCCCAACTCTTCATTAGCACTTGCCCAAACATAAACCAAGTCCATAAAAGGAATAATCAAATTCGGACAAAGAGAACCATGTTCCTCATCAGAGTTCTTACTACAGCAAACACTTAAATACCCAAGAATATTATCCGATAGAAGCCTGACCTCCCTCATTGCTTTCTTCTCCCTCCTAACGCTTAATTCCTTGGAAAACAATTTCAGAATCACATTGTATACCTCAAAGATGACAGGAACCAATAATGCGATACACGTTGAAGCACAAGACAAAGCAGAACATGCAGATAACAGCTGAAACAAGTCTTTAGCAGCTGATATTCGATCCAAGTCATCACCTTCAGCAGAATGATGGCTACGAAAGTTAAGCGTAACATAGACCCAGATCGCCTCAAAGGGTGGGTCAACCTTAGCTTGCACTAACTGAAAATATCTCAGTATAGAGGGACAAATTCGGGGCTTCTCAGCTAATTTCAGCTAAAAGGTCCTGGATTGATTGTTTCAGCATGAGATCGTGGCTTTCACCCACCAAAGGGACAGAATAGATAAATTTATGAATTCTGAGGGCTCTCCCGTCCCTGAAGCCATACCGATCAACGATGGAAAGTGATTCCGTTGAAGCGCGTTTAGCAGCCCAGCCCCAATTCCTGCGATAACAAAAAGTGCCAGACGACTCTAGCTTTTAACAGAGGTTTTAATTGCACCGGTTCATTCTGGAAAAACGACAATCTGGAATTTGCGTATTGAGTATAAATGACGATGCGCTGCGGCACTACATGTTTTCTTGCACCTTATTGGTTGAAAGAGAGGGGCCCATTACCTTAAGCCTCTCTCAACCAATCAGATTACTGGAAATGTGAGTGTAACAAAAACCCTATAAATTAATCAAAATAAAAGATGCTTAATGCTGTGAAAATTCGTCTTTTAAATGATCTCCAAGTATTTTTTTAGGCCTGATTGATACAACTAAGAGAATTGAAAGATAGAAAATTAGAGAGGTTTTTAATGAAAAAATTGGGAGTGAAATTATTGGAGAGATTTTAAAATTGTTTTATTTAGTAAATTGGAAAAAAAAGAATGAAAAGAATTTTAATAAAAAATTTAGAAAAAAATTAAAGGAGATTGAATAATAAATATTTTTTTAAAAAAATTTCAATTTAAAAAAGAATTATACAAGAATGGAGAAAGAAATCGAGGAAAATAAATTTCTCTCAATCCCCTTTCAATTTTAACGAGGGGAGAGATTTAATCCCTGCGGCTAACAATCCTCAAACCAATCATAGCCTTTAAAGGTTATTCATATTCAAACGACTTCAGGGGAAGATGAAAACGACCTTACTATACGTCGTGGTTGTATCACTCACTACTTTAGCGTGGGTGCCGCTCGCACACTCCTCCAAGAAACCATAAGGAAGAGCTAGAAGGGAAGACATCTCGTACATTAAATGCCAAGTTTGTGAAAAACTCGCTAAGCAGTTGTATCAGCAAGTCCAGAAAAAGCAAGCAGAGATCGCTCCGAAAAAGATTTTTTTTTTATTCCTTTCATTTGGATTCCCTCTAAATTGCTTCATCATGTCGTTTTGAGAACTAGGAAGGTGGGCTTAAGTAGTTTTCTGTAAAATAATTTGATGATTTCGGATGCTGGATCTCAGAGGACCAGATCATTGAGATAGCAGAGAATGTTTGCAACCTCAAAAGGGCGGGAGCTGATTGGATATTGCTGATAGATAGTGTAGAAAATGAAGATAGATTGGAGGTACGATGATTGGTGAACTTCTCAGTTTTGTAAATGTTTTACAGAATTCTATTATAAGTTGAGATTGCCATGCTTTTTTTTTTTCTTGTGTATCTTTATGAATTTTTGCATTGACTTGGTATTAATACATGTAAATTGTTTTACCCAACTTTCTTTCTTATCAGTTGGTGGAACAAGACTCTGAAGGACAATGTAATTCTGAATGCAAGACAAATGAGCAGGCTTGTCAGGAGGTATGGCACAGCTCCCACGTCATGGCTTATAGTCGATGCTTTTATTTGTTTCACTCAAAATAGATCATCTTCTCTTGGATTCTGAAATGGCAAACATTTTATAGGGAGAGATAGAACGAGGTAGTCTCATCTAATATTGATCTAAATATATATATAAATATTTGATCGATTAAGAACACAATGGTGACATCACCACCCATCAATCGTTATGATCTGGATTTTGCTACCTCTGCTGCTTCTACATATGCATATGTAATTTTTTAAAACACCCTTTAGTTACTCGATGAATCTGTTTAGGGATGTTTAATAACGAGGACGTGCTAATTTGGAATTTGCAGGTGATAGGATATTCTGATACGGATGTGGCTGAATATCTGTACAAATCCAAGCCTGATATTGACTCATTGCTCAATTATTTCTGTAAAGACTAACTAAGGCATGCAGTACCAAGCCACCCCCTGTACCCTAGGCAACTTCATTCTCAATTTAATACTTTCATCATTGATATGTTTATAACCGTCATATGTCTTTTCTCCTTTGTTGGTTTTTTTATTTATATTTTGTAGAAAATTTTTTTTGTTGACATTGATGTTATGCTTTCACAAATTGGTATATCCACTTTGATCATGATTGATCTGATTAGTAAGTGTTCAATTTGAGTATGTGTGATGGTGCTTTTAGTACACCATCTTAGCATGGTACAAGAATAAGTCATCATAATTAATTTCAATAAAGGAGATTTTGCTTGTTTAACACTTTTCTTTCTTTATTATCTCTCAAATTTTTGGATTGAACCATCTTTTAGTCACATTAGACTATAATTAATTCGGGTTAAGTGGGTTAGAATAATCTAAGTGGCAAAACTCTCCTAACGAGTATTTAATATAATTGTATACCCAAAGCTCGAAAACTAGCATAGCTCCCAATCAACACCAACTAGCATAGCCCCCAAATCAACACCAACTAAGCTATGTGTTTGTTGGTTTTATCTTTCCAATTTTTTATAACATAGTAAACACCAAACCAATCCTTGAAAAAGTACTTGAGTATTGATTGAATGAAATATATTTTAGCATTAACAAGTGTTAGTTCAAGAGGAAAGGATAATTTACCAATTGGCTTTATGTTATATTCATATATCTATATTTTTATAGTACAACAGAGGTGGATTTAGGGGTAACTAATATGGGCCACGATCCCCAAGTTTTTAATATTTACTTTATAATAGTTGCATATTTTTATTAAGTTTATATATTATATGAAAATTATGTATTTTTGGCCATCCCAAATTTATATTTTACTTTAAAAGTAGATAAAAAGTGTAAAAAGTTAATACATTCTCTCTTATTTTACTAAATACTAACTTTATTTTCCATCTTTCTTTTAATTTTTTATTTTTTTCAGTTTCTCTCCCTAAGTTATTTTTTACTCTTTTTCTAGAGTTACTCTTCTTTTTTATTTCTTTTTTTATTCTTTTTGTCTTCCTTTGTATTTTTTAGGGGTTTTGTCATTTGCTAAGAATTAATAGAAGGATACTTGTTATTAAATAATGATATAAAAATATAATTTTACTAAAAAAAATAATACTTCAAATCTCTTTTTTTAAAAGAACAATAACCACTATATATTTTTTTTATATGTAGTAAGGTTTTTACACACACGAGTGTATCCAAATCTCGATAAACACTGAAACAACTTCTAATAATATGTTCTATAATTATGTATTATTTAAATAAATCAAAACATATCCTCCATTAATTTTCCAATTATGTAGGTTAACTTTTGTAAGTTTTAATTTTTTTTAGATTTTTATATTATTGTACTATTATATTAATCCATTTAGTATATTTTAAAATTAATTTTAAAAAACTTACTGACAATAAATATTAAAAATAAAAAAAATAAATTATATGTATCAACTTTAAAAAAAAAAAATCAACCCCCCCAACCCCCCCCCCCCCCCCACCCAGAACATTGTTGTTCGAATACTTACATGCCAGAGTATTCATTAGAAGATCTTTTTTGTATTGCAGGACAGGGCTCTCGGAGAACCTTTTGTTCCAAAGTCATCCAAAGAGGCTGAAATGGATAGGCTATTAAAATCTATGGATGTAGTTTGTTTCTTTCCTTTATGTTTCTATCTTAAGAGGAAAAGATTAACTGATTAACTTCAAAGTGAAATTAACATGAGCAAAACGTAGAAGCTATCTTAAACATCTTACCACCTGAATCAATGCCTAGGTGGGGAATTCAACCTTTGCTGCACTCTTTATTGGTATCACATAATGTTCATCCTGTGTTTCATTCTGCTTCAGGGGATGCCAGGAGCACCTAGCATGAAAATGTTCTCCAGGGAGGATTTAATGAACATGAAGAATTTTAGTGAAGATAGTGATGATGAAGATGAGAAGGATGATGATGAGTCCCTTTAAAATTGGTATAAAGAGACTCTCATATATTCTTCCCACGTTGATTCAAATCCTTTTAGAATAAGTGATCATTGAGGAAATCCTCATCCTGCAGGGAAAAGCTTTGAGAGAAAAAGAAAGTGGAACAAGTGACTGGAAACAGAAGGTAAGAAAAGGGATTTCGAATGGAGCTATGACACTGAAGAGACATGCAAACAAAATCTCCAATCGTTTACGGCAGTGATGGAGGGGAAAGAAAGCAGCCACTTCAAAGAAGGGCCAGAAGACAGGAAAGTCAGAACTTTAGAGCAACAGAACCTAACGCTGCATCTCTTGGTTGCTGAAGAACTTCAATCATTTCTTGATTGAAGGTCCCTATGCCCAAGATTGTCAGGAAGAGGAATTTGCGAGACTTTCACATTTAATCAGGGATTTGCGACCTTCCATGTACTTTTGTGTGTGATACAGTTGTCGTTTACGATGGTGGTATATTTGTCACCCAAATAGAGTTCTTTCTTTCTTTTGACCACCACCCAAATAGAGTTAGAAACCTTTGCAATGTCGGACACGTCAACTTTATTTTCGGGGAAAAAAACACATTCTTTCCAGGAATTTCCTTGACATCAAGTAGATGTTCACCCGCCCTCCCTAAAAGGAAAAGGCACACCAAAAGTATATTACTGTCATCGTGCAATATAGCCCAAGATGGAAAGGATCGCATCGCATGGTTGGGGATCATAACAAGAAGGGGCCAGGAAAAAGCTTCAGAGTTATTAGTACATATTGAAAATCTTTTATCCACCTCCAATTATAATGCATCCAAAAAAAGAAAAATCATGACTCTAGAAACGAGATATAAACTCTAAAGTTGGCAAGATCAAACTACAAAGGATTACAAGTAACCATCTTCCTCTACGAAATGGGGGAAAGAATCGAATGATAGAGATTACATAAAAGTTCAAAATTTTTTGTTATCATTACAACCGGAAGCATTCGTGAGAAATTAAGAACAAATTCAAGCAAAATTGCAAACAAGTCACGGCCCTTACAATAGCTGCCACAGTAATAAATGGTAAAATGATATAGGGGCAGCAATGTTTTTCCATGCTTTCCCCAACCCCCAAATATCCCTTATATTTGGAGGGCATCGGGAGAAATATCATTACTAAAAAGAGGCTCAGCGCATCTTGTAATACTGAACTCTTGAAACCATACATCGTCTACCATTTAATGAATACTTGACCATTATGTCAACATCTCGAGGATTTTTTTCATTTTGTGCCACTGTCATGCTCCCTAAAATTGCCTCTCCCTCACATATGGTCAACACGTCTTCTAGGTATAGCACTGTTTGCTTCCAATGGGTAGCACGCGATCTTGGCCCTGTATAAAAAATCCATGGCATATATTAACCAATGAAACTAATCATCAAAATTAAATGATAAGTGCTCGTAATGATAAGTGCTCGCTCATTCTCAAAACATGTAAGAAGGAACAATGTGAAAGACCTATCAGTCCTATCCCACACAAGTTTTTAGGAACTTTTCATTGAAGGTATGTTTCACAATTTAAGTCCCCCAAAACCAAAAGAACAAAAACAAAAAATAAATCAAGAGAACTTAGCAGATGAAGAAATAAACCTGTAGAAAAACCCATCAATTTATGACACCTGGTAAATGTTACATCAAAATATGCTACAAGAGCATGAATATAATCATCACGTTCAGCTACAAGCTTAAAAGGAGCTGTGAAGGACGCATCTCCAGGTACCATCTTAGAGATATCCATTGTCTGAACAAAGATGAGCAAATCAGTTTGCATTACTCAGAAAACAAGAAATTCTTGGGCCAACTCCAGATATAAAACAAGCGCTGACTTCAAGCATGCAAGGGATACTAGATTTAAGAAAACTAAAATAATCTATAAACACCCACCTTGAGTAGCTGGCAATTTGTAACAATCTGATTTTTGTCAACTGTGTCAACAAGAGGCTCCATAATTGCTTGCTTTTTGATGCAGTTCATGTCAAAACCGTACACATTATTCCAAACTGCCATTGAAAAAGAAAATGTGATATAATTTAAAAGAATGCAAGTCAAATAAGGGATATAATTGCAGACTAAAATTTCTTGCGTACAACATGACATTTAAGGTTCAATGGTCCCACATGAAACATTGATTATCTATTTCATTGCAAACATACTTTTAGAAAATACGTATATAATAATAAAAAGATTCATATACTCGTAAATAGCAAGAGGTAAACAATAAGCTGCTTGGTGTCATCCAAAGGTGTGGGGATTCAAGTCCCCAAGCCATCATGTAACTAAAGTAGAGAAGTCAACAACTCACACTCAATTTTATCTTCTTTGTAGTCTGCATCTTCAATTGCTGTAAGATAGAGAGATGCTTTATCTGGTAGCACAACTCCATTATCCACCTAGGCCAAAATAAGAAAAACAAACTATCAAAATAATCCCCACTATTGAAACCCTTATCAATTAATTGAAGTCTACTCTTTGTCTATCTGTCTCTCGAGCCTAGGATTCAAACGTTATTGAAACATAATCTATATTGCAATGAAGGGAGGTAGATGAATAGCAACACGGCACTTCAAGTGAGGCAAATCAACATATTTCAAGGACACTAAAATCTGCACAATTTACCAACTTTGCATAACATTTCCAAAAGGATCACCACTGAAGCCACCACATCTTCTTAGTTAAAAGAGTTCTTACCAAAAGCATGTGAGATGTGATATACTCTCTCCAGTCCAAAATATAAGAGCCTGTTTGATAGTATTTTCGGTTTTATTGTTCTCAAAACAGTTTTGTAAAACTGTTTTCGAGAATAAGTTTTGAAAATAAGAAAATAAAAAAACCTGTTTCAATAATTGTTCTCAAAATCATAACTAGTGAATGATAGATAAATTATTCAAAATTTATAACTTTACCATTAATGAGGTAGGTATTTTTCACCTTTTCTTATGTTTTACAAAACAAAAACTACAAAACATCTTAAAGATGTTCTGAGTTTTCTGTTATTTTATTTTTTTGTTTTCTAGAACAATTTATAAAAACAGGCTTACCAAACAAGTTTTTTTGTTTCTCTATTTTCGATAACAGAAAAACTGTTTTAAAAAATTATGCCAAATAGGCCCTAAATCTTATTTCAAAAGTTTATTTTGGTCCAAAATATAAATCCCATTTGGTAATTTTTACGTATTAAATGTTCTTTTTCCTATTTTACCCTTATGTGCAATTAAATGTAGAAGAGATAACAAACTTTAAATGCAACGTATTAAATAAGGGCACTATTGGAAAATAATGTATTTTTTGACAAATTTAATGAGTAAAACTATCTTTCTTGATTCATGTGCAATTAGTCAAATAGAACTTATATTTTAAACCGAAGGGAGTATGTCCACAACGAGAATGTTTAGTTTCACAACTTCTCATTTTAAACAATATAATTGATAGTGCCGAACAAACAAACAAAAAATTGATCAAGGACAGGAATTAAGGGAAGAAGATAGCATCGTTTCAGTTGGAAAGCTTCATTTCTGAGCTACAAATATAACATTTCAGAATAGAATCAGATTAATAATTTACAGCCTCACCACAAAGGATATAGCTGTTAGCAACTGCAATCAAGAGTCCAGGTCCATCTCATTCTTGTATGTGCAATAAATGATCATGTAAATGCCAACAAGTGAAAAGAATGTATAACTTTTGGCCAAAACAAAAAAGAAAAGAATGTATAACTTACTAGCCACTTGTCACGCGCATAAAGGACAGTATTCAGCATATTCTCAAACAACAAGAAATATCCCATCCATTCTGAAATAATTATATCAACTTTAGCTACAGGAAGTTCAATTTCTTCAATCTTTCCCTTCAGAACTGTTATAACTGTAAAAACAAAACAACATAATTAAGGTCAGTGACATTTGAAATGTATTTACCTGCCAAAAGGAAATGAATGGATACAAAATATAATGGCATCACCATTAGAGTACCCATTAGTTTCAACTATCTCCTTTGCCATGTCAGCCATGTCGGAGCACTCAACCTGAGCATCCAAAGTCATAAACCATGTAATTAAAAATACAGTAGGATAATATTATAATTGTAAATGTATAATCCACCAAAAGTTTTGTGATTTAGAACACTAAAAGGAAATAAGCAATATAGACACATACCGCATAGACATGTTCTGCCCCAGCTTTGGCACAGAAGAGTGATAAAATTCCAGTCCCAGCACCCACATCAAGAACTACTTTATTCTTGAATAAAAACTTATTCTGATAAATTACATTTTGATAAGTCTTAGTTCTCACGGTGTCCTTCAACATTTCCTGCATGTAAAATAGGTTAGAGAAGAGAGGTATAGAGTAAACCCAATGCTAGGCTACTGAGGCTTTTGGGAAGTCAATCATGGCACAGTAAAACAATCAGCCCCAGAGAAAAACATGGGCGAATCATTTTCCAGAAGAAAAATAAGCAACAACATGCACAATGTGATATTTAAATGCAAAATATGACCTTCAATTTACTCCTATCATGCATAAAAAATAACAGGGTGATACATCAGAGCATTCTTCTGGTACAGTCAGACCATGACAATCCAAAATGCAGTAAGTACACAAAATACTCATTAATAACAAGCATGAGGGGCAAAAACTCTAAAACACGACATCACATCCTTGCTTAAGTAACCTAATATTTGCGACCAAAATAAAATTAAACATCACAAAAGCAGCATCATGGGAAAAAAAAAACAACTTTCACAAGTAACAAGTGGTCAGGAACTCTAGACAACTATATATTACAACCTTGCTCAAGTAACTAAATATTTGCAACCAAATAGAATCAAACATCACAAAAAGCAGCAGCATTAAGAAAACAACCAGCTTCCATGAGCTTTCAGAAGTGCCCCAAGCTCTCAAAAAACTAGCTAAACAACAAATTTTATGAATGATAAAATACAGATGGTAAGCCCATCAGTTGAACAGAAATAAATATAACATTTTATACAAATAGTTATGGATTGCTCAACATGACAGTGTTTGTATATTAAACACAATATTGTTAATGAACTCGTTCTTGTCAGACAGAAAGTCCATTCTATAATCAATTAGCAAAACAATTAGTTTTAAGATTTATGTATCTAGACTATCAACAAATATTTTGCCCACAAGATAATGCTTTCATGCTTTCAAACTTCAAGGGATACTAAAAATTATTTTTTTATAAAAATTAAGATATAGAATGACCTAGGAAGGTGAGGAAGAAATGGCCAAAACAAAACTGACAATCGAATTTTGAACACCAAATTTTGCTATCTGCTTATCAAAAGACTAGTTTATTACTAGGCATTTTTTTTATTTATAAAAATATAATCTTGTGCTTAGAGCGTGTATATACAATGAACACATGAAAAAATGGAGAATGAAATGAACCCAGAAGGCACATAAATAATCGTAACTTTATTTTAAAACACTACCTTATTATAATAGATATAGAATTACATTTTTATAGGTTGTACTTGCATTAAAAACAATCCTTTCGTGCTTTATAACACATGAAACATTGCACAAGGCAACATTAATGGTAATAAAATAATCAAATCAGTTACTGGGAAGATTATTGATCCGCAGTTCCTTCATGAAGCTGGCAGGAAAATACTCACCAGCGTAATGGACTTTTAAAAAGATCTATCCATCAGATCTCAGAAACTCACGGTTGGTGGTTGTAAATAGAAGAAATATGAAAAAAAAAAAGTAAATTACTTTTTCTCAGACCCATATAGATAAACCCTAAAAATAGAAAAAGAACACAAAAAATGGATTGAACAAGAGTAGGTAACGCCAGCGGGCATCCAAGTTGCTACACTTACTTCGTGAATTCCTGAAAATACAAGAAGAAAATAATTATTAAAAATATATATAACAATTGAAGCAAGGTAAAGTTACAATCAAAGCTAAATTATTGCTCATAGTTGGACAGGAAACAACTCTATGTAACTCTACTAAGCCTTATCGAAGATTGTTAGCTCAGAAGGCTCTGAAATTTCAGCAAATAAAAATTAAGTACGGAGCAGTTTGCTTTCTTTTCAGTTTTTCAAATATTAACGAGAAAATCAGAACCACGGCTAATTTTTATATTCCAGAGAGATATCTAAGAAATTATAATCTTCGACTACTACGACCAGATTACCGACCGTTAACAGCTATTTCTAGTGCCAAAATCGGAACATTAGACACATAATAAAGGAAAAATTTCAGAGAAGAAATTACCAAAGTGAGCGTAGGAATCGAAGTAATAATCGGCACTTGTTTTATCATCTGAACCGATATAGACCACGGAAGGCTCACCAACTGAGCCTTCAACGGCTTTGTCTGTGGAACCATCGAGCTCGCACATGGAGTCGTCAAGGTTGGAGCTCACAGCAGCATCTTCAATGACCTCGTCTGCATCTTCAAAGCGAAGGTGTTGACTCATTTTACTGATGCTGCCGCCGCCTGAGCTCCGATTATTGTTCTCTCGGTGACTCATTCACTTATCCAAATTAAATTCAAGGCGGCAACAAAGTTAGGGTTTTTAGTGCGGGGGTTTTACCGTTTTAGTTTGAGTTGCATGACAGGAACCCATCGACAAAACTAAATTAAGTAACCAAAAATAAAAATTAAGTTATGAAATTCTTTATTAGATGGATTTTCTTTTTGCCTGACTATGTTTGATGGATTGAATTGGGTCACCCAGGCGGACATGGATATATTTTAGATAATTTTTACATGAAAACCATCTTTAAATTCTTTGGAAAATTTGGTCCTATACACAGAATCCAAATCAGAATCGAGAAATGTTAGGAAATGGATCCAGATTTTTTATATAATTTTTTTAAAATTTTAATATTTTTTAAATTTATAAAAAAATAAAAAATAAAATAAAAATAATTTCTCAACTAAAAAATTTAAAAAAAATTAGATTTAATAGTAAAAATTAAAAAAAAACGTGAGATAAAATCTGGACTGTTCATATTTTGTATGAACGGTCCAGATCTGCTGTCAAAACAGCAGCACTTGGTGCTGCTATTCTGACAACAGCAGAGAACCCAGACCTGAAATGTTAGCAGTCATCTAACAGTCATCCTAGCCTAAAACCATCTTTAAATTCTAATCATATCTAAAAAATTTGAAATCAAACCAACTGGTAACCCAGAAATATGTTACAAAATTAAACGGTCAATGAAATTTCTAAATATAAACAGTTGAAATAAATCCAACAAGGTTTGGTGACTCATAAATACGTAAAAAATTAGTTTTAAATATAAACAGGCTTGGTTGGTCAAAAAAATAAAAATATAATTTGGACACTTCAATAACATATTTGTTAGTTTTATTTTTTTAACTTCACCTATACGATTAAATGGTAATTATTTTTATTTCATCGACTGAATTTTTTTTACTAGGTGTAGGTATTTTTAGACAACAACTTATAAAGAGTTATTAATTATTGATGCGTAAAAATATTTATGATAAGATATTTATGATAATTAACTTTTGAGCCATTATGCTTAAAAAGCATCGTTGAATTGGTAAGTATTTGCTTGGTAAAAAAAAAAAAAAAGAATTGGTAACTACTTGGGTGATGCTTGGTAGAATGGAATTATTTTTAAAGAAAATAGGGAAGGAGGAGGAGAAGGAAAGAAAAGAAACCTTTATGAAAAGATTATTTTTAAGTCAAAAAATATATTTGGTGTGATAGAAGAAATCAAGAATTTTTTTTCAATTGAAAATTTGATATAAAATAATCAACAATGAAATGTAAGGAATTAAAGTGAGTAAATGACATGAATACCTCTCATTAAAATGCTCAAATTGAGCCTTCAAAATCATTGGCACTATTTTAATACAAAATAGAAGGCTATCTTTTTTTTAAGAGAAATAAAATTTAAATATTTATATAAAATAATAATCATTTGAAAAAATTAAAAACTAAAATATGCTGAATGATTAAAATTATTATTTATAATTTATAAAATTATCATTTGTAATTTTTATGTTGTCCTTCATATTGTTAAAATTACAAATTTAAAATTTTCATAATTTTTAAATTATCGAAACTTGGGACAATCCTAATGTTTTGCTTTGATATATACACACACAAACACACCAATAAATATATTGAAAAGGGTAAAATAGCATTAACTAAAGTAATAACAAGAAGTATCCTTTTCACGTATATCTAAAAAAAAAAGTGAAGTAGTACCTTGTAGAAAGTCTCCTTCCAAAGGTCAAGTGGAGGAACCATGATTCCTTAATTCGATGGAAGCATAAATTCTTTAGAAAATTAAGTGATGTGTACCAAGCATAATAAGATCAGAATTTCTCTCCATTTTTCTTTTCTTAAGGCTACTTTCAAGTCAACCTAACATCTGTAAGATATAAGATAGGACTCGAGGATCCATTATGTATTGTTCTGTTTGAGTGTGTGAGTATATGTGTTTTTGGGGTATGGGTGCATTGTGTGGCTATTTTCTGAAAGGAAAAAAGAGTGTTGAGTGTTGATGTGGTTTTTTGGTTGAGATCCCATTAGGGCTAGCAACTCAAGTTGAGCCAATCTGGAAAGCCCAGATTGTCATATGAGCTTGATTTTTTAAATCCAAGCCCATGGAATCGGGTTTACGAACTAGCATGTGAGTTTTTTTTATTTTTTAAATAGTTTTTATTTTTTTCATATAATTATTTAAATTAATATAATTAATCATCATTATTATTTATAAAAAATAATATAATATTTAAATTTTATCATTAATACATTATTAATTAATAAAATAATATGTATTTTTAATATCTTAAACAATTGAAAAAGAAAAACAGGTTAAACGCGCTAGCCCCAAAAAGCCCATTTTCTAGTCGCTCTTATATTTTTAAAGTCTAATTTGCCCATTTTATTGAGTTAAATGAACTGACCCGTCAGGTTTGATCCATATTACCAACTTTAAATCCAATTGATGTTGGTGGTGGGTTTGATGGTTTTGCAGCCCAGCCACCTTGAGGTGCGAGCAAGAAACACGGATGTTGAAGGATTGTGGCTTCAAGTGATAAGGGCATGATCTATTTTTTGGTGGTAAGAGGAAAAGGCATTAATGTATTTGTGAAGCCAATAATCACACAATGGAGCTTCACACTATGTTGATGATTTGATGGTAGGAGGAGACACGAGTGCTCAATGGTGTTCTAGATGATGGTCGGGTTTTTACACTATATCTTTATAGTCTTCTTATGTGAAGATATTACATTGTGAGAAAATTTTCAAAATAAAAATGTGTCTTTTAAAAGATTCATAAATTAATTATGACTCTTGAAATGATTCATGGGAAGTCACAAGATTCATAAAAAATAAAATGAAGTGACTGTTATCTAGAATCATGAATCATTATAATGTACATACATTCATCATTACAATGTATATACATTGGTTAATATATATGTCTTTTTATTGAAAGAGTCATGTTATTTCAAAAGGTGTCTTCTCATTTCCTATAAATAACCCATAATCTTCCATCATTCAATAATTTTAATTTTATTCATCCACATTTCTTTCAACATACACAAACTCACTTATCTTAAAGATTTGTGCACAACTTTTTCTCTAATATGCTCTTCTTCTACACTTCAAATATCAATTTCTTCCAACAATCTTTAGGCTTATTTCGTTAAATTCAAATGGTTTCTTTGAAGAATTTGACCAGAAATTTTGTGAAATTGGAGAGTTGAAGGAGGTAATTTTTCGAGATGGCAAAAGAAAATGAAATTTCTACTCACTACTTCAAAAATGGCATATGTCTTTACCACTCCCAAGCTTGAAGAAAGAGAAGAAGAAACTATAATTGAAATTAGAGAAGGCAAAAATGGGAGAATAATGATTATATCTGTACTGGACACATTCTCAACAGATATGGTAATTCCCTTTTTTGATGTTTATCAAAAGTACTCAACCTCCGCAAAGAAACTATGAGAGAAATTAGAGGCAAGGTACATGCAAGAGGATGCAACAAGTAAAAAATTTCTTGTTACTCATTTCAATGGTTATAAAATGATTGATAGAAAATCTATTATGGAATAATTGCACGAAATTGAACATGTTTTGAATAATTTCAAATAACATAACATACATATGGATGAAAGAATCATTGTCTCCTCAATCATAGATAAACTTCCTTCTTCATGGAAAGACTTCAGAAAGAGTCTTAAACATAAAAAAGAAGATATCTTTCTTGAGCAATTGGGGAATCATCTTTGTTTAGAAGAGAAGTATAGTAAATAAGATGATACAAAAGATACCAATACTCATAAGAAAGTACATGTGGTAGAAGAAGGACAGTCCAACAAGACTTCTAAGAAAAGAGAAAAGGAAAATGATGAATCTCATGGACAAAATAGCCATAAGAACAAGAAAAAGAAGGGTAACTGTTATTTTTATGAGAAGAATGGTCATTATAAGAAAGAATGTCATTTCTTCAAGAAGAAGAAAGAAAGCAATTCTTCCTTAAAAAACAATCTTGTGACTGTTATTTCAAAGATCAACATGGTTGAAAATAATGAATCATGGTGGGTGAATTTTGGAGCAACTTGTCATGTGTGCAAGAACAAGGATCTCTTCAAGACATTCAAGGAAAATGATGAAAATGTGCTTTACATGGGAAATACATCAAGCGTCTAAGTTAAAGGCAAAGGGATCATAGAAATTGAGTTCACTTACTGAAAAACTCTTACTTAACAAATGTATACTGTGTACTAGAAGCTAGAAAAAAGTTAATTTCTGTACTCTTAATTAATAAGTTTGGGTTTAAGTCTATTTTTGAAGGAGACAAGTTTATTCTGTCTAAGGGAGGAATATTTGTAAGCAAGGGTTATTTATGTGGAAACATGTTCAAATGTAATGTTGCTAAAATTAATAAAAATGTTTTCAATTGTGCTTATATCGTTGACTCTTTGATTTGCAGCATTTTCGTTTAGGTCATGTTAATTTTGATAAATTAAGTAACATGATGAACCTTGACTTAATTCCAAGATCTATTAGAAATCATGACTCATGCACTACTTGTATGTTGACAAAAATAACTAGAAACCCTTTCCCTAGAATAGAAAGAAGTTCTAAAATGTTAGATTTGATTTATTTTGTTGTTTATGATTTGCATGGTTGGTTCACTATAGGTGATAAAAAGTTTTTTGTGACTTTTATTGATAATTGCACTAGATATTATTATGTATATTTAATGCATTCAAAGAATGAAGTCTCAGAAAAATTTAAGATTTTTAAAACTAAAGTAGAATTGCAATGCAAAACTTTTATTAAATGTCTAAGAACTGATAGAGAAGGAGAATACTATAATCCAAAATATTTTGAGTTTGTTGGTATAGTACATCAAGTAACTGCTCCTTATTCCCTGCAACAAAATGGTATAATCGAAAGGAAGAATAGGGTTTTAGTATAAATGGTAAATGCCATGTTATCTTGCTCTCATTTGGCCAATGGGTATTGGGGTGAAGCAATGTTAATTATTTGCTTTATATTAAATAGGGTTCCCAATAAAAGGAAAAAAATAATCCCATATGAACTCTGGAAAAAAAGGAAACCCAATCTTAATTACTTTAAAGTTTGTGGTTGTAGGGCAATAGTTAAAGTTCCAGAACCCAAAAGGAAGAAATTGGGTGAGAGAGAAGTTGAATGTATCTTTTGGGATATGCTGAAAATAGTGAAGCATATCGATTATTGGTGATTAAACCAAGTGATTCATATCCTATAAATAAAGTCATTGAATCAAGAAATGCAAATTTTCAAGAAAATAGGTTTAACTCAATTACAAGGCCTAAGGATATTTCTCACACTAATGAGAAATTTATTCTAGAGGATAAAATTTCTAATGACGATTCATTAGAACAAAATGAATATAGAAGAAGTAAACAGGTTAGGAAGGCAAAAACCTACAGTCCAAACTTCTTCATGTTCCTTGTTGAGGGAACAAGAGAAGGAATTGAAATTCATATCCATATTTGTTTTAATGTAGAAGGAGAACCTGAAACATTTGAATAAGCTATGAAGTCTCAAGATACAATGTTTTGGAAAGAAGCTATGCAAGATGAAATGGATTCAATTATGGTAAATAAAACTTGAAAATTAGTAGACCTCCCACTTAGTTCTAAACTCATTGGTTGTAAGTGGATTTTCAAAAAGAAATTAAAAGTAGATGGATCCATAGATAAATTTAAAGTAGGATTAGTTGCTAAAGGATTTATACAAAAAGAAGGGATAAACTATTTTGATACATATGCACCGGTTACGAGAATTTCCACTATTAGAGTACTTATTCACTTGCTTCAATATATAATCTTATTATCCATCAAATGGATATTAAAACAACTTTTCTTAATGGAGAATTGGATGAAGAGGTGTATATGACAGAATCAAAAGGGTTTGTGGTTCTTGGTCAAGAACACAAAGTGTGTAAATTAATAAAATCTCTTTATGTACTTAAGCAAGCCCCTAAGTAATGGCACAAAAAATTTGATGAAGTAGTTCTAGCTAATGGGTTTAAAATCAATGAATCTAACAAGTGTGTTTATAGTAGATTTAATAATGGAAAATGAGTCATTATTTGTTTGTATGTAGATGATATGTTAATTTTCGATACCAGTTTAGATAAGGTAGAGAATACAAAGAAATTCTTACATGATAACTTTGACATGAAAGATATAGGAGAAGCATATGTCATCCTAGGAATTAGAATCATTAGGGATAACAATTGTCTTTATTTATCTCAATCACATTACATTGAGAAAATATTGAAGAAATTTGATTATTTTAATTGTTATCATGTATCTACAATATTTGATTCTAATTTGAAGTTAAAACCAAATCAAGATTGTCCTGTGAGACAACTTGATTATGCAAAAGTAATTGGATGCTTGATGTATACTATGACATGTCACTACACCAAAAAATAAAATAATTGGCATTTATTTTTTATTTTTATTGGCGTTTATGAAATGATAACTATTCGAACGCTGATAAAAAGGGGAGACTTTAGTTGACGTTTTACAAACGACAACTAAACTCCACTTTAGTTGCCGTTTGTTCCAGAAACGTCAACTAAAATGGCACTTTAATTGGCATTTATGAAACAAACGTCAACTAAAATACCCCTTTAGTTGGCATTTCTAATACAAACGCCAACTAAAAGGGAACTTTAGTTGGCATTTGTGACATAAACGCCAAATAAAACTCACCTTTTAGTTGGCGTTTTTAACATAAATGCCAACTTTTCTCTTTTTTTTAAAAAAAAGCTTTTGTTGGCAATATTTAAAAAAATAATGATTTAAAGCGTTTCTTGCATAAAGCCAATATTTAGAAAAAAAATATAATTATATATATATATATATAATTCTATTAAATTCATTCACAAAACAAATATATTACATTAAAAATTATACATCCTAATAATTTAATTACAATTCAATTAAAAAAAATTTACAATTCAATTTCTAACATATCAACATCAATTCCTAATAAAAAAAACTCCTACTTACAAACTAAAAAAATCATTTTAGTTGTGCAGGTACCCACACTTAGTTTATCTATATTCTTAACTTCTCTCTTTGTAGGCATCTTAATTTTTCCCTAATTAGCTCCAAACTGAACACAGTAATTTTAGTGATAAAAATTGCACATGAAGCATATTTTCCAGTAATTTTAGCAACAGACCCTCTGGTGCAATATTCCCATATAAGAATGGCATCCCAAGCTATCACTAGACTGTCCAGAAAAATTAGAAGAGCCTGAGAAAATGAAAACAAAAAAAAATTAGCTTTCATTCAGGACTCAAGCTAGTCATGGATTTAAGTCAATATGTAGTAGTACTAGTTAATACTTTCATTGTAGCTGCATTGCATATCAGAAGTGTGTAGAGCAATAAATGCTGTCTTGTTACAATTAGCAATATTTTCGCTGTTTCAAGAGAATAAGCTTGGGATGAGTCAATTTGCAATAACATCATGGACATGCCTTAAGCTTAAGCTATGCCATGAATAATTCTAACAGTTACCAGCATATTTACAATCAGTGGGTGGGCCATGAACATTAAAAATTTGTTCTCTGTCTTTAATTTCAAAATGATTTGACTTTATTAAAGTTGGTGCCCTATAGGGGAAGTAATATATATATATATATATGTAACTATTGCGGAAGAAAAGATACTATTGCATATGTGAATTAGATGCTCCATCAGTTGTTCATATGTCAATTCAATCCTGATTATCCCCTGTCCAATGCAGTTGTTCATATATCCAAACTCAAAAGCTTAAACTTCTGTGACTGATCATATCAAGGATCAGTTCAATTCAAAAGTATATGCTTTGAAATGAAAAATCTAAAAGAATAATAATAATAATAATAAATCAATGAGCAACAGGGTAAGTATTACCTCAATTTTCTTTAGCTAAGCTTCAATGGTTGCTTTCTTGCTATTTTCCCATGCAACAATAGCAGAGAGCTTCTTTTGGGCTCTGTTAACATATCACAATTTTTTTTTCTTGCCTCAGTTATGAAGATAGAAGACAGTCATAAAAATAAAGCAAAACTTTCAAAAAACATGTGAAGAAATATGCATGAAGACCATTTCTGTCATGTTTTTCTTTGCAGGGACTTCCATATTTGGCATTTGAAGAATCAAGTTTGAGTCTTTCTAAGACAGTAGCCAAATAATTATTGGCATTAATCTATTGTGGCCTTCACATCAAATATTTATAAGAAAATAGGCTCATATATATACATATATCAGACAAAGCATAAGAGAAGTGAAGAAATAAAAAGTCTAATTACTTGTTCTCTACTTTGGACTTCTCACTGTCTTCCCATGCCTTGATATAGGACATCCTTTTCTCTTTCTCCACTTCTGCCAGAGCAATATCTGTACCACATAGAGATATATAGAAAAGTACATAAACTTCTTGCAGGTAATTAAGTTTAGTCCCATTAAAAGGATTTACCGAATCTAAGTTAATACTATGACTAAGGGAGAGATCAGGATATGTGATATATATCCACAGAAACACAAGAAAATATACATTTTGGTATAGCTAAAATCTTAACCAAGCTAGTAAAAATTTTATCTATTCCATGAAAATTCAGAAATTATCAATCAAACATCAATCATTCTTCCATATATCCATCACGAACACCCAATTTTTCCATAGGAACATTAATCAATAATCTATAAAAATTAAATTACACACACACACCTATATATAAATAAGCTTGTTTATTAGATGAGTAACTTTACCTTTCTTCTTTGATCAGGCAACATCGTGACAACTAAGAATAAAACCATCAGATAAATAAGCCAATAGGTGCACTGAAAAGCCTCCTCTCAAATACAAAATCCAAATCACCAAACCCTCACTTCCCATTTGAGAACCTAGAAAAAGCGATAATCCCAAAAATGACGAAGTGGAACTACAACAACCGGATCACAAGGGACTGATCAAATGCGATGAAGAAAGATCTAAATACACTATAAAAGAGCAAGGAGAAGAAAACTTATTGTAAGAAAATTGCAACTAAAACGGAAGCTAAACAAGGAAAGAAAAAATGGGCACAGTTTGGCGGCCACGATAGCAACAATAGTTGAAATTATGGAAAATATACAATAGTTGAAACAATAATTCAAAGAAGAAGCAAGAGTGTGAAGGCTATCGAAATATATATGAACCAAGAAGAAGCAAACCTGAAAGAGGAAGAAGTGAGAAGGAGATCGGAGAAAATGGAGACGAACGACCCAATGGCGGAAGGGGAGGAGGAGACTTATGCCAGCGAAATAGAGCTGGGGGAAAGGAACAACCGAACGACCCAGTGAGGAGGAGATCGATGTCGGCGAAATCGAAGGTGAGGAGGAGTTAAACGACCCAAAGAGGAGGAGATCGATGCTATTGTGAGAAGAGAAAAGAAAGACGGAGTCGACAGGGACGCGTTCGAAGAATAAAGAGGAGAGAGAGAAAAAAGTAAGAAAAAAGGAAAGGAAGAATAATGATCACATCTGTTTATCTTTTTCTAATAAACGGTACAAACATCAATCCGTGTCTTCTTTAATTTTTAAAATAAATATCTCAAAATTTTAGATAGCATTTTTCTAACAAACGCCATCTAAAGTCTAGACATTGTTTGGCGTCTGTCCATAAATGCCATCTGAAGCCTAAACTTTAGTTAGCGTTTATTAAAATAAACGCCAACTTTAATATTTTATTAGCGTTTTATTAACAAACGCCAATTAAATTATAAACTTTAGTTAGCGTTTTTTTAAACAAATGCTAACTAATCTTTTATGCTAGATTTTTATTGGCGTTTTTAATAATAAACGTCAACTATTGAGCGCCAATAAAACCTAAATTTTTTGTAGTGTGTACAAGACCAAATATAGCTTATGCTAGGGGAAGATTAAGTAGATACACATGCAATCTAAGTAAAGAGTATTGGCATGCTCTTCATAGAGCATTAAAGTACTTGAAACGAATAAATCACTATAGTTTAACCTATAGTGGTGATCCTTCAATTTTAGAAGGATATATATATATATATATGCTAGTTGGATCAGTTACTCTGAGGACTATGCTTCTACAAGTGGATGGGTTTACACTCTTGGTGGAGGTGTTATTTCTTGGGGGTTAAAGAAATAGACATGTATTACAGATTTCACTATAGCATATGAATTCATAGCATTGGCTGCAAGTAGTAAGGAAGCAAATTGGCTTAAAAACTCATTACTTGAAATTCATATATGGCCCAAGTCAATGGCACCAATATCTATCCATTGTAATAGTTAATATACTCTTTCAAAGGCCTATAACCAAGTTTATAATGGAAAGTCATGACACATTGGAATAAAACATAGCTATATGAAGGATTTAATTGTGAATGAGATTATCTCTATTAGTTATATAAGGTCTGAGTTAAATCTTGCATATCCTTTGATAAAAGGATTGACAATGTATATGGTGTTGAAAACATCAATGGGGAAGGAATTGAAGTCTATTAAATCATGATCACTAATGACGGAAACTCTACTCACACTTGATTAATGTCAAATTTTGAGTTCAAAGGTGAGAGTACACTATTAGAGTGATTGCAAGTACTTGAAATATTATCTATCCATCCCAAGGTAGAAAAGTACTTGGTTACCATGAATTTAAAGGAAGGCTGAGTTTTAACTCTTAATAAATCTGTAAGCATATATTTGCTGGAGTGCTTATCATGGTGTGACCCTTGACTAAGTCTACCTATATCAAAGTGAAGTGGGGCCACTTCAAGGAGTCCAAGGACTTCACTCTCAAACTCTCATAAAAAGGATATAAGACATAAGGCCGTATTAAAAAGTGTCTACTAAAAATGGCATACAATGGTCCAAGATCTTACACTAAGTCATGCACGCTTATTCAAATGGATTAATTGGTTCAAAGTTTGTCTACCATATTAATCCGGATGGGTGAAACCGTGTCTTACTAAGTAAAAGTTTAAATCTTTAAGACACATTTACTGGAAACATGAGATTTTTGAAGTGATAAGAGTTCGTACTCTTTAAAAATAGTTCATTTTGAAAATGGTGGGGGATTGTGAGAAAATTTTCAAAATAAAAAGGTGTCTCTTAAAGGATTAATGAATTAATTATGACTCTTAAAATGATTTATAGAAAGTCATGAGCTTCATGAAATATGAAAGGAAGTGACTTTTGCCTAGATTCAAGAATCATTACAATATACATACATTGGTTAATGAATGTGTCTTTTTATTGAAAGAGTCATGTTGCTTCAAGAGGTGACTTCTCCTTCCCTATAAATAGTTCACAATCTTCCATCATTCAATAATTTCAATTTTATTCATCCACAATTCTTTCAACATACATAATTTCACTTGCTTTTATTTTTAGTACACAAAGGATGAAAAGTAAATTACCACTTTGTAAAAGTCATTGTTATCAAGACTTGAGTTTTAGAAGTGCAACACCTACTCAAGGGTCTTCATTGTATCCTACAGAAAATTCACCACTAACTCAAGTTGTACCTAAGATTTAGAAATTATTGGAGGCAAATTAAGTTTAAAAGAAAGTGTTACCCATACCTTAAAAACCTATACATAACTTTTTCTCCAATATTTTCTTCTTTTACACTTCAAAAATCCATTCATTCCAACAATTGCAAGAAGAGGTATCAGCATCGGTGGAGGAGATAGGATTAATAGGGTGGCTATGGTTCAACGTCTTCTTGTTACCAGGGTAGGTTTTGGTGGTTCAGGTTAAGATTGGTCTACCAATAGGGTCTGGTTCAAGTGGGATCCATTTTGGGATTGTATCTCGGCCTATCCTTTGTTCTTTATGTTGACTTACAGTCAAATAAAAATTTATACTGCTTTTCGGCCAAAAATAAAACACACATCCCTCTAACATGCATGCATGCATGCATGCACAAACAAGTGATTATACTTTTTTTTTAATCATGCAAAAAATAATAAAATTTTTGTGACTTATTTAGTTTTGACGTGTACATGGTATATGCAACGAGTAGAAAGTCCCAAACATATCGGCCTTGTGCCTTCCGTTTTGGGCTGCACAAAATATCTCAATTTTTTACTCAAAAAAGAAGGTACTCTCAAACATTACTGGGCTCAGAGAATTTAAACACAACATTCCGTTCCAAAATGCAAGTATATATCCCCAGAGTTCCATACTTTTACAACACTGAATTATGCTCCATGCATTCATGTATAACACTGTCACCTGACCTATAGAGTGATAACTTCAATTTCAGGCTGCCGTTTAATTCACTTCAGGATAAGGGAATAAGAATAAAGTGTAATATCACTTAAAATAAAAAATTAAGTTTGCTTGGTGCATAAAATAAAAAAAATAATTTTTGAAGTATTATTTTTAAAAATATAAAAAAAAGGTATTGAAAAATAAAAATAAAAATATAATAAATCTTTATTTGCGTTTGTCAAACACAAATTACTTATTTATAGAAGCTCTATTCCAAATGTACTAGATATACTTCCAATTCTAATTGTGCAAGTGGACTTCAAATTTAGGAAGCATCATATTTACAAGACAGTAATAGGATCGATGATGGTGAGTAATTATTTTTTCAACATGACTGCAACACTAAGGTATAGCTGAGAAAGTTATCAGATTGACCTCGTTGGCCTTGGGCTGGACTTATATTATTTTAAAAAAAGGAGCAAAAAAATGGAAAACAATTAATTAAACAAAAGACAACAGGAAAACTGGAAAAGCATTTGGAATTCAAGGCAAAGTCCAGTGGATACATATCATTGAGTCTATCATAAATCATAATATTGGTTTTATGAAGCGCCTCTGTGGAGCTTCCTGGTTCACAATATTGGAAATGCAAGAGCATTTTTTTTAATCAGCCCAAATAAAAAAGGAACCATCCTATCGTGCATTTATGGTCACAAAATTCCATGTGATCCGTGGGGATTAATTGTTGCATGCATCATAATTGATGGAAGAGGATTGAAGGTTTTAAGGTATAGAAAATCCTCACACAAAAATACAATCCTTGGAGCATTATACTTAAAACATAGAGAAATATAGGAGACAAGGCACGTAGAAAAGGGATCTAGAACAAAAAGGCAAGTTGAGCTGGGAAAAAGGCCATTTCAACATTTTTAGCGCAGAAAAAAGAGCTTAAAATGAACGTATGGTTAGGAGTCAAATGCATCATGTGGAAGAGGGTAGGTTATATTTATTGCTTTACAACTAGCTAGAGCTATCCCAAACATAAAGAAAAATTAAGAACGGCGAAAATTTTGTCACTGTAAGAATAATTTATATAAGCTGCATATATATATATATATATATACAGATAGTCACAGACAACTGGTTGGCGTGTCTGTGTAGATTAGGATGCCCTACTTGGACTGTTTCAAGGGTGTTGAGTTTTATGTGTGTGTATGTATATATGCGTTCATTAAAAAGTGTGTACGAACACGGTAGCTTGGGAATAAGCATGGATATGAAACAAAATAATAATAATAAAAAATAAGGAAAGTTGAGGTAAGAAAAAACTTAAAATACTGATGATATAATATTGCAAGACTAGAGTGAGTATATTTAATCACTTGACCTACTCAATATTCTATAATCTATAATAGACTTAGATCTCTCTTAGACAAAATCCTAGCATGATTAGGACAAAGATTCCCATGTGGCGCGCTGTCATTGGCTCTATATCTTCCCAGAAGATTCATGCCCTCTTATTGGGATGCATTACAAGCCATACACATTGCAAATTCCCTCCCACGCACACATATATAACACGAACATCCTAGTCATCTTAATTATAATTAAGTACGCTATAAAGTATTAAAAGTATAGTTAGGCTTAGCTAAATGGATTCAAGCACACTAATAATCCGTGCTTTAATCATGCTGCTCAGGCCAATAGTGTCTTTGTAATTTGAATACGACATGCTTGTTAGGCCATAAACACTGTCAACACTCAGCATGCAAATTTGAGACAAGGTTTTTATATAGCGAAAATAAGCATTTGAAATTTGAATTTAAATTTTTAAAAAATGAAAATAAAACAATATGAGATGGAGCTGATACAGAAAACCCAAGAAATTAGTTAAATAAGTTTTAACATAAAATCATATAATCCACCAACTTTCGCATAAATTAAGCCCAGCATAAGTTGAGATTAATCACATGATCATCAATTCAAATCGTCTGTCACTGTACAAATCCCTAAAATAAACTAAGCTACCATTGTTCATATATATTATAAAAAGTGTTTATGAATGGTGCGACTATATATACCAAAAGATTTTATATTCTTACGGTCTTTTGATTACTAGTATTCAAGGGAGATACGTCAACTGTACATAATCTTAATTAATTACTTGTTTTTTACCTTAAAGTTGCACACACTTAGCTGTTAACAAATAAGAACACGTTCAATTAGTTATTATATATATCCCCTATCTCACGACTAGTTGCAATGTTGAATATTCCCTAGACTTTATTGATCATGATACAATTGCAACAACTTTATTGCACTAAATAATGTTAGCTATATGGATTACACGGTATTATTGGGTTATATGGAAAAATCATATATATCTTTTTAACCAATAAGGTTCTGATATAGTTAGTATATAGTTGAAGTTATTAATCATGCTATCTTGGGTTCATTCCCTAACCATCTATATGATAAAGAGTTTACTTTGTAAGTAATCTTCTCAGTCTTCCTTTATACCTTTTATAGGGGTAAAGGCCATCTAATGATTAAGTTTCATCACATTTATTGTTAATTTTAGTATATTTAAAAAATTCTTAATTTATGTGCATAACTACAAAATGTCAATTATTTATCAGATGGAGTACTCCCTGCATCCTATTTTATTTGTTATTTCAAGTTTTTTCACATAAATTAATAAAATTATTAAATAATTTAAATTATAATAAAATTTAATGATATTTTATAAAAATATATCTGAATTAAATACTTATATTTCACTTATTATTATTTTAATAAAAGATTAAATAGTAAATAATTATTAATATTTTATTAATAATATAAAATAATAGATAAATGGGCACATTTAATTTTCTAGATTAAAAGGTAAAATTGGATGGAAAGAGTATTACTTAGTAGTTAGTTTTGATGTAAACATGCAAGTTGTTTTTGAGGCTTTAATGATTTGTAGCACAAATCTTAAGTAGAAAAGAGAAATTTCCATGCCTTCCACCCAATCATGTTTATCTGTGTAGAAAACAAAATAATTAAAGCAAGAAATATATATATATATATATATATGAAATTGGAAGATTTGGTAAGACGTTTGCTTGATACTTGTCTGTAGCCTAGAGGCCGAAGAGGCCTGGCAGTCGTCATATGATGTCTACATTCAGGTTGTGAATTGTGAAATAAGATTCAGTATATTAACTGCAGATCTAGAGCTGATGTTCCCTACCCTAGCACATGCATATTAATTCATGATCCCCAGTCCTATAGTTCTGTTCATATATAGGCATATTCTTCTCATCATTGTTATTATTATTATTATCATATTATCATCCCTTTAATTTTAAAATCTTTATTCTTCCCGTCCAACTTGTTTAGTTATTCTCTGGTGGAGTTTTAGTCCAAACACAAACAACACAATCTTTACAAATATCTTACAGTCCTAAACATGCATATATATATATATATATATGCCGAAATCACTTCTCCAAAATGTTTATTTACTATCCGGTGATTACATTATACAAGCAGATCCGAGCGTGTATGCATGCATGCATTTGTATGTATAATCAATCACATTTATTAAATAAAAAAGTAGTATGCATTTTCAGGTCATTTAAGTCAGATTATCCCCTAGATATGAGATAACCCTTGGATTAACTAATAACTCATTCACATACACAAATATGTAGCGCTGCAATACATAAAAACGAGTAGGTATACAGTAGACTTTATTTATGATGTGTCGTTGTTTTCTTATTTTTGGTGTTAATTTTTCAGTTGGTTAACAATTTTAAAAATCCAACCAAAGACTCATAATATTCTCTTCCTCTGACATTTTTTTTTTGGCATCTCCATTGTATAGCGAATTAATAGCTTAATTAAATTTCATTTTTGGAAATTTTAGGTTCATGTTCTATCATTTTAATTTTTGCTAGACATCTCTCCATTGTAAATTAAGCTTAAGCTGGCTCAAGGCAGTATTTCCAAAAGCTTTCACATAATGAAGCAAGCATGCAACTCTTTTTGTTTTTTCTAATTTCTCTCCATGCATTATTGTAGTTGAAACCTGAAAAAGTGTCTAAGCTGAATAGGCATGGTGCATGTCTTCCACCTTTTTTTGTCACTACTACTTTTCCGCTTGTTGTTTACTCATCAAACAAATTAATGGGTTGTATCCTGCATTTTAACTCCTTAGCTAGTGTCACCATTCTCTTCATTTGTCGACGGTGATTATATATACCACACATTGTAGCACCCTATATAAGAAAAGAACAAAATACCACAAAACATTTGGTTTCCCTAATAAAAGGATTTCAGCCTACCTAGAGGTCTTGAATTCAAATTTTAAAAATAAAACTGTATTAAATACTTGGTAATAGAATTTATTACTCAAAAGGATTCTATCTAGTTCTATTTAGATTAGTCTAGATCCTGTAAATGCTCTAGTTTTGAAGTTGCTTAATTAAATTCAAGATATATTGGGTGCACATAAAAAAAGATAATCAAAACATGTAGGATTTAATTTCCTATTCATGGCAGGACTGTGCCAACTATGGCCTGTCTTTGATTCAAACCCTCCGACCGTTACTAAACGCAAATCACATTGCCATGGACATTTCTTCCTGCTGCGATCTCTTTGGGTTCAACACTTTATCAAATACTGGATAGTATATATAAATTTGGTTACATGATATTAGTACTAAGGCTTCTAATCACCATATGTAATATAAAAAAATAAATAAAAGTTCATTTTTTGTGACCAGAGAGAGAAACAATTTACATTGTTATCATACTGTATAAAGACTCAAATAAAATCATCAGCAATAATAGAACTCGGACGGTCTTTGAAGGGGATCTGTCAAACTCATTGATTCCTAGAAGGAGAGAAACAAGTTGTAGTTGCTGGTAATTCACTGTGTAGTGATTCACCTCTTTAACATATATATGTACATGCGTAAAACTAATTTCTTACTTCATTTATATATCCATCCATTTTTTCACATTATAATGTAATTAGAACTGTAGTCAAAGTTATCTCTTTCTCGAATAATATGAAAAATTCCTCTGTAATTAATTTCAATCATGATCTTTTTATGATTCTCTAAGTTTCAAGGTCAATCAAAATATTCAAGATAGTTAGTTTTTTTTTTAAATTAATTTTTATGGGACAAAAATAGACTTTTGTATAAAATTATGGAAGTTGTCAAGTCTGTTGCTTGGTATTGATGCATATTTAGCTAGGGTCAGAAGAAGTTTGACGGGTCTCCATCTTTTGCTCAAGCTGCTCTCAAATCAGAATCGAAATCAATGTTGTTTATTTGGTATATCTTTGTCACGTCATTAAAACTGAACAACTCTTGAAATAATTGTGTCTTCATCATATCTTAAAGCATGATTTGATTTCAATATATGGGAACTTTTAGAGTTTGTTGGCCCTATATATAGATTTGATTAGTCATAGGTTGAGAAATTGAAATAGCTAGCTAGGCATGGAGAACTCAACTGCCTTCAATTTGTTTATTTAAATATATATAGCCCACAAATTAACAAACCAAATATATATATATAATTAATTAACTCTGTGCGCTACATAAATGAGAAAAAGAAAATCTTGAAGCAAAAGGGGCTATAATGGCAAAAAAAGCCCAACCCCAATCAACCACCGTATATATTTTGGGTGTGGATCTGACAAAAGCTACAGTTGTACCATATTGATGAGAGTATACTATATCTGTAAAAGGTAAGACCTTTCATATCTTGCTTACTTTTAGAGAATCAACAATTGATATTTTCTCTATTTTATTTTTTGCAGAGAGGCAGGCAAGGTGTTTGTTTTGGTGTTTGGGGCGGCCAGGAGGGGGGCCTGGCGGCGGGGGGGGGGGGGGGGGTGGGGTGGCCTTTTTTCCGGTTCCTGTCAAAGCCTTGAAAACCGGGGGGACCTTTTTTTGGTTTCTGTCAAAGCCTTGAAAACCTCTCAATATAAATAGGAGGTCTTTGACAAACCTTTCATTCAACTAGGTAGCTTCCCTCCTCCTCTTCTCTCTCTCTCCCCCTTCACCCACCACAGTTTTCTTCTGCTTTCAGCAACTTTTGCGAGAAAGCTAGCTAGTTATAATGGGTATTGAGATAGAGCAATCTTGTTCGGAGCTTTCAAACGTTGCAGTGTCTGAAACTCACGGGGAAAACTCTCCCTATTTTGCTGGATGGAAAGCATACGATGAGAACCCCTATGACGAATTGACTAATCCCTCCGGAGTCATACAAATGGGATTGGCAGAGAATCAAGTAAGTATATAAATACATCTTATTATGCTATTTATGTATATATAGTCGTTTGAATTAACCAAATTAATCCAGAAACTGTCTCAGCAATAATATCTTATCAAGTTTTGTAAAAACTACACAGGTTTCATTTGATTTGGTGGAAAAGTACTTGGAACAGCACCCAGAGGCGTCAACGTGGGGAAAAGGAGCACCGGGGTTCAGAGAGAATGCCTTGTTTCAAGACTATCATGGCCTCAAATCTTTCAGAACCGCAATGGCAAGCTTCATGCAACAAATAAGAGGTGGGAGAGCCAGATTCGACCCTGATAGAGTCGTCCTCTCTGCCGGTGCCACTGCCGCCAACGAGCTCCTAACCTTCATTCTTGCTAACCCTGGAGACGCTTTACTGGTCCCAACCCCATACTACCCAGGGTAATCAATCAACCACCACATATATGTTTCTTTCATTCCCATTAATTAGCTCGTAACTGAACTAATACAAACAAATGATATATATACAGATTTGATAGAGACTTGCGTTGGAGAACAGGGGTGAAAATAGTTCCAATTCACTGTGACAGCTCAAACAATTTCCAGATCACTTCCCAAGCCTTGGAGGCTGCGTATCAACAAGCACAATCCATGAACGCCAAAGTGAGAGGTGTCCTGATCACTAACCCATCAAACCCTTTAGGCGCGACAATCCAACGGTCAGTTCTGGA
This sequence comes from Adenanthera pavonina, assembly GCA_026686845.1. Lineage (NCBI taxonomy): Eukaryota > Viridiplantae > Streptophyta > Magnoliopsida > Fabales > Fabaceae > Adenanthera > Adenanthera pavonina. The sequence goes on along the minus strand of JAIVEN010000023.1, from coordinate 19,171,331 downwards.
GGAGATTCTCGATTTCGTGACTCGCAAGAACATCCACCTGGTGTCCGACGAGATCTACTCGGGATCCGCTTTCTCGGCCACCGAGTTCGTAAGCGTGGCTGAAATTCTTGAAGCTCGTGAATACAAGAATGCAGAGAGAGTTCACATTGTTTATAGCCTCTCCAAAGACCTTGGCCTCCCGGGGTTTAGAGTTGGCACCATTTATTCTTACAACGACAAGGTTCTTACAACGGCTCGTAGGATGTCCAGCTTCACCTTAATTTCTTCACAGACACAGCACCTGTTGGCCACCATGCTGTCGGATAAGGAGTTTACTGAGAACTACATAGAGGCCAACAGAAAGAGACTGAGGAAGAGATACGAGATGATCATTGATGGGTTGAGAAGAGCTGGGATTGAGTGCTTGAAGGGGAATGCTGGGTTGTTTTGTTGGATGAACTTAAGTCCTTTGTTGGAGAAACCAACGAGAGAAGGTGAATTGGAGCTTTGGAATTCCATTTTGCATGAAGTGAGGCTAAATATATCTCCGGGTTCTTCTTGCCATTGTTCTGAGCCAGGGTGGTTTAGGGTGTGTTTTGCAAATATGAGTGAGCAAACTCTGGAGGTAGCACTGGAAAGAATACGTGACTTCATGGACCAAAGAGAAAGGATATAGAAATCTATACTATAAATCTCTTTCTTCATCTTTTTCTTTTTTCAAAGTGATTCTGCCATTTTGATTCATTCTTTATAATTGGGTATGTGGCAGCAAAACCCAAGATCCATTTCAGGAAATCAAAACACAAACTGAAATTGAAATGTACCCTTGTTTGCTTGCTTAATTTACTTAAGCAAGTTTCCTATAATTTTCTTTTGTTTAATTAATCATAGACCACTGATTAATGAAAAATTCCATATGTGTCTCCAACTTGTTGTGTAAGCAATTGACTTTGTCTTTATCTGATTAATATTAATATGAATAAAATGAGAATGATTCTTTGTTCAAGTCGGAAAAACATAAGTCGACTGTGGTGATACCAATTAACAATTGAATTGTATATGTTTGAAAATTACGGACACATATATAACACCAAGCTTTTTCGCATCATGGCAATGTTGGAAGCAATAAAATAAGCTATAAACTCGTATTTGAAAGTTGGATGTTATCATGTGAATGCCTTTTCATCCTTATATGGACATGACTTGATTAAGACATTATTACATAAGATAATATGTTTTGCTTTTCAGGTGATACCGTCTGATTGAGATCGCTTGTTGACTAATAAAGCTTGGTTAAATTAAATAATATTTGATCACCAAACTTTGAGCTAGCTATATGTTTAGTTCCTTTTACAAAAATAATATCGCATGCAGATGTGGCAGATCCCTTTTCTTCCCAAAAGAAACAATAAATATATTAATTATCGAGCTAACAAAACCGAGTTAAGCAAATGAGACACGTCATTAGGATCAGCAAGTATGGTTAGCTTACTATATAATCTTTTTTGGCTCGGCCAACTAGCTGATCACTATATATTCTATTCTTAGATTTTTCAACTATTTGCAGGAGCCAGCGCACGCTTCGTTATGGAGTTATTAAGGGTTTTGATTAATTAATTAGTTTAGTATAACTACGTTGAGAGTATGATTTGACTTCAATATACAATCTACTTAATTAGTTCCCAACTAATCCCAATATAACTGTTGCCTTATACCACATGCTTATTAGGAGAATATTGAATAGGGTTTATCATCTTCTAAACCTGATTTACAAGCTATATTATATACTATCCCATAATAATCATCCCCGACTCCTCACTAAACATGATTTAATATCCAATCAATTGAAGTCAACTATGTGTTTGGCCAAAAAAAAATTATAGTCAATTATGTCTTTCGCTAAAAGATCTTGGACTTGTTAAACACCACTGGAATATTGGAAATATTATATTTAATCGGTGGTCAAAGTTAAATTGGTCCGAGATATTAGTGTCATTATTATATTTCTTAGACTTGCAACATTGTTGATCCACGTTACACCTGACCATTTCTTGTGCTACTTGCAATAAGTCCCTGGCTATATACCTGAAAATCTTTGTGTGGGAGTAGTTTCTATTCAAGGATTTTGCATGCGAGAATTTTTATCTTGTCAAAATGGGAATGGGATCAGGAATAGCTAGGCCGTTTGAGTAAGGTTCATTTTGAAAAACGGGCCTTTCTCAAATTTTTTTTTTCCAAATTTGATCTAATCTAATGTATTATTGCTATAATTAAATAATGATTTAATTATTTTAATATTTGTAAACCATTTTGTCTTGTATATATATGGTTTTCTCTGGCCATGAAAAGGAAAAATGAGAAAAAGAAAAGAAAAGCTTCTCAAAATTAGTGGAGGGAAAATTTCATGAGGTGTATGCAAAATTCGCATGGATTTCATATTTTTAATATTAAAACTAATTTTGGAATAAACACATAATGTCAAGTCTTTCATTTTTTCTTCTTCTTCTTCTTCTTTAAATAAAAATTCGGTCCAGACTAAAATTTTATTCTTTCTTAATCGAGTGGAACATGGGCCTGTAAAATAAGACTAATAAATTAGGCCTGGTTCATTTTTAAAAGTTAATATGTGTGTGGCTCATTTTTCTCACAAAAAAAAAATATATATATATATATATATGTTCATTTTTAAATAAATTAGACATAGTTTTTCCTATGTCCATGACTTGTGAATAGTTTCACTTGTAAACTTTATTATTTATATTGATGATGTTTATATTAATATTGATCGTTCAAATTGTGATCAGATCTAACTCACTCTTCTGGTATTTAATTTGTTATTATTTGTCATTAGTACGCAACATATCATCATTATCTTCAATCACTAAGCAATCAAGACAGTGGAAATTCTAAAATTGCAATTCACTTACCAGACTGATCTCCTGACTAATAGAAGTAATAAGGTTGGTACTATGATTGTATTTGATTATGATTTTTAATGACAAATAACAACTTGAATTTAATTAGTTGAAGTAGGAATCTTAAGTTGACATAAATTATAATTAAAATATTTTCATTTTAACATAAAAATCATCAATATGAATTATAGTTGTATAAGCATGCGAAAATACTAACACAAAGTAAGGGGAAATTTTAAATTCAAATAAGAGGAAAAAGGGAAGTTTTGGGGGTAGTTCATATCATTGCTAAAAGATTTGTAATATCTAGCTGGATAGATAAATCACAATTAAAACAGTGGCATAGCAGTTAAAACAATGTGCAAGTTATATTAAATAATTAATTTAGTTAAACATCAAAGATTTCTAGTATTGTTCTAATAAAGGTAATAATTAAGTCATTGATAGAACCCGAAAAAGGAGAGGGAAATGAAGAAGAAGAAGAAGAAGAAACAGTAGTTTTGTGATCATTCCAGTTCTTTGTTATCATTGGTCGGCTATGATATGTGTTGATTCGGTTGAAATCAATTTTTATAGTCAGGCAAAAAAATACAGTAAGATAAAAATGTGGATTTTGTGTTTTTGGGTGTTTGCCGTCCTAATTCTACAGTCAAAATGACAGACCGGGCGAAAAGACGTTGAATAATTTTTGCTTTTTAAAAGCTCGTTTTCCAGCCACCTATGACTATGGTTTCAGTGGCAAGAAAAAAGGGAGAAAAAAAAAGTTATGCATCGTGTTAATTACAATTGGAACACATTTTTATCACAAAAAGAGCGATAAATACAGTAATTCTTCCGTATTGGAATAATTATCATTTTAGAATTATACGTGAAAATTAAAAAAATTAATAAATAATCTAAAAATTAATAAAATTTAATTATATTTTACTATTATACTCTTATTACTTATTAATTATGTAGTTATTCTTAATACTTTTCTATTTTTTCTTTATTATTGAATTGCATATTTGTCTAATTATAATTAATATTCTCTTAAAAATTATAAAACAACAAGTGTTTTGAAATGAAAAGAAAAATCTCAAAGTCACAGTAGTTTCAAGATAGAAATAGTAGATTGCAACTATTAGATGATTGATTTATGGTTTTGTTCTCGTTTCCCACGGCAAATCTTGCTGGTCGACCAATGGTCAGGGCCTAAGTTAACCAAACTACTGAGTGTAAATGAATATAATGTGCGGAAAAGTGAACAAGTGCTTCAAGTAGTTGGAGACTGTAGAAATAAGAAAACAAGAAATGAACAATGAGAGGTGTGGAAAATTGGCCAGCATACTTTTCGGTCTAAAGAAAAAAATCTGTTGGGTTCTTGACCCCGGTTTATACAAAAAAAAATGTTAAAAAAGAGATATAGACATAAAAAAAAAAGAATTTTTATAGAGGTATATAAAGATAAGGTAAAATTAAGTTAATAGTTAACTCGATACCTTATTTTTATGAGTTTGGATGAGACCAGATTAATCTGATATACGAGATCAAGATTAACTCGGTTTTAAAAAGTATATAAAAATAAAAAATAGGTTAATTTTATTTATTAATGAAAATATAATTATATTCCTCCAAAATCTATTCTTTAAAAATAATATTATAATAAAAAATAACATTTGTTAAATTTATAAATACTTAATAATAATGCATTATTATTATACAATATTAAGAAATCAATTTAAAATTTTGAGATAAATAACCTTCCGATCTCTATAGTTTACACCTATTATCAAACAGATCCCTATATTTTAAAATTGTTCATTTTAGTCCCTATATTTATCATAGTTTGCTCTGTTAATCTCTATATATTCAAAAATCTAACAACTCATCCTTAAATCTATCCAAGTGGCAATAGCATTGTTAACCAAGGTAGATATACAAAAAAAAATTGATCGAGATGCTTATTAGATGCCACATCATTTACCACATAAGATGCAAATAAAAAAATGAAAAAGAAAAAATAAACTTTAAATTTTTTTTAAATAACACAGAAAATGGCAAAATAACTCTGTAATCTTGATTGTCTCTGAACCCCAGTAGAGAGACGTTTGACTGGTGAAGAGGGAGAACTCGAGGGCAATTCAGCAATGACAGCAGACGTGCAATAGAGGTATATCGATGATGGTGTTCCATGTAGCTTGGTAATCTTGAAGAGAGCTTGATATTTGACAGGTTTGAGTAAGGTAATTTCTAGGTTGTCATGGTGAAGTGTTGAGTGAGGGAGAGAAAGCCAAAATAAGGTAGGATAAGAAAGGGATTAGACTATATTCACTGACTAATAGGTTGAATAGTATGATTTGTTGTAAAGATTTCAAGTTCATTGCTTGTGTAGGCTTATGAAATTGCACTCTCTATTTCTACGTTAAGAACACAAACTGAATTTAGTTTATCCTGTTTTCATTCATTTTGCCAATGATACATATGGTGTTTATATCCATCTGTTAATATTATTCATCTCTCTCAAAACTCTTGTTTTTATAGGCTAGAAGGACCCTGTAGCTATTTTAATGTTTCTCATTCAACATAGTACCTTGCCAATGAGAAACAGTAGCTAACACCCCTGTCTAGACTACATTATTGGAATTGGATTGACAAATATTCTTCCATATTGCAGGAAGTATGGTGCTGTGGTTATTTTAATTGGCTTGATGGACTGATACCTAAGCATGAGTTGCTGAATAAACAAGAGAATGAGATTGCTACTTTGAAGAAAGAGCAAGTATATGAGTCATGATGTCTATGGCATTGATTTTTGTGCTTGCTGTTATGGTTGGAGTGCATCTGAAGTGAAGGACATTAGCATTTATGTAGTTTGTGTTGTTGTAATATAGTCTTAGTTATGGTGAAGTTAGTATCTTGTTTTGGTTGTAATTTGCGGTTGTCAAGTCCTTTGTACTATAATGTAATAAGCATTATTTGCAACCCAATATTGTTGATGAACTCTTACGAGTTAGCTGGAGACCATTGAAATGTGTTAATTAGAATAACTTTTTATTCTTCCTTTTTGCAAATGCTTGAGGACAATATTGTCAAGGTCCTCTTTGTTTTATGAAAATGCAAAGTTGGGATCACAATTATTTTATTGATTATACTGTTTTATTTTTTATTCATACCTTCAATTTGTTTTATTGTTCCTTTTCTTATGATAAAACAGCTACAATTGTAAAAAAGAAAGAAAGATAAAACAACTACAATAAGTTGCAAGAAGATTGATAGTCCACCCAATGAGATAAAATCCTTCGTTCTACAACCACCCAATGAGATACTAATAGTGATACAAAACTCCAAATTAAATGATACTATACATAAAAAGTAGTCCACATATATGAGACCAAATTAAGTACTAATAGTGATCCCAAAAATTTAAAAGACATACTAAAAGGTTTACATATACAAAAGAATCCCATTTAATTTGACATACTAAAAGGTGATACCATTTCACCTTAAGATATCCAAAATAGTTTGACACACTAGGACCATAATCAAAAGGGATAAACATAGACAACAAATATTTTTTTGTTATTAGATCAATTATTAATTATAATAATATTATTTAAAAGTGGGCGGGTGATTGAAGGAATGAAGACCACAGCTTTTTGTGGCGTGATATGAATGGTCGCTGCCAATGTTGAATTGTTGATGGATCTAATTGGTTCTATTCCATACCCAATAGGACCTAATTGGTTCATTCCATACCCAATGGGCCAATACTACTTCCGATTCACACCATAATTGAAATGCACTTTATGCTTCCTTTGTTTAGTTTAAGGCAAAATTCTGCTAATATGTGTGAAATGCACTTTTATGCTTCCTTCCTTTGTTTAGTTTAAGGTAGTATTCTGTTAATTTGTAAATTACTCTCCTTGATTATAAATATAAATATAGGATCTTTGATAATATATGAGGCATTATGTATTACGCATTTAAAAAAAATTCTTATTTATTATATCTCAAAGAGAGAGAGAAAAATTAAATAAGGTTAATTTTAGAAAAATATGGTGATTTTTGAAGAAATTGATGCCGTTAACTAACTTCAATTCTTATTCTTAATTTACGTGATTTAATTAAAATTATCTTATATTAAGGATAGAAGAATGTATTCTTTTTTTTATCTAAATATGTAAATGATTTAAATCACAAATCAGATGTCAACTTTTTGAATCACATGGTTCCACAACGCAAAGAAGTCAAACCACAAAATACCAACAAGACTAGCCGGCTTATATTAGGCCTTGGCTCTCCAGTCCAGAGTGGCTGGATGGGTATTTTTGCTATTGGTCTTTGGGCCATGTTAAGAACTCATCCCGGTCGATTATAAGGCCCAAATTTGCTTGATGTCCAGCCTAAAAGGAGAGACTTGAGGAAGAAGAAATAAAAAATAAAAAAAGGGGGAGTGAAGTAACAGGTGCATTGCGCATCACGAAGGTTAAACTTAAACCTCGAGCACTGATCTCAATTTGTTATTCACACAATTACCGCACTATCTTTCTTCCTCACATTCTGCTAGCAGCGCCGTACGGCAGCGGCGGTGCACACAATTCTGTTCAATATCTGATTTTCCATTCAACTGGTGCACAAGGTAAAGCCCTCGGAAATTCCTTATCCCTTTCTTGATTTGTGTCCATGTATGTTATTTTTGTTAATTCCTAGAGATTTGCCCTTGCCTTTTAGATCTCGAGTCTTTTGGCTGATCTACTTCTCTACTGTTCAGTTCTTAGGATTTCGCTCTTGAAACTTCAATATGTGAGGGGAGTGGGAGTGTATGTATATATATATATATATTGTATGATACAAAATGGTTAAAATTCTAGAGTTTTGACTCTGCACCCGTATGACAATTTGGCATTTTTAGCACTATCTGTCTTTGTGAAAACTGAAAGCTGAGCTGTTATTTTTAATCCGTTGTTGTGATCAGACCTAGAATACACTTCCATCGGCAGTCTAGGTGTTTATTTCAAAGGGTTTTATGGAACAAATATAGCTGAAATTGATTTAAGCTTCGTGGTTACACGTACTGAATTGAATTTCTATGTTTAAAGATAGTCATCTCTGTACGTGTTCTTTTTGTCTTGCTGGTGATAGACATAAAAAGAAATTCTTGGGCAATGATTAGATTTAACACGCTAATAGTCTGTTATAAATGTCATATTCTGTTCTACTTATTACATATTATGTGAATGAGAGACCCGTCTCAATAAGTTATAGTTCTGTCATTATTGTCACCAGTAAGTAGTGGAATTTACATCAAATTTTAGGGGCGGCAAAACAATCAATTCCAGGAGAGTTTCATTTTTTAAGGATTATTTTATATTTGTTTTCCCTTTTTGGGATTCAGAGCTTTCCTCACCTAATTTGCAGCGCTGATGGCGTCAAAGTTGCAGCAGTTGCAATCCAAAGCTCGCCAAGCATCACAATTTGTTGCTAAGCATGGGACCCCTTATTACAAGCAGTTGTTAGAGGAGAACAAGCAATACATTCAGGAACCACCTACCGTGGAAAAATGCAACCTCCTGGCAAAGCAATTGTTTTATACTCGCCTTGCTAGGTTATCTTTTCTTCAACCTTGTCCTTGTACTTTCATAATGTTGATTATGGTAGGTTTCACTGTAGCACCACACTTTATGTTGGGCATTTTTTAAGGGTATAACTTATTGAGCTGAATCATATGTTGAAATTCTGTATGTGAATTTGATGTTGCCTATTGTGTCTGAGGCTCATACTTTGCGTTTGAAAACCTGTGCACACATGTTGGAGTGAGACAAAGGATAGACGGTCTTACTAAGCATCTTAACTTGGTTTAGAAGTGAATTTTCTCTTTTTCCATCAAATAGTTAGGGGATGATGATCAATGTTAGTTCTTCCTTTGTATTTAAATACTTAGATCCATTCCGGGACATGCATATGTTGCCAATATTGTGAGTGGCTTGATCATTTATGTCTTTAACAGGATGTTAACTCCATTTATTCTCATGATGATTGATGTATGGTGCTTTGTCGTTACCATTTGTTTGATGCTTTATTTAAACTCATATGCCTAACATACTAAACCAGTTGCGTGCACTAAGTTGCAATTGTATAAATAACCATATGTTGCACTTGCACTGCATGCTTGTTAATTAACCAAAACAACTGCTTGCAGTTGCAGAATTTTGCAAACCCTAAGGAGAATACTCAGCTAATAGTCACTGGACATGAACATAACATGTTTGAGTCAGATACTGTATATAACTATTTCTTACATATTGGTAATACCTGTTTCTTAGTTTTTATCTCACAAAAAATAAAGGTCTTGAAAGAATATTTTATTATGTGTCAACTGACTGCTTCTGGAGTGTAGAATGACAACATAGTTTCCAAATGTTACCTCAAAATGAAATCTGAAGATATAACTTTTGGATTCTAAAGAACAATACAATGGATATAATCATATAACTGAAATATGTTTTAATCTAGATGCTTCACTGTCACTGCATTATGCCATTATTAACTTTAATAATAATCCATTATCCTATGGTTTTTCCCTTTGACTTTATGGCTCAAAAGAGATGCACCTTGTAATGTGCGTGTAAGACTCCAAAGATTTGTTAATTGAAGCAAGTGCTTTTGATAATAATACAATGTCAAAGCCACTTATGCTTTTAGTTGTTGAAGTATTAAGCCTGTTTCTACTGTCTTCTAATTTGTGTCCCTGCCACCTACACCACCTAGTCTAACTCAATGTTGTCAAAGGCGAGCGCCCTAGCGCCTAAGGCGCAACGGTGAGGCGCAAAACAGACCTATCGCCTTGTGTGCGCCTTTTGGCGCCTAGAAGAACAGAGAAGCATGCCTTTAGCATGCTCTGGGTTTACTATGCTTTGTTTTATAGTTAGACATGTTCATCTATTTAATATTTAAAGACCAGTGTTTGATACCAGTATTATCTTCAGATCAGGCTTTCATTTCAAATTATTATGTGCCTTCAATATCATCATTAATGAATTAACTAAGTGATGTGACAATGGATTCTGAGAACCTTTAGTTCTGCCCTGGTCTTGAATGCTATGGGTACTATTCGGGTGCGGACTTGAGTTTATTCTGAATCTAGCCAGCTTCATTCTTTTTTACTTTTGTGTGCTTCGGCTGTCATAACTAATGTCTATTAATTTCTTACAGTATACCAGTTCGTTACGAGTCATTTTGGAAGGAGCTTGATTATGTCAAGCACTTGTGGAAGAACAGGTCAGAACTGAAGGTTGAAGATGCAGGCATTGCTGCTTTGTTTGGCCTGGAGTGCTTTGCTTGGTTTTGTGCCGGTGAAATTGTTGGAAGGGGATTCACTTTTACTGGTTACTATGTTTGAGAATAAGGACCATGCAAAGTTTGCTTGGGGGGTTTCTTTCGGTAAAACGAAAAACGAAAGAGGAGGGGTGAGGTTCTCAAACTCGTTAGCCATCTGCTCTGGTCATTTATACGTTGTGCGCATTATGGTGCATTCTACAAGCCAATTTTTGTTTTTTCTGTGGAATTTGTTTTCAGAAAAATGAAACTGACAAGCTCGTGTTGAACTCTGATGAGCTTTTTAATAAGCCCATGTATTCAAAGCGAGATTAACCATGCGGAGTTTTGCTATGAAGGTAGTGGTACTCTGAATGATAAGACTGCTTCAGTTTTTAGGTAGGATCCCCCTTGCTCATGAATTCATGCAGATCATACTTTGATTAACACATAAATAAACCTAGCTTGGTGTGAAATCTATCTATTATTTTTTACTCCCTTTGTTTTTCCTTATTATAAGACATATTTTTGGAGGATTAAGATTTTAAAATATAAGTCATTAAATTTATGTATTATTTAATATTTATTTTTCATTTTTATCTTCTTAGGAATACTTAAAAGAGTTATAGTAGAGAGAGATTAAGGAATATATTTAAGATGAGTTATAATTTAATGGGAATAATTTTGAAAAGTTAAAGTAATTTTTGAAAATATTGAAGTTTTTAACTAATTTTTAAGGTATATGTAAAGTAAATAAATATAATTTATAATAGAGAATAGGAAAATATAAAGCAATGGGCAAAAGATTGGCCTGTCACGATATTAGCATTTCCTATAATACAAGTGATTTGGACTGCATTACTTTAGCTCTCCTGTTGATCGTGTTTTTCAAAATCATGCATATTTTGTTTCCATTTATTTCACAATCTCCAAAAATCAGAATCGCTTGCATTGCATTCAATCTTCAATCAAAATATTATGAGTCAATTTGAATTAATTTCCTTTTCAACGTCTATTTGACTTAATTTGAAATGATTTGAATTATTTGTAATTAATTATTAATTTTTTAATTAAAATGTCAAAATTTAACTCATTGGGTAGGTCGTTGGGATTTTTTAAATGTATTTTTACTGATTAAATTTTAAAAGATTGCAAATAATTTTGAATTATATAATTTGATAACACGTCAATGATCTCTTAAATACTCTTTCTGTTTCTGTTTATAATATATTTTTAACTATCTTATATAGATTAAGGGTGATAATTAATAACTAAATTTTATTAATCATTTTCTAAATTACTCTAATTTACTATAGTTAATCTATGAATTAAATTTTCTAATATTAATTAAATTTTATCATTTTATAGGAATATTTTAGGTAAAAGAAAATTAAATATACTATGTAATTTTTAAAATATCTTATATTGTGAAATATTAATTTCTCTATGTTTTATATAATGTAATAGAGGAAGTAAGAAAATGTCTCATAATTTAAGGAGATATTTTACTTTTTTAACCAATTATATAATATCAATACCAATTATTATAATTGCAGTGATACATTAATAACATATTAGATATTTGATATTATTTATATTTTCAAAGACTAAATTAAAAAATTAATTAAATAGTTAATATTTTATACTTTCATGCTTTTATATATATATATATATATATATATGATGCCACAAAATAACCATTGTGCGCTCAGTCTTATGCCCTAATGAAGAGGGATCAACTTGGAGAGTAGAAGCACTCCAGCAACTTCTGAGTCGCGTTATAAGTTTTGCAGATGTGGCAGATCTCTATCTTTCTCTATTGATTCATGATTTCTTTCTCTCTCTCTTTAATATATGGAAACAATAGCAATAGCTCCTACAATGGTGGGAACGGAAACAAAGTAGGGATTAGATACTCAAGTTTTTGCCTTCCCATTGTCATCAGCACATGATTTTTTATCACCTCTCTCTCTCTTGCCATTTAAAGTCAAGGTTTGCAAATGTTTTCGGTTATTTTTATTTGTTACGTCATTGCGATATATATATTTTTTTATTATCTTGAATTTCAATATGTATTTGTTTTATACTCCCTTCTATATCAACAAAAGCAAATTTTGAATAATTGTATTAGTTCAAAATATAAAAAAAAATTTGTTTTAGTACAAATTAAATGAAGTTAACTAATTTGATCGGTATGCGTAAAATATTTTTTTCTTAAGGGAGTTTATACTACTGATGTAGATCGTTAGTGGAACCTTAGGATTTTATTGTTCGAGATCTATTTATTCATATTTGTCTTCATGGAAAACACACTTTGTACTCATGATGATGGGAGAATGGAAGGTGAAAAATCTTATTGATTCAAAGTTGATATGATTGTAAAATGATGAAAGTTTTTATATTGCCATCAAAGATTTATTTAGGAATATTTCTCGAAGACCAACCATTTAGCAATGTGGTTCATATGCAAGAGGGTCTTTGTACTGTTCGTGAGCCACTTGCTTCATCTCTCAAATTTAACAGTTTATTTAATATATACTTGCAATTGATGCATTATATAAATGTTAAACAATCAAATTAAAAACGTTTTTTTGAATTTTCTGTGTTTATATTTTAACGTTTGACTTGAATAATTGAGAAGTGAGTATATATAATTTTATAACTAACATCAATTAACCTTTTCAATCTACGTAATTAGTAATGATTTAGACCAAATTTTCCATAATGATATTGTATTGAAGATTGGGAAATATAGTTGACAAGAAAAAAAAGTAGATTGAGAATTAGAATTAATTTAAATACCCAATTCATAATAACATATGTGATTTAAATTTGTGCTCAGTTCCATTACTTTTTTTTTTCCAATTTCAGTTTCATGCATAATTCAAAATTGTATAAAGCAATATATTCATTGTTGTGTATTATTGAATAATAGCCACTTAATTTTTCTCTGTCTCTCTACCATTTCGAACCTCCAACATTGCAGATTAGTGGGTAGCCCACTAACCAACAAGCCACAAGTCTTCATGGCAATAATAGCCACTTAATTTCATTCACAATTTATTATTTTTTTAAAAATCTTATGATTAGAAATTTTTTACTTAACATACAATATTTACTTTTCATTTTGGACGATATTAAATTGATTAAATTAATTGTTTTTTCAAATAAGTATCTAGGTTGATATATACATGTATTTAAATATATCTGTTTTTAATCTGGCCTAAAATAAATATATCTGTTTTCAAATAAGCAATGACTAACTTTGATCTTGCCCAGTGTGGAGCCAAGTCATTTACTATTAGCTAATTCATCAGATTCAACGTTTTTACCAAGTCGACCAACTTCAACGGTTTTTCTTTTGGCCAGAAAAGATATCATATATTAAATAAAGAAAATGAGGTTGTTCAGGGATTTGGACATTCCTGTCCAATACGACCATGCAAACCATATAAGAGTAAAATGACAGAAAGAGGGGATGGGAAACAAGATCCCAATAAGACAAACAAGTGCCACTGTGGAAGTGTTTAGCGAGGCAGTCAATCGTCAAGGAGGAATCCAACAAAGAGAGATGGTGGAATTTAACCGGTCAACCTTTTGCTTCCTCCTCCAAGTCTCCGTAAAAAAGACTATAGGAGTTGTATAAGATTGACATAACAAACGTTTTCTAAGTATTGTACCAGTCAGGCAACCCCTAAGCTCTGACAGTTTCATCCCTAGACACTCATAGCTGCTGCGTAGTGTTCGAAGGCAAGCCACCGAGCCCCAAAGAGGACTGGAGATCATCAGAAAAGGTATCAGTACGGAGTTCCTCCAAGGAACCAGAAGTAGATGGGGGAGGTGAATTAGAAACCTGTACTCGAACCATACTTTGAATTCCACTGAGCCATCAATAGAGATTGGAACCTCAAACCAAGAGCTACATGATCTCTATTTAACCTAACTAGAGTATGGCGAGACTTACGACCCTTCCTCCACGTAGTTCCTCGTCGAAGAAGATTCAACAAGTTGTTTCCCCTAGTCTAAACGACGATTTGTCAGTTCCTCAGGGTCAAAAGCATCAACAGCCGCGCGTTTTAGAGAGACGCGATCCAGATCGCACTAGAGCTTAGCCACAAAGGAATTTAGGGATAGTGCGGGTTCAAAGAAGGGCCGGTGGTCATCCTTCTCCAACGGGCCATCAGCAACATACGGATCTGCATGTGACTTGACCCATGTAAGAGCCATGTGAGTCATTGTACCATGGGAGACGTTCGATGGGATGAAGTGCACCCGACCCAATACGAGACTTTGTAGTGGGCTAACTGGAATGTGATGAGATATTGTCATGGGCCAAAGAAACCTGGTTCAATCTACCAACCATTGCTGTGGAGGCTTTAAATTGGATTAATAAGGATTGGAATATTAAGGTTCACCATAGTCCCAGAGATGCAAACAAATCTGCTGATGCTTCGGCTAAAGTTGGAGTTATTAGACAGATCCCTATCACTTTCTTTAATGTTGTTCTTGAATGTATTAAGGAACTAGTTTATGCTAATGTATCTGGGATGCTAAATCCCCATGTTTCTTCTAAGTAATATATGAGGCCTTGTCCTCTCTCCCTTTTAATACTTTAAAAAAAAAAAAACCAAGGCAACTTGTGAATCAGGCTGAGGGGGCACCAAGTTAGCGACTCCATCATGGCTAGTCTCCCACATATCAGTTTGTTTGAAATTCTTAAAGGGGGAATTAGGAATTAGAGCCAACATAGAAAATTGATTATAAATTGAGACCTATTATATATTTAATTATGATAAAAGACCAAATATTTTCAAGTAAAATAAAAAAATGATGAGATTATCAAGATGCTCTCAAAGCTTCTCTCCTCCTCCCCCATCATTGCTAGTGCTAGCCACCAATAAATAATAAGTGACTCTTGGTCAATAGTAGTCAATGGCCAATCAACAATTGTCGCAGCAAATGGTTTCCAATTTCATTTTAAGAATTTACAACTTACTAACTATAAACTTGTAACCAAATTTTCAAATTTTTATCTAGTGTGTTTTGTAACTTTTTTCTAGAATTTGCTATTTGGTTACTCAAAATTTGCTATCCAATTTCCAATTTTTTACTATGAATTATTCTAATGATTTTTAATTTTTTTTTCAGAATTTACAATTTGTTTACTGTTAATTTACAACTTTATTTCCAAACTTTTACTATGAAAGAATCTGATTTAGTAGTTACAAATTTAAAGTAAGCAAGTTGTCAAATATGGAAAAAAAATTCAAACCACACCAGATATAGATTCTTTTATAGTAAAATTTTAGAAACCATATTGTAAATTTAGAGTAATCAATTTATAAATTTTAGAAAAGAAGTTATATACTACTAAAATAATTTATAGTAAAAATTTGAAAATCAAGTTATAAATTTTGAGTTATAGAAATGCAAATTCTAGAAAATGAATTGCAAAATACACTGAAACAATTTAGAGTAAAAATTTAAAAATTGATTTACAAATTTGGAGTAAGCAAGTTACGAATTTTGATAAAAAAAAAGTTGTAAATCATTTGTTACCGATGATTGTTGACTAGTGGTTGGAGCTAGTGTTGGAGATAGTGGGGGAGGAGGAAAGAAGCTTTGAGGGTATTTTGGTAATCTTATCTTTTTAGTTTTATTTGAAAATATTTGATCTTTTAACATAATTGAATATATAGTAAATTTCAATTGGGAAAAAGACAATTGAGAATCTAGAACAAAAAAAATAATTTCAAATTAGGATTTCTAGTTGGAAATTTACTTTATCTCACTTGGGAATTTTTAAATAGGGTCTTGAATGGGAAATATTTTTATTCATAAGTTCTCACTAATCTTTTTCCCATTTCAATTTATAATTAATTCTCTATTTCAATCCTAATTCATCATTTCCCA
Source organism: Adenanthera pavonina (assembly GCA_026686845.1). Lineage (NCBI taxonomy): Eukaryota > Viridiplantae > Streptophyta > Magnoliopsida > Fabales > Fabaceae > Adenanthera > Adenanthera pavonina. The sequence goes on along the minus strand of JAIVEN010000023.1, from coordinate 19,155,228 downwards.
TTCTTAAATAACAAGGAGTATTTCCCACCAGCAACTTTGGTCCTTATGGTTGGCTTAACTTTATGTTTCTAGGTAGGGGTGTTCAATTAATCTGGTAGTCTAATAGGCTTGGTCCAACCTTGTATATCAGGTTAGTCTAGAGATTAGGTCGGGTTGAACACTAAGTTGACGTCAAACTCGATCCTGCCTGGTCTCAATATATATAATTTTATTTTTAAAATTTTTATCAATATTAATTAATTTTATATTATGTTTTCCTTAATACATTATATATAATAAATAGAATTTATCATTATCATAAATATTTTTAAGATTTTTAATAAATTTAATTTTATTTAAAATTTTAAATTGATTTCTTAATATTATATAAAAATAATGCTTGATTATTGAGTATTTATAATTTTAGAAAATGTTATTTTTTTTCTAATCTTATTTATCAAGAAAATATATTTTAGATAAATATATTTATATTTTTGTTTATAAATAACTATGATGCATAGATACAGATGTGGGTATTGAGTACGATACAATATGATATGCCGAATACGATAAATTTTAAAATTTTAGGATATAAGTACGAGAAATATACATATAAAATTTATGTATATATTCAACAAATCAATGTATTAAAGATAAAAAATATAAAAAATTAACCTTTAAATAAGTATTTTAAAAGTAATTTGAAATATATCTAAAATAAGAAATTAAAAAGTAAGCTTTCCTATAAGATTTAAGTCATTTTGGAACTTTATGAAGAAAAACAATAAGTATACGTTTATTGTATGTACCGTAGAATATAATATGAGTATCATATTTAATACATATCAGATATGGATATGTCTTCTGTTTTAAAATATTGGCACAATAAAGATAAAGAAAATTAATTTATTATTTTTTAAAATAATTTTTAAGGATTGGGTTAAACTTGATCTCATAAGCCAAGCTAGCTCGATCTGAACTAACCTCACAAATACTTATTATCAAATTGATTATCAACACGATTCTATCTAGTCTTTATATACCCCTACTTACTTCTGAGTAAAAGAGTAACTCCCGAAATGATAAAAAGGGGAAGAAGTGATTTAATTTTTGAAGTACAGGATGAATTTTAAAATTAATAGAAAATAGGGTCAGAAGGTTCAAATGTTAGATTTTAATGTTTACTTGGCTATTTTTGAGTGTCATATTTACAATAAAATCTAAGCTTCATATTTTTTGAAAAAATATATATTTCATTATAAAATGCATATTGTTAAGGGTGTATGGAGTTACAAGAACTATGTATAAATTTTAAATAAAAGGATATGTTCAACACATATGAATCAAAGTTTATGACATAGTTTGGACTAGTTTATCCCAAAAGAATTATATTTTCATTCCATGATGCTGCGCCTCAACACTTCATTCGCCTCGGCAATATTCGTCATCATTTTCATATTCCTCTTCGTTGTTGTCGTCAGGTGCTCCCCTAATTCCAATCCCTCGGTAAGACTTCTATTTCATTCCATGAAGGAGGTGATCTCACCTCACTCCCTTCATCTTTATCATCTGTTTTCATGAATATGAAAAATGTGACCATTCACTTGTTCTAAAAATATAGGTCAATTGTAGCAAGCAATGCAATAGTAAGATAAAGCTGCAAAGTCTTTTTGATGTTTTGGAGTTTGTTACTGTGCTGTTATTCTATTGCTAATGGATAGACTTGGTTGTTTCTGAAATTACATAGGCGTGTTAATCAATTACGGGAAGTATTGCGGGGCAGATTATACGGGTTGTCCATTACACTTCCTTATCCAGATCTAATAAAATCATGTGATCAGAGCCTTTCACAATTCAAAACTATAAGTCATATCATATGTTGCTTTTATGAAATCTCTATTATCATCCTCCATAAGTATTTTTTTTTGCACCAATTTAACTCACAAGTTCTTCTAATCTAGGATTTCTTTGTTTCATGTTAATTAGAATATTGCCTGATGACTTTTAATTTGGGACCTTTTGTCTTTACAAGATTGCAAACTAACAGAACATATGCATTTTCACGTATGCTTCATGTGAAATGCCATCCGAGGTTAAGGAATTACCTGGTGAACGTATAGAAATCTGGACAGGCTGGATATTCCAATCAATGTCCCATTAGTACTACTATATCTACAATGATAAAAGGGCATGGATTTGGCTATCTTAATGAGCCAACTGGGTGGCAAAAACGCCATTCAAGTGTAACTCACAAAACTTGATCTCTCTTTGTATATCCCATATCCATGAATAAGTATCATTGAATGTAACTTCAATTGATTAATGAAGTTGGATTGTTTGATATATATATATATATATATTGAAAATTATGTTATCTAATTTTTTTATATGATCAATTTATATATTCCTGCTCATTCATTTTTAAAGAACTGTATATGATCAACTTATATATCATCTATTCCAACCCTCCCCTCCAAAATTTACTTATATTTGAGACAGGAGGGAGTAATGAATTTGAATAATGATTGACGCACTTTAGAAGTTTCACATTTTAGAGGAACTAAATTAGTTTGATAACACTTTGGCCAAAAAAAAATTTTGATAGCATATTATGTAATGTAATAATGAATTTGCTTATTATGACAAAGATCATTTGAGTTTAATAATGCATTTATCAATGATCACACAGGATTTGAACTTTAAAATAGAATTGACACAATAAATGAATGCTATGATCTGGCACTTTATCTTTTTGATGACAAAATTATAAGTCCAAGAGATGACATATGAATGCCTTATATTCCAATTTTCAATTTCAACTATGCAAAACTTGAGGACAATTGTATTAGTGTCCAATTCTCTAAATTGGGGCAATGACTTGCGCTGATAAAGAATTAGATCACTTAAATTGTGTTTGACAAGGATGTCATGGAAGAAAATTATAACTGATAATCTTCAGTTCAGTAGCTTCACTTCACATGTGCTATGAATCAAACCTCCAACACCTAGATAATAGTAAGGTTGCAAAAGTTCTAGTGACAGTGAATTTTACCTTCATCATTGTTGCTTCTTTCTTCTTTGCTTTCCAACTTCTTTGTTGATCCCATCTGTTGGCTTCCTTTTGTGTTCTCTTGTTTCATTTGCCTTGTGTTGTCAGGAGCTTAGTTGGCCATGGAATTCACTGTAGGCAAGTCAAGCCCTGTTTCAAACAATGATTCAACTTCTTCAAAGGAAGAAGAAGATTTGTTAAGCAAAAATTTTGTGAAGATTAATGATGAATGTAAAGAGGAAATGGTGCAAAAAACTTAAATGATACAAGAGGAAAATGTCCACTCTAATGTCAAGGTAGAACCAAAGCAAAGGATGCCTATTATGTTATATAAAGAATGGTTAATGGGCTACAAGCAAGTATGCATTCCAAAGATCTTATGGTCATTGAAGAAGAGGAAGAAGAATGGGCACCCAATGATGATATCGAAAAACTGATGGATATTTATCCTATGGTGCCAATAACTAATAAAGAACGGGAAAAATTTTGTAAACTGTGGAAGGAATCTCTTGTTATTACTATGATTGGATTAAAAAGATGTGTTTGATATGATGGAAGTGAGGATATGGAAATGGAAGTGAGGATGGAACCCAAAATTTATTTTGTTTGGTATACCAGAATTAGACCTCCATGGAACTATACTTCCACCAAAATGCCTTGAATTGAGTTCCTTCATTATACTTATGAAATTGTTTGGACTTCCATGGAAGTCATTTTCTGTGACATTAATTTTTGCCCTCACTTAAACCAATTTCTAGACAACCTTACCCCTTACTTAGTAGCATCATTCATCCTTGCCAAGTGGCAAGAGACCCAAATGCTGATGAAAGTATGTGGTGGCTGACAACAATGGTGATGAAGCACAGTAAAGTGATAGAAATGGTGAGTATGGTCAATGAAGACCCTCAACTGTCACCTCCCTTTAATGTTGGAAGCTTTAACATCATGGATTCAATGGTGGTGTCTTCTCTTCAGCGGCTTCTTCAAGATTCAATTTGTACTTTCATCGACGGCGTGATCCAAGCTACGATGGCAGTGAGGATGTCCATCAATTCCCATCACTTCTCCTTTGTGAATGGCCAATTTCTTCTTTTTCTTTTTCTATCACCCCCTTATCCTCTAAGATCTATGCATTTGTTGATTCTCTATGCATGTGTTGTAAGATCTATGCATTTTTCTCCATTTGACAGGTAGATTTTCGGGCTTAGTTGTTCAAGCTTCATCTTCTGTTCTTCTTTATCATTTTAGGTTCATTTTAGGGCTTACAGATTTTTTTAATTTCATTTGTCTGATTACTCATTTGGTGGATTTGCTGTGTTTTTATATGTAGGTGTGCATTTTCTGGTGGCTTCTCCGATAGTCCATGATGGTGGTGTATTAGGTGGCTTCCGGTGGTGTTAATGGTGGTTTAAGGTGGCTTCTGGTAGTCTTGGTTGTGGCGTGTTGTAGATAGTTTTTTTTTTTTAAATTTGGAAGGGCATTTTGATTCTTTTGTATTATAAATATAAATATCAAATAAAAATTATATAGTACTTCCATTATCATATTAAATACACTTTTAAACCTTACTTCCATTTCCTTTTCCTCTTCTACTTCCACTTCCTTCAAAATCATTTCCTCGAACCAAACGGGGCATAAATCTCAAATATTTGAAATACCAGCTTTCAAAACTTTAGAATCTATTTGAGTTTGAGCTAATTCATATAGTGAATAACTAATACATCCTTATATTAAAAGGTACCAAAGGTTACAACAAAATTTTGAATGGTGCTACACAGGTTATTCTTGACCACTGCAACTTAGTTCAAAGACGGAGCCCCAAATTCAACACCAATGATAATTGCCTTGGGAAAATTGTTGTGTGGGTTCAAGTTCCTAGCCTCCCGTCCCTATGCCTACCCCTGATGAAGAGATGTTATGGAGAATGAGTGGTTGCATAGGTAGAACACTGAAGGTGAATTTAAACTCTTGGGAGGAAGGATCAAGAAAAACTGATAGAGGAAGATTTGTTAGAATCAATGTAGAGATTGATTTGAGGAAAAAATTGGTGTCGAGAGTTATTGTTTGAGATGAGGTCTGTAATGTTGAGTATGAATGCCTAAAATTAATATGTTTTGGGTGTCTTTACTATGGGCACAATAAATCTAATTGCCCTAACAATCCTAAAATTCATGTCATGTGTCAAGATTAAGAGATAAATGGGAAGGAAGGAGAATTAATCAGTATCCAATAGGCAAATCTCAATACTGGTCACAACAATCTCAAGTAGCATAACAACGATTCACCAAATATTCAAAATCAAGAAAATGCAAACAATTGAAAACTTGTGGATCAAGAATTAGAACACTTCAATTGTTTTTGACAATGATATCGCGTAAGAAAACTGTAATTGATAACTATAAGGTCCTACCATATCACCATTCAGTCTGGTGTTCTCTTTTGAATTTCCTCAAAGAAGCCTTACTTTAAGAGAGTCAAAAACGTTGACATGTTTTTGCTTTCTATGACAAAAATGACAATCACACTTGGTATTCCACCCCATTTCATTTGAATTGAACCACTTCTTATTTGATAACCACATTATTATCCATCTAATCCAGATCAAGTTGAGTAGAACTATAAGTACAACAAAACTCTCCCAATAATCATTTGGTAATTGACTAATTTAGATTGACTTGAGTAAAACTATAAGGGCGACAAAGCTCTTCAAACAATCATCTGACATTTGATAGTCATATTGTAATCCGACTAATATAAGTCAAGTTGAGTAGGATTGAGATCATTGGTTGAACTAATTAGCTGCTTAGCTTCCAACTAGTTAAGTACGCATTTGTTAGTTCAACCTTGATACTATATTGCATGATAGAGAATGAGAGACTTTTCACATCTATTATCTATATCTATATTTTAATTCAAAAACAATGTTTACTGTTCAAAATAATGCTTCTCTTCTTAAATTTCCTCTTTTTAAATTTCCCTTTCATATCATAAATTTTAATTTTCCAATTTTCTTCCTTTTTTATTTTTTCGTACACAAAATTAACATCTTTTCATATCCTTTTCTATATCTTTTTCTCAAATATAATTCCCCTCGTCTTCTTCACATCAATCCCATCCCTTTTTTTTTTATCTATTTTCTCCTCCTCTACCATCACGCCTCCTCCTTTCCTCGATGTATCATCTTCTTCATTTTTTTATTTCATTGTTGTTATCTTTGTTTTTCTTCATAACCTTAATCCTTTCGTTCTACAGATATTCGATCCACCGATTAGAGACTGGGGGAGTGAAGTTGGGCATGGTGCCGAGGGCATGCTTTCATATCATAAATTTTAATTTTCTAATTTTCTTCCTCCATTTTTTCACACACAAAATTAACATCTTTGCATCTCTGTCTATTTCTTTTTCTCAAATATAATTCCCCTCGTCTTCTTCACGTCAATCCCATCCCTTTCTTTTTTTCTTTTTTTTTTTATCTATTTTCTCCTCTTCTTCCATCACACCCTCCTCTGCTCCTCGCTCTATCATCTTCTTCTTCATTTTTTTATCTTTCATTTTTGTTCATTATCTTAATCCTTTTGTTCTACAGATCTTTGATCCACCGATTAGGGACTGGCGAAGGGAAGCTGGGCCTGGTGCCGAGGGCATGCACAGTGGTGATGAAGGATTTCTTCTCTATTATGAAACGCAGGCGCTGGGCATGCTAGAGGTAGGGCAGAAGTTCCAACTACTAGAGGTGGTAATGATTGAACGAGTAGGAGAGATATGGAGACATGGAGATTGAGACAGAGGAGAGTGGAATGTTAGTTCATTGGGATGATTGTTGTGAACTATAAACCTTTGTCTCTTGGCACCACTGCTCATACCAATCTGCTCTTTTTGAGATACTCGTACTACTCTATCCCATCTTTCTCTATTTTTATGTTTGTTTGTGCTTTCTTCCCTTACCTTTCTTCTTTTTTATTTTTCTCTGAAATCCTTTTGTTATTGGTCCTCAGAAACCATAGTAGGATAATCCTAACCCAGAATAAATGCAAAATATCTTGGCATAAACAAGAAATTTCATGTTGTTCTCTAATGCCATTTTCTCAAAGCAAGATTTGGAGAAGAGATTTGGTTTTGGTGATGTTGGAACTCTCTTTGATAACCACAAATATGCCATTTTCTGGTATGCTTTTCCTACACTAGGAGCTTTAAGTTTTAAACCAAACACTGTGGTGCATAGCTGTATGCATGCAGATGAATTAAGATACGTTTGCTTTATCATTATTCTCTATTGCATATCTCTCTATTCTTAATTTTTTTATCACTTTTTCAGTGATTCTTGCTACTGAAGAGCTGATAATGGCTTGGTTCATTGATGAAATAAATGCATATTCTTATTTGTACCATGTGGAGTTGCCTTCGAAGAAGTTTCTCTTCAAATGGTATGCCATTGATGCAGATTTCACTGACCTATTACGCACAATACTTGACTTAGATGAGCATGCTTTTCATTTTAGATAGTTCATTTAGCATGGATTTGATTGCACATTGAACTCTAAGACTTGTACTCTTCTCATTTTTTATGTCAATTATATTGATATTCACTATAGCCAACAGGGGACTAACATTTGGTGCTAGTGAATGTTATGAAACTTTCAGCTATAATTGGCTCAATAACACCCTTTAGTCCCTGACAATTTTCCTTGATTATTTGTTTTCTTAAAATTTTATTTCGAGTATATATCCTTAAATTTAAGAAGTCTAATTTTTTTCCTTAAAGTTGTGTTGTCTTTCTCTACATAAGCACAAAAAGTTAATCCAATTAAAAGTTCAGATTAGCATTGAGGTTAATTCCACTTTGAACTTACTCACCACCAGCATTTAAATTTTATACTAACCAGTGAACTTTTTTGTACTTCAACATATCTGAATGAAAAGAGGTTTTTAATACCGACCTTGAGAATAATGATGCTTTATGATTGCTTTGTAAATTGTATGCAACCATTGCATGCCAGTGCATTGTGTCGGACTCTGTTGATATTATTGATAATCTCATAATCTTTGTGATGGTACAATCTCAATCACATACTCATTTTCAATTATAAAAACAATACTTCCAATTTATATGTGAGGTACAAGCCCATAATTGACTTCCTTGCATGAATCTCCATTGGATTTTTACTCATATTATGGCTATGCTTTCGGTTGATTGATGGTTCTATATACTTAGATTCATAAATTAATTATTTTTTCTGACATCTTATGTTTTTTACATAGAAAGTAAGTTTAATGCTTGATTTTAAAGGAAAGTACAGTGGTAGATCTTTTTTTACATATGTTACAAGTAATAGGTTTGTTTTAATTAATATAATAACATTACAGTAGATCTTCCATATGACAGATTTTGTCTTTGTTTCCTCCGATTTCTTTCGTTCTTTTGAATATAATCTATTGTGTTGATATCAAGGACTTGTCATAGAAAATTTCTTCTACACATCAAAGGTTCTCTTTCTTCTTCATGGTTAACATACTCTGCTTCCAGTGTTATACATGTGCCTTTTATTATTATTGTCTTGATTGGATCCATCTTATCTGAGTAATGTTATGTTACTCTCATTCCATTAATTCTTCTTAGATTTACATGCAACTTACTCAATTCATGTGCTTTAGATCCATAAAAGTGTCCCCTTTATGAATTCTGGCTTATTTTGTAATTTCAGTTTTATTCCAGCTCAACTATATTTTGGCATTTGTTCTCTTAACCAGTACATCATTATCAAGACTTCGGAATGATGAATTCAAGGAAAACTCATAAGGTCACATTTAACTTAATGTAATCAAGTTTTACATTTCAAATTTTATATTTCCAACTCAAATGGAAATTATTTTAGTCCACAGCTACGTATTCCTATGGTGGGTTGATTGCAAGCAATTTACTCTCAGGCCATTGCAGTGGTGGAGGAGTATCAGCAATCCATTTTTGTGGCTAATCTTGGGGCAATTAGAGATACGACGGGTCTATATTCACAACTTGGGTTGAAGAACTCCCCTGACAAGGTTTTGTATACTTATACTATAAACATAACATGTCATAAATGAAAATATTTTGGTTTTAGCCACAAAAAATTGCACCTGTTTATATTGTATTTTATAAATTGGTCATCATTTCTCATTTTATTCGATGGCTTTGTATTAAATTCTATTTAGTTACTCTCTCTCATAAATTATATTAATTGTTGCTGATGTCTTTTTTCTACGATGGCACAAGCAAAAGTTGATGTTATTTTGCAGCTCAGTCTTCATGATTCTTCTAGCAATCTTGCATCTGCAACACTTCTACACAACTTGACCAGTGATGTAAGTTTTGTATGGTTCTATTTATGAGATTGTTACAATAATCAATTATGAATTATGATTAGTGAAATGTGGTAGAATTTGTCATTCCATATTAATAAGCTTTCTACAAGCTGCTAGAAGTTGCAGGCTATCTTTCTATTAATATTGATACTGTGCTTTTTTATAGATTATTTTATTATTTTAGCCAGCAAGTCTTCTGTCTTCTTAGTGTTTTAATAACTTTAGAGTTGTTATGAATTCAATTCCTTCTAATAACTAAGGGCTACCATTAGAAGAAGTTTAGCTTATAACTTCAAAGTGTCACATCTTGGATGTTTATAGATAATTATGGCTTCCAATCATCATGCACCAAATTATTGTTCAGTTAGTGTTTGCTTCATCTTAAGATTTAGTCAAGTGCTAATTTATTTGGGAATTTAATTATTTGAAAATCTACAGGTATGTTCATATAAAAGAAGTTGTGATTTATATTTGCATATTATATGTCTTCTAATTTATTTTGATTATCTTACCTTTTTTTTATTTGATACATACATGTTCATGGTAATTGCTGATTTAAATTTATGGAAACAGAATCAGGTTAGAGCTGCCTTTTGCACTTTCCTTTTCCCCCCTCCTAATGTACATGTTGATATTATTGTCCACACTGAAATGAAGCTTTTTAGAGCATCTGATGCTAAAGCACTCAAGCAATACTTTGGAAGGAAAATAATGGAGTTGGAGGATGAGAAGAGAGCTATCTTGGTTTAATAGAAGTTCTGAGTTATTTACTTCATCGTTCAATTGATATTCATACGATTAATTGATTTATGAATTTTGAAACTTAGAGGAAGGTGCTGCATTAGAATTTTAGAAGTGCAAAGGTGAGTTCTCTATTCATGATGGAAGTACCCATAAAGAGTTTTAGACTGTAATCAAGACTTACTTATAGATTTTGTACAATAGACAAATATATTTCTTTGTCTGATTATTTGATACTCTTAGTTTTTTCTTTAAATTTAATTTTCTTGTAAGTAAATGTCTAAATATTTAACTAATATGCACATGATCAACACTTCCTTCCATCCTAGTCTATCTTTACTCAACAATCTTCCTTACCTTATAGCAAATGCGTTGAATTATATAATCAATGTGCCGATTAAATATGAAAGGACAGATCCATAGAGCTACAAGCATCATGCGCATTATCTATTATGTCAATTACTTTTGTTAGTACTTGAGGCTATAGAATACTATTTTTTGTGCTTATCTGATTTATGCTATTTTTACTTACTGATAAAATACTACTTTGAGACTAGAATTGGGGAGATTTATAATTTTTCCCACTGACTTATATGACATTGTCGATGTCAGACAAGCCTTTGAAAATATAAAATAGAAATTTTATGTGCTATATGTTTTATGTTCTATGTTCTGTCAACTATAGCTACTTCTGTATTTTCTATAATTTTTTTTAAATTTCTAACTAGGCTAGAAATATATCAAAATACCTTAATGGCTTTCACAAACTAAAGATAAGCTATGTGTGAGCTATTATAATTTCATAATTGTCTTTGTAGGATGTCAAAGTCATATTCTTTTTTGAAATGTACATATTTGTTTTTCCAAATGTTGTTAAATTGAATAATTGGAAATCTTCATTGTTATACAATTTGAATATCATTCTTAATTTTACCTTTTTTTTCACCTCTTTAGACATTAATAAATAAACAAATAATCTCCCCGCACATGGCGCGGGAGAGATAGTTTATAATGTATCGGGATAATGTGTGTGTATATACATATTATAGGTTAAAAAGTTAAAAAGAATTCTCATCTTTTTTTTTTTTTTGCACAAGAGTACCCTTAGTCGAAAGCAAAAGATCACTCCTTTTAAGGTGCAAAAATTATCGAAGTGAGTTTTATTTTACCCAACAAAAATTTTTTCATATACACGATTAGGAATTAAATTCAAGAAAGTATATCTAAGGGGCTCAATCATCTAACAACTTTATTCTATTAATTTTTTAAAATAAAAATAAATTAAATATGAATTATCTGAATCAAAAGAAACATTTCTTGTTATTTACAATTAGATCTTACAATTAATACTAACACGTGGGTAAACTATAAATTAATACTATCATATACTTCCTCTGTTCCTATTATAAGATATTTTTGGAGGATTAAGGTTTCAAAATATAAGTTATTTTATGAAATCTATGCATTATTTAATATTTATTTTTCATTTTTACCCTTCTTGAGAATACTCAAAAGAGTTATAATAGAGAGAGATTAAAAGAAATACATTTAAGGTAAGTTATAATTTAATGAGGGTAATTTTGAAAAATTAATGTAATTTTTTAAAATATCAAGACTTTCAACTAATTTTCTAGATATGTATGAGGTAGGTAAATATGACTTCTAATCAGAAATAGAGTGAGTGTAAAATTTATAGTAAATTATACTTTCTCCAGTTCATATTATAAAGTATTTTGTATAATAAGTTTTTGGTCCAAAATATAAGGTAATAGATATTTTTCTTTCTATTTTACTTGTATTTTTAATTTTTTCCTATCTCTCATTTATAACCCTACAATAATAATATAATAGAGTATTTAATAAGAGTAAAATGAGAAATATTGATACTTTTTGCATTGATTTCAGTTAAAAATAAAATTTTTTTAATTTATATATAATTAATATAAAATATCTTATAATATAAATTAGAATAAGTACTTGTTACAAGGGATGAATTGAGTGCAATACATTGCCACCTCGTGTAATTTTGTGTGATTTTGAGAATACAAGTGAAAGGGAGGGGGAAGTGGGCAGCACGTTATTGCTTGATGAAGTCGACAAATTATTTTTTATGAAATATGCAATCATGTGAGCCTACCTCGATGACCACCCGACTTACGATATGGCTAATGGCTTTTCATAATTGGACTTGCATTTTCTGCTTCACTAAAAGACATTAATCAACTATTAAAATATGATTAATGAAAATAATTTAAAAAAATGAAAAGAAGTAGGATTCCACGCCACGGTACGTAGAAGGTTTCTTCCATTTCTTTCATAAAAGGTTCCAAGAATTAAATCATTAATCCCGCTTTCTTCCGCTGTAAGACCCATTAAGTGAAAGCAACAATCGCTTCTGAGTTGACTTGATAACAAGAGGAGGTTTGGGGGCTGCTGAATTGCAACGTTAAAACAATAATCTCGGTCTTTTTTCCCGGTTTAGTTAAAGAAAAGAAGAAGACGGTTATGTTAAATCGAAGCTTCAAGCCTGCAAAATGGTATGAATTATTACCCTTCTTGGCTAATATTTACGTTGGATTTGAATATAGTTTGGGTGCTGCAGCAAAACTGCATTGAAGCTTGCGGTTTCACGCATGAAGGTTTTGAAGAACAAAAGTGAAGCCCAGGCGAGGCAGCTCAAGAGGGAATTGCTCCAATCAGGACACGAGCGGACTGCTAGAATCCGGGTAATATTGTTTCTAGATCATAAAAATTCCGTAATATTCCACCTCCAATATCATTGCGTATACTTGGATTCCAAAAATGTAGCTTTCTATAGCTACTTGAATAAGAAAACTGAAATCTCACACGCTGTCATCAGTTTGTAGGTAGATATGGACCGAATTAATATACCAGCTACTGTAAGTACTATAGGATACATTACTCGACATTTGTTTGTATGAGAATAACCAGCTACAAACTAAAATCTGAACGTGGGCGCATGCCTTTTTTTTTTTCTCATGATATTTTTTTTTCCTCTAGTAATTATCCTGTGATACGATGCGTTGGATTTGGGGGCTATGTGGATAAGAAGGAAATGATGATAATATGAATACAGGTCACTCTATGTGTGAATCGTTCTTTTCCCCTTTAAATTTCTCTTGTTCTGGGTTTGATTAGGTTGAACGTTTTGTCAAGGAAGAGAAGAAAATGGCAGCTTATGGACTTATTGAGATATTCTGTGAGCTCATTGCTTTACGCTTGCCAATTATTGAATCTCAAAAGTGAGTGAAACTCACGTGAACAATTTAGTTTCTTTAACCATGTCAGGTTATTAAATACATCCTGCTTGGCCGGTTCCTACATTGTATGAAAACATGTTGATTTGGCATATCAATGTTATATAAAATTTATAGCAAGTTGTACTATTTGTAAGCTATGAATGGTGCCTCTTCAGACTTCATGCAACATATGGGCAACAGGGTCTAGTTCCATTTCATTGTCCCTAATTCATATCGGTATGCACAAACGTATTCCTTTGATGAAATGCTTTGATCAAGTGTTTTTCCTGAAGAGTTCACTGCATGCTGGTTTCCCTTACTGAACACAGTTGATCTTGTAGCTTAGAGTTTAGTTCATTATGCTGAGCTTTTTCCAATGTTCGCCAGAAACTGCCCATTGATTTGAAGGAAGCAATATCTAGTGTAGTATTCGTATCTCCAAGATGTGCCAACATACCTGAGCTCATGGATGTGCGGAAGCATATTACTGCCAAGTATGAAAAGGAATTCATCTGAGCAGCCGTTGAATTGTGCCCTGAATGTGGTGTTAATCGCTTGGCAGGTTCAGCTTTCTTCCTTATTAATAATGAAGCTGCTGAGCGGCGTTTCAAAGATCAATTATTAGGTTTTTTTTTTTCCCTGTCGTTTCAGTTGGTGGAGAAATTGTCTCCCAAAGCACCTGATGGTCCAACCAAGATCAAAATATTGAATGCAATTGCTGAGGAGTATAATGTCAAATGGGAACCTAACCCATTTGGCGATGTAAAATCTTTTAATGATTTGCAGGTAAGCTTTATTTTGTTAGATAATCACTTGTTTTTAAGTAATAATTAATATGCTGTATTCTGATATTATCTATGTATTAATGTGAAGGCTACCAACGAGGAATTACCTTACGTCCATGTTCCACCTGTTCATGGTGAAAAGGGGCATCCAAACTTTCATGCTTACCCTCAACATAAAGAAATGAATGATGGGCCTCCAACTATGAACTTGTATGTGCATAATGCAAGTTTTGCTACTGAAAAGGCTGGTGGCAGTGACAATAGGTCAACAACATCATACAGGTCTAATCCAGAAATCAAATCTTCAGGTAAATGTGATACTTCTCTTTTTTCGGGAAAAGGAGAGGTAACATTGAATATCAAATAATACAACAGTCCGCCCTAAAAGAACAGGGGCTTACAAGCTATGTACATAAAAAAATGACGCAAAGAAAATCATAAAGAATTGACAATAGATGGAAAAAAGATAGAAGTTTCAATAGCTTTGTGTGTGTGCTAATCCATGAAACGAACGCTTTGCACAATATCATCTACATGGAATTGTTCATTGGCAAACAATCTTCTATTTCTAGTTCTGGTATTCTAGAGTTTCCAACAAGCAAGTCCAAAGTTTGTTCAAAAAAACAAAAAAAAAACAAGCAAGTCCAAAGGTGACAAGGTTTTGTCATCATTGAATTTCTTTATGCATATTGTTATGTCTTTTGAAGGAATCTGTCTTAACTCTTTCTGGAACTGGAAGTCAAGAAATGGGTTTTAGAGATTCATATTCTGAAAACAAGAGTGCTTCTCGATGGGGTGGGCAGAATTGGAATATGGAATTCGAGGATGCCCTTTCTGCTGCACATGCAGCTGCAGAATCTGCAGAACATGCAAGTATGGCAGCTAGAGCAGCTACAGAACTTTCAATCATGCAAGTATGGCAGCTAGAGCAGCTACAGAACTTTCAATCAGTGGAAAAATAATTAGGCAGTATTCAACTGGCTCACACAGCTCTTTTGAAAGTGGTACAAGAGATGAATTACCTCACGATGACAAAAATTACTCTACTGGAGGTGCACTTGTTGCTTCAAGAGCAGCTTCAGAATTCCCAATCCATAAAAAAAAAAAGGCAGGCAGTTTCCAACTGGATCACAGATCTTTTCTGGGAGTGGCTTAAGTGATGAAGTACCTCAAGAGTATGGTTTTAATGATGGCAAACATTTTTCTCCAGATTCAGTTAATACTCCCTCTAAGCCTAAGGAGAATGCTTCAGCCTTCAGAGGCTTCAAATTCATGTGGAAATGGTGTGTCTACGGAGAAGGCCAGTCACGTTCATCCAAAGCGACCTGACTATGACTCCTTTGCTGCTCACTTCCTATCTCTTAAGAAGGGTGGTCAATAAATACCAAGAGTTTTTGCTTTTTATTACCAGCATTTGAACTCAGACTCATGATCCCAAGGTCAGGCCTACCAAAAGGCATTTGAACTCACCGGGTTAAGCCTTTTTGGACTTCCCGCGATGTCCAGAACTGTTAGTAACCTTTAAAAGTGCAACTTGGATGATGATTTGGCCCAAAAAGAGTATAACTTTAATGCTTCTTAAATTGTCGTAAGTTAATGTTGTATTTGGATTATGCACCAAGTCCAACTATAAGATATAGTGAGACTGTACTTGTTTGAGGTTGTCTGTTTGTCAACTAATAATTTAATAATAAATTAATATATAATTTATAAATTACATCCAATCAAGTATCTAGCATATGAATATATAGAATAAATAAAGTAAAATAAAAATGATTATTTTAAAGATAAAAAAAAATTATCATTTCATTACTTTAAGAAAAGGAATAAAAAATTCTATTTCAACTCTGGAGACTTTGCATCACTATAATTAAAAAAAATAAACTAAAATAAAACTGGATGTGTGATCATACACATTAATTGATAATATCCAAACTAATTAATATTTATCAACTTTGAGAAAAGAAAGAAATTAAAAAAAAGAAGAAGAAGATAACATGAACAGAAAAACAGATCAATTGGGAGGTTGCCACATATGTGAAGATGTGGAAGCAGCTGAAAGTAGCGTAGAAGGGGAAAGAAGCAGAAGAAAAGACGAGGAAAAACTGGAGGCGGGTGGTGTGGAGAATACTGTCAAATTAATAAAGGCAGATAGAGCTCACTGGGGAGAGGGGTATTCCAGTCAACACTGAATAAAGCCAATGAACCCCAACGGATCACAATGAAAAACCACGAGCACAGTGTGGTGATGTGGTAATTACAAGGCCAAAGACCACATGACCTGGCACGCCCACTCAATTTGTACGCCACCTTCATCGCTCTTTACTATAAATTATTAATGCACCACTGCTTAGCCTTGCTCCTGCACACACCAAAACAAGATAGTGAAGGTCATTACTAGCAGAATTAACAACGATCACAATGGTATGATCGATTTCTTTATTCTCTCTTCTCTCTTTTGGTTTTCTAACTTTCTCAGTTTCTCTCTATCTGGTTCACTCTCTCTCTTTACACCTCTGAAGCATTGATATGCCTTGTCTGTGTTGCTTCTGGGGTTTTCCAGCGCTTTCTGATTTTTTGTTGCATTCTGAGTTTCAGTTTTTAAGTTTTATTTAATCGAGATTTTTCATGCGTGTAATTTAATTTTCGTTCTTCGTTCATTAAGCGCCAGGTTTTGAATTTACTTCTTGTTTGCATGTAGTCACGAGGGTGGCTATTTTCTGAGCAAAGGTCTTTGTGATTTCGGGAGGTGCATGCATATAATAACATGATTAGATCGAAACGGGTTTTGAAGCTTTAATTATCAGAAACTCCAGCCCTTCTTTCCTTGATTTTTAAGTGTTCCATGTTTGTACGTGATGAAGATCTGAATTGAGTTTGCATGCTTCGTTTGACTTGAATATCTCTGGCTTACTGGCTCCAGCCTTCCTTTTCTTCTTGCTCGCTCCATGGTTCATTCATGATATGATTCTGAAATATGGGTTTTCATGCTTATATTAAAAAAAGTTGCCGATGATTTTAATTTCTTCCTTAAAAATTTATGATGTAGTGTGTTTGGTTGCTAAGAAAAAAGTCAAGGAGAGTAAGAATCCAGAAAATACCTCTCTTCCAAGTATAATTTTGTCTGTCAGTACCCAGGGATATGATTCTGCAGACCCAGCCTTGTTACCATTTAACTCTTCCCAAATTACAACAGAAATATAAACACAAATCATTCTTTCTTAATTTCCTTATTCTGTTTAACGTTTCTGTATAAGATCAAGTTTACTGTGCTTTACATAATAATAGCCGTGCATTCTTTCCTTGCTTGAGGCAGAGTAATAGTTCAGACAACATGGATGAAGACCGGATCATCACTGTCTGTCCGGAACAACTTTCGACCACCCCAGCAAGGGAATCTTCGTCTTCCTCAAACGACGTTGTGATTTCAGTGGATGAAATCAGTGTATACATGGAAGAAATAACCGATGTTACGCCTCCAGAAGAAGCTGATTTCTCTGGAGAGATGGGACAGTGTCGTTTTTGTCATGAGGAAGACCTTGTTATCCAATTGGAAGCCCCTTGTGCTTGCACTGGATCCTTGAAGGTACACATATACCATCACCCCAATCCATATGCATATACGTTTATGGTTTTACTTTCTATTTTACTTCAATTCTTTACCTGTACAACTATGAATTGAAGCAATTATTAGTTGCCATACAGCTTTGATTAAATTTCTTCTTCAGTTTCAGGGGTAGAGTAATTAAATGAATACTAAGGGTTTTGCCCATAATTATCTATAATCTAAGATTAGCTAATTAGCTAGGCTATCAATTTAATTAAAAGTTCATATAAATCTACATTTTCCATTGTTGTTAATGCTTGACTTCTAAACTAACTGCAATATTCCTTCTTTACTCCTTGTTCCCGCATGCCATATAAAGTACGCCCATAGAAGTTGCACCATAGGGTGGTGCACAGCAAAGGGCGACACCATATGCGAGATTTGCGAGCAGGTGCGTACGTATATATAGTATAGCCCTGTGTCAATAACTTTAACAACCTCAATTCGTACTTGTATATATGGACACACACACACACACAGCTGAATTAGAGTCCCTTTCGCCCACATATGCTTTCACTTATTTCTTATTCTTTTAGTTATACTTTATGGATTCAATTGATCTTCTTTAGTACTGCATAACTGAAATTAATGTTCGTCTTAGCACGGTTTGAAATTAATTATGTTTAATATATATGTGCAGCCCTACGGTCCCGATTATGCTGTGAGTGTGATTGAAACCTCTTCTAGCCAGACCAGGCAAGTCCTAGTCCTAGCCCTATCTTTCTCACAATCTGTCGTGCTCACACATATATATAAACTTCTCTCTCTCTCTCTCTCTCTTTTTTTTTGTAGAGATGTTCCAAGTACTCCAACCACTGTTACGCACGTCCAATCCCCTCTGCAGCAACCAGATCAGAGGGTAGCTGCTCTTCATCAGTGGACGAACCTGATACCTCCCAGTCGGAGTGTACTTTATGCAACTTTGATTGTCCTCGTAATCCTTCACACTGTGCAATCCATATATATTTTACGTTTACATATATGCTACACCTCCAGTTTCATGGTTACGCGCGCACACGTACTTTTAGTCTTGGTCTTAGTCAATCACATGGTGGTGAAAATAAACTACTTTACTAAGTTTAATAGTTGTTGGGCCGGGTAGGGTTTCATTGGTTTAAATGCTCTCTCTTTACGGTGCAGTTTCTTTTGGCACTGATAGTGAATGACATCTTCTCCTTTACTAAAACACCGAAGAAGGAGCGGAAGATAGCGTTCAACGCCATATTCGCTGTAAGTGGATATTGTGGGTGTCTTCTTATGGTTAACACTCATATGGTTTATCACCACATAACCTGCTATTAGAAATTATTTTCGTCACAGTTTATTATGATGGTCGTTGCACCCGTCTCTCTTTTGTCATGCCTGTACGAATTCCTGTAAGTTCGTTAATCAGTTGCAGTCATGGCCTTTCGAGGCTTCCCTTTTCATCAGTTACTCCGCTAGATCATATTAACACTTATATGATTTTCTTTTTGTTAATTGACTTAGAACCATTGTCCGTGGCCATAACGAGGAAAGGAATCGGACAGCCAGTGGAAGGGCCAATGGAGGAAGAAACCCCGGCATCGAGCACTTCAGAGCCAGCTTCTAATTTCATTTCCTTTGTTTTGTTGTGTTTTATAATAGATCGAAAAGAAGCAGACCTTCATACTGTTTTCTCTCCCGTATGTCGTAAAAGCTATGATGCTTGTAGGAGACATGCATGTACATGCAAGCGCTCTGTAACTTGAAAATTCTATGAACAGTACTATGGAATAATTCTTTTATTGAAGAAAGACTTGGCTTTGAAATCACTTCTTCTTCTTCTTCTTCTTCTTCTTTTGCGATAACTACTATTTTTAAATTGCTTGTCTTGTAACAAATCATAAAACACGTACGGGACACACATACATACATAATTGAATCGCACTAGGTACTGATTATTAACTTTTAGATTTTAGAGGCATGCATGGTCATGGATACACGCACAAGCATTAATCACTTAAGAAATATATATCTTTTTACATTAAGAATTTCCCAGCAGCACTCATCCACATTTTGAGGCTCATCTCTGCACTCCTGTTCTCTCTCGTAGGATCTCTTTTCAACTACGAAATTCTCATTGGAGATTTCTATATGTGCCCTCCCACTTCTCTACAAATGCAGGCAGGAGGCACTCTTGCACTTCTCTTGGTGAACTCTCTTCAATTTTTAAAAGGTTACAAGGAAAGTCTACTCCTTGTCCACATAACGAGTCACGTTGAGAACTTGAATAATTTATATAGTTCCTCTTCAACCATGTATCTTCATTCCTTCAATTTCAATAAATGTATGTTTGCGCGTGCTTGTATTGCCTTCTATCTTCAGTTATTTATTTAGTGGCCATAATCATTTTCATTAATGTCAACTTCCTCGTCAGTCTCGTTCTTCTCTCTTCTTCCTTTATAATAATTAACTAATTAACTTCTCCAAAGTCTTATACCAAGTTCTAATACCACTTTGTTATAGGACGAGGAGAGAGAGTTATAATTATACTGCAGCAAACTCGGAACTCACTTCTATTTTTCAATTTGAGCTTCAAGATTCTAGTTAAACACATTATTTTGAGTTTAGATACACATACAAAGGTC
Organism: Adenanthera pavonina; assembly: GCA_026686845.1. NCBI lineage: Eukaryota > Viridiplantae > Streptophyta > Magnoliopsida > Fabales > Fabaceae > Adenanthera > Adenanthera pavonina. The sequence continues at coordinate 19,134,859 of JAIVEN010000023.1, read as the reverse complement.
AAACATGGTCACTAAACAAACATGACTTTCAATTCTCAACAATATTGTACTATTTGCTGTTGCTTTTGCAGTATTGATCATGTTTGACAAAAGAAGTTTGTTGAAGGGAAGGGCCAACGAAGGAGTTGGAGAGCAGAAAAAACAGAAGATGAAGGTGGGGGGCGGCGTATTGAGAGGAGAAGGGGACAACTTGAACCGCTTGGTTTTTCTGATGTGCCACTACATTTCAAAATTCGACAAAACGACGCAGCACGAGGTGAGAATTAAGAGGTAGTAATGTGAGATTCGGTAGAACTCAAAGCATTATTAATATAGAAATAGAATGGGTTCTCCGTTAGTCTCTCAGATAGCAGATGCATGTATTTAACATTTTATTTTATTTCAATTAGATTTTTTCATTAAAAACTAAAACAGAAAATAAAAATAGATTTTCACCCTTAATTAACTTTTAAAAATTCATAATTGAGAGAAACTGGACAATATAAATATGAAGAAGAACCGACTCCAAACCGGACTGCATGCAAAGCACTGGTCTTGTAGATAAAATATGAAGGAGGCATTCGAGCTTCAGAAATAAGGGACAATAATCTAATTGCCTAATTGGAAGCTGGAACTGACGGTATAGTTAGGCCCCACATCAAATCAAACTGTTCAACCTCAAAATATATATGTGGCACTTCTGTTTTCATAACTCATTAGCAATATAAAAATATATATTCCTAAAACGATCTTGTCACTATTTACACTTAATCCCTCTTTTTAAGTACTTAAATTAGCATTATGACATTTATTAGCATTTAAAAGAACTTGTTTAAGCTTTCAAGTTATTGGGTTTAGTAGAACCTTAATAACTATATAAGATTAATATATACATTTATACAATTATTTTTATTATTTATTTCACTGTTATTATATGTTCAATATTAAAATTACTTTATATTATTAATAATTTACTATCCATCAAATCCAACATTTTACAAAGCACTATTCAATTTTATTATTATTATTATTATTTATTGTCATTATTTTTAAAATACTTGATTATTTAAGTTTATTGATTTAGTTGTTATTACTAGCCTCATCATCGTCATTACGTTTTTGGTACAAAAAATGAAGAGTATTTAATCTTTTCCTTATCGATAAAGCAGGAGGTCAAAATATTTTATTTGTCCACTTTGTTTCACAGTAAAGTGAAATTTTTAAAGGAAAACTTTGCTAAAGTCGAAAATTTTTATTGAGCCTTTAAGTAAAGAAGCATCAACGATAATATGATCAGCTCATGGAATTAAGGTGACAATCACAATTGTAAGTTTACAACAATCATTTAAAATAAAAATAAAAAGCATTTTAAATTTATTTCTGAAATTTTTATTTCCCTTAAAATTTTGATTTTTGGAAAGTTTATCTTGTACCAAAAGAAAAGGGCCGTCACTGCGGCCCACTTGTTACTTCCTTTTTCCAAGCACCGTCGGTTTGTTTCGGCAATTTTTGTTTTAAAAAATTTTGATAGATCACCAAAACAAAATTGACTATGATGTCACCATCAGAAATGGCTCTTCGTTGAAGAAACGTGCCTATTATATTAAAGATGAACTGATCAAATCCGTCCCATCCTATGTAACAAAAACTAAAAATCAACTAATCAAAACAAACAAACAAAAACGTAAAAGGCTCATTATTTTTTATTTCAGCACCGACATTCTTTTCTTTTTAAAATGTTATCAGATTTTTCGCACAACAATATACTATATTATTAATATATGGAGAAATAAAATGGGCTCCATGAATTTGCAATGCGTCCGAGATAAGTTGCGGCTTGTGTGCTCATTATACTTTTTATATTTCATATTATTATTTTTGAAAAAATGAGTCAGTGATGCTATTAAATTATAAAAAAAAATCCATATTTTCCTTTCCATAATCGAATTGCCACTAAATACTGTATTACCGACTACAACCTTAGATCCACCGTCATTTATATTCATAATTTGATCCTATGGAAAAAGCTAAAGTACGTAGTTAATGTTATACTTTATACGCTCATATCAATCATAAAGTTGAAAACATGATAATAACTTTGGAAAAGACATGGTATAAACTTACCATATAACAACTTAGTTTAATTTGAACCATATTAGAAGTGAAATTATACATCATGGCAATAACATTACATATCCACTCTTGTTTTGCATAGGCAAATTCTCAGGAGAGAGTGGCACACAAATGGATTAACCCAACGTTGGCATATTCTCAAGTAAACACAAAATCATTCAGAGTAGCTAGGCATAGATTTAGTTAGGAGTAGGACATATGGAAGTAGCAAGTAAGGCAGTATAATTAAATGTTGGTGCAGGAGAAGATGGAGTTCAAGGGCATTTGGGTCCTCCTTCCTTGGTCTTCCAGTTGTTGTAGCAAGGGCACACAGCTTTGTTGCCATAATAGCCAGGAGGCACACACAGGCATTTCTTACAGCACTTCTGACAGAAGAACATGCACGCCTTGTGGTACTGTGTTTTCTTGCACCTCCTCGAGCATTGTGATGGGCATTCTGCAATCACACACACATTAATTTTTTTCTTCTTCAGAGTCAGATCTCCACCAGTCCATCTATATATGGTTTAGTATACTTATAGCATAACACAGCGAGGGTAGAAGAGAAGACAAGAACTGAAGCAAACCTCACTTACCGTAGCTCTTGAGACTGCCAGGTCCAAATTTTGTCTGGAAACACATACGATGTATCATCAAGCAGTACACAAGTCAGCATTTACCCCCTCATAATCAATGAAGAAGATAAAAAATCTAAAGCCCATTAGAGAGATACATATAGAAAGGATAATTGATTAGGATACGTCACCTTGTCATTGTAGTGGTGGCCTCCATGCCCATGAGCTGCCATGACCTGCATAATTCATATATAAGCAAGTAATTAACATATCTGAGAGAACAAGCCAGAATCTCTGAAAATGCAGATCTTAAAAAGAAAAAGAAAAGAAAGAAAAAGTGTGCTGATTCAATGTTTGAGAATAGCTATAGAGACCAACCACTGTGTGAAGCATGGAAATGAGGATGAAAGCCAAGATCAGTGCTGCAACAAACCTAGCCATGGTCGCCCTCCTCCAAGGGAATTAGAAAATTAAGGCAAAATGGGGAGACAGAAGAATATGAATCTGATTGGATGAGAGTAGCATCACATGGTAACGGGGATAATATATACCAACAGTCGATACTTATTGGGTGTACGTACTCTTCCACAGGGTAGCTGTTGAGTGTAAACATTTTGTGAAACGGACGCAACTACAGTGTGTATGCGATGTGTACGGTGGGAGCTCCAAGGGCTCACCTCTGCTTTGATCCTACGGCCACTATTTGCATTGTTAAAATATTTATTATTCTATAAAACTTTATATGAGCATTGAAGGCATTCAGATAGTTAGTTAAGCAGTTGGGGATGAGCAGGCAGCTGAACGAAAAAGAGAAACAAAAGGATAGCTCAATTTTTTTTGGTCATCATTTATGAATCATATTTCAAAATAAGTTTATAGTTAATACATTATATAAAAATATATTGAAAATCACTGTTATTTCACTATTTATTGATTTAAGTGTTATTTGTTTCATTTTATAAGTTAATTTTTTAATTTGGTCTGGACTTTGTGTTGGCAAAAAATAAATTCTTATATTTCATGTAATCTCCCTGAAATTTTTGCTTGAATGCTAGTTATAAATTATAAAGTATTATTTGTTTTCCATAATTGAACTTATAAAAAATACTCATTAGAAGTCTAATATATATTTGTTTGGCATCTACTTTTGTGACTTGCATTTTTATTGATTAATAAAGTTTAGAGTAAGTGAGCTGTTGTGAAAATGGAAGTTTCTCTCTAAATGCTAACTTTTCTATTAGTATAATTGTAAGCGTTTTTAGCTTAGTTTTTTTTTTTTCCAAAAGTTTTACTATTTTTTTACAAATCATAATATGTTGGATATGTAGATTTTGATAAGCTTATGCATACAAATTAATATTGCAACACACAACACCAAATATTACGGTTTAACTAGCACAGCAAGGTTCGCCGAGTATGACAAACATTATAACAAGAACTATCTCTAATCTTAGGTAATTAATTAGCTGATTTCGATGGAGTTGTAGTGTGTTAGTTTTGTGTTGATTGGAGATTCGATTTTTGGAATCAAAACGTAGTACTAGTGTTTTGTGGAATGAAAATGCAGAGCAGCATTTTGTGATTCAAAATCCCAGAAACTGCACAATGAGACAGACGGTCGCTAAACTAGACAGACAGTCCCTCTACCAAATGCAGAGTTTTTTTTTGGAAAGAAAATTCCAGAATTTCTTATAAAGTTCCCGCTATGAACAAATGTTACTCCCCTAATTTATTTTAATCGATTTATACGAATTAAAAATCCAAGTCAACTATTTTATTTTTTTTGAAATTAAGATATTTTTTTAAAATTATTATTATTTAATTTCTCTATCTGTATAGAATGAATTAAATAGGAATATTTTTTTAAATATATAATAAATATTAATTTTGTATTCTAAAAATAATCTTATATTTAGAATAAAAATAAAAATTTTATATTTAGCATAGAAAGAAGTAGTATTTTATTACATAATCTATTTTCCCTTTCAAAGAAAAGTAGCGATTGTGTTGAAGAACTGAGAAGAAATTAATTAAAAGTGATAAGTTGATATGATTACAAACATGTGAGAGAGAGAGAGAGAGAGAGAGGAAGCGGGGCTATGGAATGGCAAATGGGATTGGGGGGGGGGGGGGGGGGGGGAAGAGAATGAGAGAAACTTTGGTGAAAGCAGTTATGGAAATGGAGGGCGAAGGGGGAGTGAGTGGAGGTGGTGAGATTTGCAACTTCTGAAAGCGCTAAAGTGGCATTTGGTTGAGTCCCATTAAATAGGGTTCCCAAATGTTGATGGTGATGCATAGAGTATATACTATTCACTACTTAATATAAGGCTTTTCCAGTAAGAAAATTAAAAATTAGTTCACTGTTTTAATTTTTTAAAAAATATAATATTTTTGAAAATTAATTTTACTAAATTTTTTTTTCATAAATTAAATAAGGATATTTTTGTGGTAATATATAATATATACTACTTTTTTTTTGCTAATATAATAAATATTATCTTATATTATGTAAAAATTTATATATTTAGAATTAAAATAAAAGGCTATCTATATTAATTACATTTAATTATCTTATTGAAGGAAAATTTATTATAATATTAAAATTATTATTAAATTAATATAATTTTTATTTTTATCTTTAATAAATATATTATAAATTTAAATAATTTATTATCTTTCTTACTTATAAATAAGGATATTTTAAAATTAAAATAATTAATATTTTAAAAATTTCTAAATAGTGATGTATATTTAAAACTATCAAAATCTTAGAGAATCTGACCGAATGGAAAAACAAAAGACAGGAAGGGTATTTATGAGGCGCAGTTGATGGATGGACCCAAAGCTCTCATTAATGCTACCCCCACAAATCTCAAATTTCCCTGCCAACCCCTCCTACCTAATCGACTCTCTTAATTCACCTCACCTGCCACTGCAACTTCAATGTGTTTCATAAGCTTCCGCCTCCCTGCATTTAATTCCCATTCTTCTCTTTCAAGCCCCAAACAAAAATTCCTCATCCATCTTTTTCTTATTCGACAACTGATCACTCACCATGTCACCCCATCAACCGGTCCATACTCGTGACCCTTTTTTTTTTATCACACAAGACGAGAGGCCCAAGACTCAGAATCGATTAACAGTAACTAGTAAAGATTGAGGGACCATGACTTGGGCTACATCGACTTGAAATTTTGTAATGAGCCCAAATCATTGGGCCTTGTAACATAAGAGCAAGTAAGGCTGGCAAATTGGAATCCGGCTACTCTATGGGCACATATGGCAGAATTGCCTATCATCCAATGATATATCTATATATTATTAAAATTTATAGCGTGGCATCCTGCATGCAAATCGTACGGCTCTAATTTCTGTAATATAGTGATATGTGCTATCTTAGTCGAGAATTACAAGGGCGGTGCCATCTAGAAGAGAATAATTCAGGTGGTTAGGGGCACATCATCAATCATAGTGGTGACAACTTCCGAAGCAATCTGCTGTATCATGGACAGGAAGCATCAATATAATCACGAAATTGCCAGTAAGGGTATTGACATTATTGCTCTATGAATTACTTGTGGCTCTAAATACTGAAATTGTGGTAGCATTGGTTTTCACTAACTGCTGATGCGTGTAGGCCCAGAAAATCGTCATTTTCGGATGGTTTTAACGCCAACTTTCTGAAGCTCTGCCCAGTTGAGAATGACCATTAGGTAGATTTGTCAGACGCCATTATAATGTTGTAGTAGGATAACAATGAACTGTCACGAGATATTTAGGGGCCGGTTTTACCCTTCGTGGGCCTATCGACTCAGACTTCTTTGCCCCACATGGGCCATCCATCCCTAAGCTGCTATTATTATTATTATTATTCATATTTCATACTCTGGTCTTCTTCACTGATTTCACTGGGCAAAGAAATTTACTTTCTCTGGATTTGATTCCCTTTTCCTCTTTTATTACTCTCCGGAGGCATTCAAATATTTACCCAAGATGCTGGGCCTCAAAGGACAAAGCCCACTAGCGGTTGGCTTTTAAAACATCAGATTGAATCGACTGGTATAGGTTGTCGTGAGAGGGACGTTTCACATGAAGGAAGTTTGATAATGTCCGATTGCTTCATTGTTAATTTCTTTGGGGGGATTCTGGTAATTTAGGTTGAGAGAAGGAGAATTCAGAATTAAATAATGGAGGTTACGCATAATGACCACAAGGCATGGAAGGTGATAAATCAATTCAATTGTGTAAGCATATGGGCTCAATAAATAATGAGTTGTGCTCATGGTCATGTGCAGACTATAATGACCAAAATTCGTATGCAATACGCTGCTAGTACTAGAAATTCCAAAACAAACAGACCACGAAGGACGTATCTCATAATAATATTGCACACGTCATCAATATCAATCTACAATACTCAATTCATTCAAAAATTAAAAAATACATACATATATATATATATATCATGGAAAAAATGTAAAATATTCCCTCCATTCCTTTTTATAGAACCTCTTCTAGAAACTTTTGATATTCCTTAATATAAAACTTTTACAAAATACTCTCTCTAATCCTTAATATAAGACCCTTTTAACCAAATCACGCGAATTAAGAATTAGAATTAGAATTAAAATTAATTAATTATCTCAATTTCTCCAAAAAATTTAATATTTTTCCAAAATTACCCTTATTTAATCTCTTTTTCTTTTTCTTTGGATACATTAAATAGGGACATTTTTTAGAAATGTATGATAAATACTACCTCATATATTGTAAAGGGTCTTATATTTAGGATCAGGACAAAAAATCCTATATATAGAACCGGAGTACATTGAAACATTTATAATTTTTTTCCGAAAATACCCTTCATAAACCATTCTGAAAATATCTCTTTTTTCAATGTAGAGATTAATATGAGTAGTTTTGGAATATTTAGGAAAACTTAGAAAACAAAATAAAATTTCTAACTAATTTTAAATAGTATAATTTTTTTGAACTTTAAATACTTTTTTTTTATTTTTTAATCTTTCTCCACACATTTTATAGGGCTTGGTACAATTGTTTTTATTTTTTCAATATATTTCTACACATTTTAGTAAGGTTTGAATATTAGAAAAAACAAGTACAATTGTTCAAAATTTTTAAATTATGTACAAAACAAATATCTAATTTTGTAATAAATGGTCTGTGAATTTTATTAAGGTAGCAATGGACTATTGAATGGTCCCGTGGATTATTTATAAGGTATGTGCACACCGTCCCGTTCATAATAAGTGCCATTCCTGGTTTTTTTATATAATTCTAGAAAATTATTACATGATTTAGATTGTTGTAAACTTTAATTGTATTTATTAAAATACCCTTAACTTAATTTTGCTTTTGGAAAATTAAGAGTATTAATGGGGGTAAATAGTGCAATTTATACTTCAATGACATTCTAAAATAATAAATATTATAAAAAATTTTAAAATTCCAAAAATGATAGTTTTTATAAACCAGGGGAGTATTTCTTGTCCAGGGTGCTTCTTAGACTTTGACAGAAAATTATTGGTAATTAACTTGTGGATGGCCAATTAATTTTGTACATGGAAATTAATCTGAGGGATCTTAAATTGAGATGGTGAAACATATATAGAGAAAGGGGTCGCATATGTGGGAACCACAAAAGAGGAAGAAAGTTGTTGGGGAGGAGGTTTTGGGTTGGGTAATGGAGTCCCTGGAAAAATTGCATCCAAGAATGTTGGATATTTTCATTCATTGAATTCACCATCTAAAATGGCTGAAGGATTTCAATATACGAATGTAGTAATAAAAGGTGTCATTGGTGCGCATCTACAAAATATAATATTGCCAATAATAGAGACAGAACAAATATAAATTCTTGGCTTTGATCGGAGGTGTTTCATTTTGTAAAAACGCGCACACAGAGACAAGAAAGTACACTAAAAAAGGAGGAGGAGGAGGGGGGGGGGGGTGAATCCAGAATAGAGGTCGATGTAAGCCTAAATGAGAGAATGAGGAGGGAAAGAAGATAAAGAGGAAAATAATGAATTAATTAAAAATGAAAGGAAAGGGTGTTATCGGAGTGATCCTTGGGCCATACTTGGATTAATGGCGCATCTCCTGAAAACTACGTATCCCCTCTTTGTCCTGAAATTAGGGTGATATGTTCGGCCATACCCCTCCCGTACGTGGAACAAAGCGTCACTCACCTACACATGTTTCCCCACTATCTATCTTATTATATTTGAGCTTCTTCCTTCACAATGACTCTCCCCATTTCTTCTGATACTGACCCTCACTTTCATTCATTCATTGCATCCGTCTCTCCAATTTAATTTAATTTAATCTAATTATTAATACACACAGTCATGGTGAATTATTAGAGGGTCAAAATCAAATTAAAAGGGAGGATGGGAAAAATTCAAGATTGGGAAGGACGGGTTTTGCCGACGGAGGAGACTTGTTCTCCGACAAGACAGGGATGGGAAGAAAGAAATAAAGAGGACTCAAAAGGGAAGTGATTCAATCAAATTAGTATTATTTTATGGTTGAAAGGGGAATGAAACAAAGTGGTCTATTCCCTCAACTCAATTAAAATTGATTGATGCTTTTCTTGAACCTACTATATACTATACTATCCACTTTGTTATAGTTTGTGATCCAATCCCAATGTTGCTTTCTTTAATATAAGTATATTTTTGGAGGGGGTTGGGGTGTGGCTGTGACGACATCTCATGTCGTCTGAATTCGACAGTGAGGAGTCTCAACTCTAAAGCCTTACTTGTCTGCTCATTCCCATGTTTATTTCCACCTTTTTTTTTTCTTTTTCCCCCACCCCTTCTTTCCTCTTCTCTTTTTTCTGGTTACACAAAATTTCAGTGAAACATTGATTTCTAGATATTTTCGTTTTAGTATCAGATTAATATTAAATAGTTTCAGAAAACTTAAATTTTCTTAAAATTCAATGATTAGCCTAATTATTCAAATTCTGTCTTCTTTTTTTTTTTTCAATACAACTTTCTAGAATACAAAACTACCCCAATTAAGGATAACTTTTTCAAAGTGATTTTTTTCAACTACAAAATTCAAATTCTTAACTTTATTTAAGGAGAACCAAGCATCATTTGGTATTTAAATTATGTCTTTAAACAATAAAAATAACCCAAATATATAATTTTGAGACACGGGTTATCAGTGATTCTTTTAAAATTATTACTTAATTTTTAAAAGTTATCTAGTTCTTCCACATAATCCAATCACTAATTATGTTTACAATTGCCAAACTAGATTCTATATTATTACTATATATATTAATGAGTACAGGAATTAAAATTTACTAAGCCGAAACCCTTGCCAACCTAAGGATTAATTATATAGGGTCAAACGAGCCCTTCTTGTTAATAGTAGATCTAGTTATATTTGGACCATCCTTCCTGACCTATTATTTGGACAAGGTTCTAACTCAAATTAAATTGGGTCGGTATCATTAAGATTTGCGTGATATACACGTGTTATTTGGTTTACTCAAATTTAATTTAACTAATTTAAATATCATTATCATGATTTTAATAATTTTTTCACACTTTTAATATAATATAATATAAAATAAAATCAATCTTCTAACAATCAATTTACAAAATAGTAAAAAATTAAATTAAAATTTTAAAAATATTCAAATTCAATGCCAACTAGTCAAATAAACCATGCATACATACTCACCCATATACACATTACATCAAAAATAGCTTTTCTTAACATCTAATAGTTGACGGTTATAGAAAAAAATACTAACAAAAATGAGGCGGAAGCTTTTGTTGGAGGTTATTTCTGGAACTGTCAACAAAAATGAGTTGACATTTTTGTTAGCGGATATTTCTAGAACCGCCAACAAAAGTTTTAATAACAATATTTCAAAAAAAGTGTAAGGTACGGATTAATAAGTATAGCAATTAATAAAAAGAAATTCAACGGTTCGAATGATTTCTCTCACTTCTCTTTTTCTATCTTTTAGCTACTTGTCATTTCTCTTTCCCTTACGTGATATACCTTCTCCCAAAAACTCCCTTACCTCTTCCTTATTCATTAAAAAATCTTTACCTCTTCATCTTCTCTCTCTCTCTCTCTCTTTCTCTCATCCTTTTCTAATCTTGTCTCACTAAAGCTCTAACTTTTGAGTTATGGCTCCCCTCTAGGTTCCTAACTGTCGCCGACATCATTGATGACCTCAACTCCAAGCCAGGTTTGTGTAATGATTATGGTGGTAGCACTGCCTTCCTCACCCACCTTAACGTCTAGATCTGTATGTCTAAAAATAATTGCTAACTTTACCTCTTTCCTCAATGCTAACTTTGTCTCTTGATCTCTATGTGTAAAATTTTGATGAGATCTATAAAAAAAATAAAAAGAAAAATATGTTGTTCATTGTTTTTCTTTTGTTGTAGATATACAAAATTTTTATAAGATTTGCATATTTTGGGTGTTGTTAAATAAGATTATGGCTGCGATTGTTTAAGAAACTTTTAAATACTGGTTTTGAAATTTTGTACTGAAACAGATTGGTCAAAATGCAAAATGAAAATATATTTAAGAAAAATTAAAACTTTCGTCTGTTGTTACTTAAACAACCACCAACAAAAGTAAATTAAAATTCTCACCTTTTTGTTAAAAAAAATTAGACTTTAGTTGCTAGTTATTAAATATAACCGCCAATAAAAGTAACTAAAATAACAAATTATTTTTAAAAAATAATAACTTTCCTTTATGGTTTATTAATACAACCGTTAATGTATGTCTACATTCTTTGGCATTTTTAACCGCCAACCAAAGCTTTACTTTTCTTAGCGCTGGGATTGTTAGTAATTCATAACTGTCAAGAAAAGCCAAAATAACTGCCAAGAAAAACACATTTTGGTGTAGTGATATCACAGTATGAATTAGTTCATGCATGTATTTAAACTTTATACATGCTTGTCCCATTCGTATATATCAAATCATCACTATATAATACGAAAATATTTCACAATTATTTATTACATTATCGTTATACCCAATTTGCATGCTTTCTCTTTTCCAAAAAAAAAAATTTCCTATGCATTTGAAAGGGAAACTGCTACATAAAAAATTTGGGTTGGCCTAAGGCTTAGGCTAATTTCATCTTTTAGGGGGAAAAACTTGAGCCAATGTAAAGTACTCTGTATTCATTCTATGCAATGAACCGAGCGAAAATAACAAAGTTATAAGAGTCGTCAACATATCACTAACTCTACTCATTTGGATTCAATGAAAATTGATGAATCCCAACATTCTATAATATTTGATAGGGTTTTCAGCATAATTAGGAATTATCATGTGATTTTTATTTGAAGAATGATTGATTAATTCAAAAAAATGTCAAAGTGGAAGTTGGGAAGAAATTTGAGTGTTTTATGGTTAATTTGTGACTTTTGGATCATTTGTTACACTAACTAAATGTGTTCATGGTTCAAGTACATTTGGTTTGGAAGGAATTTGGAGCTTTTATGTAGAATTTTCAGTTCAAATCCTTCATCCCCACAAAGGTAGAGTTTGCTGTGGTGAACTAGTTTTAGAATTCCTAATAGAAAAACCAAAGGCTGCTTTTACTCTAGCAAAAGTTTTGTTCGCTCCAATGATCATAAACAAAAATGCACAGATTTACTAGGGTTTCATCTTTATACTTCAAGGGGTTTCTTCATTTTGGATATTTTGAACATAAGAGGTGGCTTGGGGGCTCAAATGGAGGTAAATTAAGGCTATGAGATGCTAAAGATTAGTCACATGGAAGGAAATTTGGCACTGATCAATAGTTTCTCCTCTTCAGTCTATGCCCTTTTATATATTTTTCTTTGTGGTTGGTTTCTTATTGGTTTTGTGTATGGAAATAAACTTGATGTGTAGCTAAACCTTTATTTTGAATTGTTATAACTTGATTTTAGATTAGTGAATGATGATTTATTTCTTTGATTGCATTAATATTATGTTTGTTAATTCAATTGTGTGCTTAATTTTCCTAATACATGAAGAATCTGATTGAGATTATTTTTAGGTTTCCTAATAAAGTTAGAAATAGGATATTTAAGATACACCTTCAATTGAAATATGTAGAATATAGTATTTGGGTATAGAATAACTTGATTTGTATACAGGATAGGAATGTTAGATAAATGAAGTTTTTGATGAATTACAAAACACCTAGAGCGCAAAGATCATGTTTGGGAATCCAAAGTGAAGAAAAAGGGTTGGCCAAGTGATGAATGGAGCCTAACTCAAAGATTATCTTATTTGATTATAATTTTGATTCTTTTCATAGGATAAAGTGGTAGACCATGGCTTAAACTTACTTAATTTTGCTTGGTACTTCTCTTAGATGAGTTTCTAGTAAGTTTTACTGACTTGTTCAACATTCTTCAAATTGGTTTTCTTGTCAAAGATAGCTCTATGGACTAAGCATGATAGGTTTGTTGACTAACCTTTTTGTTCATTGAAGTTTTTGTTTCTTGCAATGAGCTTTATAGATAAAGGGAGATAGGTTTGTGTGAAAAGTTACGATGCAGAAATTGTTGTCTCTCTGTTAAGGCACAATTATTGATAATCCCATGAGGTTTATCTACTATCGTGGTGAACCAGGGAGCAACAAGTTTTCTGGGTTGTTAGATTTGTTGATTAAGCCTTTATGTTTGTTGACTACTATGTTTTCTAGAAAAACCAAGTAGGTTGATTTGAAGTTTTGTGGACAAATGAGTAACATCCTAGATAGTTTTGTCTTATATTCTTGGAAGCGAGTTTCTAGGTTTCCTTAATCATTTACCTTTGTTGACTAACCTTAGAGATTTTTATGAAATGTTGTTGAACAGTTGCCATTATAACATTATAAGAAATTCGATTGTCAACTATCTTATGTGCTTTGTCAACAATCTTGGTCTAATAATATGAGATGTGTCTAATGATTAATTTAGGATTGTGCACAAACTTGTATGATTTGTCGACTAACCTTTGACAATGTATGTAATGCTGCAGGTTTATGTTACATCTTTCTTACTAGCAGCTGGTTCTTATCTCTAACTGTTAAATTAAGCTGAAATCTATATATAGGATCATATTTAAGTTAATAAGATCATTAATTATTATTGAGCTAAAACTCTGTTGAATCGTTAAAGATTCACTCTTATTGTCATTAAAGCCCTACATACTATATTTTAGAGTGAAAAAGTTAGCTTCATAGTTTCATATTTACTCTGTGAAATCACTTGTTGTAATCCTTATTTCTAGTTTTGGGTAAATATCTTAGTGTAGAAAAACATTAAGGGATTGGTTTATGTATACATGATGTATAGATGAGAGGAGAGTTTTCCTGCTTAAGAGAAGAGCTTGGTGTTGTACTGTAGTATTGTAAGAACTTAATTCAATCTTATTGAGTTAGTGAAAAATTTCAAGTGATGACTTAAAAATTAAATGTAGACTAAGTGGAAATGTTGAACAAGGCTAAATTGCTATATTTGATTCTCTCTATCCCTCAGCTATTTAATTTTAAGTTTGTGCTCTATTATTGTTACTCTTGTACTGTTCTATTGATTTTGCTTTTGTAGAAATTTTAAAGAGTTAAATTCACCATCTCTTGGGCATTCTGGCCACACTAGTAAGGAATATACTTACCATCAACCTTGCACAATCACTTTAGACTCTTGCTTAATTGAGTCTAATTAATTAATCATCTATTAGGAATCAATTTAATTGGAATACTTTTTAGTAATTCAAAAAATGCTATTAGATAATTAATGAACCTAGACTAACAAATATAGCTTTAATTGTAGTTAAGGGGAGAAAGTTTGATATCAAAGAAAAATTAGAATTACAATAATCCAAGTCACCACTGGAGTTTCAGAATTATCACTAACATTAACTTTATTTTAGATTTTAATTTCTGTTTTATTTTTGTTCCATTTTGTGTCTTGCTTAGATTAATCAAATGTGTAACATTAATATTCAATTGGGTTATTACTACTAAATCTCCATGGAAATGATACTAAACTACTTTATTACTTAGTATGACCAGTACACTTAAGTTAAACATTTTGACTATCAATAATAATCTGATTAGTTTAAAATAAAACTAAATTAAAACATTACAAACATTCAGGATGACATTATGAAATAATAAGGCATGTTTGACGGTTGTTTCCAAAATAATTTTTTTGTTTTTAAAATAGAAAAATAAAAAAACTTATTTTGTAAACCTATTTTTCATAAAATGTTTTAGAAAATAGAAAAATAAAATAATAGAAAATTCAGAATATCTTTAAGTTATTTTATAGTTTTTGTTCTAAAAAATATAAGAAAAATGAAAAATATTTACCTCATTAATGATAAAATTCTAAATTTTGAATAACTTATTTAATATTTACTAGTTATGATTTTAGTAACAATTATTCAAACAAATTTTTTTATTTTTTTTTCAAAACTTGTTCTCAAAAACAGTTTTACAAAACTGTTTTGAAAATAATAAAACAGAAAATACTATCATAGTTCTTACATTTTGCTTAAAATTGTTTTATGAGAAAATGCATGAATTGTCAGAATCAGCTTATTACCAATGTAGTTGTTTGGAAATATAAGACTTTTTAATAAAATTAAAGGAAATATAAATAATCAAAAGAATATAAAAGACTAACAGTGCAATCAAAAAAGCCTCAAAAATAGAAATGGGAAGCAAAGCTTTCAACGACATGATGAACGTGGTCAACTATAATTTTAACGCTCTGAACTATATCGTGCCCGTTTGGTTCCACGTTTGCAAAACGTAATCATGGTTTTCAATCATGGTTTTCTAAAAGATGTGTTTGGCCAAACACAGATGAAATATAAACTGACTTTTTGAAAAATGAAAAGTGGGTTAAACTGTGATTTTGGAAAAAGAGGGGAAAAGTTACTTTTCCTTTAACAAAACGTGGGTTTTGAAAAAGGAGAAACAAATTTACTCTATATTATACATCTAAAAGTACTTTTAACCCCTATCATCCAAACAGATTTTTTGTCAAACTTACTTTTACAAAAAGAATATCCAAACATAACAACTTCCAACAAACTTACTTTATCTAAACTTCATTTTTACAAACTTCATTTATCTTAACTTAATTTTACAAAACGGAGAACCAAACGGGCCCATCATCAGCACGAAAACGTTCATCAGCAAACAATCTTCTGTTTTCTCACATTCCGAAGTTTCCAACATATTATGTCAAAATGAGTTGCCAATCAAAATTCACTTTCTTACCATTGATATTATACAAGATCCTTGTCTTGAAAGGCATAGAAGAAAATAAATCAATATATAAAAAAAATGAGAATAGAGCCGTACATTAGCGGCTCCACCCCTTTGGTGGTTTGCCCTTATCTCTCTCTCTCTCTCTCCTATTTTTTGTTTTCTTTTCTATTTAATTTAATCTCATTTTTTCTTCATTTATTTTTTTTATAGGTAGAGTTTATCTTTTTTCCATTTTTTAGGTGAATCTTAGGTTCTTTCATTTTTTTTACCAAATTCAATATTTTTTAATTCTAAATTCTTTTTTTATTTTTCATTAATTAACTAGCTTTAATTATTTCTCTAATCTATATTAATTTTAATTAATATCATTTTATATCAATTTCTTTTAAAGATAGAAAGAGTTAGTGATGTGATTCTTTTTGAATTCAATATATTTTAGAACTAAATAAAATGTCCCCATGTTCCTTGCGCATCCGCGTTCCCTAGCAGGGAGTAAAATCTAGTTAAACCAAATGACAAGTTAGATTGTCCGATTAAATTCTATCAAAAACTAGATCCCACCCACGTAGAGCATGATCAACATGAACATTCATGCATCTTTCTTTCTTTCTTTATTTTTTTTTTAACTTCGGTCCCCAAATTTTATAACTTGTATAAATTTTTAGTTGAAAAATTCGACATTTGCTGAGTATAATTTTTTAATGTGTTTTGAATCATTTCTAGAAATAATTTTTTCTGAACTCTATACACTATAACAACTAAGTATATATATATATATATGCAAATATCGGTTTAAAAATAATATGGACAACATATAATTTTCCAAGGCTATTTCTTAATTGTTTACAAGAAAATATGTTTTTTCATTCATGATATACTATATATTGTTTTTTAACGAATAGATAAGTTTTTTATATTAAAATAACAAATGAATTAGCTTTTTTTGCATAATATGGAACCACGATTTTATTTCAGTATAAGCCATGTAATTCATATTAAGTTTGTCAATGAAGAAGAGACTGTAATTTTATTCTTCATAGAAAACTAAAAATAATTAAGTAGTTTTAATCTAAAAGAATTACATAACGCGTGTAAAGTTAACTCAATGAATAAAAACAGTATAAAAATTAAGTTAGGCATCATTTTAAAAAAAAAAAAAGCAATAAGAGACAAATGAGATATAATTTTACTAAATGTCAAAGAAATTTAATATAATTTTCTGATCCGGTAAAAGAACTGAGCATTATTTTCTTTTCTTGTTTTCAAAGGATCGTGCTAGAATGGGCCATGTGTTTCCAAGAATATAGAAATAAAGTGAAGAAACGAGGTCATATTTAAGCTAGATGCATAGGAATAGAAGCAGTGAACATTAACAAGAAGCTCAAATTAAATATGGCATGTAGGTATGTTACGCCCGTTAATAAAGTTGGATTTTCTGCTAATAAAGCATTGGGACCACAAGCAAAGATGCTATCCTATGATTAGAGTAATTATTCTGTAAACAAATACTCCCAAGTTACTACACATAAAATGAGAAGCCACCTAGCTTAGGTTTGTTGGCACTTTAATATAGCCTTGTTGATTCCAACGTAAGCATGAAACGCTAGCTATCTTGCCCACCCACTTCTCTCCACCCCCAAAGCAGTGATGAATTCAATTATTAAAGAGTTCAAAGTAAGTTACCACTCCAGCCTATTTTTAATATAAAAATTTCTTAGTTGAATTATTAAAATTAAGAATGGGTGTTACTTCCTCCGGTCCCTATTAGGGTGTTATTTAAAAAATTTATCAGATTCAAAATATAAGATGTTAAGTAATAAATTTAATTTTAGTCTCAATTTTACCCCTATTGAATACTTTTATTACAAGTCTCAATTAACTTCTTTCTCTTCCTACTATCATTATTAATTTAATGTATTTTTATTCTCTCCTTAAGAACAAAATGGGAATGTCAGAATTTTTTTTCATCAATTTTAGATTGTAACTAAATTTTCTTAATCCATATGCGGTAGTTAAAAATATCTTATAATAGGGACCGAAGGGAGTAAATAGTCTATTTAAATTGGTACAATAAATATTTATAGAAGAGAAAAAATATTATTCTCAGAGGTTTCCAAACGAAACCTAAATTCAATAAGAACTTACTTAAATAAGTGATCAGAGTAGAAGTTAATTTTTTTTACTTATGGTAATCATTTATCATCTCATAATTCATTATTTTATTTTTTTTTCTTATTATTCACCCAATAATCACTTAAACCTCCAAAAGTGTGTTTGGATTAACTTATGTATAAGTGATTATGTGAGAATAAGTGCTTATTCATAATAGATTATGAGAATAAGTTATTGTGTTAAAAGTAACTTGTGTTTGGATATTTTTACTCCATAAGTGATTTTGAGAAAAAAAATGTATTTAGATATTGAGAGTTTAAGTGATTATTGGGTGAATAATGAAAAGAAAAAGCGAAATAAGTGATTATGGGAGAATAATTGATTATCATAAGTGAAAAAAATCAGTTTCTTCCATAAGCACTTATTTGAAACATATGTGCTTATTGAAAAGTAGTTTACATTTGGTAATTTCTCTATATAATAACTTATCTGTTCCTATAAGTGTTTTTTATGGAAATCCAAATGGGCACATATTCATTTTCTCTAAATTACTTTTAAGATAAAATCATTCAAACACAAATCACTTTTGACATAATCACTAACCCTCATCATTAATTATGGATAAGTTAATCCAACCATACACAAAATTAGTTAAATATCTCAATTTATCCAAAAGTCACAATATTTTTCTAAAATTATTCTCATTTAATCTCTTTTTCTCTTTTTGAGATATGTTAAATAAATGTATTTTTTGAAGATATATAATAAATATTGCTTAATATACCGTAAAGGGTTCTATATATATAGGATGGCGGTAGAAACTTATATTTAGGATGGATGGGGGTAAAGGTGTTCATGGGTGTGAATTGGTTTGGTTTTCGAACCAAACCAATCGGTTTGCCTACTCTTGGAATCTTGTCGATTTAAATTTTAATCGATTTGGTTTGGTTCAACAATCGGTTTGGTTCAGTTTGATTCATACTTTTCAAATTTTTTTTTAAATAGCATCATTCTTCAAAAATTAAATTAAATAGGTTACATATAGATACTTTTTGAATACAAATTATTTCTAAATAATTTATTAACTAATATACTTTATAAATATTAGAAAAGTGAAATAAAATAGTTGTGGTTATGAGCAGTAACGGATCTAGAGTATCATGTATGGGAGGCAAAATTTCAAATTGCCTAAAATATAGGGAGAACTAGATGTAATTTTAGTTTTTTTGACACATAAAGGTAAAGAAAATTTGTAAAGAATTTGACAGCATGGGGGCGATCACCCCTGCTCGCCCTCTTGTGCATCCGTCAATGGTTATGAGTAATTGGATAAATTTATATACTATAATTTATTATAATATAGTTATCAGGTGTGGTTCAGTTTGATTCAGGTCTCATTGCACTCAAACTGAATCAAACCAAATTAAGTCAATTCCACAAGAAAAAAAACTGAAATAGAACTCATTTCAATTCAGTTTGAATTGATTTTTATCGATTTAATTTGGTTTAATTCAATCTTATTGATTTTGTTCACTTTTAAACACCCTATTGATTTTGTTCACTTTTAAACACCCTAGGGAGGAAGGAGATAATTGGCATTAAAGTAACTCTATCCAGTAAGTGAAATATAGTACTACTACTAAATCAATAGCCAAACTACATTTGACTTTATACTAGTAGTATTATGAACGAAAGAAATTGTAACCTCTATTATCTGGGGATCAGTCAAAAGAAAAAACTCTATTATTTCGGGTACGTTCATAGTCAAAAGTCTTGTTTCCCCTACAGGAAGACCCGCATTGTGAGTTTGAATGCAGCGCTTCCTTGCACACCATTCCATGATTAAAACCTCACCTGCTTCATCATTGGTTTTCTTACGTCACCCTCCTCTATTTTTTTCCCTTTAATGAAGTGAACGCTCTCCTATTACAGTAATCACACTAATCCTGCGTTGCCATTTATGTAAATATTGTTTCATTGTTTTGTTTCTTTAACAATTTTTTTAACATGCCGAATGGAAAAGGCAAATATTCCCTCTCATATCTCATATATATATATATATAACTTATTGTTAACTCTCTTATATTCATTAAAGAATTGTTAGATTTAATAAATTTGTCTTAAATTTTATTTATTTTTTATATTTGCTTCCTAATTAAATATTATATCTTTTCAATAATTTTTTTGATACATTTATATCTTTTCAATGATAAATTGTACTCCCTTCATTCCAGTTTATAGTGCACTTTTAACTACCGCACATAGACCAAGACAATAATTAATAACTAACAAAATTTCTTATATTTTCTTAAATTACCCTTATTAAATGTTTTGGGAATGAAATATTTTAATAATAAATAAATATTTGGATTTATTAATTAGGGGTAATCTTGAAAAGAGAAAAAAATTATACTACGTAATCTGTAAAGTGCACTATATTATAAAACATTAATTTCTCAAAAAAATATGCACTATATAGCGAAAGGCAGGGAGTATTATTTTTTAGCATAATTAATGAGAGTATTTAAAAAAAATATTACTCCCTCCGGTCCTATATATAGGACCTTTTGCCTTGGTCCTATATATAGGATCCTTTACAATATACGAGGTGGTATTTATTATGTATTTCCAAAAAATGCCCCTATTTAATGTATTCAAAGAGAAAAAGAGAGAGATTAAATAAGGATAGTTTTGAAAAAAGGTTGAAATTTTCGGAGAAATCGAGATAATTAGTTAGTTTTAACTTCCTTTCTTAATTAACGTGATTCAATTAAAATAATCTTATATATAGGATCAGAAGTATTTAATAATTTAGACATGATTTATATTTTGGATTATATAAACTTTTTTCTTGACTAATAGTATTTGAGATCCAAGGGAATGGTATATGTGTATGTGAGCCTCGGGGCTCAGTTTTCGTTGTGTAAATGTTTCATTATCGCTGAATGGCTCTTGGTTTAAGGAGGATGATCTACGTTAATAAAACTTCATTTTGATCTCTGAATGGTGACTACGTGGCATTCTCTGCCCGCGCGTCGTGTAGTTAGGGTTAAGGAGGGTTTCGTGTTTCATTAATTATGATTATGGTTGAGGTGGGGATAACACGCTCAATAATATGGTGGCTAAGCCCATCTGCTTTCAAGTTCCAACATATAGCCTGGAAACGTACCGCCCAGCTCCTACGGTACCGTTCCGGGACGTGTTTCTTATGTCGGGGCTAACTGGGCACATCCTCCATCCTCCAAAGCGTCGTCGTTTTCCTCCCCCCTCATTGTTCTCTCCTGCCCACCAAGATACCTTTCGTACCCCTGTTGCCTTCCTCAAATCCTCACCCAAGCCCCTCCCTATCGCCAAAATAACGTATTTGCCACTGCCTCTGAACCATTTTCTCCTTCATTCATATGTTTAAATTTCTGCGAAATTTAATGTTATATGCATTTATTTACTTTTATAAATACACAACTTAATGTTTTCTTTTCTGCCAACAAATACGCTATACACAAATTATTTCTTGAAGATATGAGCACAAATAATTTGAGTCTTCCACAGTCATAAAATTTCTCATATATATGATTTTTGTTTTGGCCAGCTTATATATGATGTATTAAAAACTGATATTTGTAAAACTAGAATTTCATAGCTCTCGGCTATAAAGCTGTTCTGTATTTTTTGAATAAATAAATTTATCAAAAAAACTGCATTACTTTGTAGGTCAGACCTATTTAATATCATAGAAAGATTTTTTTTTCTTTTTATGCTATTTATTATTATTATTATTATTAAGTTATCATCATTCTTATTTCATGTTTTTTAAATGCAAATATAATATAATACTATTTTCATTTTTCAAACTTTTATTTTGCCAAGGTATATCTTCAACTCATTTTTTCATGAGATATCAAATCGGCGGATAAGGGAGAAAAAGGGTTAAAAAAAAAAAAAGGAACTCAATGATTTTACAGTGAAAGCTGTCCCGTGCTACACTGCCAACTTGACAAATTAAGATGGGAAACAGTAAATGGTTCAGAATTGCAGGCTCTTTCAACTCCATGCAAAAAACTACCCCACAGTCAACTCCACACTGACCCACTCATTATTGCATTTGAAAAACTTTTAGCTTCCAACCCAGTTCTTACTCACTTCTGTTTTTGCCTTGCCTTAACCCCCTTCTTATCACTTACACAATCTTATTGGTTAATAATCAATTGGTTCCTTTCTATTTCAGTTGGGGTCATAACTTTTTCTTCATTACTTTACTCCCCCTCTAACCCCATGTGGGGTCAACCTGTTAACCATAGATTAGAACCAGGGTTAAAAAAACAAAAGTGGTTAAGAAGCACAACCACATAACCCAGATTTCTATTATCAACAGTCATCGCCTGCACCCGTCATCTCTTCCTTCTTCTTCCTTCTCCTTAGCTTCACTACTGCCCCAACTCCTTTTATTTACCCACAAAATCCAATTACTGGCTCTTCCATCAACTGTCATGTTCTAACCTGAACAAAAGCCTAACCCTAATGACCCCTTCCACTCAATGATAGATCGATTTTCCTTTTGAGGCCCCTAGATGTTAGAGCCATGGACTTAACCTCCACCGCAATCACCAGCGTCGCACCCTCCAATACTACCAGTACAAAATCACCAGAACCTGACACTGAAATTCCGACCCGGATCCAACCCGCCCCCACGAAGTCCTTCTCCAACGGCGTCCTCAAGCGCCACCAGCCCCATCACCACCACCACAAACAGCCCGTGGCCGTAACCTACAAAGAATGCCTGAAAAACCATGCGGCCAGCTTGGGAGGCCACGCCCTCGATGGCTGCGGCGAGTTCATGCCTTCTCCTAACGCCAATTCTGCCGACCCCAGCTCCATCAAATGTGCCGCCTGTGGCTGCCACCGCAATTTCCACCGCCGTGAACCCGAGGAGCCCATTTCCACCGCAGCCCACGTCATCGAGTATCGGCCCCATCATCGGCACCACCCTCCGCCACCTCCGCCATATCAAGCTTCGAATCGGAGCCCCAATTCAGCTTCCCCACCTCCGATCTCCTCTTCCTACTATCCCTCAGCGCCCCACATGCTCCTGGCTCTCTCTACCGGCCTATCTGCTCATCCGGAGAGCACGGCTGCTCCCGCGAACACTTTGGGTACGCCGAGCTTGAATTCGAGGAAGCGGTTCAGAACCAAGTTCACACAAGAGCAGAAGGATAAAATGCACCAGTTCGCTGAGAGAGTGGGATGGAAGATGCAGAAGAGGGATGAGGAATTGGTGCAAGAGTTCTGCCATGAGGTAGGGGTTGACCGAGGTGTTTTGAAGGTTTGGATGCACAATAATAAGAACACTTTTGGGAAGAAAGATGCGATGAATGGTGATAGAAACGTGCTCGAGCTAGACCCAAACAACAATCACAACAATGAAATCAACAACAACAACCATGGCAGCACCCAGGATCCAAATCATCACTACCAGAACGATAGTGGGGCGAACGCCGGGACTAATGGGTCTTCTTCATCTTCTTGATCTTCGGTGGAGAATAAGAAGGAAAATAATATATTATTAGATAGAGTAAGCTGGTACCAGTTAATTAGTCGTTTCTTCCTCTTTCATTTTATTTTTTTGGGTCCTAGTTTTTATCAATGAGATTATGAATCACCTTAAGGATATTTAACATGAGTGAGACCTATATCCAGAGGGAATTTATTTTCTGGGTGTCTATTCTCCTTTTGCTGCTTAGATGGTTCCTATGCAAATGGGTGGATTTTAGTTCTAACCCCTTTGCTCCACCTTGCCCAGCTTTGGGTTGGGTTTGCTTGAGGGGCTTTTGGCGGTGATGGACTCTGAACTCTGAAGCATCATCGCTTGTGTTCTCTTTCTCATCTCTTCTTCGCGCAGTACTGTTTTAGTTGTAAAAATACAGAATCTGTCTTTTTCTCAAATCCTGACTTGTGTCCGAGAGAAAGAGGCAGAAAGCGTTGCTACGTGGATTTTACTAGTGTAAGGCGGTTTTGAACTGTGCACTGCCATTGTTTAATCCTGGGATCCTATGAAGCAAATTGATCGGTGAGATATAGTTATAATTTAAATTATGTCTAAATCTGTTGAAAGTGTCTTGAAGTGTAAGGTCTTGCCATTTTGAATAATATCCGATAAATTAAGTTACAGTAGATTAGTAGGGAAAGTTTTCATGAGGTATGGGAATGACGCCCGTGATTCAAAAAGACACCGTATTATTTTAATTTATGCCTTTAGTTATTTATTCTTTCTACTTAAGCATGCATCATGCTTTTGTACTTGAGAACTGTAAGGCTTGTTGGCTTACATGTTAGTTTGGCAGAATCTAATCCTTGAATTCATTAGAAGCAGATCTCTTGTAACAATGTAATCCAACTGAGTAATATTAATACTCTATAGTCTATAAAGTAGTGGCGATGGAGGAATTGGGCGCTTTCCTTTTAAGGGAAGTAGATCGCTTTATTATATTTATCGGGTTGTGGCGAGTCAAGTTGGTGGATCACGTTATTGAATAGAAACATTAAAAGTATGGTTTCAATGGAGAGAGCATGGTACTGGTGGTGTTGTCTGCTTATGGGTTTTTTCGAATTCGGACTTCTCCTATTATGTTTAATAGTGGTGGGGTCCACTCCACGGGGTCTGGTTTTTGTTTTGGGTTAATATCTTTACTGTTACGGTACTGTGCAGAGGGCACCTTTGATGTTTCTAACCACCCAGGCATGGGGTAGGTCTTTAGTCCTTAATTGCCTCTTTAAAATAGAAATATTGGTACGGTTTGGACATTACTATAATTTTTTTGTTTAAATTTCCACTCAAAATCTGGATTGTGAAAAATCGGAATTCGCCGTCGTTTTGAAGGAATGAGTACGGTGTTAATTTTTCTTACCGTTCAACTAAAATTTAAACCTAAATAATTTATATCTAAATTATTATTTCTTGAGAAAAATCATTTTTATTTAGATTTAGATTTTAATTCTTTCAGAATGAAATGATTAAAATTAGAAAACAAAAATAAAATTTACACGGTATATTATATTGGATTGGAGGGGAAAAACAAAATAAAAGAGGAACCAACTGCCTGAACTTGGTCATCTTTCTCAATCAATGAGTCCCAATGCTGCTATGCATAGAGTTAGGGGTTCAAAACAAAAGTAATTTTAGAGAAGATCTGTGCCATGCTTTGGGGAGGCGAGTCACACTGCTGATAAAGAATAAATTTAAGGGATAATTTGTTTTGTGATTAAAAAAAATTGATTTTTGGGATCAAAAGTGATTTTTTTAATCAAATTTTTTTAATTTAGAATATTTTTTTCAGAAAAATCATTTTGGTACCAAACAAAAAAAATATTTCCATTTTTTTTTGTCCCAAAACACAATTATTATAAAAAAAAATCTTATTTCCCTCCCCTTTTTATTTGGTTTAATTATGGAGCATAATTTTAAATTTGGTTGGTGTGGTATGCCACATCTGTTATATTTTTAAATTATAGGAAGCTGTGAGTGAGTTGCAAGAGGTATCAAATCCCCCTGTAAATCTGCTTAACAACAGATGCTTGGATTAAAATTTATTTTATATTTTCCCCCTTCTTATGTCTTACATCTTCATTTTAATTCGCTCAACTCGTAATTGAGCTCCCAGAAGCCATATGTTTCCTGGATAATTGGTGAACAATGTCCTTACATGTAATGATAAAATTTTAAATTTCGTTCTACCATGTACATGCATTTATGGTTAACTATTACGAGTATATGTTGATGTACCTATTCGGATTTTTGGAATGACCGCTATCTTAACATTTTTGTATAATCCTTTTCATTAATTACAAAGTAAATGTTATACTGTCTTATATGCTCCTTTTACTATGTGAAATTATTTTTTAGAAAAATAATATTATGAATGTAATGAAATAATTATGTTTGGTATAATTTAAAAATTGTTAATATTTTTATATTAATTAATAATAATTGATTTTGTAGAAATTAGACAATAATTTTTTAGATGCTAAACCATCAAATGAGATGTAAAAGTAGATTTAAGATCGGTGTCTGATTGTCCGGAACTAATTAATTATTAATCCATCAAACAGGAGATTAGAAAAGTTGAGTTAGGTTGTATTTTGTGATTTAGTCAGAGGAATGAAAAGATTGATGGGTGGACGAATTCTTCAATTCTTGCCCCACACGCTTGTTTATGTCGACACTATTTGAGAAGCATGGGATGTTCTTTTATTTATGTAGGGGGTCAAATGCCAAAATTAACATCAAACATATATACTGTCATTTCACCAGCATCTCCATCTAGATTACACAACAGCACACTTTTTGTCTAATGCCAAATTTCCAAACACATCCTTATCCCCCAATTCTGATTAAGGAGTGAGGTACAGCGCACTTTTCCTAATCATTCAAACTTCGCTTAACATGGGAGTTATCTTCATTAAAAGTCAATAAAAATGATTATTCCCAAGATTAAGATTGTAGTAACGTTCATTCAAGAGTTGAGGGGCAACTTTCTGTCTCTTCCTCCATAAATTACACTATTCCCCGATGTGACCCCCTGAATTACATGATTAGACACATCAACTCTCTAATTTCTCAATCCCAACCACAGTCCTATTCCCCTGTCCTCCAATGGTTCACCTAAATACCCAAAATTTCAACCATTTTTTCACAACCAAACAAGGTGGAGTCCCCTGCTTCTGCTATTCCAACGTGCGTGCACGTTATGCTCACCAGCGCACGTGCCCACACAGTGTTCCTTTTGATTTTGGATCATCAGGTTCACTACCCCTCAGTTAGTTAGGCATCCTTTCTTGAACATAAATCCAATCCAATTTCCACAACATGAAATGTCTTATTATTACTATTATTAAGCATGAGGCACGAGCACTGTTATGTGCGTACTGACGTAACCCCACCGGAATGATGGTGTTAGATTACGCTTTGGTCCCTTGATCAATAATATGGACTATGGAAGTGTTGGGTTTTCAGAGTTTTCTTATATATCATCACCTTTCTGTGTTTGATGGGCATGTGACTTGACGTGAATTGAGAGTGCAGAATTTGAGGTTTTTGTAGCATTTTACTTCTAATGGAGTATGTGAGCAGGGCATCACTGGGTCAAAATGGACGGCCAAGTT
Organism: Adenanthera pavonina; assembly: GCA_026686845.1. NCBI lineage: Eukaryota > Viridiplantae > Streptophyta > Magnoliopsida > Fabales > Fabaceae > Adenanthera > Adenanthera pavonina. Next base: position 19,107,646 of record JAIVEN010000023.1, on the reverse strand, counting down.
GTCTCAGTCAACTCTTGTGGATAGGATTAAGCACACAAAACAAGGAATCTGGGCTAATTTAATTCCTCCTGCTCGCCACTCGTTTATGAGTATGAATTGAAATTTAATTTTTTTTAAATTACAATTTTGTAAAATAAAAGATGTACAAAAATAAAAGCCAGAGTTCGTGTTAAAAAAGAAAAGGAACAACAATGCATCTCATATCATAGATACTCTCAGTTCATGTGTTAATATGTTCTCTTCTACTTTAAAAAATATTTTAACTTGAAAAAATTTAGATTTAGATTAATATGGAACTGCTTGACGGCTTAAAATCAGAATTTTCTCTTTTGTCCAAACACCAACAACCAACGTATGCACCCAGAAACTAAATTGAAATTGAATGCTCCTGTCAGTCTATAATCTAGGTCAATATTATGTTTAGAAGTTCTGGAATTTTCGTTTGAATTTGGGTGTTTCATTGGGTCAAAGGGAATGAAATAAAAAACTATAGCATTAAAAGAAAAAACAAGACATGTTCTGGTGTAGTGTAGATGTAGGTGGGAGAGGGAATACATTAAGTTGGGTTAGGAATTAGGATTATGACAGCGTACTTGGGTCGTTTCATGAGGGGTAAGCATTAGAACGTGGACCATGTGTAACTAATCAAGAGCAAGTGGCCAACCTTCCCTAAAAGCAGAGGAAAATTAGGAGTAGGATTACGATAATCGGTACTATAGTGGACAAAAGCCTCCCATTTATTACACTCATGATTCCTGCTTTTCTAATCTCTTCATTTCATCCTTAGGGGGCTAAAAGCTTAGCATAATATCCTAATTTTGCATAGGATTCTCTCGCTGTGCATCGCCAATTAGAATGCCACTTTTGTGTCCTTTTTAAGAAACTTCGCTATCTACTCACTTTGATTCGCTTTAACCTCTTGTGCCAGATGGGTAAAATCATATTATACATTGCCAATGGGGTCATCCTCAACAACGCACATGTTTGCTTTCTGTTCTCATATTTACTGCCACAGATCAACCATAACAATAACTTTAACATGAAATAATTAGCTAAATGGTCTATTCCTTAACAACATAGAACAGCATAAATAATTATTATTGTTTTAGTAGATATATATATATATATATTTACCTACTTGGAAATCTTTCTTATATATATAACATGAATGAAGGGTTTGACATTGAAAGTCTGTCCACAAATTAATATTAATTTCACCTAACATTCACTCCATTTGGTCGATCTGAAAAGACACTGTCAAGAGAGAAATAGAAGGAACTGATGTTACTTTTTAATTAATCAAATTTCTCATCATTAGTAAGTTGTCATTAACCAGAACATCAAACAGCCAATAATATATTGATATTGCTCCCGGGGAAAGGAACTGATTAGAATGATTGGTTCGGTGATAATATTATCCTCCATATGTATTACTCTATATCCCTTACCATAAATCTACTCACGTTGGGAGGCTTTGATTGACTTTAAAAGGGAAAAAATGAACAAAAAAAGGGTTGATTCAAAGAGCGACACATAAGCAACACAACGAAAATGTGAAAGGGGGTAGCTAGCAGATATTGAGAGATTATAAATGGACCACACAATTATTTACTTACAGCATATATAAATATATATATGTATAAAGATTAGCAGCACTTGCGAATGTGGTGGTCCAGTATATTACGAGGTCTTATCTCTTAACAAGATCTTTATCTTTAGCATTATTCTCTAGTATCAATTTTATCAATCTTTCACCGCACAATTTATGTCAGATCCATCCATAGGGATTGGCATATTTTTCCTATTATACACCGCACAATAATTTCTTCTTTTCTTTTTCCTAATTATATATATATATAGGGTTTTGTCGTCTTCGAAAGACATTTTTTAAACCACTTATTTAAATCCCCAACGATGAAAATGTGGAGATTACGAACTCATAGGCTTTCCAATAAGTTTTATATTTTAAGACTATATTTATGTTTAGTATATATGAAAGGGGTTTTAAGAGAAGAAGAAGTAGAGAGATACTCAGCTTGATATGTTTAGTTTACATTATCTAAGCTTTCAAGGAATTGATGCTTTCATCTAGATTTCCTCTGCTACTTGGGTTATAAAACCGTTTTCTAGCGTGGAATTATTTTGGTTCGTTTCTTTTAATTCTTGGTTATTCTGTGCCAAACTTCTAATTAATTGTTTTGAAAGGATCAGTAAATGCTTGCAGTTCTAACTAAAAACATTTTTATCTAAATTTAACTTTGTCGGATTATAAACTAGAACAAAATAACAAGACTGCTCATAATTGATATAACCCTATCTATCGTTTTTTTTTTTCTGTTTTACTTACATACGAAGTTAGTATCGCCCTTACATATTTGTCATTCTCGAACTGGGCAAGGTAAGTGGAGCCATGTATCTTGAACTTAATGAATGATTTCCTTTTGGCTTTGGCAAAATAATGATAATATATATATAATTGACCCTATGTATTTAGTATATATTAAGCATTAAGGACAGAAATGATTCAATTGAGAATTAGGAGAGGAAAGAAAAACAGAGGAAAACGGGAAAAAGGAGGAAGATAAAGAGGGGAAAACCATGATTCTCTCTCTTTCATTCACATGCTACCCACTTTAATAGATTCATTAGGTACCATGTGACACTGTACACCACTTCCCTAAACAACCATTCTCCAATAATTCTTGCTCCATCTCACTCCTCCATCTTTCCCCATCTCCCTAATTTTGTTTCCCTACTTATCTACAAAATATTATTGTACCTCATTTAAAATTGCTTCGCATAATCTATTTTCGTTCCCGCTATAATATAAATATATACAAATGATTATTTATACTCTAAATATGAAAAAAGAAAAAAAAAATCAAACCCATCTCACGGCTAGCATAAGATCCAACCTTGTTAACGTGATTTAACTTCTTGGACCATACACAATATTGTGCAATCTATTCAAGATAAGCTTGGGCCACTGTTTTCCAGCATAGATGTAAAGCCCATAGTTTTGAGTCACCAAACAAATGGGGTTATAAAAAATGATTTGCTATCGATTTGACCCAAGAAAGAGGGCATCAAAAACAGTCGAGAAGAGGAAAAGCCTATTATTATTGGTGAGCAGAACCCAGAAATTGCCTAGCTTGGTCAGGAATAAGTCATCTGAATCTAATTGGGAGAATTTAAATTTAAATTTTTTATTTTTTAATAATAAATTAATTTTATAAAAATAAAAAAATTAAAAATTATCTTTATTTTAAATTCTATATTTACTAAAAGTAAAAAAGTTATTTTCACCAAAAAAGAGTAAAAAATTTAAATGTAAAATAATAAAATCAAATTAAATCAAAACCATCCAATTTCAGTCTAAACAATTTAAATGAATAATGAGCACCCCATACTTTTATCTCCTTTTTCATATGGACATACTTATCTTTTAAGATGAGCAAGAAATCCATTTTGTGAATGTGTCTATGATAAACATGGTTCTTCTTTTTCGTAGTGGAAACTCCACACTTTGCACCTTCCACAAGCATCCCAATTATAACTAGACAAACAAGTCACCAATTTTCAATACTGATACATCGCATAAAAATTATGTCATAGATACGCCTACACTTAATATCAATATAATTAATATGAATATTAATATTAATAGTCAATATTCAATATAATAAATTTAAAATTTATAGTAAGTCAGCTCTTCTATAAACACTAAACACCAACAATAGGACTTATTTTTTAAATTCCATACAATGCATAGAGCCCACACACATACACACATATATATATGACAATACTTTTATAATAATATATATGAAACTAGGCATGGGTTCCTATTTGTGGATGGAGCTACAGTGTCTATAGTTTTTTATTTATGGACTCATTTGAATATATGATTAAATTAAAATTAATCTAAATATATAAGGAAAACTTATGCTTTTAATCCCTATTACTTCACTTATTTTTATTTGATATCTATATTTTAAAAAATTATTATTGAACATTTAGAATTTAGAATTTAAATAATTTTAAATCTACTCCTTATCATTATATTTTTTATTAATATTTTATCAAATGTGCGATTAATTTTACTCTATTCTCTATGACTTTTGTTCCTTTTATTAAGCCGTACATATTTTGATTTTTAGAGATCGAGCCAAGAAAATATATAATTAGTTACATCAAGAAAATTTAGCAAAATATTTTGAAAATTTCAATCATAATGATTAAATTATAAAATTGTATATAATAAAGTTCTGATTATACATTTATAAATTATAGGGATCAGCAAACAGAAAAAATTGAATGAAATATTAAGGATCACAAGTATAATTTTCTTCATACAAAATAATGAACAACATCGGCTTATCAAAATATTTACAATATTTAAATATTTTTTTCGGCCTAGTAGACTTACTGAACAAAATATTTAAATTATTTAAATTTGGTAAAGTTTAAATAAATAAAACTAATCTTTGGCCCAAAAAAAACTATGTAAAATTAAAATGCGCAAGTTTGGCACTCCAGATTGAAATTTCAGAATGCAGGTGCTTGAGCTAAGTAGTCGAAAGCCCAAAGAAACCATTTAATTCGGTTGTCTTTTAGAGGCCCTCCGAATATAAAATAAAATCTCTCTCTCTCTCTCTCTCTCTCTCTCTCTCTCTCTCTCTCTCTCTCTCTCTCTCTCTCTCTCTCTCTCTCTCTCTCTCTCATTCTCACTCTCTCTCGGCGTGCTTCAGTTTCTTTCTTTCTTTGTTGGCCAAAAGAAAAAAAGTGTGTTTCTTTCTTTCCTTTTTTTTTTGGGGCCAATTGGGCCAATTGGACGCTTCAGTTTCTTGAATACGAGATATTTTAGACACAAAATTAAACCCTTAAAAAAGGGACATTTATTATTTGCATAAACCTTAGGGTGACTTCCTTTTTATTAAACCAGCTATCTGCAAAAGGAATTATTTTTGTGTGCATCATCTTAATTTTGATTATTATTTTTTTTACCAACGTCTTAATATTGATTATCCAAGTAAACTATTATACTTTCTTGGCTTTATATGGAAGAGCTTATCTGGAAAAGGATTTAGTTTTAAGTTTAACAATTCATTCTCTCGATAAATTAATTAAATCCATTTAAATTGAAACATATTTATAGAATTCTAACCTAAGATACACTCATGCTATCACTTTGGTTATAAGACGTCAGATATACTTCCTTCATCGCAATGATATAATTAAAAAAGCATAATATATATGGCCACTAAAATTGTCACTCCATAATAAGCGCCAAAACCAACACTGAATAGACTACCACTATATATTTATTTATTAACTTCCATCCCTCTGCTCCGTCAGCTCTACATTAATCATAGTCGTAGCACATAAATTAGCTTGTTTAAGTATATATATTCAAGTGACTAATTAATGTTAAATTACAACTACGACAAATAAAGATTATGAAATATATACACTTAAATCGAAAACAAATTAATTTTTTTTAAACATCGTATGATGTATATACTTAAATAACAATGAGGCGAATGAGGCAGCCAAGTAAGACGAGAAAATATCTTCTCTGATCATCTGTATCTTTTTATTCATTGTATAGTACAAACGTGCCCCATTGCTATTGCGTATAAGGATATATAAGAAAGTTTTCGTATGTGTAAAATTCGATGAAAGCTAAATAAAATCTTGTTACTGTGTGTGTTTGTAACCTAACACGTGAATTTTACATTCGAGATTTAATCTGGACCCTTGAATGAACTGCATGATACTCAATTTCTCATTGAAAATTGTCCACAAAGAGACTACTCAAGCCGGTACGTATTATACAAATTTCTTCACCTTCTTTCTTCATATATAGAATTTATTTAATTTAAACAAAAAAGAGACGGCAATTAACTGATTAAGTTGCTCTTGTTGATGGATTCAATGTTTATATTAATTCATTGATATCATTATGAGACCAAAAAATGAATTCATTAAACCTAAATGCATGTACTAGCATTCAATTTACAGTAATACAACTTGGGACATTTGTTTTTTCTTATCCATGTAATTTAGAATTGACATCTACCTGATTCACTTTTAACATATACCTGAAAATTCGTTCATCCTTACATGCTCCATCTGAGGCCTAACATCTTCCCTTTTGCTTTTGCTTACAGCAATTCACATGGAAAATATCTTGGGACCTCAACGATGTTCCTTTCCTATCTTCTCTATGAAATACTATCTATATAGGGCACCCTTTAGTGTCATTCATAAATATCTGCCTTATCAAATTCTATTTGTTACTTTTAGGTATCAGCCTTTTGTTGTGTACGTAATAAATAAATTGATGCTTGTGACTCAGTTTCATAGTATTACTATATAGATATTCAACGGTATTTTAGCTTCTAATTTAATTATCTCAATCTGATCTCTACATTTCTTCTACGCTGATGTGTAGAGCTTTAAATGCAGTTTAATTTAATTAGGGTTTACACCCCTTCCTTCATATTATGGGGACGTATATATATATATATATAACCCTAGCGCTATCTATAGCTTAGAGTAAGTTTGTTGTTTCTAAATTTAATTAAATTTGGTAATCAATTGCATGCTTTGACCGATCATTAGAGATAACCAAACTTTTTCCCCTTGAGTTCAAGTTTTTGTGGCTTGAATGAACTTTAATTTATCATTTAGCACTGGTTATAATTAGAAAGCTGCTTTAATCCAACAACCAACATGATTAGACACTTGTACTGTTGAAGTGATCTCTAACATCAACAACTAGATTGCGTTATTTGGGAACTTACTAAAACCAGTGTGTGCCTTAAGCAGAGAGAGATAGAGTGCTTGTTAAAGCGATATGAAAATAGCGGTTCACATATTAAGTTGGCTTATCCAGATAAATACACTATATATTATGTATGGGCTAATTAAGGTCGTCAATAATATTTTAAAAAAAGGCTAAAACTCTTTCTTTTTTTTTTCCCCAAATTCTTTATTCATGCCCGAGACTGTACTGTAACAGTTTCACAACTTGGTTGGAAAGGTGACTGTACTAATTAACGAAGTATGTACAAGAGGCATATAATGGCTAATTAAAAACCAGGGGCTCCCAAACTGCAAAATATATAGAAATAAATATTGGAAGGCAGGCAAGTTAAGTGGAGGTTGTTATAGTGGAAGTTGCGGCCTCAAATTAAGAATCTGCTGAAATAAAATCAAAATCGGCATCCCATCAAAATGGCATAGAAAATATAAAGTAAAATATACTGCTTTCAATCATGAATATAAAGTAAAATATACTGCTTTCACCTCCAGAAGCTAATTAACAAACCCAGAACATAACTCTCTTAAACTTACTTAAAGAAAGCTGAAAATAAGATTCACAACACAGGACTAGCTGTTTCAATCATCCCAAGTAGTAGATGGATCAATATATAGTAATCTTGCACGCCTCATAAACAAAAGTCTCTTACCTTGGCTTTTCCCCTTCAATACAGACATGTATACCTGGAAGGCTGAAACCATATATGTAATCAAACATATATGCAAATAAATATAAATACAATATCACAAGGCAGGAAGCTCCGTACAGCTTTAGGGTGCTCAAGTTCCATTGGAAGGAGATGAAGAGGACTCCTCGGTAGTGTCCACCAGTCTCTTGTGAAAGTTTCTGTGGCATCCACAGGCAGCACAAGTAAGAGCAGCAACTGCTTCCTCCCCGCTCGCCATGAACTCCCGGCAACCGTCTACGGCGTATCCGCCGGCATTAGCCGCGTGATTCTTCTGACACTCTCCATACCTCACCCTCCTCCTTGAACCCCTTCCACCTTCTTCAGTTCTTCTCACTACGATTACTTGACGCCTCATCTTAAATCTGACCTAACCCTCTATTTCTTTTCTCTAATCCCCCCTCTTTCAACCCCTCCAAATGTTACTTATATATATATATATATACATATACACGTTGAAATTCTTCTACTGGTTTGGTGAATCAGAAAACAAAAACGGCGTAGAGAGAGGGGGAGAGAGACAGATCGAGATAAGAAGGGTAGAAGTGGTACAGCTTTTCACTTTGTGATGGTTATGCCAAGCCCTAACCCTAATATATTTTTGTATTTATAAAACCTAAAACCGACGGATCTTCTCAATGATTAAATATGAACAGTTCATTACAACATTTTTCAGTGTGATTCTATTTCTCATAATCACTAATTAGATTTTCCTTGGTTTAATATTAGTGTGGATGATAACCACTAACTGTATTTATCACAAAATATCAAAAGAATAATGATTCGGCCATGTACACGGGAAACCCTTTAATTGTGATGGGTTCAATTTGGAAAGCTTCTCTTTTCACCTAAAATAGTGATGGGTTCATTGGGCCAAATTTACTAAACAACCAAAACTAAAATAGTTTAATTTTATTTAGAAAGAATAGAATGATGCAACTTAGCTGGGTTTAAAGGTTACAACTTACACGTACAGTGGCCCCTTAACATAGATAGTACTTAAAAGGCAGTTTTGTGGGGATCACTGATGCAAAACCAATAACATTTTGTCTATAACGCATTAACGCTTGGCCTAAAAACGTGTGAGCATGATAGTTAGCTTTGCAATGCGACAAAAACACCACGATTCTTTTGTTTGTTCCCATAATTAGGATTTGTGATTACATGTTGCTAGACATGTACTAACTATCTCAGTAAAGTAAAGAGAAATACTTGTTCTAATATATTGTTAGTGACAAACTCACTGTAGTGGTGAAAATTTGGTATGTTCCACATAAAAGGATCTTACTTGTTTTGCATAATTAACGTAAAATTATACCGAAAGAGGCATATATGGAAGAAGTAATCAAACTTTGATTGGATATTAAGCTTTCAAGGATGAGGATGTTGTGATATATATAGAATATTATGAGCAACTAAGCAGTGATGAGATCAGGATCTAAAATGTTGCTCCGTTGACTAGAAAAATGAGGGAAAAATTCATTTAGTATTGGTGACATTATATGACCAATATTTAAATAAGTAAATTTACAATTAACAAGTTTAGCTTTGAGAATTCATTGTGCTTTTTTTTTTCTTCCCTTAATGATAAGTTTTGGTGAGTTGGGTTTTGCATGGATTCATTGGAATTAGGTAGACCTCACAGCTTAATAAGCATTTAAAAAATACTCAGACTACGGGACTGCTCCTTATCAACTGGACTAATATTTCTAAGCGAATTCGTTGTGCTTGAAAAGTATTGGTGGATGCATATGCACTTTTTGTTATAGATATTGTTCTCTTCTCTCCTATGTACTGGAGTATTATCAACACTGGCATAGTAAAAATTAATGTTTTCCCTCCGTGTATTTAGTCAATTCAAGTGAACCAAGACCATTTGAGTTTTCTTTTTGAGTGTTTCTAAACTTACATGTTAGCTAAAATATTTGTTCTAGAGTACTGTTGATAGCTCCTTCATGGATAAATATGAATGCACGAGAGAGTAAGACAAAAGTTCCCAACGTTGTAACTGCCTTTTGAGTTTGGCTATTAGGTAAAGCTAGTGTGTGACAACGTAGTTTGAACACGGATTCTCGTATAAGCTTTATATAATTGTAGGCCTAACTTAAACTAAAGTGTTCCACTTTTACATGACTATAATGATCAGTTCAAAATTTAAACCAATATATGTAGAGCCAATTCAACATTTCAACTAATTATTAACCATAGTTGATTTTTAAGGAACATTCACTTTTTCTAGAGATAACAAGCGAATTTTGAGAATCAATTTTTGCACAGATCAGCTTAATGCATGATTTTTTATAGTGTTATTGGTGCTTCATTTTTTTTTCTTTTTTTATAATAACTCAGTTGTTAATTTGTTGTTTCACTATTGCTCACATTATCTTCATCAATTTCAATTCATACAAAAGAAAAGGTAAAATTTAATTGCCAGCTTGGAAAAATAGACTTCTATATTTGCTAACATGAAAAATTTTAAGGGAATAGAAAAAGAAATAGAAATGAGAATTAATGACATTGAATCATATTACATAAAGGTACGTTTTATATGATACCCTTTTTTTCCTGCTAAAGATTGTTCCTTTTTAATTCAATGTTGACTTGAAGATATTATAAAAATGGAAATAAAAAGTAACTAAAAACTAAAATGTCTTTTGAGCCAATATGATGATAAAAAGTAATTTTTTAAATAGCATAAAATTATAATTGAAAAAAACAGATTAAAATATTTAAAATTTATAAGGAAATTAAATTTTAACTTTTGGAATCAGTATAAAGACTCAAGACCAAAATATTTTAGCTGCGGAGTAACATTAAAGCTAAATTGATAAAAAAAAAAAATTAAAGTTAGGAGTCTTGGAGATCACTTGGTATGTGGAACTAGGAACTAATGAGAGGAAATTCATCTTTTTGGAAAATAGAGCAATTATGTTGCTTGGCTCGAAAAAACTTGGAAGTTTTTTAAGAAATAGGGCTTAATTTGAAAAATTTTACTTCCTAAATAATAAATATATTACAATACTTTTCCAAAAAAAAGTCCTTAATTCATTAGTTTATTTTCTTAATAAAAAAGGTAATTATGTATTTAACATAAAAACATAATATATTTTTTTAAAATAAAATTTGAACTTTTCAAAAAATTAAAAATAAAATAACAAGTTATACATGCATTTTCCGAGAAGTTAAATCCCTGAAAGTATACCAAATAGCCCTTGAAATTAATTTTTTTGTTATTGAGATGGTTTAGAATAACTAGACACATTTTTCATGCCTTACATGGATTCTAATTCATAAGCAGCATAATTTATAACTTGTGAATGTGGCAACTTTCAATAAATTTTATTTTATATATATGTTGATTTTAAAATTTAAATTCTTTTAATGTAAAACATTTCTGTCATCTGAGGCAAAGTATATAACATTTTTCTCCCCCACCCTCCTCCTCCTTCGCTCACTTTCATCTTTCGTTGGACCCAGCACACAAATTTGAACAATTAGATAATTTTCCATATTGTGAATGCAACCGTAAAATAAGACTGGACATAAATTAAAGTTAATTTTTCATATTATCGAATTCTCTAATAAGACTGACATATATAAAAGACATTTTGTGAAATATAGAAAATTAATTTATCATTTTTATCACAAAATTTATTTGAATAGCCACCAAAAGCTAGCTAAGAGGGGATAGATGAGTGAGAATTTGGATAAAACTCGTTAAGGTAGCAAATTTAATCTTCTTTTATTTTATGTCTAACTAAATAAATATTAAACATGTAGTTTGAAAACTACAAGAAAATAGTAAAATTTCTGCAGAATTTTTTTGCTGAATTCAGATAGAGAGAACTTTTTCGTGAGATAGAAGTTCGTATTATTTTATTGTCGAGGAAATTTCCTGGAAAATTTCTGCAATAGGTACTTCTAAATTTTTTTGTGAGAATTTTAAATTCAACAATTTTTGTTGTTGCAATCCGAAAATCATGAGAATTTCTGTGAGGACATCATTTCTCACAAAATTTTGAATTTTTTCTCAGCCACCATCGAGAGGGAGAACCATCGCCGTCAACAAGAAGAAGAACAGCAAATGATAGAAAGAAAAGAAGAATGCTGAAGGTGAACAAGACACAGAAAAGATTTTTTTTTTTAATTCATCAGGGGCAATTTTGTCTTTTGAGTCACCGCCCCAATTGCATTACATCACTTTTCATGTTTAACCAAACAAATATATTCACTTTTTACTCTCCCTTTCACATAATCTCTACCAAACACAATTTGGTAATAGTGATTACATTACAGTATTACATTAATTTTTTTTTTAAATTTTATATAGACTACTACTTCTTTGCAAGTAACCAAATGAGTCCAAAGATTAAATTAAAATGTAGGGGTGGATTTGTAAACAAGACTGTGAGTACAAAGGAAGATGACAAATTTGATTTGATATACAGATATTGCTGTATCCATTTAATTGTTTGTGGTGTTTACTTAAGTAGTAAGTATATTAGCTGGTCTAGTAATATCCATGAGGGGGGAGAGAGATGAGTCAAAAGGCAGATTGATTAAGATGGATTATAGAGGTGATTAGGACTAATGATGGCGTTTTGGAAAAAGATAAAGAAAGATGAATTGTTTTGCTTCTCAACTACCCAACCCAAATTGTGGAAGCCACCGTAAAAGGACTAATGGTTATGATTTTTGGGGTCCTTTGCATAAAGCATCTTTTAATTAAAGTCCAATCCTTAATTAATCACTCATTTTGCTTTACTAATTAATCTTGATAGCTAGCCACCCATCGATAAGGATAGGGTGCGAAATGCAACAATAATTCAAATCAACATGGTTAATTAGTTTGAAATTGGTGTTATTAATTAAGGAACTAAATTGAATTAATTTGCGGAAAATTAATGAGTAATATGTATAGTACCTTCTTGGATCTGACATGAAAACTCAAGTTGGGTCGGAACAAATACCACATATGAAGCAGACGTGAGGTTCCTTGGGGTATAAGGGTATTGCCCTAAATGGTGCAATATGCTTTTCGTGCCTAGGACCACAGTATGGGCTTCTCCATTATATTTCACAATCTCCTTAATTACCTAACAGCGATATCTGTACACTCTGCACATAATTAATCACATTTTTCAATTTAACTAGATTTTTCTTCCTCGGTGAGAGGACTTGAAGGATATTTTATTTAGTTTTAAAAAATATTTAATTAAAAAAATCTTATCATTAACTCTTTCATTCTAAAAATGGATTTGAATCCATTCAAATAAAAAAAAAAAGAAAAGAAAAGATGGGTACAGAATCCAAGATAAAATTGTACTATTTACCTTATAAACAGTACAGCCCATCTGTATATTGGTTGGTTTCAAAGTTGGGTCGAATTTTTCTTTTCTTGCCCTGAGTTAAATGCTAAAAGTTCTAATTAAATTTTAAGTTTGGCCCCCAAAGAAACATTCGTGTGTGTATATATATATATATATATATATTATTTCTAACACATTTTGTAATTAATAAAAGGTTCGTGAAAGTTGTGTTGCCGTACTTCCTTTTTTTCTCATTGTCGACCAAAAAGTCCACCAACGGTAACCTCAGGCCCCACTTGATACTACAAGAAAAATTTTCTATTTTTATTATATAAAAACTTAAATATATAATATTTAGTATACTTTTTATTATATTTGTTTTACATTAATTATTTCTATTTAAAACAAAATACATATTTTTTATAAGATTAATTTTCACTAAATTTTTCATTCTATTTTATGTCTCCAACCTACTTTCGTCAAGTGTAGTAGCAACCCCCATCTCTGATTCTCTTCTTTCCATTACTTTTTAACCTTACTTTTTTATGAATAAAATTTTTCTATCTATCATTTTATGGTGTGTGTGTGTGTATTTATCTAGTTCTTTTCTTCAAAATTCACCATTTTGATTTGAATTATTGACAGAATATTTATAATTTGATTTTTTTCCCAATCAATTTTTTTCATATTATTTATTTTTGCGGAAGTCTGAGGAATAATACTATTGCAAATTTGATGGCTGTAGAAAGTTACACAATCCTGTAGATCAATAAAGAGCTTCTATTTGTAATTCAGTGCTTGTTAAGTTTCAATTATAATAATTAATTATAAGCCACAAATCAATTATCTAAAAGCAATTGATTATCTTGTTTGCTTTTACTTAGGGATAATAGATTATGAAGCTCATATATAATTGATTATCATAATTGAAACCAAACAAGCTATAGTTAAGTAGAAAATTAAAAATAGTTACCTTTCATCATTATTGAAATTTGAAGAACTACTCTAATGGGGAGAGGCAGTAATGGATCCAGTATAGATCTATAACACGTACTTATATATATATATATATATATATATATATATTTTTCATCATGAGTCGTCTGATTTATTTTGAATAGTATAAATTTCATTATTTCTTATTAACTTTTAATTTTTTAAGGAAAGCAGGATAGAAAATAATAATTACTTTCCAACCATTAACTTATTAGAAAAATACGATTTAAATTAAAAAATAGTAAAATTCAGATCGTCATAATTAAATTTAAAAGGATTGAATAAGAAATACATTTGCTCCGAATCATAAGAGACAACTACTTTTTCTTTCCGGCCCAAAAAAACATTACCTTTTTCTGTTTTAACCGGGAAGAGACAATTACTGAGTATCAATATATCTCTTGCACGTTAGTAAAAAAAAAAATCTCTTGCATCTTTTTTTGTTTTATTATTTTATATTTCTGGTTTCATCATTAATCTATTTTTCCATTTTGAGGTGTTCAACAACTTATATTATGAAATATACAAAAAATAATAATTTTTTGACACACACACATGTATATATAATTTAATTACTTATGTAAACAAAAATCTAAGCACCTGGTCATGACTGACTGCTAGCTGTAAATAATTTAATTACTTATGTAAACAAAAATATTTTTGTGGAAAATAAATAATTGAGTATTTAAGCTTGCATGGTTTGAGGTATAATTCTTATTTTTCAATCAAAGTAGGAAGTGAATTTTTTTATGTATCTGTCAATAACTCTTGTTATTAAAGTTTTAATCTTTTTTAAATTAAAAATCCACCTATTCTAATTGATTGAAGAAAAGTACTTTGAATCTATAAGTTCAAATGTCTCTTTTATTTTCTATTTTGTGTGCAATGAATCTTTTAGACTCCTGTTCTTTTACATTGAAAAAAAGGCACCCATCTAGACTCGTGTGAAAATTAGATGATGGAGATAATTACGATGTGTTCGTACGTGTTTAGCCCCACACGATGCTAATAGATGTGGATTAATCTAAGGTTAATTGCACTTAAGGGCCAGAAGCGACAACATTATATTTTGGATTAAAACCATTTTGTATTTGGTAATTACATTAAACTTTCACTAATTTTTGTTGAGCATATATAAGGGCGGCAAAGCTCTGAAATTTAAGACTACTAGTTAAACTAACACAAGATGCACAACCCGCACAACCCTCAATTAGCTAAGTTACATGTTGGTTGGTTGTCACTCTTTTTGTTTTTGTTTTTTATGGATTTATTGTCTGTTTTGGGTGAACAATAAGAGATTCCTTAATTCAGGCTTTCACCCTTTTGCCTGTTATTCTCCCTTCCTTTTTGACCCCTCTTTTCTCCCTCCCTCTTTCTTTTAAAAGAAGAAATTTACTATAGCAAATAGTCATCAATTCATATTAATTACGATGACCTGTCACCTTTTCCTTCTCTCTAAGTCGCTGAGATTTAATTAATTCTCACCACCTAACATCGATCCTGTCTTAACTGAAACAAAATGGGACCAAAATGAGGCTGATCGCCCTTGTCAAAATGATTCGGTTCAATTTCTATTTGTTTTCTGCTGTTCAGCTGATAGGCACCAACTCATCATGTCATTCTGAGCAAACGTCGTTTTTAACATTTTCACATGTTCTTTTCTGAGCTCTTCTAGAAGCAAAAACGTCTTTTGACTGCCCAGTTAATTATACTACCACTAGTTTAATTTACAACATGGTAGAACTAGTAATTAACTTTTGGTTCTAGATTGCAAAACCCAAATCAGCTGATTAACTTCAATATTCCTGGTGTGCGTGGCCTACATTTCACCATCAAATTAATGATAAATAAGTCCCCATGCCTTGTACCATTGTGAATGAAAAACGAGGCAATATTATTCAATCACATGATAAATCTAACAGCTCATACATCAAATCCAACATATATAACCCTAATCTTCGCTGGCTTTCTTCCAAGTATGTATGTTCTGTGGGTTCGCCTAATTATTCAACTCAGATATTGAACGACCACTGTACGTACACGTAACTTGGCACCTGGTTTTTAATAACCCGCTTGCACTCGCACAATTTCTGTCCATCACTCTTCCTGCCACACACACACACACACAATTTAGAAAATTACTACTTGTGTATATATTTATGAGGCTGCATGCTGTGAAAGGAATATATGAATCCACATGGAGCACTTAATGCAGAATGAATTGGGCTCAGAAGGTGCTGCGTGGGGGAGGCACATGTTCTGTCTTCAACTAGTAATTATCTCTCTGTGGTTGGTGGCTTCCAACTTAATTGCAAGACACTTTGTTATGTTTAATTTATAGAGTATAGTTCTTCATTTTAATCTAGATATAAATATATTTCCCTTTCTATGTGGGTATGTATGCTGGTTGTGAGTTTCCAATACATATGCATGTGAAACACCATCTAATGCTTGCATAGTCAAAATCAACAATTCTTCTTCAAATATTGCTGCTGGACACACACACCCCTCATATTAATTAATGTATAGACATCAATTATAGTTCTAGTCTCTGTTCTGGGGCAAAGGTTAGGTTTGCTCGGTAATGAAAATTATATATCGTAACTATATTTCCGTTGATGATATGTTCTTGAGATACTTAAGCAGGTTCAGTTAATTAATAATCCAATATTCTTCTTTTACAGCATATATTTTGATTTGATATTGAATCTGGCCAAACTAATTTGAAACGACCAGAAGAAAACTGGTGACGCAGAAAATGCATCACATGTACATTGATGGCTAATTATAGTGTATATCTCATCTCATACAACTGTCATAAAAATGTGAGGGAGAAGGATCTTGTGATGTTGTATATTTTTTTCCCTTTATACTAGTAACATTTATGAGTGATAGACTATGCATCCTGTAAAGGTCAGTTGATTTAAGTTTGTTTCTTATTTAGTTGATATGCTTAGCTGTAAGAGTGAATAATTTCCAGGTTGTGATGTAACCAACATAAATGCATCATCCATACAAATTTAATTCGTCTTCTTTCTTCTTCTTTCCCTTGCTGGAAAGCCCACCCAAAATGCAACATGCATTAATTCCCACTGCAAATTACAATTTTACATACTACCTCCATTTTATATATAGGATCTTTTATCCTAGTTTTAAATATAAGACCCTTTACAATATATGAGGTAGTATTTATTAAATATTTTCAGAAAAATGCCCCTATTTAATGTATTTAAAGAGAAAGAGAAAAAAATTAAATAAGGGTAGTTTTGAAAAAATGTTGGGATTTTCAGAGAAATCGAGGTAGTTAATTAATTTTAATTCCAATTCTTAATTCGCGTGATTTAGTTAAAAGGGTCTTATATTAAAGATCAGAGGGAGTATAATTCATCCATCGGTTAGTAAGAAAAGAGGAAAAAAAAATTAACCGGTGATAAGGGTTACCTTTAGGAGGGGTTTGATCCATAATCTATTTGGTTTGAGGGATTTTTTGAAGAGGAGAAAGGAAGAAAAGGAAAATTTTTTAGAGGGGGGAGAGAAAATATTTTTTCCCTTTATTTGGTTTGAAAAAAAAAATTAATAGAAAATTTTCCTTTTCTTCCAAATCCTTTCAACCAAATAAGGGGTAAAAGTAGGCTATTCATTCAACTTTTATATAGGAAAATGGCCTATATATCAATTTATTGATTGAATCCTACTTCAACTAGCTCTAATAACATTTAAATTGAGCAACGGGCAATTGGTGAGCAAAATATAAACTAAATTTTTACTTCTTTGTATGCCAAAAAAAGTTAATTTTATATTATTAACTTAGCCTATATGTTGCATTACTTGGGTTGTGTTTTTAACCCTTTTTATGAGTTTATGATTTCGTCTTGATGCCTCAATCTGGAATTTTTTTTATGTATATTTGCTTTGAGGTCGGTTTTTTTTAAAGTTAAAAAAGTTAGACCTTCCAAAACTCTTTATTAAAAAAAAAACATCTTTATTATATTCTTAAACATGAATGGACAATGATTAAATTGATAGCAATGGGAGGCACCCTTCCTATAAGACAAGACGTTATTGAAATGCTGGGGGTATCGGCAGAAGTCTAATATTGAGGATTATTGTACACAAGCTTAAATTGCAAGTAATTTTACCCTAACAAAAGCTATTTAATTAGCCACTGGACGTAAAAAAATCTCCGGAGAGAGAAATGTATACTCCCTCCGATTCCCATTATAAGATATTTTTAACTACTGCATGTGGATTAAAAAAAGTTGGTTACAGTCTAAAATTGATGAAAAAAAATTCTGACATTCTCATTTTTCCTTTAAGGAGAGAATAAAAATACATTAAATTAATAATGATAGTAGGAGGAGAGAGAAGTTAATTGAGACTTGTAATGAAAGCATTCAATAGGGGTAAAATTGATACTAAAATTAAATTTATTACTTAATATCTTATATTTTGGATCAGACAAATTTTCTAAATAACACCCTATAATAGGGATCGGAGGGAGTACTAAACAAGGGACAAGTCTCATTATAAAAACAAGTAATGTGAGCTTGTTTAGTACTACTACATAAGATTGAATGAAATGAAAAACTTGGGTGTAAGTCGGATTCAATTAATTTCTGTATGAGTTCATTTAATTACATTGAATGGAATGAAATGAAGATTTAATGAAAACAAGATTTAAGGAATGAAAAATGTTGTTCAATTTCTATCTGCATAATTCTTAACCTTTTATATAAAAAAAATTTTGTTAAGAGAGATAAAATTAATTTTGAAATTAGTCATTAACTATCTGTTGAAGATACATTTGGTGTTAAATAAATAATAATAAAAAGGGTTACTTGAGCAACGACGAAATAAAAGTATAATAAATGTTGTATATCTCAATTTTTGTATAATAATTTTTCTTGAATTGTTAATTAGCTGAAATTACAAGAGTAGAATCCTGGTAACTTTTCTCATCCCCGCACTGTTATTCAGTCCAGCAACTTAGATTCTTTGTCAGTTTTGCTCTCACACATTCAATGATGCATATATAGTCAAGATTCAATGAGTTTCTATATTCACATATATATATATATATATATATTTTATCTTAATCATAGCCTGTTTTTGTTCCTTTGAATTTTTCTTCTGCTCGTTTACGCTACCTTCAATATATTCAAAACTTTTGTCGGGGGCGAAGTGAATTTTTTATTTGACCTTTTTTTAAGAAATTAAGTAAATTTTTTCATTCACATTTGTTTTTCTCATTTAATATAGTACGTTTAGAAAAAAATAAATTTAATTTTTTTTAAAGAAGAAATTTGTAATTTCCATCATCGATCTTCTTCTACATCTTCATTTGAACATGCATGTTCTTAAAATGGTAGTATAATGTGGATAACAGAGTTATAACTTTTATGTAAATCTATTTGATGAATGAGCTAATATTACACTCTATATTCTTGTCCACCTAATGTCCCATAAACCTAATTCTTAGAAAGCTCGAGGATCGAATCATTGGCTCAAAACTATCAAACAAATATTGGTAGCTCCCGAAAATAAAACGGCAACACTCTCTTGATTACCTGAATCAACATGTCAACTTTTGGTTATTCTCTGTGGGTAATTAATATTTTAAACGGGCAGTCATGGCAAGCATTTTCTGATTGGAAAGTTTAATTTAGTGAGACCAAATCTACAATCTACTAGTCAAACTGAGCTTTTTAATTTGCTTCACTATAACTGAGTATATATACTACTCCCTCGTTTCCACTATATAGTACACTTTTTTAAGAAATTTATATTTCATAATATAGTGCACTTTACAGATTACGTAGTGTGCATTTTTTCTCTTTCCAAAATTACCCCAAATTAAGAGGCCCAAATATTTCTTTTTTATTAAAATGTTTCATTTCCAATACATTTAATGAGGTGGGAAATTTTTTTAGTTACTGCTCCTGATCCTTAATATAAGATCCTTTTAATTAAATTACACGAATTAAGAATTGGAATTAAAACTAATTAACTACCTCGATTTCTCCGAAAATTTCAATATTTTTCTAAAACTACCCTTATTTAATTTCTCTCTCTTTCTCTTTGGATATATTAAATAGGAGCATTTTACTGAAAATGTATACTAAATACTACCTTATATATTATAAAGGGTTTTATATTTAGGACCAGAGTAAAAGATCCTATATATAAGACCGGAGGTAATAATTATTATCTTGGTCTACGTGCTAAATAACTATAATGGAGGGAGAGTACTATTTTGTGATATACTCCCTCCGGTCCTATATATAAAATTTTTTATCTTGATCCTAAATATAAGATCCTTTACAATATATGAGATAATATTTATTATATATTTTAAAAAATATCCCTATTTAATGTATTCAAAGAGAAAAAGAGAAAGATTAAATAAGATTAATTTTGAAAAAATGTTAAAATTTTTAAAAAAATTAAAATAATTAATTAATTTTAACTCCCCTTCTTAATTCTAATTCATGTGATTCAGTTAAAGTGGTCTTATATTACAAATCACATGGAGTACTTTCAACTGGATAGTCATCTGTTAAACAATCATTAATCAATCACCAACGATCTAGTAGTTTCCAGCAAGTTCGTTTGGAAGAGATAATGATTTATTGTAACTGAGTTCCCAAATCAGAATAATAGGGGGAAATAAATATTAAAAGTCATATAATCTCATAACTTAAATGAGTCAAGAAACCATGAATAGAATGATATAATAAAAATAATAATACCTCTAATCTTTAATATAAGACCCTTTAACATAATCATGTGAATTAAAAATTAAAATTAAAATTAATTAACTATCTCAATTTTTCTAAAAATTTTAATATTTTTTTTAAATTATCTTTATTTAAATTTTTATTATTTTTTTTAAATATATTAAATAGAGATATTTTTATAAAAATATATAATAAATATTATTTCATATATTATAAAAAATCTTATATTGAAGAGGAGGAGAGAAGGTCTTATACGAAATTTACATTAGAGGTACCAAAAGCGTTGAAATGAGATTGAATCAGATTGAATCAGACTGAAGTCATCGCTAGAAGTGAGAAAAACGAACTTTCAGAATCTGAAACCGAACCAAGCTAGAAAAAATGGACATCTGCATCTTCAACTGATGTGAGTAAAGCAGCGTCGTCGAGGAGCCACTTCTCCAGCAAATGGAGGGACGTGTCTGCACCTGTGTAATCCGGTTTGCTTTCAAGAGTAGCCTCGGGAGAAAAATCAGAATTCGAAGAGCAATCCAGAGACTCAAACCCAAACAAGGACTCAAAACTTGTGTCAGATAACTGAAAACTGTTTCCCTTCGATTCACTTGTTGTTATTCCTTCGCTAGAAGCAGTATCGTTGCCTGAAGCTGAGGCTGAAGCAGCTAGGTTGTTGACAGAACTTCGTGTGATAGCAGACCTTGTTGTGGAGGCCTTTGGTGGATTTTTCATCCATCCTTTCAACAAACGTGCTATGTTGTCTGCACTTGAGGCATAGCTTAAGCACTGGGTTGTTGGTTTAGGGAGGCTTGATTCATATACGCAAGATGGTTTCTGATCTGGGGAAAGAGCCTCGCTAAGAGCTCTCTTGGCCATGTTTATGTCCGTTTGGAGCCTTCTTTCCCATTGGCCTCGAGGCATTGATTGTGAGGCTAATGACCCATCTCCAAAGTTGCCTTGATCTCCTGCTTGTAATTTCTTGAGCTTTTTTTTCAAATGGGTATTCCAATAGTTTTTTATATCATTGTCGGTTCTCTGTGGAAGGTACGAAGCTATGGCTGCCCATCTGAACAACATACAATGTGTTGGACTTAAATATTCAAAGGGAACTTCTCGTAAAAGTTAAACACTTGAAGATGAGGGTAAATTCATTAATTATTGTACCTGTTGCCCAAAAGAGCTTGAAGATGGATTATCATCTTCTCCTCTTGGTCCGTGAAGTTACCACGTTTAATTCCTGGCTTAAGGTAATTCGTCCATCTAAGTCTGCAACTCTTACTGCACCGTGACAGCCCTGAAAAATCCCCCAGCAAATTAAGTCAGAAAATATTTGGAGCAAGACCCATGAAAACCCAATCTAGAACATGAAAAAAGAAAAAAAGAAACCCCAAAAAAGAATTACAATACGTAGAGTGAATGATAACTCAATATATGAACCTGTATTGGTAGGCACAGCCCTCCAATTGCCAGGACCGTGTTCCTGGATATAAGAGACCAAGACGATGTCTTCTTCGGGAGTCCAAGGTCCTTTCTTGACCCCTTCTTTATCACAACAAGGCGGTCTCCCCATCTCTGCTTGTCTCGGCACTGCAACACTTGATATCTGTGTGTTTCTTGTGCTGCGTAGTTTAATTGCTTTTCCCTTTGTACTTTTGCGTCGGAGGCCGAAAGAAATGGCTAGTGTAAATATATAGAGGGGATGGTCTTGGGGGGGTGAAGGGGGAGGTGAGAAGGCTGACTTGAACGAGTAAAAATAGGAATTGAAGAGCCAGAGAGTCAAAAGTTGACAGCAAGAGCATTTACTGAAGGAGCAAGCTGTGGAAGGCAAAGTCAGCTGTGGCAATACCCCTCTTCCTCTTGTGCATCTCAAAACCGCGTCGCATTCAATGTGGCTGCACTGCGAAGCGTACCCATTATATCTCTGCTTTTAAACTCCCTAAAACTCCCACCACTCCATTAATGCTCATGACATAAAGCTGACTCCATCCAACCTTTCTCTTTCTTCTTTGCCTCCTTCCCTCTCCTTCAATCAATTGCCGGCTCGCTCTCCCTTATCTCTTAGATCATTTTCATATATATATATATATATATAGCATTACCTTATTGATAGTGACTGTAGCAATCTTTATACTAATTGGTTATGATCATTATCAACCCCTTCTTTGAGGGTAAGAGAGTCTAACTTCGTGGATTTGGTGCATTGCCCATCCAAGGGACTGCCCTCTCACTAATGCATGGATGGCGATTGTGGACAATTATTAAAGGTAGGCAAGGAACCAATTTCACCTCACACGTTTCTACTATGGAAAACAATTCATAATAAATTCCATGAATGACATTTGGAAGTCGGAAGACAACAAGGCCCACCCCAGTCTTTGAACGGGTCATAGGGTAGGATCATAGGTGGTGCTCTAAAGTCTTCCTTTTATTTAATAACACCTCCCGTTTTGAAAGTTTTCTTTTCTCAACATGCATCGCTGGGTCGGCCCTTTCCTTCAATGTCCTTCCTCCCTTCCTATTTATCTAAGATTAAAAAAAGTTATATTTAACTCCTTACACATATATTTAAAAAATAAATTAAATTAATCAAATTTATAAGAAATTTATATTATTTTTTAATAGAGATAATTTTCTTATAAGTTAATTAAAGATAATAATAAATTAAAAAAATAATTAATTATTTTTTATTTTACTTTATATTAGAAAAAATTTTAAAAAATAACTTATATTTTGGATTGAGAGTATTTGCCAATTCCGAATTTCTAGTACGTCCTACCAATCTCAAGCTGCCGCATGCCAAGAGCTTCAAGTCAAGGCATTTAATTAAGTTAATTAGTATAATTATTTCTAATTGAATTAAGTACTGGATGATTAACACTTCTAATATTCAATATATATTGTAAAAATTTTACTTTAAATTTTTTCAATCAAATTAACCTTTATTTTACTATAATCGATATATATTTTATTAGAAATTTATATTATTCACACCTCATGAATAATTGATAGTGGAAGACATTGATATTCCAGCATCATGTTTTTGTAATATGAGAGGAGAAAAGTTTGTTCTTCCACTATTGTCCCAGAAGAAAAAAAATCAAATTTAATTACTGGTCGTGCCAAAGGCTGGAGCATGTGTTTTTTTATTTTTTTTGGGTAAGAAGGCTGTAGTAAAGTTATTCTTTCGAATATGGTAGCTAGCGATTTGAAGTCTGGGAGCCTTGAAGTTGGTTCTAGTAATATTCGTTCACAATCTCATGTTTCTAAATTCTAGTAAAGCAGACAGACATGCAGAGCAACCCCCCAAAAAAAAGAAAAGAAAAAAAGAAAACCAAAACATGCAATACGATTTACTAATATTCCAAGCTGCGAACGATACTGACAAAGTTGGTGTTGAAGAAGGGGAGTACCCGGTGGGTTTTTTTCAAGTTCCAATATCAAACTTGGACCAATGCAATGTAGGAGAAATCAATGCAGGTGCATAAGCCTCGATTAATACAAATACGGATACAAAGCAAGCACCTCCAAGTATCAGTTCAAATGTGACAGACAAATATGCATGCTTTTACTACTACTTCTCTTGCAGCGAGAAATCCGGTTATCTATTGCGACGAAAGAATTTAGCTGAGATAGACACTAGTTGCCTCCAGCATTCCCTTTCTACTAGTGGCAAATTAAAATGGCACACGATTCTCTAAAATTACGTCTTAAGTAGAGCTAAGCTTAGGAAAAATGTTTCAAATTGCCAGAAAGGACATAATGATGGGTGCTAGAAATGTAAGTGGCTTTTTATCTAAAGCTTATTTCTCTGAAGTCAAGTGGGGCTTTGACAAACCAGGGTTGTTCTGTGGCAAACTTTTGTGTGTGTGTGTGTGTGTGTGTGTGAAGATTTTGAAATGAATCTTCCCATTAATTAGGGGATTAAGACTATATATACGCCTCCCTAGCTATTATAATTTGGCGTCAACTTGCAAGCCTTTGAACAAACTTGGTCTACTTGTCTGAGGTTGCGTTTTCCTGTTTGTTACTCCCAAGCCCAGCATGGCAATCTTTTCCAACTAATTGGATATTGTTTGCTCAATGTCAATGCGCTTGGAAAAAGACTTTTGTGGCTGTATAAGTGTTACAACGTTGGTAGAGCTGGTTGACTTTGTGAAAGGGATCGTGTGGTGTGGATCGCCATCTCTCTCTCTCTCAGCCAGCTGGATTATCATCAATGATCATCAACTGACCAAACCTTGTGGCCGTCGGCGTCAAACCTGAAGAGCCTGGCTTTTGTATGTCCTTTTTCACTTGTGAGGTTCATTTACCATGTTTATGTCCATTGCATTTCGTGATAAATTTGAATACATTGAATAGAAATTTATTTTTTTTCATGGTGAGAGCGAATTGATATTTTAATTATATCTTTTTTTCCCTTTTACGCATTCCAATTATTCAGCCTAAATCAACTGTCTCATTGGAACCTTCCCCAACAGCTACCTGATTAAACAAGGGGAGGAGTACAAGCTATATCCTAATATCTTTCATTTAATAATTAAAATGAAAACTAAAGAAGCTTTATCTCTCATTTCTTGACTCAAAAGGCTCAAAACCCAATACGTAAAAGTGAAATGAACCAATTCATATTCATATTCATATTCATGTGAGCATTAGGAGATTGGGTCTCTTAAAAGAAAATAGGCAGGAATACGTGAAGGACAAATATGGGTAACGCTATTTAATATCATATGATAAGATAGTCTAATGTGATAAATTTTAAAATTTTATGATACAAGTATAAGATATATATATATATATATAATTTATACATATATTTAATAAATTAATGTACCAAAGATATAAAAATATGAAAAAAATTGAGTTTTAAATAAAAATTTTAAAAATAATATAAAGATATGTAAAATATTAAATTAAAATTTGAGTTTTCCAGTAAGATTGTTTATTATTTTAGACTTTTTGAAGAAGGAAAACTAAAAATACATATATAATATGATCGTAAAGTATGATACATATATCATATCTAATACGTATCAGATATGAATAAATTTTTTTTTTTAAATATCGGCGGATTAGAGTTAGGATTTCAATTTCTAATATTTATGTATAAAACAAATTTAATTGGAATTGATTTATTTTTTGCCCTAAATGCTCTCAAGGAAGATTAATTCCAGGAGGGGTAAGTTTATGAAAAAAAAAAGTGCGTGAAAGTATTGAATATCATTTTTTTGTGCAAATATAATCTTAGCATTTATTTCACTATTTGTGAATACAGTCCTCCGTCCTAGAATTTACAACCTAAAATGCTTGATCATTTGTTGTTGATTCATAACTAGCTAACGATCTAAAAATTCAAACAAGAATTCACCTGCTCATTCATAAGTATCATTGTAGATATGTGATGAAGCAGAAAGAGTGAAGAGGGATATATATATATATATATGTTCCGTCAAAAAGTCGAGATAGACTATTCCTCTTTTACAGTGTGCAGTGCTCTATCTTTTTACGCTTCTTCTTGTCCCCTTTTTATTGACCTTCTCCTGACCGTTAAGGTGTAACCGTCTTCTCCCTCTCACCCCTTGTTTATCGGGATATTTCATAAATAATCATTATGGAGTATCGCACTCTTTTTGCTTGATCCCTGATTTTTCGTCCTTCAGTTATGATTCCGTAATGGTTATTGTTCTCATAACCGTTACTCCTAGTCGGGTATTTTCGGAGCAACACAATTTTTGTAGAGAAACCCGTAGTTGGTCCTATGGCCGAGATGTTATTTAATCGTACGATCATTTGGCCGTACAATTACTCGGGCTTACCACTTGATAACCGATGTAATACTCGAATCGTTGCGCTTAAGCTCGGTGTATATGAGCCCGGAGAGTGGTACATTAAATGGGCGTTTATTTACCTCGGACTTGTAAGCTCGGCCTTCTCATCCCTGCCAGTACACTAGCCCCCCGAGCCTCGAGTCCGATTTGGACGAAAAGGCTCTGGATCACGTGACCAACTAAAGACTTATTTTTGAATTTTGAATCGTTTCAGTATCCTAGGGATTCGAGAACCTTCCCTAAGGCTCCTTGACATTTCGGTTTCTGAGACGGTAATGCACTTATACGTACGGTTACACGCAGTGTTATTTAATGCTGCGTCTTTTCATCAGTTGGAGCACATTCCCCAATGGTGACGATTTGTTGCCCAATGTCATGATTAAATTGCTTGTTTCGAGGAGGGGTTTCACAATATACATGTAGGACTCGAGTGTTCATCCTTTCACTTTAAACATCATTTGCTTTTCGTTCCTTCTGAATCTTTCCGTCGTCTCTAACCTCCTTTTTCTCGCCCTTTTCGTCATTTTTCCAGGTACGCCCTCTTCTATCCTTCCCATTTTCTCAGTTTCTACGCTCTATTCCATATTTTTCCCAATCATTATGAGTTCAAGCCGAGGATCTGAGACGTCGGCTGGGTCGTCCCCTCATCGAATCCTGGTTGAGAGGGAGGTTATGGGTATCAGAGAAGATCCTTCACCATCAAACTCTTCCTTTCCCAGCGTGGAGCTGAATTTTCGTTTGGCCGATCTCCCGACTGAAAGGGAAGTTTCATCTTCGGCTACTGCTGTGCAAGTAACCGTACCAAACCCGCGAAAAATCATTTCAAGGGTTCAAAAAGATCCAGTTCCTGACATTCAACTTCCGGGATATTATTGGGTTAAGGGAGAAGTTGGATCTTACTACTCTAGATTTCAGACTGCTGAGTCGATCATGGAAATGAGGAAATCCATCTCTCTGTCTAGCATACAAACAGAGGAGGCCGTGATTGCCGAGCCGTGTACAGAAGATGAGCACGTTTTTATGTCGGCGCAATGAGGGCAAACACATTTTACTTATATGTATAAAACATTATTTGAGTCGCTGGGAGTTGGCCTTCCTTTCTCGGAGTTTGAGTGCGCTGTTTTAAGGGCGTTGAACGTCGCTCCAACTCAGCTTCATCCCAACAGCTGGGCGTTTTTAAAGGCTTTCGAATTCCTGTGCAGAAAATTGAACATGACACCGACCGCTCCAAAATTTCTCTACTACTACCAGATCTGATTTGGAAATAAGATCGGCTGGATTTCTCTTAGTGGTATGAATAAAAGGGGAATAATCGGTCCATATACCTCATCCTACAAAGACTTCAAAGGAAGTTTCTTTAAGGTGCACCCAGCCGAGGGTTACTCAGAGATGTTTTTCAATGAGGAGGAACGACCCGGGTTTCCTCTATATTGGACTCGGACTCCGATCAAATTCCAGTCTTGGTGCTATGAGGATATGTCGGCATCCGAAAAAGCGGATGTCGACAAGTTAAATAAATTACCTCACCCCTTGAACTGCAAAATCTTACTTAGGCTCCCTTATTCTTTAACTCCTAATAAAGATCTTTCACATGAGTGCCAAATTTCTTTTTTCTTCTGCTGCCATACTTGTCTGAGTTTTTAATATATACTTTCTACTCTGCAGTGGTGATGGGGAAATTCAACTGGCGATCAATAAAGAACATGGCCCCATCAGCAGGACCTTCTACCGAGAACCTGCAGACTCGCCCTGATAAAGAGGATATAGGACGTGCCGAGATAATGACGACAACGGAAGTTGTTGAGATCACCTCCTCTCCACACAGCCCCCAAGCAAACGTGCTCAACTTCCGACCACCGACGAGGAGCCTGTTTCTTCAATTCACTCACCTCTCCTGCCATCTCCCGTTAGACACTCGCCTTCGAGCACTGACCTGAACATTGCCAGGTTTTTTGGGAGCGGCATCCAGGAAGTCGGGGACAAGGAAGCTTTGCAACGATTGGGTCCCAAGGCTGTTTTGGACTCCATGTCGGCTATGTGCCTGCGTGCCGCGACCATGGCCTCGCTCTGTGGGGAAGAGTTTGAGGAGAGTGATCGTTGACTGAAAGCTGCTAAGGCCGAGCTTATGGAAGCAACCAATGCAAAAGACAAGGCTTCTTCAGAACTCGTCGAGGCTTCAAAGTCTCAAGCAGCTCTCCTTCTGCAAGTGGAGGAGCTGAAAGGATCCCTTGCTGGTGCCGAGATGAAAGTGCAAGCATTCGAGAAGGAGCGGGATACCCTGACGGCTGAGGTTGCTTGGGCAAGGAATGCTGAAGCCGAGTCCTTGGCCATCGCTGCTAATTTGCAACAGGATTTGGAACAAGCGAGGAAGAAACAGGCCGAGCTCGAGGCTGACGTTAAGGAAGCCGTGCAACAAATAATGAAAGAGCATGTAGAAGGCTTCCATAAAGCACTTCGTCAGGTGCATCTCTTCCTGCCGAAAATTGATCTCTCGGCATTTGATGTAAATAAAGACGTCAAAGATGGTGTGCTTGTTGATGAGGAGGAATTGTAGAAAAAAGCAAACTGCACACCTCCTTGATTGTCTATTTATTTTTTACTCAGAATTGTTTCTAATTAATGATAACAGTCTTTCTTTTCTGACCGCGTTCAATTTTTTTTGTCTACATTTAACATCATCTCTCAGTTCGATCTCGACTAACATTTAATTTAGCCTCTTGGTTCATACTTGACCGAATTTTAATTGGAGACCTCGGTTCATACTTGACCAAGTTTCACTTCCTCGATTCATACTTGACCGAGTTTTAACTGGAGACCTCGACTCATAATTGACCGAGTTTTTAACAAATTTTTGGTTCAAACTTGATCAAGTTTAATTTGAATGCCCGGTTCATACTTGACCAAATTTTAACTGGAGACCTCGGTTCACACTTGACCGGGTTTCAATCCCTCGATTCATACTTGATCGAGATTTTAACAAATTTTTGGTTCAAACTTGACCAAGTATAATTCGAATGCCCGGTTCATACTTGACCAAATTTTAACTGGAGACATCGGTTCACACTTGACCGGGTTTCAATCCCTCGATTCATACTTGACCGAGATATAATTCTGTTTCTCTCGGTTCATACTTGACCAAGGCTTA
The DNA here is from genome assembly GCA_026686845.1 of Adenanthera pavonina. Classification (NCBI taxonomy): domain Eukaryota; kingdom Viridiplantae; phylum Streptophyta; class Magnoliopsida; order Fabales; family Fabaceae; genus Adenanthera; species Adenanthera pavonina. The sequence goes on along the minus strand of JAIVEN010000023.1, from coordinate 19,078,123 downwards.
AAATGAATGAAATCATGACAAAGAATTTCCTTTATTAAAGTAGGTAGGCGTGCTTCGTTAAAACCTTCTCGGCCAAAACCCTTTTTTGCATATCCTTTGGGACAAAAGACCAAGTTAGGAAAAAGAGTACACCGCCTTCTTTGTATACATCAACTAACTGAAATAAATTTTGAGGTGAGAAGCATTCCATGTCCTAGGGATTGCTTCCCCTGACAACTTTTCTAATCTATATGCTCCATTGCCCAACGCTTCAGTAACTCGGTAAGGCCCTTCCCAGTTTGCAGCTAGCTTTCCCTCACCGATGTTCTTCCTTGCTTCACTCTGCTTTCTCCAAACAAGATCTCTACGATCAAAACTCCTTGGTTTAAGTCGAGAATTATAACGCCGAGCCGCTCTTTGCTTACAAGCCTGTTCTTGTATACGTGCATTTTCCCTGACCTCCTCTGATAGATCTAGTTCGACTTCCATATTGTCCTGGTTCGTATGTTGGTCAAGAAGTGTTCGCCTAAAGGACGGCTCTCCCACTTCCACCGGGATCATTGCATCAGCTCCAAAGGTCAACCTAAAAGGAGTTTCCTTGGTGCTTGACTGAGGCGTGCAATGATAAGCCCAGAGGATGCTCGGTAATTCTTCGGCCCAGGCCCCCTTTGCTCTTCCCAATCTCTTCTTGAGTTCCCCAAGGATAACCTTGTTCGCTGCTTCTGCCTGTCCATTTGTTTAAGGATGCTTGACCGAAGACACTCGATGCTTAATACCAAGCTGTTCATAGAATTGCTTCAGGTTTCCATCAACAAACTGCCTCCCATTATCAGTAACCACCAAGTGAGGAATCCCATACCGACAGACAATATTCCTCCATACAAATTTCTGTACTTGTTGTGCCGTGATCTTAGCTAATGATTCCGCCTCAATCCATTTAGTGAAATAGTCTATGCCAACTATTAAGAACTTGACCTACCCTTTTCCCATCGGAAAAGGTCCGAGAATATCCATTCCCCAGACCATGAATGGCCACGGAGACGTCAGTGTGTGCAATTCTTTCGGCGGTGCATGGCGTAAACTGCTAAACTTTTGGCACTCAGTACACTTCTTACTATACTCGGTGCAATCAGCTCACATAGTGGGCCAATAATAGCCAGCCCGAATTACTCTCACTGCCATAGATCTTCCACCAGTATGTATCCCACACACTCCTTCATGGATTTCGCTCATAACATATTTCGCCTATTCAGGAGTGAGGCACTTTAATAGGGGGTGTGAACACCCCATTTTGTCCGGGTAAAAAAAATATATATATAAAAAGTGAAAAAAAAAGGCACAAAAAAAATAAAACAAAATCCCCTTTTAGGGAAATTAATAATTTAATTTCAAGATAAAAGTAAATGTTTCAGAAATCTAAAAAATATTCCTTGAGTCCAATTTCTTCCTTCTAGAATTGGAAATCTAAAATTCCAAAAAAAAAAAAAAGAGAAAGAAGGGAAAAAAAGAAATTTAAAATTAAAATCCTTTTAGTCTTAAATGAGAGCAATAATAATAAAAACCCTCAAATAGATTAGGTTTTATCAAGAAAAAAAACAACAAAAACATCCAAAGTATATAACAAAAAATAATAAAAATAAGAAATTTTTACCTAAAAAAAAATAATATAAAAAAAATAAAAATAAAAAATAAAAAAAGAAAGAGGAAAGGGGCTGAAACGCGTGTTTCAGCCCCAAGTGGCCCTGAGCCCTAATTTTAGGGCTCAGGCACGTAGAACTGGCAGAGGGCAGAGAGAAAAAGGAATAGAGACGAGACCAGAGGCAAACTGAAAAGAAAGCGTGGAGACAGAGGGAGCCAAGCATGCAATGGAGAGAAAGAACAAAAGCAATCTGCAGAAAGGAAAGAACAGAGAAAGCCGCAGAAAAAAGAAAGGATAGGGGAGACGTGCACGGAACCGAAAAAGCAGGGAGGAGCTGTGCACAAAAGGGAGAGAGAGAAACCGAGGGTGAGAAGGAGCTCCAATCATAACCGAAAAACAGAGAGGGGCCGAAAAGATTGAGAAGAAAAACCGGGGGGCACGCGTGAACGAAAAACCGGGGGGGCTGGAGCTCGGAAAAACAGGGGAGAGACCGGAGAGTACTCGCGAGAGCAAAGCTAAAAGACGGAAGGAGGCCGAAGGGAGAGGACTCGCAAGGACGATCCAAGAGAGACCGAGGGCAGAGGAGGTTGGAACTCGGGAAGCCGGGATCCACGGGAGGCAAAGAACTGAGGACCGGAGCAGAGCACGAGGGTGAACAGGGGGGCCGTGCGAGTTTGAAGGGGAGGCAGACCCGTGAGAGAAACAGAAAAGGAGAACTCGGGAGAAGCAAACCCAGAGGACTGGAACTGGTCCAAAGCCGGCCGTTAACCAAAGCATCGTCGGTCACTGCGTTGGTCACGGTCAGTCTTTCTCTTTCCCGGTGCCTTCAACGGTGTTTAATTCTTTTCCCCCTTTAGATTCAACCTCATGTATGTTTTTGCAATCTGTGTGCACTATGGGATTTTATTGAATTTTAAGCTAACTTCAGTGATTTTACATCGCCATGGATTGGAACAAATTCTGTGTAGCTCTGGAGTTACTGTCGTAATTGTTGTTTTGATGATTTCCTGTGAGGCCTTCGTTGAAATGATTGGTTGCGTAGAGTTATCCACTTTTTTATTCAGTCTTTCTACTTGATCATTCACAATTTCTTAAATACATTGCCCGAAGCGTACACCTTAGTGGTTGTGCTTGGAATGCTGGGTTTAAGTCTTGTAGGAACAGATGGGGCGTGTATGGTGAGAAGGTATGAACTAACATTGCCAAATCTCAGGAGACTCTGTTGGAGCCCATGCAATGGTGTTTTTGTATAAATTTCTGATGAACCGAGCACAACTGAATTTTCTTTGGAACCCAATTGGGTGCTGCCGCCATGTCGGTGTAGAAAATAGAAACTGTGATTAGAGTGTGAAGTCTAATATGGCTGAATTGAGTTTGTACATAGTTCTTGTGGCATCAGGCCAGTGTCCGGGAATTTTGCATTCTTTCAAATTGCTAGTGTTTGGTTTTGCTGATAAAATTGTGTGCCAGATATCATTGTACTATTTGATGCGTCTATAACTCTTTGCCATGCTGGGGAATAGGGGGTTTAAGTCGATTAGTGTATAATTATGCCACATGATGTTGTTGAACCTATGCAAGCATTAGGATTAATCATATTATCATGTGTGACTGTGAGTTCACGTAGATATGTGAGATGGATGTTTAACTTGTTTATTAAAATAAATAACTTTTGGGTTATGAATTTTCAATGTCCCTTAAAATGAATATAAAAAAAAAGGGGGGGGGGAGTCAAAATTACCTAAGATTTTCAAACCTTTATATTTTATATTTTACGATCATCTGAAAGTACCGTACCCCGAATATTTTAGATTTTCGCAGGTATTTTGATTCGCTAATCATCACGTGAGACTGCGAGTCCACGCAGATATTAGTTGGGTGGGTAACTCATTCTGAAATAAACTCTACTTTTCCACGAGGAAATATGGTTTAAAAGTAATAAAAAATGATGTTGTTTCAAATACATGATATGGACAAAAACCTTTTCCCTAGTTGTTCATTTTAAGAGGAAATATGTAATGATATTATTGTGAATAAATGAATGATACTTTATCATACAAACTTTTAAACATTTCAAAATACTTAGCAATTTTACTAAAGGAAAAAGAATAAAATAAAATAAAATAAGAATAATGGATTTAATAACCACACCACGTGGGTTTTTAGAACCCACACAGGTATTCGGGTTTACTGGGTTATTGCGTGAAATTGCGAATTCATATTGGTTAAATGAAATTTTTTAAGAAAATTTCATAAAAAATAAATTATAATGATATAACAGTCTTTTTCTCAACTTTATTTTAAAAGCGTAATAAAACCTTTATACTGCGAGGTTTAGAACTTCTGCAGGTAATTAAGGAGTCAATCCATCGGGCATGACTGCGAGTCTGCAATAGACGGATTGGTTTTCTTTTTAAGAGAAAATTTTTTAAAAGTACAAAAATATGTTATTTTGAAGTCAAAAATCAAATAAAAGTATTTTTAAAAATAAAAAAATAAAAGAAATGTTTTCAAGATAAAATAAAATAAGAGTAAGTAAGCGGAATTAAATTGTCTTTTGCAAATTAAAACACACCAACTCAATCTCAGAAAATTATTTTGTTTGCAAAAAGTTAAATTATTTTCCAATTAACTTTCTCTTATTACAAAATTACATAAAAAATTTTAAAATTAAAAAAAATATCAACCAACAGACACTCATTTCTAGTCCCGAACTACGTGAACTTTGATCCTCATCGCAGAGTACGTAGGCCCCAGGCTCTGATCCTGGGTCAAGTCCGCCTTTGTAAATAAATAAATATTTTCTGGTTTATTTGATGTTTTTTCCTTACTTTAATAAATATTTTTCAAATTATTTTCTTAAATTCATTTTTCCACGTTTTTTTATCTCCTTAATTTCTAAGTTAATTTATTTTCCTTATTCTATCTTTTTCAAACTGTCTTAGTTTCTTTTTTACCTATTTTCTCGCATGTGAATTATAAAAGGAAAACTAAAATATATTTTAAAGCCATATTAAATTACGCAATCAACGTAAGGTAACCGTTCCTAGGAACGGGTGTCGTGGGGTGCCTAACACCTTCGCCATGCACAATCGACTCCCGAATCCAACTCTGACTACGCAGACCATCCTTTTCCTCTTTAATTCGGTTTCCCAAGATTTTTCCTTAAAATTTTGGTGGCGACTCCTCACAAGTCGGTTTTCACTCGAAAACCAGATTTGTTCTCTTTTTTTCCTCACGTCGCATTTTTCCGGGTGCGACAGGGGGGTTGAAAATCCTCGCCTGTACAAGTCCTTTCCCATTATTATGTAATGGGAGGACTTCAGCTTCAATCTCCTTGCTTCGTTCTGGTCGTTGGGCAAAGTCCCTTCGGCCAGATAGTTCCAAATAGGGGTCATCCAGTTCTGGTCCGGGTTACTTCCGACCATAACCTCCTCAGGATCAACACTAGGCTGATATATGGTCTCCCTGATGATCGTCTCATGCTGCCCGAGCCTTTTGACGTTAGCCAATCTGGACAACAAATCAGCTCGAGAGTTTTCTTCTCTTGGAATGTGCTCAATCGCGAATTCATCAAAGCATTCAACCAAGTGTTTCACCTTGTTCAAGTATATTACCAATTGTGGGTCTTTGGCTTGGTAAGCTCCCGAGACTTGTTCAGAAACCAGCTGTGAATCACTCCGACATCTTACCTGGCTCGCTCCCACCTCTCTAGCTAGATTTAACCCCGCAATTAGAGCTTCATACTCGGCTTAGTTATTAGTGACCGGGAAGTCGATCTTAAGAGACTGCTCCAAAGTTATCCCTCTGGGGCCTTTCAAAATGATTCCCGCTCCACTCCCCTTGGTATTGGATGAGCCATCTACATAAAGTATCCATTGATCCCCGTCTTTGTAATTTTCAGGTGGGGTAAGTTCGGCAACAAAATCAGATAGACATTGCACCTTAATTGGCCCTCTTGACTCATATCTTATACCGAACTCTGATAACTCGACTGACCACGAGATCATTCGGCCTGCCAACTCAGGTTTCCTCAAGACCTGCTTTACGGGATGATCAGTTTTTACAACAACCTCATGACTTTGGAAATAAGGTCGCAATCTTCTCGCCGAGATGAGCAGAGCCAGAGCTAACTTTTCAATAGTCTGATACCTTGATTCTGCGTTGTGCAATACTCGGCTGATAAAATATACTGGTATTTGCTGCTTACCTATTTCCTGCACCATCACCGAGCTAATTGCATGTTCGGTCACCGACATATACAGCAGCAACTCTTTGTTAGGAACCGGCCGATTAAGGATCAGAGGTGCCGAAAAGAAGCCTTTGAAACTCTGAAATGCTTGCTCATATTCCTCACTCCACTCATACCGCTTAGCCTTCTTGAGTAACTTAAAGAACGGCCTAGCTTTCTCCGCTAACCTCGGTATGAAGCGAGATAGTGATGCTAATCGTCCTGTCAGTTTTTGCACTTATTTTATGTTTTGGGGGCTTCTCATGTCAATAATAGCTCGACATTTATCAGGATTGGCTTCAATACCTCGATGTGTTAGCATGAATCCTAAGAATTTTCCCCCGTTGACTCTGAATACGCACTTCTCAGGATTTAACCTCATGTTGTACTTCCGTATTCTTCCGAACACCTCGCCAAGATCGGCAGCATGCTTGGAGGGATCTTCGGACTTCACTACCATGTCGTCAACATATACTTCCAGGTTCCTCCCGATCTGTTCCTGAAATATTTTATCCATCAACCGCTGGTAAGTAGCCCCAGCATTCTTCAGTCCGAACGACATCACCTGATAGCAATAGTTAGCGTTCTCAGTCATGAACGCTGTTTTCTCCTCGTCAGGGGGGTACATCCTTATCTGATTATACCCAAAGTAAGCATCCAGAAAGCTGAGTAAGCCACAGCCTGACACTCCATCTACAAGCCGATCTATGCTGGGAAGGGGATATGTATCTTTCGGGCATGACTTATTTAGGTCGGTGTAGTCTGTGCACATTCTCCACCTTCCATTAGCCTTTTTAACGAGCACCACATTGGCCAACCATGTTGTATATTCAATTTCTCGGATGAACCCAGCATCAATCAACTTTACAGTTTCTTCCCTCATTGCCTTCCGCCTTTCCTCGCCTACCCGCCTCTTCCTTTGCGCTATCGGCTTAGCTTCAGGGTATACCGCCAGTTTGTGGCATAGAAAATTTGGATCAATTCCCGGCATGTCTGACGAAGTCCATGCGAACATATCAGCATTGTCCTTTAACATCCTTGTTATCTGCTCCTTTGTTTCTCCTCAAGTTGACTTCAAAGATTAGTGCACCGATCTTCACCGGTGAGTTGAAATTTCTGTAATTCTTCAATGGGTCTTGGCCTTTGGTCCTGTACATCAAGTTGGGGATCAAGCTCCACCAAATTTACTAATGTGGTATCTTTCTTCGTCTGTGTACCACTACCGACTAACCCTCTCCTTGTGACTTTTAGACTATCTACATAGCATTGTCTTGCCACCTTCTGATCAGCCTTCATTGCAATGATATCCCCAGTAACCGAGGGAAACTTCATCATGAGGTGTGGAGTGGAAACCACGGCGCCGAGCTCGTTTAACGCCGGTCGACCTATCAAGATATTATAAGAAGTTATTGCATCAATAATAAGGTACCTGATCATGATGGTCCTTGACCCAAGGTCTCCCCTGAAAGTGGTCAACAACTCCACATATCCTCGGGTATGAACCTGTTCTCCTGCGAAGCCAACCAGCTGATCGTGATAAGGCTTGATCATCTCGTCAGGTATCCCGAGCTTCTGGAAAGTGGTATAATACAAGATATCCGCCGAGCTCCCTTGATCTATCAACGTCTTTCTTACAACGTAATTCGCCACTTCTACCGAAACCACCACAGGGTCATCCTGATTAGGATCGACTCCTTCGAAGTCCTCATCCGAGAAGGTGATGGGACGAGAACTTTGGGGCGCTCGGTGCATTGTCACATTTACTGTCCGAATGGCCCTCAGGTGCCTTCTCCGGGCCGAACTAGTCGCTCCTCCCCCAGCAAACCCGCCTGCTATAGTATTGATTACCCCTTTTATTCTGTTTTCCTCCCTGTTTTGAGTGTCGTCGGGTTGTCTTCTTTCCTCATTTGGCCGTCGAGGCCTTTCTGGATCTCGGGGCTGACCTCTACCGCGTCCTCGTCCATTATAGGGTTGATGATTACCACGATTTCTTTTTACAAAGTTGCCGAGATGCCCGGCCTAAATTAATTCCTCAATCTTATCCCGTAGCGTCCAGCACTCCTCCGTGGTGTGCCCATAATTATGATGGTACCTGCAATGCTTTGATTGATTTGCAGTTTCTGGGGTATGTCCGAGAGGTGGGAGCCGTATCAATTCAGTATTGCACGCTTCTTCCAGAATTCGAGCTCGGTGAGCGTTTAGCGGAGTGTAAAGGTCATACTTCGGCCCTCGACTAGTTCCTTCTCTTTTAAACTTTCCCTTTTCTAACATCGGCCTTATACTTCCTTGATTATTTGACTCCGTCCGCCTATCCAGATCGGTCCTGACTTTATTTCTGAACTTGGACACTTCCTCCATTTGTATGTATCTGGCTGCACGATTTCTAAGTTCATCCATGTTGACATGTGGCTTTCGACATAAATGATCAGCGAACGGTCCCGGCTTGAGGGCCATCAGCATCGTGTGCATTGCCACTTCAGGGTTTAGATCTCGTATTTTTACCAAGACTGATGAGAAACGTTCCATGAAACTTCTTAAGGACTCATCCTTCTCTTGGCGTAAGTTCACCAATGCAGCCGAGGTGAGCTGGTGGGGTCGGCTGGTAGCATACTGCGCGCTAAATTTTTTTATCAAGATTTCAAAGCAATCGATAGATCGCGGTGGGAGCCGAGTGTACCAACTCAAAGCTGCTCCTTTCAAAGACGTAGAGAAGACCCTACACAAAACTACATCCTCATTCGTGAACAGATTTACCTGCTTGACATACGCATCCACATGCTCATCAGGATCGGTAGTACCATCATACCTTTCCAGGTTTAAGCCCTTCCATTCTTTTGGCAATGGTGTCTCCATGATGCCATCAACGAACGGATGCCTCCGGATGGCCTGCTTATCCCTTCGCCAATTTTCAATGTTCGTCTCTGAATGGTATGTTTCCTCACGTCGACTTGCCTCCTGATGCGACCGCTGAGTATCCCTGTTGGTATTTCCCCGTTCCCCTCCTCGAGGAGGAGAAGTATCTTCATGATAGCGTTCTTGCTCCAATTGCCTATTCCTCTCACGCATCTCCTCATTCTTCTTTCTTAATGTTTCCATCTCCTCACGCATTGCCCGAATGACAGGATGGTCCTCTAAAGAAGTCCTGTCTTTGTGGTGTTGTTCTCCTGCACCTGCACTGCTCCTGGTTCGCACCATGATTCTTGATGGTGGGATAGTTTTTCTCGGCCCCACGGTGGGCGCCAAAATGTTCCGTCAAAAAGCCAAGATAGACTATTCCTCTTTTACAGTGTGCAGTGCTCTCTCTTTTTACGCTTCTTCTTGTCCCCTTTTTATTGACCTTCTCCTGACCGTTTAGGTGTAACCGTCTTCTCCCTCTCACCCCTTGTTTATCGGGATATTTCATAAATAATTATTATGGAGTATCGCACTCTTTTTGCTTGATCCCTGATTTTTCGTCCTTCAGTTATGATTCCGTAATGGTTATTGTTCTCATAACCGTTACTCCTAGTCGGGTATTTTCGGAGCAACACAATTTTTGTAGAGAAACCCATAGTTGGTCCTATGGCCGAGATGTTATTTAATCGTACGATCATTTGGCCGTACAATTACTCGGGCTTACCACTTGATAACCAATGTAATACTCGAATCATTGCGCTTAAGCTCGGTGTATATGAGCCCGGAGAGTGGTACATTAATTGGGCGTTTATCTACCTCGGACTTGTAAGCTCGGCCTTCTCATCCCAGCCAGTACAATATATATATATATATATATATGTTAGAGTTCAAACCCTTTATATGTGACAAAAAATATTAAAGTAAAATGCACTCACCTTCCATCCATTTTATCTTAATTATATTAGAGTTCAAACCTTTTGTATTTGGAAAACTCATATAAACCTTTGTGAGAAATGAAAAAATTATGTTAGTCAAGCCTTCTCTTTACTTTTAAGATACTTCAATTTACTTAATTATTAATTGACTATTAAATCACATTATTAAACTTTATCTTGGACCAAAATACTCCTCCTAAACATAAACAATATTTAAGAATCATTTAAATATTTAAGTTACCCAAAATATACTTTTGATACATACATTTTTAGACTTTTTGAATATTATAAATTTGATTAATTTTATAATTTTTACTCAATATTATCGTTCGGCTCACATGATAAATTAAAAATAATTAAGTAAATATAATTGAAAATTTTTAAATTCTTATTAAGATAAAAATGTTTCAAATTATCAAAAAAAGACAAGTTAAACTCTGGATGATGATATTCTCCTACTAAAATCTTTGAAGCCAAATCTCAATTATTCATATAATACAAAGGCTGTAATGTTTATTAAAAAAAAAGAATAAAACTGCAAAAAAGTGGAACAAGTAGTGTAGATAATATAATAGAGGAGAATAATAATAGGATAAATAGTGGGGAGGATTTTGATCACATGGAGGATGGAGATTTGGCTAGAGAGGATCCAAGTCCTTAAACTCTTCATTCATAAGAGATATACTTTCCTATTACATAAGTCTTTTTTTTTTCTGAAAAAGTGATTATCTGTTTCTAAAATTAAACTATATGCTATGCTACAATAAAAATTAAGTTACAATAATAAATATCTTCATTTTATTCCCTCATATATTATAACTAATATTAGATATGTGTGTAAATTATGTAACATTTTTATTTTTAAAATTGAAATAAATTAAGATTTCTATCTTAAATATAAAATACATAACATTAAGATAAGACACCCCCGGGGGACAAAAGTGATATTCAAATGAGTCATATTCCGTACAAGAAAGATGGTTTATTAAAGTATCTTTCTTTTATCAATCAATTAAATTAATATAAAATATAAAATAACTGAGAAGTCACAAAATTTATAAGTTATAAATAGCATGGTTCATCAACACTTCATATAAATGCATAAAACCCACTTTAGTTTTGAATTACAAGAAAAGTTTTATATATTTTTGTAATTGATAAGATTATGTGTAATTTAAGAACCTGCTAGAAAGGAGGATAGAAATTTATTAAAAAAGTAAATTTATTTTGGTAGATTTTATTTTGAAAAATTTTGGATTACTGATACGATGAACTAGCTTTTTATGTTTTTTGCGGAATGTAAATATTCCATAACTAGTTGGGCTTGGTTCCAATGATTTAACGTACAGTTGGGCCCAATTAACAAGGTTAATCAAAAGAGAAGTGCGCAGAGTCATCAGATCTAGGGTTTGCTCGACCCGGAAGAAGGCACCAATACATTTACCGCTTCAGTCGCTCATTTTCATTCGCCTTCTAATCCATTCGATTCAGGGGCTCCTTGCAAGCACAGAGGAGGAGCTCATACTCTCTACAAAATGGTGCAGCGGCTCACGTATCGTAAGCGTCACAGCTACGCCACTAAGTCCAATCAGCACAGGGTTGTCAAAACCCCTGGTATGGCTTCATTCTCTGCCTGCTATTGCTTTAACTTTTTGTACGATTAAATTTGCCTAATCTTCTAGTTGTGATTTGGTTTTCTCCATTTCTATATCAATGCTTCTGTCTTTTCTTTCATGTATAATTTGTACAAAATGCGTGGCCTTGTCAAGTGGTTCATAACTGAATCCTTGATTTATATTTTTACAATATATGTTGTCTGGTCTTTTCGCTGCTGAGAATGTGTTTCAGGTGGCAAGTTGGTGTATCAGACTACAAAGAAGAGAGCGAGCGGACCGAAGTGCCCTATCACTGGGAAGAGGATCCAAGGGGTATGTATGCCCTCTGAATTTCATGAACGTCTACTGTTATTGTTATGAATTTAGCGCATAAAGAGTTTGATGACATGCTTTGAACTAGTAGAAATTAGACTGACCATTACATTGTCGAGAATGCAATTCTTTTGTTGGGCCTTGCTCACGTGTGATTGGTCACCATAAAGTTTTACACTCTTCATATAAAATTAACAGACTGTAGAAGGAAGATACTACTTAGAGCCTTATTAGACCGGATTGATGATAGAAGTATTATAATTATAAATGATGTAAAGAGGTCAGACTTTGTAAATATATCTGATGTCCTCATAGTCTTCCGCTGCATGTTGATATAATAAAAGGGTAAACTCTATCCACTGTATTTGGATTTTTTTTCTTCAGGTTTGATGCTTCCTTTCCCTTCTGTTTACTGTCTGTTCTTTTGGTAATCTGTTTTTGTCATCCAAATTTTCTTTCATCCATGTTATATGTGTCTCTAGTTGTCAGTTTATATATGGCATGTATTAATGGTTAATGAGGGTGAGAGTTGTATCCTGGGTTTTATCGAATTCATTTTGAGACAAAAGGATGTGGTGCAGAAGAGAGAGGCAGATGGGAGAGGGAGAGTCAGCTGTTTGTTTTAATAATTCTTTTCATTTGAATTTGATTTATGTGGGACTCCTGCTGTGGCGAAGACTAAGGATTGCTGTTGGTAGTCACAAATGACTAAAACAGTACTATGGCTTTTAATGTTTTAGGGCTCATGGTACTGCTGGGTCTCTTAAGCTACAAGAGACTGACTATTGAACAGTGTCGTGAATGTACGTGATAAGAAGCATGTTGTAAATTGGCTAAACTGCATATCTTCATTTAGTTCCTATCCTCCTCCTGCCTGTTCTCCCTCAAAAAAATTTTTTCCCATCTCTATTCTTTCTGTTAGTAGCTTTACCTTCTATTTATCATTCTTTCTATTTGAAGAAGTTCTTTTCTCTGTTTAGTACATCAATACATGATTTGAGTTGCCATGTAACAGTATTAAAAAACGCAAGCCTTAAAATTTTCGTGTTCTCCATGCCTGCCTCTCCTTTCCTTGTGAACTCAGTGCTATCTCCTGTCATGATTTTTCTGATCTAAACTTAATATGCAGATTCCACACTTGAGACCTGCTGAATACAAGAGATCTAGATTGTCTAGGAATCGCCGGACAGTAAATCGGGCTTATGGAGGTGTATTATCGGGAGGAGCTGTTAGGGAAAGGTATGTTTGTCTAACAAAATTATTAATGAGTATTTTTATTAATTTTCTTGTCTTTAAATTTTAGTATTTTAATAATTTTGTCAGAGTTAATTAGTTATAATAACGGTTATGTAATCCTTGGATAGGATAATCCGAGCTTTCTTGGTTGAAGAGCAAAAAATTGTGAAGAAGGTATTGAAGATCCAGAAGGCAAAAGAAAAGCAAGCATCAAAGAGTTAAACTGATTGATTCATCGTTGAAAACAGATCCTTTTGTTAAAATATGGTCTAAACAAATTTTGTCTATGGATGTTATCAATTCTGAATGTTGGAACTTAATTTGAATTTATCTGTGTTTGCGTGTTTGATAGTTTAATCTGTTATTATACAGTACGAAGTTCGGTTGTTGCTAGTTATTGAGTGATCTAAGTACAACCGTTAGCTGTTGGATTCTTATGAGCAAGCCTTTATTTTTGAGTGAAACGGGAGTATGAAAGAATGAATACTAAACTACGCGCCTGGATCAAGAAAGACAGGCAGCAGAGTATTTACAAGAGACAAAAAGCAAGCCTTTATTAATAACCTGAGAATATTCTAATTAAATTCCCCCGCTTTTAAAATTGATTATCAGGGATTGCGATATTAATTCAGTCGTTTTTAGATTAATAATTCATTAACTAAATTGAGGAATAGCTGTCTTAATTTATTGGGAGCTTGCTCTGTGCCGTTCATTCTGCTAGTGCTTATGGGCTTTACTGAATGTGAATTTCTACCGTTCGTTTTTCTCCTTTGGATGCTTGCCAAAAGACATTTTGGATCGTCTTCTGGTGCTGTAACTATAAATAATTTTTCATGCAAATTACTAAGTTAGATGCCAGACTTCTAGGTCTAGTAATTAGTGTTTTTCATTTTTCCTATAAAAAAATGGGTCATTTATATTGATGTGCGGGAAGAGAGAATAATACAAATAATTATGACTATGTATGGAATTTATATAATTTTATATTCATTTTTAATCTCTATTTTGAATTTGAATGTATTATATGAATTTGTTTTTGTAAATGTAGATGATTCAAATTTAAATTTACAGTTTGAGGATGACTACCTTGCCTCATTGGCTAACTATTATTTTTTACATGCAAATAATTTTCAATTACATCTTGAGATGAATGAGCATTTGTAAACTGTTGAGTTAGATTAAAGCACCATCTACTGTCATCAATACGAGCAAGCGCAAGGCCCAGACAAGAGAAGATAGGAGTCAGTCACTAATTTTAAAAATTTGGTAATTTTTATACGTTAAAGAGATTATGTCTTCAATTGGAGTATCGATGGGAAAATTGGTATGGATTGACTATCTAACAACACTCTTTAAAAGTTGATGTATTGTTAAGAATACATGTTAAGTATAGAAATTTCACTCTTCAAAATGAACTTACATGAAGAATAATCGTTACTAGAGTATTACAAAATGCCAGAGCTACATTAGTTGCATTATTAGTATCGTTAACAAATAGTCGATCTCGCATCCTTCGTGTTGGTAAAATCATTCTAGCAAGCCAAATATGGTGCTACGGAAATTCACGGGGGAATGTGATGAGAGTATTTCTTAGAAGAGCTTCTTCTCAATGATCAGTGTTTGTTTCCTCTTCCTGTCTCACTATTATTTATTATTTTTATTACAAGGTTAGAGCCTTAGAGGCGTTCGTTCGTTGGCTATTCTTTAGATTCTCCCCTATTCAGATGTTGGTGCGAACCAATGGAAAACGGCTACATAGAAAACGAACAAAACCTTTGTCAAGAATGGGATTCGAACCCATGCCCTTTCGGACCAGTACCTGAAACTGGCGCCTTAGACCAACTCGGCCATCTTGACGTGGCTGTCAGTTGAGGAAACTAAATTTTATTTACTTAAACTCTACTAACAAGTTTACTAGACCAGTTCTTGTACGATGGTAAAAAAAGGGAGCAGTGCTTGTACCTATAAGTTTGACCAAGTTGCAGCTATTCACATTTCTAGTCAGTGATGCTTTCAGCCTCTATTGGAGCTATTGCAAGAGGGTGAGGAGGTTGGATTGTCTCAGGAATTTGCACTCGTGTTTTGATTTGAATCCATTTGAGCACGTATTCAATTTAAAATTCAAGTTCAAACACCCTCCAGTTCGTCCCCATGCAATTATGCTGCTCTCTATATATGTTGATGTTGCTTTGATTCTATTCAGAATGAAAGTATCTATGCCCAACCTCCCTTAGCTTGCTTCCCAGTTGCTTCATAAACGAAAGCCTTCCCTCGCTTTCCCTGTCTTTTAACCTTTTTTCTTCATTTAACCAGGGTGGGCCCTCTGCTTCCTCTCTCTATATATACGCAATAGTACTTGCCAATGACCGTCTTAAGAACGCCAACAATATATTTTAATTTGACACAAAACACCATTCAGTGATATATATATATATAGCACTTAATAAAAAATTATATTATGTGGGTTGAGTTTTATTTCCTCAGTTCTTCTAATTTATTTCTTCGCGCGCAAAACATATCTCTATTCTCCATTCTCCACTTGTTCATGTCTTGTAGTTTCACTTTCACCTATTGCAGCAGAAGCTTCAATTTCTCTAACATGAACCTAAACTTGTCTCCATTCTATATAATCCCACTTGCTGTCTTTTTTGTAATTAGCACTAACTTTTTCACTAAACTGTTCCCTAGTTAGAAAGATTCTGATTATTTTGCTCGTTCTCTTGAGACCTCTTTTATTTTCTGTTTTCTCTCTTATCTTATTATGAAGTGCTCTTTTCCCATGAACGTTTTCTGTATTTTTTTAGTCCTCGACGGCCAATAATAATAATATATTATTTGTAGACAAGGATGTTCATGCCCGGATTCAAGAGCAAGGGAATGAAAACGAGAAGAGAAATGTGGGAAAAAAAAAAGGGTCTTGAAAAGAATTCAGATATTATACATCTTCCAGATATCGAATATGTACATGGCAAACAAACCGAGCATCTGGTATATATGAGCGAAATAGCGATAAAAGCTGAAAAGCAGGCGGCCCTAGTTTATAGAATCTGTGGTTCTTTTCTGTGTTCCGTGGTGGTAGTGGCGTTCAAATAAAAAATGAATAACAAAATATCAACCCTGTAGATTTACTAGTAAAATCAGAACCCGATGGCATTGATTTTACTGGTAAATATACTAATTCAGAAAATAACAGTATCAACAAGTCTTCCTTTTGCTTTGACCACCACCCTGGAATGACCACGAGTTGATTTAATTTAAGTGCAACATCTATTATTAGTAGACATGTCGCTAGGACAAGGTGGTGTGTCCCACGGTAGAGTAGGCTTCCAATTAGCATCGTTTGAAACTGGAGGCAAGCTGAAGGGAAACCCAATAGCTTCTGCTACTGCAGATGTAGTCACGTTTAATCCTTGCACGTCCTGATGAGGTGCATTCACTGAGAAGCCGCTGAACATATTGTTTGGCCCTTCAAAGCCTATATAGGCACAAGGGCCTGAAGATTCGAACGTGGAGAACATGAAGGTGTCTGCTGGGTCGGCGTTCGAGACTGGGATGTGGGAGGACTGGGAGGCTACTGAGCTATTATTGATGGGAACGTCTGAAGCCAAGAAATCAGCGCTTGACCCCTTCTCGTGTAATTCTTGCCTGTTTCTTCCGCAGAATTGAATGGCCGACGCTGATCCTATTTCTGTGGTGCAAGACATGTTCTCTGAACTCAAGTGATTGCGGTTTGCACTCTGAGTGAGCATATCAGGCACCATGCTGCTCTCTGGTAACTGAGCCATCCAAGCGTGAGATAGAGCTTTCTGTGCCATGGACATGGAGTTTGTTTTCTTGAATATCCTACAAATCGCCCATGAATCCTGGAGAAAGACACTTTGTTTAAGTAACAGCACATGGCTGATCATAGAGAATTTATATTGAAGAAATAGAGAAGTTGAGGAGAATTCCTTACAGTTGGAGAGAGGGTTTTGTCGAAGGGCTTCTTAGGAGGAGGAGGAGGAGAATCTGGAGGAGAAGGGAGGCGAAACTCATGCATCATCCAATCAGTCTTGATGCCTTTGGCGGCTCTGCCTCTGTAGAACACAAGAGACTTCTTCAAGCCGATGCACTTCCCTCCTGAGGAGTATATAGGCCTGTCTGTTCCTGTGGCTTTCCAAAACCCAGCTCTTGTCACTCTATTTGGTCGCGCACTGTTTCTGTATTTTCGATCCCTTGGACAGTAGAAGTACCATTCTTTCTCCCCAGTACTCGCTAGCTCTTGCAAAAATTAACCAAAAAAAGAAAGGATAAAATCAGTTCTGTAAAGTTAATGTATAAAGTGCCCATTCAGGGTGATATATGTAGTTATATAATGACCTAAAGCGGTTTTGACTGAAACTAAAATTATCAGTGTCTGTCAATATATGAGTTCTTACTTGGAAGATCCCAAGGATCATATTTGTAAATATCCACTTGCTTGATTAGTTCAATAGGGAGAGATTTCTGCTGAATCTTTCTTCTGAGGTAAAAATCAACAAGCTCCTCGTCCGTGGGGTGAAACCGAAAACCGGGCAACAAGGTATCCTCATTCATCTTATCCATCTCATTCCTCTCCTCCATCTCCTGTGTTCTGGCTCACTCTTGCTCTGAATCCCTTCTTCTTCCTTCAGAGACTTCAAGATTCCAAAGCTCTTTCTGGTTTCTGTAAAAGACTGACAGTAATGAGTAAACTTAAATTTATCGCATCTCATGTATCTATGAAAACCCAAGAATCTTGTAGTCAGAAAAATTTTGGAAAACTACACCAGACCCATCAATTCTCTAGACTCAAAAAGATAATTAATTGAAAGCTGTTAAGCAGTTTGAAATTGTATGGAACTCACTGCGTGTACAAATTTCCTCAGACCAAAGCCATTTTAAGCGTCCCGAGAAGGGGGTGTGCTTCCGAAGCTTGAGCCGTTGATTCAGGAGGACTCTAATATGGAGAGAATGTTAGGACGAAAATCACGATGACTTTGGTGGTGAGAACTCAGAATCAAGAAGCGATGCTTTGGCCCCTTAATGAACAGTTACTTAAGAGAAGTGTCTCAAGTCAAGGAAGTAAACCCTTTGAATGAAGCTCTCACCACCCCACGTTGTGCTGAATATATGTGTTATGTAAAAAGCCAAAATTAGACTCAGAAGAGACTGCAGGATCAGAAGTCTTGTGGGGTTTTTATATACCCATAATTTATTATCCCACTCCACCTTCACACTTGCTGATGACGATGAACACCTGCTTTTATCTTCAACAAACCAACGACAATCACAAAATGACAAGGCAAGCTTCCAACGTAATCATTATTTTATTGTGACCCCCAATTAAAAAAATTTGCATATTGAATTGATCTCCATCTCTCTTTATAATAAGCTTAAAGTAGTATTCAATAATTCTTCAGAGGGCCCTTTTGTGAAAATTTATAGATATTTTGTTAATCAGTAATTTCTGGGGGCAAAAAGAATACTCTTTGTATTCCATTCCATTCCATTTGTGCTCATTCACACATAAGGACAATTGACCTGTCATCAGTAGAAGAATTATAAAATGTCTTTAAACAATTATTGCAAGGAACTGTGGGGGTAATCCAATTAACAAGTTAACCTGGTTAAAAACAGAATATTTGAGTAAACAACCATTTGACCCTCCAAATAAATCTACCAATCCATCTCTAGTACCAGTACATTGTCATAATTTTTTATCAACTTGTTATTGATCGGTTACTCTTGTCTAAAATATTTGTTGTCTAATTTTTTCTTGTGGTGATAAAAAGGTCCCTTAACCCAAGCAATTATGAAATAAGATAACTATGTTTAGATATCTCTTCTCGTTAGAAAATCATGCAATTCTCTATTATTTGCCAGCTGATCTGTTAACGGTTGATAAATAGGAAACAAAGTTCAGTGTGGCATCTGCATGGTATGCAAAATAATACTAATAAGAATACTTATATTTAAATATAATTTTAATTTTTTTTGACCATCAGTATAATTGGATAAAAAAGGGTATAACTTTGATATTTTTATCCAAAATTTTAATTAAAATATACCAACAAATAATATTTCGATAAAAAATTATTACTGTATGGTTTAATTAAAAATATATATTTAACTTAATGTTTTAACTAACTAGTATTTATAATTTTTAAATTAATATTAAATAATAAATATTTGATCAATAGGTACAATTTAAAATGAAGATTATAAAAATAAAAAAGAAGGCTTAAGTCTTTCTCCCTCTAATTTTAAATATAAAACATTCAATTATTTCATGTATTTTAATAAAAAAGTTGGATAATTAAGTATTTGTTTGTGGTTGTGGTGGGCCAATCCAAAAAATTGCTTATGCTTTTTAAAGTCAACATCTAAATTTTGGGATGACTTTATTGCTGCACAAAATACACTATAAATTTATCAACAAATTTTAATATTTTTTACTATTTATTTTTATTAATTAAATTATTTCTTATATTTCTTATAATATTTATCTTTTACCTATTGATTTATATGCCAAAAAAATTAATATACTAGATAACCCTACAAAATATTCTATATTTTGAACCAAACATTACTTTTTAAAGATATTTTATATTTAAGACTGGATGGAGTAACTCTGAAGTACTAATTAATAATCAATATATTATGTAAAAATAAATTTGGAGGATATAGTTTATTTGTGACTTTTTTTTTTTAACTTTAAACAATCTAATTGTTTTTCAAATTGTGTACATTCTAACATATATCTTCTCCCCCATGCAAAACTATTTTTCGGCTCCCCTTCCCCTTCTTTTTTTTGTGGGTCGTGTTTGTCTCTCCCCCCTTAATCTCCCCCCTTTTTTTTGGTCAGTCCCCTTAATCTTCCTTTAAATACTCATTTGATCATAAAATGATATTCCCTCCTATTCTTTTTATAAGGGCCATTTAATCAAATCTTGTAAATTAAAGCAGGTAATTAAATTTAGTTAAAAGCTTTGATTTTGTAAAAATTTACTATAACATTTCTAAAATACCTTTAATAAAAGTTAGCATCTATCTCACATTAATATTTGGAAAGAGAAAAAGTTAAAAATATTAAGGGTATTGTGGAAATTATGCATTAAAGATTATAAAAATATTCTAAAAGGACCCTTATATTAAAAACTGGAGGAAGTATTAACTAAAAAAATTATAAAAAATTGTTATTTTGTAAAAAAGTCATTTTTAATAAAAATCATATATTTTATTTATGTATAAAAATAAAATATTTTCCTTCGAAAGAAACAAACATATTGATGATACAATATTCTGCATTCTGTGATCTTTATCTCATTATTTATTTATTTTTATTTTCTTCTGTTTTTTGGTTCAAATTAATCATTATTTTCTGGGAGGGTCACTTTAATTAAGTTGAGTTTTGTGTTAAAATTTATCATAATATTTTATAACTTGTTATTTCTTTAGTTAATCAAACAATAATGTGAAAATTCATTAAATTTCGTGTAGATAATGGTAATTATCTTGCTGCAAAGTCAATATTGACAATTTTGAAAAAATCAAGCATTTATCCTTACAGTTTTATTGAGTTTTCATTCCGATTCTTGCACTTTTAACATTTTTTTAAATAATTCCCTGTAGTCTTAGCTGTTTGAGGAAGCAGGGCTGACATGTGGCTTAAACCCTCTTAAGTTTGCTGGGTTGGCAGACAAAGCATGATTGGCTGCTGACCTGGCACTAATTTCCCGACACTGATGAGTTTTTTTTTTTTTTATGTTTTGAACAGCAAGGCATTATTTGAAGAGGGGGGAAATTGAGGACAAAGCTGAAACTATGAGGGCCCGATCCAGGAAGGCCCATAATAAATAAGCCCAAAATGATAACTGCTTGAGGTCCATTTCTAGACAAGCCCAAAAATGAACCGACCTAATGTTAGGTTTTGTCCTGCATGGGGCGAGTGGCGGGGCTCGCCTCCGTTTGCGCTCCTTCTCCGCTCCTGTTTTTCCTGCTGATCACACATTCTTAGCTTGGAAAGGAGTCAATTCTATTGTTCAGTTGGTGTTTTGATTGGATTGTATTAATTGGATGATTTCTCCTTTGTGAGTGCAATTCAATGGCTAGAGGCCCTGCCTTTTATGTGTTTCAAATTTTTAGTCGTAAGAGAAGTGTTTCAAAGCTTCAAGTTCGTCTATTGAATCACTATCACAGTTATTTAGCGCAACCCGAGCGTTCTTTTACTTCTGCTTATGATGTGCCAGTTCGCCCATTTTCGACCCGCTTGGTGAACCCGGAATTATGCGCGTATTTTACGTCAAGTTCAAAGGTTTCCGGTGGGAAAATCCTCTTTCCCAGGTCATTTTCATCATTGGATGACAGCGACAACGACGACTTCAAGGATAGTACCCTCGCTGAATCAGATTTTGAATACGATGCAGATGCTGAGAAGCCTGTCGATTTTGAGCTTGAAAATGATAATAATTCGGGTGTTTCTGCTTTGGATGAAGCCGGGGATGACGCAAATGATGCATGTAATTTAGCTTTTCTTGATTTGGAAAAGAAGGGAAATAACATTGATGCGGATGAATTAGCTAAGAGTGAAAAATATGTGCAAGTGGCATCTCGTGATCCTGTCGAGTTGTACCGTGAGCTTCGTAGTGCTAAAGAGGGTCCAAACATGGATAAAGAAGATTGGGAAATTATGCAGCAAGTGTTTCGTTACTTTGCCAGTTCTGGGTGGGCATCCAATCAGGCTCTTGCTATTTACATTGGTTTGTCATTCTTTCCCACTGCTGTGCACAAGTTCCGGGATTTTTTTATCATGGCATGTCCTCCTGATGTTGCTAATTTCTTAGTGTCACTTGGTCCATCTGATGCTGCTGTGAAGTTTTTGTTTCCTATTTTTGTCGAATATTGCTTAGAAAAATTTCCCGATGAAATCAAGAGGTTCCGGACTATGTTTGATTCAGCAGACCTCAGAAAACCGCGCACTTGGTTCCCATTTGCGCGGGCTATGAAACGAAAGATAATTTATCATTGTGGGCCAACGAATAGCGGTAAAACGTATAATGCTCTCCAACGATTTATGGAAGCAGACAAGGGAATTTATTGTAGTCCACTCAGATTATTGGCTATGGAAGTCTTTGACAAGGTTAATGCGCTTGGGGTTTATTGCAGTCTCCTAACTGGGCAAGAAAAGAAGTATGTCCCTTTTTCCAATCATGTTGCATGTACTGTGGAAATGGTGTCAACAAATGAATTATATGACGTGGCTGTTATTGATGAAATTCAGATGCTAGCAGATCCATACAGAGGCCATGCATGGACAAGAGCGCTGCTTGGATTGAAGGCTGATGAGATACACCTATGTGGAGATCCTAGTGTATTGAATGTTGTTCGAAAGATTTGCCTAGAAACTGGGGATGAGTTGTATGAGCAACATTACGAGAGGTTTAAGCCGTTGGTGGTTGAGGCAAAGACCCTACTAGGAGATCTTCGAAATATTCGGTCTGGTGATTGTGTAGTTGCGTTCTCAAGGAGAGAGATATTTGAGGTTAAACTGGCCATTGAGAAATACACCAAACATCGATGTTGTGTCATATATGGAAGCTTGCCACCAGAAACTCGGAGACAGCAAGCTAGCTTGTTTAATGATCAGAGTAATGAATATGATGTTCTAGTTGCTAGTGATGCAGTGGGAATGGGCCTTAACCTAAACATTAGAAGGGTAGTTTTTAATAGCCTTTCAAAGTACAATGGCGACAAAATTGTTCCTGTTCCAGCATCACAAGTTAAGCAAATTGCTGGAAGAGCTGGTAGAAGAGGATGTATTTATCCAGATGGACTCACCACTACCTTGCATTTAGATGATTTGGATTACTTGATTAATTGTTTGAAACAACCTTTTGATGATGTTAAAAAGGTGGGTCTTTTTCCTTGTTGTGAACAGATTGAATTGTTTGCTGGAAAACTTCCTAATCTAACATTCTGCCAGCTGCTTGAAAAATTTGGTGAAAGTTGTCGTTTGGATCAGTCATACTTTATGTGTCGATATGATCATATAAAGAAAATTGCTAATATGTTGGATAAGGTTCCGGGATTATCTCTACAAGATCGATTTAACTTCTGTTTTGCCCCTGTTAATGTTAGAGACCCAAAAGCAATGTACCACTTACTAAGGTTTGCTTCAACTTACAGTCAAAATGTCCCTGTCAATATAGCTATGGGTATGCCAAAAGGTTGTGCTCGGAATGATTCAGAACTTGTTGACCTTGAGACTAGGCATCAAGTGCTATCTACCTATTTGTGGTTGTCAAACCAGTTTAATGAAGCTAATTTTCCATATGTGAAGAAGGTTGAGGCAATGGCCAATGACATTGCTATGTTACTTGGTCAATCTTTGGCCAAAGCTAATTGGAAGCCAGAATCAAGAGGTAATGCAACGAAAGGAAACACTGCCAAAAAGGAAGAGCAACCAGCCTCAAACAATGCAGTGAAGTTAAAAACCGAAAAAAAGGAATATGGTTCTGCAAGGCCACAGTCGCTCATTAAATTGATTGACAAGTAAGTTCCTCTATATTGGAGACCTAGATGAAATTGTTTATTTTATTTTGTTGAAAGCTGGAATCTAAACATCTCTTCTTTCTTTAAATTTTTTTTTTTTGCATTTTTTATCAATATCTTATTTGCTGCGTTGCATATGACATCCATGCATAAGATCTCTGGTTGCTCATGGTGGCATGCGCTTTTATATTTCCTTTGGTTCATCAGTGGGGCTTATAAATTATGGTTGTTGAATATAATTGTGAATAGTGGGTTTTGTACCAGTAGGGTAAATGGATGGAAGCATTTCAATTTTCATAGAATTCTGGTCTAACGATAAAAGTAGTTTTTCCATTAGAATTGTTTTGTAGTGTACTTTTCCTTTCTTTTTGGTCATTATTTTTTTATTTGGTGGGGATACACGGAAGTGGGTGATCAAGATCGTGGAGGGGATGACTGTGATGAGATAACAATATTGTTGCCTTGCATGGTAAGTCTAGGTTTTTTTATTTCTTGCAACAAAGCCTGGTTTTATTCACTCTAGATTTTGAGCGGGTGATTCTCTTCTGCTGTGTGATGTGCTGTAGATAGCTGCAGCCCCATGATAAATGGTACTATGATATTTTAATCTTGTTTAAAAATATAGAACTATAGGAGGGTGAAGAATAATGATCCAAAACTGTGTTCTCCAATTCTATTTATGAATACTTCGGCATTCTTGATTTCTGGTCATCTGTTTTCTTTTGTACGGTTGCCCCTGTATGTTTCTCTGCGTATGAGCTTCTATTTCCCTCTATCTACCTCTTTAATCTATATTGTGAATGTGAATTCTACTATTGTTCCAGATTTCATTTATTCTTACCTGTCAAACAATAAATTTTGTTTTCTGCTATTCAGGAAACGGCGTTGTGAAAAGTCCTTGCAACTTGAGTAGGCAGACAAAGTAGCTGCTTAATGTATTTACATTTGAGGTAATTCCACTACAATGTTCATCTATAAGTTGTTTTCTTTTACATATGCGTCACCACTGTGCTTTGGACCTTTTTGTATTAGATCCTGCCTTCCTTGCATTGCCTCCACCCCCCCCCCTCTCTCCCTCCCTCCTTCTCTTTTCCTCCTGGCGGAAGCTGAATATGAAAGTGATTTCTTTATCATCAGCTCTCTGAGCTTGCAAAAATTCGTTAGTGATAACCTCACCAATACCAATGGCGTAGCATTGTTCTTGATGTTAGGCCAATGTCTCCTCCCCTCATATGAATAAATTTAGAGTGAAGACTTTGGCCAAAAAAAAAAAGAACTTTAGAGTGAAGACAATTTGGCTTTTACAGTATATGAACCGCCAGGAAGAGAGCAAAAAGGATTGAGACATATGGCAGTCAAGTTGCTAGAACCTTAACTGAAGACATTGAGTTACCCGTGGACTGAATTTTCAGTAGGCAAGTCCAAGATGGTATCTCTGTTTTTGTCTTTGTTGTTTTTCCTTTTTTTCTTTTTTTATTTTAATATAGTCATACATACAAAATTTCTGCAAATAACTGAGCACATAGCCAATCAGAAAATAAATTATTGCCTGTTCTGTACACATGTAAAAGAAGACCCATTGTCAGTTAATATATGGAATAATAGAAATGTTCTGTCTTACTGTAGGATGATTTATTTCATATTTCCTAGCAAATACATATATTTGTTAGGTAGTAATCGTAAATTTATTACTAAACTGATTTTTTTTTTTTTGCCTAAAGATATTCTAGATGCTTCATTTTATTGGTCCCTTGGAATATTGATACACGCACATCTTTCACTTTAATATATGATTTGCCATTTATTCTGATTCCTATGGCCTGGAAATTCTTGCTATTCCACTTAGACCTTAACTTTTGGCGATTCATCAAAATGTGCAGGCAACAGCCGGAGATCAGTGAGAAAAAAAGAAGATGAGGAATTTTTGCATAAATATTGTATCAATAGCAAGAATTGCATGCTTTGAGTGGAACTGCCTGAGCACGGGTTTGAGAGCTAGTAGGCATAGCCCTTCGATGTTGCACCCAAGAGAATTGCAGAATGAGGTAGTGAGGGATGGCCAAGTCTGTGAAATAGGCCACGTTCGTTGACAAACCAAAGGGGGGCATCCTGCTTCGTTTCCAAAGCCCATCCTTTTGTTGTAAGGAATAAATGACAGTGTCTCCTTCTGTACTCTAAAGTGGACTTGGAAATTGATTAATCATGTGAATTCCCGTTGGCAATGTTTCTTGGAGGATCCCATCAAATCAATAGCCTTTTATGCTCTGTGCTGACATCCTCTTGTAAATAAACTAGACGTTTCACTTTTGCGTGTTTTGTGGCGTTATCAGTCTGCTATGATGCCATCATTCCTTCACCAACGAGCTTGAATTTGTTATGTAACTACAAATCTTTACTCAAACGTCGGTTTAATTCCAAGCTGTTCAACTATAGGCATGTGTCGCCCCATGTTCTGGTAAAAATATGTATAAAATGTATGAATTGCTTTAATATATACCTATTATTTCTGATTGAAATATGAATAGGAATCATTGTCAAGTTTAGGCTTGCTCTTTGAATGTTACTGGTGGACTTTTTCATATCAATTATTGTCATCCCTAAATTATTTCGAAAGTGGAACGAAGTCTGAAGTTTAGAATTTGAAGATTCCTAAAGAAATCTTAAATTTGAGCCTGGCCATTATCAAGTAAGCAGATTTTGCTATTATTTTATTATTACTATGCTTTCACCGCAAACTATCACTACTCTACTACTTACCATTAATTAATGTAACTCTCTCAGTAAACGTGATAGTAACCGTAGGTAACTCTTTTAGTTCATCAGCATATGATTTTTCAAATGATTTTATCTTTACGTCATGTTTTTATTAGTTACTATTTTGTAATTTGTAATTAGTTAACTAATTATATCAGATATTTTAATATAGAATAATTAATTTGTTTACATTTCTTATTTCGGGAGCACTTTACAGCATTTTCTTTATTTTATCCTAGACTAAAAATTGAAATCACATAGTAGGAGGGGCAATCAGTAAAATTTTAACTTGAGATGATCAAATTCAATGACGTCTAATTTTATTTTTAAAATAAAAATAGATATGGAGTAGTAGTATTTTACTTTATTTTAAACAAAACCTAAAAGGAAATGGTATATATTATTTTGTTTTTAAAGCATCACGATCGGTGGTCCCACTATCTTCTGTGCCAAAATATCTTAATCTAAACCATAATGTAATGTTCGCTTGAACTGCGGGTCCCACTCTCCGTCCTATGTATGGCCTGCCCAACCAAACAACACTTTTTGGCTTCAGAAACCCCTCCGCCGATTTTCCGTGTCCTGAGACCACTAACCCTTGTGTCCCACTTTCCTTCCCTCAGAGTTTTTAACTTTGCTTTCTTTCAAATTAGGGTTCTCTCAGAATGTTCGCAGATAAGGCTAAGAAATCCAAACTTTTAGAGCCGGGTCAGGGCGATAATTCTGATCACGTTGACGGTGAACTCGTTCTCTCCATTGAAAAATTGCAGGAAGTTCAGGATGAACTCGAGAAGGTTATATCTTTCATTTCTGTGCCCTGACATTCTCTTAATTATAGTGGTGCATTAATGGCGAGTTCGTTTACATTTCCATTTTATTTCATGATTTTAATGTTTAGTTCTCTAGGAGAAAGAAGTTGCTGTTAAGATGGTTTTGCTGACATTCATAAAGTTGAAAAGTTATGGTTTATTATACCCTTGTGAATTACAACATTGCTTCGACAGTTTTTTTAAAGTTTGCTCTCCTGAATAATATTCGTTAATTTAGCACTTATATTCACTTTAGTCAATATGGTCATTGTCTGGTACCGTGTGTTGAATTATGTCTTAGTTCGTATCTGCCGCAATTTCATAATTTTTTGGGTCTGTTTTCTATGTAATGTAATCTGACACAAAATGACAAGATAATAAATATATAGCCCAAGCTTCAAATGGAAAATCTTTGTGGAATTGAAGCAATCTTTGACTTTCTATGCAAGATAGGCGATTGTTGATTCCATTTGTTGCTGATTCTTTGGAATCCCATGTGGCCTACTCCTTTTTCCATTTGTTATACAGAAAAAATAACAATTGCCTTAGAGCATGCTTGACTGTCAATAAATCGGGAATATGCATTACAAGAATAATTTGTTATTAATTAATGGGGTTATGTAATGAGGCAATTAAGTCTGGATTGATTGGCAAGAATCAAGGAATACATTGTACTGTCACTAAGAGTAGACTGAGTCCTTGAATTAAGGATGGAATTCTGATTATTCCTCTGAAATTACTTTTTGTTCAAATCTCTAACTTTAAGGATGAAATTCTGAGCTGCAATCTTTCCCCTCATTTTCTCTTGTCTTATTCTTTTGCTCCTCTTGTTTTGTATTTTTCGACATTAACACATTATGAATCTCACATGGCTTCACGATGATGTTTTATTATTTACAGGTTAATGAAGAAGCCAGCGATAAAGTTTTGGAAGTTGAGCAGAAATATAATGAGATACGCAAGCCAGTCTATGATAGACGGAATGAAATCATCAAAACTATTCCTGACTTCTGGTTGACTGCTGTTAGTCATCATCCACTGTTCTAAGAATAACAATGAAAATGGGGGAGGGGGTGTTAGGTTCATCCACTGGCTATAAATCTTCTAGCTCTTTTTTTAAGTAACTATGCAGCAGTAAACTTTCGGTATGACTCATTCTATCTTTCCCTTTGCAGTTCTTGAGTCATCCTGCACTATGTGATCTTTTGACTGAGGAAGACCAGAAGGTTGGAAAGTAATCTGAAACTTACTATTATTCTATTTAAACCTCATGGACCAACATTTTCCTTTGCTTATCATTCATAACATTCATTTCTGCAAAGAGTTCAGAGCCTAAAGCTGTGTGACACTGAAGTTACTAATTCTGCTGGAGGGCTTGGGGTTTGGTTGAGCAATTTCTTATATTTTTCCTTTTCTTCTTGACATAGATATTCAATTATTTAGATTCACTTGATGTTGAAGACTTCAAAGATGTGAAGCTGGGATACTCAATCACATTTGTGAGCTTCTTTTCTCACCCTTGCTGTTTAGTTCTTGGGCATCATCTACCAACACTCCCTTTTTATTTTCTCCTTAAGCGAGCTGTGTGTTTGTATTTTAGACCTGTTAGTTTCATTTGGGATCAATTTTCATGGTATGAATGGCTAATAGATATTATGTTGATTTTTCTGACATGTTTCTGATATCTATAAATTCATAACCTTTCAGAACTTTAAGGAAAATCCTTATTTCGAAGATTCAAAGTTGACAAAAACTTTCACATTTTTTGATGATGGAACAACTAAGATTACTGGTACAACTATCAAGTGGAAGGAGGGCATGGTAATCCAGTTGTGATGTATTATTTGGCATGTTTTCATTTTTTGCAACATTTATGATAGTTTGTTATTTGTGAAGGGTGCTGCTAATGGAGTACATCATGAGACAAAAGGAAACAAACGTCCCCTTGATTGTGAGAGGTATTTCTCTAATTTGTTCATGGCCTGTTTTAATGTGTGAAGGAAGTCAAAAGGACTGATGAGACATTATGGTAGCTATGTTAATTATGTATATGGTGAAAATGTTTGTGGCCTCTAAAATTTATTTTTAAGTGATTAAGTTTAAAAATATATAGATAAAGGATCACGTTATTCCTTTAATGGTTAAGGATTCCCAGTGATCTGTTCTGGTGTTTGACTGATTTTTGTTATTGTGGGTTAATGAAGAGTGTGAATAAATGCAATTTTAAATCTGAGCCGTGAGGAACATCATTGCATGCTGTATTGTCATAAAGTATTTGAAAGAAAAGTTTAGTTAGTCATTTTGGTGTTAAAAATGTTGATAAAATGTTCTTGATTGATTTTACTCATGGATCTTTACTCTAAATGCTCTTGTTCCATGTGCTTTTGGTTGATGAAGCTTTTTCAGTTGGTTCGGCGAAACACAGCAGAAGGATTTGGCAGAGTTTGGTGATGAGGTAAATTTGTGGAGATTAAGGGAGTGTGTGTATGGCAACCTTTTTAATGTGATTCATGATATACTGATCTCTTAGGCACTGTTTGGTTTGATGGAGGGAAGGGGAGGAATTTTAATATTCCCTTGTTTGAGTTTGTTGGAGGGGAGGGGGGGGTGGATTTGCTCACTTTCTTTCTAGATCCCCCTACTTTTAGAGGGGAGTATCCTACTTCTCCCCTCCTACTTATTGAACCAAACGAGAGAAAATATCAATTTTCCCTCTCCTCCCCTCTTACTCATTGAACCGCATTAGGGAAAATTTTAATTTTTCCTTGGTTCCAAATCCCTCCAACCAAACACAAGGTAAAGGCAATAGATTGCAGTGTATGATCTGATGTAAGGAACAATTCATATATATAAATGATAGATAGGTCATTGTTAAGCTTTCAAGGATAATGGAACTGAAAACATTTTGTTGTACTATATTGCATGAAAATTGAACAGACATTATGATATTTTTGTTTTCAATTTACGTGGAATGTAAATTGTGTTGCAGGTTGCTGAGATAATCAAGGAAGACTTATGGCCTAATCCTCTAAAGTATTTCAATAATGTAATTTTGTTATCATTTAGTCCCATTTGTTGTCCTGTATAGTGGATGCTTCTTATTTCACCCATTCTTTTTATTCCAAATATATGCATAATGAGAAATCTTTTTTGAAGTTTGTATTGATTTTACTTTTACTCATGGAGGATATTATGAATCTATTGTTGCAGGATGCTGATGAAGAGGATTTGGATGGGGATGAAGGTGGTGAAGAGGTAAGCTATCATGCTTTCTTGGTGATTTGATAATTTTTATTTATTTATTTATTTTTTTGTTCATTGTTCTATTGATTGATCAAGTATTCTACTTGAAAGAGGTTCTCCATTTAACTTTGCAAGCTTACAATTTGAATTTTATATGGACAGGGAAGTGCAAATTAGAAAAATGTGCTTCTCTTCTTAGACTCTCACGTAGATGCACTTTTACACTTGCAGTTATGTGCATTAATTCATACTTGGACATTCAATGGCCTCAATAAAATTTGTGAATAACATATTGATGGTCTCTTAGACACCTTCCCTGTCTCCCAATTCCAGATTATCCAGGCCGAATGTGAAGTGTAGCAGAATTTATTGAGGAATAATGAAGTTTAATTATGCCTAACATTTTGCATTTAAATTTGGAATTGGGTTTCCTATTTAGAATGGGATTTTTTATGGTTTGGAAGTTCAGTCATGCAAGCTAGGTTGTAGAATTCACAATGGAAAACAATTATAAACAATTATTTTATATGATAATGAGTGAGGAAGGGTCTCAATCTCGGAACAGTTGTCATTGTTTATAACCTAACAAGGATTAATTCTAAACTATTTTTGTTCTAATTAGTAATAGAATCTTATCTAAAATAGTGACAGGAAAATCTAGTTGCTAGACGTAGGTCAAGATGCTTTGGAATCAAATCTCTCATTCTTTCTGTTAAACCTTGCATATGGTAAGTGTTTATGATGCTGGCGAAATCCCTTATTCTCTTCCAGAAGGTGGCAGTAGACGGGGGTAAGAAAAAAGTGATTTACAATGCCCATTGGCTATGCATATGTATGATAATAGTGTTTTGTGCATTGTGCATACCCTATCATTTGAAATGGCAGCTTCTTCTTGTAGTAGTTATGGCTTCATATATCTATACTTGCTGATTTCCTCACCTTGAAGTCAAGTTTAGCACTGACCTCTTATTCTAGTGGACTGAAAAGGAAAAAAATCTTGACAAGTATTGATTGATTAATCTCTGCACTATAAAGGAGATAACACCTTGTTGTTAAGGAATAGAATAGAGTTGATTGTGACCCAAAATTCTTCACAGAATATCATTACGGTGCCTCATGTCTCCATAAAAGGTGTTTTCATTCCCGTTTTTTCCCCCAGACCGTAATGCATACTTTCTAACTTCCAATCTGATGGTTGAAGTGTGTTAATATGTGCCATCCACATGAAGCCTTGAATAAGGATGACAAAGAAGTATACTATCTTCACTACTTTTGGAATCCAGTTGATTATTTGTTTGTCAATTTTAAGAAAAAACTGTATATTGAGGTCAGTTAATGCCCATTTACTGTCTAGTAAATGTTCTTATTCCTGTATTCCGACCTCTAAGTTATACTTGTGCAGGAAAATGGTGATGATGAAGAAGAGGAAAATGATGAAGACAGCAATGAGTGAGACAGCTAAACACTTGCTAGCTTGCCTTTTCTTTGGTTCATGTTCGCCAATAAGTCCAAATGAGCCGGTTGCATGGAGAACAATGTCACGGTCTATACTGATAGCTGCTCATTAGCCAAGATATGTTCCAAGTCAAGTTTGAGTTGTTAATTCCGTAGGATTATTAATTTGTGTCCTAATAGGACTGCTACTTTTTAGTTTGCAAGTTTGCTGCTTTTATTATAGGTTCAACGACATATCCTTTCCAATCAAATATAGGGTGTTTCAACTAATTCAAGGACTTTGTCTATACAAGGTCATTTTATATCCATTCTATGGTACGATGACCTTATCAGTAAGATATTACCTATTTATCAAGGTTATATATTCCATCTTTATCACTTGCAAATGCTAGTAGTTGCTAGTCATACACTCCTTATTGATGCTTTAGGAGTCAGACTAGCTTGGTCTCAACTTGTTGATCATGAAATTGAACCAGAATGAAACTACACTAGCTTTCGCACCTTCAATATTTGAACCGTATTACTTCGGAAAAACTAGCTCATAGCACCAATAATGGATTGGTCACACTACACTGTTCATATTTGACTAGTTTGTTTATTTAAAATTAGTAGTGTGGATCATCAATTCTCTACTGTTAAACACATACCAAACAATACACTGCGTTCCCTGCAAGCCCCAAGAGTAGCATTCTTCCTTTACCATCATAGACATCCTATTTAAAGTTTCAATTAGATAATGAGTTATCCACATTTCATAGAATTTGAAAATTAAGTTTCATATTGATAGTTTTATAAATAATATAATTTGCCACAATTTTTTTTGGGTGAAACTTACTAAAAATTTTATAATTTGATATTGGTTCATAACTGTGGTAAAGTTTACTAGGGCACTTAAGCAAGTTGATGAAGTATGAAATAGAACATTACAGCAATTGTCCTTATTTCATGTCCCATCTAACTTGTCCTCATTTAAGATGAGGATGACACCTTTTGCCAGTGAGTAATTAAAACTTAGTGTTCAAAAATAAAATTTTAACAAGTTGATTTTAAAATTTGAAAAGTCCAAAAATAATATATATAGTCAATTTATAATTCCCTAAATTATGTACACTTTAACCTAAATTTATATATGTAGTTTACCCATGGCAAAATTGAGGTGTTTCAAAGTCTTATAAACAATTCAAATTTAAAAGATTCTCAGAGTAAAATTTGCAAAGGTATAAAATTTTTCTTTTGGTTTATGTTAATTCACCGAGGTGAGTCATATGTATATATATGGCTCTAACGTTTTGTTCATATACTCACCATTCATTTTCAATTTCATTTATATTGTATACTATTTCTTCTTTATCACGATTATTTTTGTGTTTTGTTTTTAACAACAAACAACAAATATATTAATTACTTTTTTCCTGAAATGACATAGTCAGTTTTTTCCTTCTCTACTGGAATTAATGGAACACGTTAGAGCCACACACACGCAATGTACCAAAAAAAGAAATACATTAAATGCTTGTACTGCTCCATCACACATCTATATGGTAATGGTTAAGTGGAGGCCAGGTCGACTGTTAGTTTTTTTTTTTTAAATTAATTACTTTTTTCCTCAAGAGACAAAACGTCAAGCGCCGAAATATTGTCAATGACATTAAATGCTTGTACTGGTCCATCAACATCCATGCCTTTTGTTTTGGAAGATGTCTAACGCATTTTGGCCAAAAAAAGTTTATTCGGTTCATCAGCAACAAAATTATATATCCACAAATTTAGATGATTTAAGACATTAAACCTTAAAAACTCCCCGTGCGATCGTGCATCGCTCACTCAGGGAGAGCAATCTAGTTGAATAATATAAAACATATATTAGATATAGTTTTTTAATTTATTATTTTACAATTGTTTTTTTATATACCCTATATTATTTGAAAAAGGTATTAAACAAAAGTCCATTATTACTTTACATCACATTGAATTGGCCTTATCTTAAGGAACATGGCCACTCACCATGCATCTTGGGCTTGAGCTTCAAACTGCAGATTCTACAAAATTTACTTTCTAAGGAGTTGGGTTGCGAAGCACAGTGAGAGGAAGAAGACGAGCAAGAGTTGGGGGTAAAACAACAGGTGAAATCCAATGGCTGATATTACATGCATCAAAACGACGTCATTGTAATATACGGACATGTATGGCTCTTCGCCTCTTCCTAAGTTTAATAAAGAAAAAAAATCTGTCGAGTATTCGCCTCTTCCTAAGGTGCTAGGCCACCTGATATAGATGTTGAGTTGAATTTGAGTAATGCAGATATGGAAGATGGTTGTGCTGTTCCTGGGCCAGAGATGGATATGCGCTTGGATTGAGCTTTTCTTTTCTATTATTTTAATGATGATGTCTATATTAGTATGGAATTGTGGGGGTGCGGGAGGAAAGTCCCTTCAAAGGAGTATGAAGATGCTTGTTAAAGAGCATAAGTTTGATATCCTTGTGCTTCTTGAGACAAGAGTTAGAGAAGATCGTGCTGTTTCTTTATTTCATTCTTTGGGTTTGAATCAATCCATGATTATTCTTGTGGCAATCGTTTCACTTGGCGGGGTCCCCTTATACCAGGCTATGAAAGAGTTTGTGAAAGATTAGATCGTGGATTGTGTAATGAACAATGGGGGTTCCTTTTTCAGGAGGCCATTGTCCGTGTTCTGCGCCTAGACTTGATGTTTCAGATCATCACCCTCTTCTTCTTTGTACCGGGGAGGAAGAGAAAAGAAAAGGTGCTAATAGAATAATAAGATAAGAAAGATATATATACTTATCAAAGATGTTCTTCCACTGAGAGAATGAAAAAGAATGTACGCCAAGCAGTTGGAATAAAGTTACTCGGACTTTCTTCTCTGGTTCACAGTAAAAAACACTCTTGAAAAAATTATCAGGACAGAGAACCGAGAAGAAGTAAGAGAGCATACACCACTTTTGAGAGAGTCAGTTCTTCAGAAAAAGAACCTCCGCTCCCATATACTGACGCACAATCACTTAATTTACTCTCCCGTGCGGTGTGTGGAATCGGTTACTATTAAACCATTCCCTCCCTCTCATTCATATTTAATAATTACAAACCCTATTTATCTTATTTGGGTTTGGGCCAAATTATATCTTACCCAACAATGGTGGATATAATATATATAACCCAACATCTTCCACTCACACTTGATGGGTTAACCTTTTACAATTCTTCCTTTCCATTTCATACTAAGTGCTTTATCGTGACAGCATGGGCATGACATCTGTAATTAGGTATTCTTATACTAGAAGTCCTTTTCAAGGACCGGCACAGAATCACCTTATATATTTTGTATTTATCTTATTCATGTATTATACCTTGAATGTCCTAGATTTACCCATATACACTTTTATCCATAACAAATCTAATCCCTCATAAGTTTTTACACAAACTTAGATTGCCTTACTCTTGTATACTTAGTGTTTATGCTTAAGATGTTAACATTATAACTTCTTAACGGATATGTCTTAGATACCAGTATAAGTGTGTGTATATATTCAGATAATCTTTCTTTCGTCCATATTACATTTCAATATGAAACAATTGTTTTCCTAGCATAATACCTTTTGATCGAATTTATCATGACTATTGGATATATGCTAAAGTAGCTTACATTGAATCATTTTTTATGAAAATGTCAAAGTCATAGGGACATTAATGAGAGGATTTATTCCTCTCAGGGACTCACACAGCAATGAAGTAGGGATCTTTTCACTTGCTTCCCAATTGCAGTTTTAAAAACACATGCAGTATGAATTACATGTTACGGTATTACTCTTATCACATAAGAGCGTATGTCGATTTTGGTTTACTGTTAACACCATACAGATTTAAGTTCAGACACACATAGTGTCTAACCCGAATTCTACCAAGGCTTCCACTTATTATGATGTCTTTGTTGGAGAATTCATCATCTGGTTACATGTATTATGGATTGTGGGTATCCATAATTTAATCCAAAATTTATATTTATTGGATCTCATCTCGACCTATTTTCTTCTTTTGTTGAGATGACTTATTTTGTATTGTTTAACTATCATATCTGCCATCTTGCAGATTTATTAGTGAATATGAAAAAAAAATGTTTCATCTTTGCCCACTCTCCATGAGTGTCAAAGGCAGTTGCTCGTGTGAGAAAGCTAACCTTATCAACATGTACGACATACTAGATATTGTATATTTTCATAAATATATGTACTCAAATGACTCAATTACAGAAAAAAATGCACTTAATTTTATTTATATAATTGATCATTATAGAGATTTGTGTTACATCATATCCTATGAATACTAAGTGATTTTACATTATCAACATATATATCTCTAGGTATTGGCTTGGTAAGGGGATCAGCTATCATTTGACAGGTAGGAATATGGTAAATTGTAACACTTTTCTGTGTTATGGCATCTTTTACAAAATTATACTTAGTGTCTATGTGCTTTGTCTTGCTATGATACTTGAGATCTTTGGTATAGGCTATGGCAGCCTCACTATCACAGTTTATCAAAATAGGATCCAATTTATTACCAATGATCTCCAAGTGTTTTATGAATCTCTTACCATACTGCTTCTTGTACTGCTGTAGAACAAGCAACGAACTCTGCTTCCATGGTAGACAAAGCAATACAAGTCTATTTCTTGCTATACCAAGATATAGCTCCATTGTTTAGCAGAAAAACTTATTCAGAAGTCGATTTGCGCTCATCTAGATCTCCTCCCCAATCTGCATCGGAGTATCCTACCAAGCGTAAATCACTTCCTTGATAACATAGGGCATAATCTGCTGTGCCTTGCAAATATCTTAGGATTCTCTTCACAGCTTTCCAATGTTTCAGTCCAAGGTTTGACTGGTACCTACTGACCAAACTAACTGCAAAACATATGTCTGGTCTCGTACACATCATGACATATATTAAGCTACCAACCGCACTGGAATAAGGGACCCTTTCCATCATCTTTTTTTCAGACTCTGTCTGAGGACACATGTCTCGGCTCAGATTTTCTCCTCTTGAAATAGGGGTATCCATAGGTCTACAGTTTTTCATGTTGAATCACTCAAGAATTTTCTCAATATAATTTTTCTGAGAAAGGGATATTAATTTTCTTGGGCAATCTCTATGGATTTTAACTCCCAGTATATATTCAGCTTCACCCATGTCTTTCATTTCAAAATTCGAAGATAGCCATTCTTTGATAACTATAATAAATTTTAGACTATTTCTAGCTAATAGTATATCATCTATATAAAGGGATAATATTACAAGATTCTTTTTAAAACTCTTGATGTATACACAGTGGTCCTCGTCGATCATTTGGAAATCATACGAGGTTATAACTTGGTGAAACTTTAAATAATACTGTCTGGATGATTGTTTAAGTCCGTAAATCGACCTTCTTAGCTTGCAGACTTTATTCTCTTGCCCTTTCTTAATGAAATATAATGGTTGTTGAATATAGATTTCTTCATCCAGTTCACCATTTAGAAATGCGATTTTTACATCTATTGGATGTAATTATAAATTTAAACTTGCTATTATTGCCAGAATTAGTCTTACATAGTTAAAGCGCACAACAAGTGAAAAAGTATCTTTATAATCTATACCTTCCTGTCAAGTATACCCTTTTACCATTAATCGAGTCTTGTATCGTTCAATCGATCCATCTGCATTTCTCTTAATTTTGAGAACCCATTTATTCCCAATTGCCTTACGTCCAGATGGAAGATTGACCAAATCCCAGACTTGGTTAATCCTCATCGAATTCATTTTCTCTTCCATTGCTTTCTTCTATTCATTACTAGCAGAGCATGATAAAGTCTCATGTATTGAACTAGGCTCATCAAAATCTTGTGGGGTAACTATAAGTGCAGTCTCTTCTATTGGAAAACGCCTCTTTGGTACACTTTCTCTATTACTTCTCTGCAGTGGGATCTCTTGTAAGTTGTTCTGTTCTGGAACAGAATCTTGCACTAGTCTTTGTGAGCTCCCACTCAAATTAAGAGGTTGAGGTATATAAACTTTTTCCTCAGTTTCTTCATGTATCTCCTAAAAAGATACAGTACAATCCACCTCACCCCTGCTAGGAAATTCGTTTTCTAGAAATATTGTATCTCTAGATTCTATTTCAGTCACAATTCCATCCTGGTTTTCTCCAATGAAAATGTAACCCTTAGATTGTTCAGAGTATCCAATAAAGATACATTTCTTCCCTCTTGGACCTAGCTTTCCATATTTGTGGGAAGGATCATGGACATAAGCTGCTGACCCCCAGGGTTTTAATATATTTAAATCCAGCTTACGATTTATCTATTGCTCATAGGGTGTTGATGTGACCGATTTTGAGGGCACACGGTTAAGTATAAAGGCTGCAGTTAAAATTGCATCTCCCCAATATGAAATGGGTAGATTGACTTATGCCATCATAGATCTAACCATGTCTAGTAATGTTCTATTTCTTCTTTCAACTACACCATTTTGTTGTGGGGTGCCAGGGATTGTAAGTTGCCCTACTATTCCTTTTCTTTACAGAGCTCTTTGAATTAATCCGATAAATATTCACGTCTGTGATTGGTTCTTAGGGCTTTGATTTTCTTGTCCATTTGATTTTCGATTAAGTTCATGTATCGTCTAAAACATTCTAGTGCTTCAGATTTATGCGACATCAAATAGACATAACCAAATCACGAGTAATCATCAATAAAAGTGATGAAATAAACAGCGTTATGTCTTGCCCTCATACTCATAGGACCACAAACATCTGAATGGATTAATTGCAATAGAGTTTCTGCCCTAGTTCCAGTTTCAAATGGTTTTTTAGTTGCTTTACCAGCCAAGCAATACTCACACAAGGACATTTCCTTTTTATCAATTGTACCTAGCAATCCTTTTTTAGCTAGTTTAATCATTCTATTTTGATTAATGTGCCCTAGTCTAGCCTGCCAAGTATTCATATCAACATTTGAATTGGAAGAAGTTGCAAAGCAATCATGTATATAAAAATCATCAACAATGTTCATTACTAAGAACTTCTTTGAAAGAAAAGCTAAACCATAAAAAATTGTCCTTAATGAAATATCTGCTATCTTACTATAAAAGTTTACATTAAACCCATAAATTAATAAGCAGGAAATAGAAACTAAGTTCCGTCGGATGTCAGGTGCATGGAGTACATCATAAATGATCAAGGTTTTTCCACCTCGCAAAGTTAATTTGCAGGTTCCTATACCTTTCACCTCAATTCTAGTGTTGTTACCAATATAAAGTCACTTGCTTTGTATAACATCCCCATTTTTCATGTATGAATATTATGACCAGATAATATTACAAATAATATTAAATTGTTCTGGATTAATTTATGATGACTGGGGAAGCCTGGATATTTAATTAGTTTAAGACCAAAAATATCCTAAAATATAAAAAGGGGCTTAAAAAGGGCAAAATTATTATTTTCAATAAGACAAAGAAAATAATATTTTAAATACTCTAGTGCAAGTTAAAAGTACAAGTGATATTGGTTATATGGGCTCTCTAAGAGGAAAAAAAGTATAAGACGGGGTCCCACATAAATAGTAAATACCGGAGGAGATAAATAAATAAAAAGTAAGTAAGATAGGTAGAGCCTACATAAAAAAGTAAAAGAGAAAAATAATGGGTTTCCTAGATAAAGTAAATGGGAAGAACACTGAGTATAATAGAAAATCCAGTTCAAAAAGTACTCAAAGCAGAGCCAAATTTATCTGCAAAAGTAAAAAGTACACTATCTACTTTTTCTGATTTGACATAAAGTAAGGAGAAAAAATTTGGACATTTTTGCCCTTCCCCACTCTCTCACAAGCCCAAAAATATCTAAGGGTATAATGGGTAATTAACATATTAAATGTGAGAATAATTGTGAGCCCTCGGATTAAATTTTAATTTAACGGTCCATATCCATCAGACTACCCTATAAATACCCCTTCCCATCCCCTCATTTTCCACTCAACTCACGCAAGCCACAAAAGTGAAGAAAGAAGGAGTGGTAGCGTGAGAGAGAGGGAGTTGTGGGGAGAGAAAGGAAGAAAAAAAAAAGAAGAAAGGAGAAAAAGGAGAAAGAAGAAAGGAGGAAGGAAGGTGAGGAAAGTAGGGGTCTTCTGAGGTAAGCTCTTACTCTAGATCTCTTTTAGATTTCCTCTTTATTTATTTAGTTTAAGATTAGTTATAGTTTAAGTTATTTTCTTCCTTCCTTTTGCTCCTCTATTTGGATCAAGATATGATTTTGAGGGAAGAGTTTATAGTTTATGGTTGAGTTAAATTTATATAATGATATTAAATTATTAAGTAAGGTTCAATGATGCTTTAGACTTCAATCAAGTTAAGGAAGTGATCTAAAGTTAAGTGAAAGCAAGGTTCAAAGAAAAGTTAGTAAAACTCCAAGGTAGTCTCTTGCCCTTGCTTAATGTTATCGCTTATAAATGTTATATATGTTATAATGATCTGTAAATGATGCCATGTTATTGTTATGAATATTTTTCCATGATTGGTGGCTGTTTTATGTTAAGGACTAAGCCTCGGGATGCCCATTTATTAATCCGTTATGCTGCCAAAATTTTGTTAGACAACATGGAAGTTTTGATGATTTAATGAAAGTATGTTACGTTGATGGCATGTGCAAGTTGACTACTGAGATTTCCCAATCTCACTCCCATAGTTAACCAATGTTAGGGTCAAGTCATGACAAAGAAAAGCATGTGGAGCATGAGGAATAAAAGTGATGGAACCTTGTTGAAAGCTGTTAATATTCTATTTATATATTGTCTACTTCTGCCTACTGTATAAATTTGTACATATTTCCAAAAATCCATTAGTCTATATGTATAGATAGATCTATGTCTTACGAACAAAATGACACTGGTTTGGATGTATTTGGTGCTATATAATGGTAGTTATTCCTATTTTACCAAAACTGCTCTAGTAAACATTATTTCTGATCTCTGATGACATATATTAATGTTCTGACCAATATGAGTAGAATAAATGTACAAAAAAAATATTTTTAGAAATTAGACAAGTAAAGCTTTCCAATGACACTAATTATGTACCAAATGACTTTGTATATTAATAGAAATTAATTTTCAAAGTTAAGGTTCAGATTTTTGGATAGAAACAGAGACGTGAAATGAACAGTAACATGTTTATAATAAACTGTACGAATTGGTACGTTAATTTTCAAGTTTCTTATTTTTCCCCAAAAATTAAAGATGTTCACGATTTTTAGACACTTGAAACACTAATAAATAATTTTTATATATTTAGTTATGATTTTTGAAAAATTTCTGCGCAATGAGTTGTAAAGTAGTGAAAATAGTTTTGTACAATTTTAAGGTTTTAATTGGTTTGAATTTGTTTAAAAATATCTTCACACATCAAATAAGCAATTTTCATGGAAAAATGTTTCAAAATGTAAGATGTAACACTTTAATTCGGCAACCAACGGTACTCTGCAAAGGATCCACGATCCCTGCTCACGTGGTCTGTGAAGCCTGAGTCAATTATCCAAGAAGAAGAAAAATTTTTTGTTAAAAAAACAGTACTTAAAACATAAGACATATGTGAATTAACATAATTCACTAATACATTTTCACGTTTATTTTGCTCAAGACAATCCCTTGCAAAATGACTCATTTTCAGGCAAGAATAGCACTTAACCTTACTCAGGTTAGTTTTCTTCTTCTTTCTGCTTTTCTTCCCTCTTTTCTTGAAAGATTTATTTTCCTTTTTAAATTTCGGGCCATTCTTCTTACTCTTTCTTTGATTTTTCTTGCCCTTTTTTGAATTGGGATTAGGGTTAGAAGTTCCTGCTTCTTCAGTCAGATAAGCTTGTCCAGAGGCTTTGTAGGCCTCTAGACGTTCATCTTCAAACTTCAGGTGTTTCGCCACATCACTGAAAATGTTTATATTCTCATTGTGGGTTAAGTTGACTTTCATGTGTTCTCCGCTTGAAGGGAGTAACCTTATGATAGCCTGGATCTGCTATTCATCAGACAATTCATACTCAGCTTCCTTTAGTTCTTTGATCATGCTAGCCATCTCTCGTAAATGCTGTTTCATAGGAGTGTTAGGCCTTAATTTATAAGTATCAAACTTAATTGTCATCTTTCTTAGTTTGGTGGTAGAAGTACCTCCAAACTTATCTTTTAATGCCGTCCACATGGCCTGTACAGTTGAATATTTTTCATATTCACACATTAGATCATTTGCCATAGTGCCCAGCATAGTAATACGTAATATACTGTTCTTCCTTTTCCACGCCATGTAAACCTCTTGGTCTCTCCTATGTTGGGCAGTATTGCCGACTTCAGGTTGTGTCATGACTACAGTCAGTGACTCTACAACATCTTGTTCTTCCAATATATATGAAACATTTCGGTGCCAGATGTCCCTATTTAGTTTGTCTTCTTTGTTCAGCTCAGCAATTATACTCTTGGTTGCCATTCTTAAATCAGTTCCTAGATGATCCCACATAAAGGATTTCTATTATTGAGCTAGACTAAAGAATATTTTAATAAAATATACTTGTAGCACAGTACAATATATAATGTCATACACTTGTATTATTTCTTATTAGAACAATAATAATTCTATTAGTTTCATGATTAGAAGACCACACATGTATCTCCCATCACATGAATGCTAGTGTTATCATTATTATCTATTAAGATTTTAATACAAATGCTTGAAACGAGAGCTCCCATCAAATAAAGCATAGATTAAGAAAAAAAAATCAAATTCATAAAAGAACATAGTCATTGTACCCAAAAAAATTAATATAAATTCCATACATAAATTAAACAGGAAAATAGAAATTAATAATTTTTCTCTTAAGAGTGTGATTCAATATTTTCATGGCTGTATTAATCGCATCGACCCAAGTGTAATCTAAATATTTCTTGTTTTATGTATTCAGATCTTCTCTTAACTTAATTATGACGTTCGCGGAGAACTCAGTGTCTTCCATATTCACCAGAAAATGTGAATACTTCACAAGAATTAGATACAAGTAATTCAAATGTTTTATTTTTGTTACATCCCTATTTGCTATGTCTTGGGCTACAGAGTGGGTAAGGGGTTGGACAACTTCTTGATCTTCAATTTTAGGCTTTTCAAAAATAATTCCATCTTCTTTTGACCCATTTGGATCTGTATACTTTTCTCGAAGTTCCTTAGGATTTTCTTCTTCTTCTAGAAATTCCTCATCAGGATCTTCATCAAGAGATTCATCCTCTAGAATGAGTTCTTCCAAATATTCATAATTTGGAGAACCATATTCATCTATTTCAGTACTTTCAGAATTTTCTAGCTTCATTATTTTTCCGTCAATAAAATAATATGAATTATTAAAATAATTTTGGAATTTTTTAAATAAAAATGTATATATAAGTACTGAAATAACTCTAAACAGATCCAAGATTACCTTAAAATTGACCGAATAGTATATCAAATTGAAGATCTCGAATTTAGGAATTTTTAGAAATAAACCGTGACCCAAAATACTCTAAGACGTGCCCTTACACACCCCAAGAAGGTTCATATTACAAAAAAAAATTGAAAAATTCGGGAAAAATAAATCCCACGCACGAGAGTGGCACGTGAACTCCACGCGTCGTCATAAAGTTCGAATCCGGCCACACGAGCCGGCCCAACATCTTTCATGTGTCATTCGCTTTCTAACAGTGTGCTCCACGTGACCAAATCACGTACTGATGGGCCCCATGCACCACGTCAACGATCCCTTCTCTTTTTTTTGTGTTTTTTTTTTATTTTCCCCCTCGTTGGGCTGGTCATCTACGGCCCAACAAAAAATATTTTTTTTTATTACACGACCCATTTTTCCATTTTGAGGTTTTTTTTTAATATTAGGCAAAATGACATGTTGTTTTGGCTTCTGCCAAAACGACATGTCATTGAGGTCATCCCTGACCTCCAGCCGGTCAACCCGACTCAGTTCGGATCCGGTGGCGGACCCACGTACCCGCCACCATATTGTGCCGTTTTTTCCTTCATCCGACGTCCGTTTGAGGTGATTTTGGTGTTATTTTTCTCGTCTCGTCATCCTCTACATGATGGTGATAATCTTTTATCCATAAAAGTATGATTTTAGTAAATCCAATTTTTTAAGTTTTACCCACGGATTCAAAACGTTTTTCGCTATTCTATCTCTCATCCGGTGTTCGTTTGACACAATTTTAGTGGCCTTTTTTTTGGTCTCTTCATTCTCTACACAGTGGTGTACTTCTTTGTCCAAGAGAGGATGATTTTAAAGAACCCAAAAAAAATGTATTGTGGATATATATGTATATATTTTTAAAATTGAGATCCCCTATACATAATTCTATTTACATATTTTATGAGTATAGACAGTATATTAAAAATATACCAAAAAAATCATAATAAAAAAAATATACCATATGCAAATAATGTAACTCGGAGAGACAATTTATAATCGGCAAATAAAAAATTGCAGCGGATATAGATTTGCCCAGAATCTAAAGATGCTCTGATACCAATGATAGAATAATAAGATAGGGAAGATATACATACTAATCAAAGATGTTCTTCCACTGAGAGAATGAAAAAGGATGTACATCAAGCGGTTGGAATAAAGTCACTCGGACTTTCTTCTCTGGTTCACAGTAGAAAACACTCTTGAAAAAATTGTAAGAAGAGAGAGCCAAGAGGAAGTAAAAGAATGTACACCACTTCTGAGAGAGTTAGTTCTTCAGAAAAAGAACCCCCGCTCCCATATACTGACGCATGATTGCTTAATTTACTCTCCCGTGTGGTGTGTGAGATCGATTACTATTAAACCATTCCCTCCCTCTCATTCATATTTAATAATTACAAACCCTATTTATC
This sequence comes from Adenanthera pavonina, assembly GCA_026686845.1. Lineage (NCBI taxonomy): Eukaryota > Viridiplantae > Streptophyta > Magnoliopsida > Fabales > Fabaceae > Adenanthera > Adenanthera pavonina. The sequence continues at coordinate 19,033,528 of JAIVEN010000023.1, read as the reverse complement.
TTATTTGGGCTTGAGCCAAATTATATCTTACCTAACAAGGCTGGATATAATATATATAACCCAACAGGTGCAATACCTTTCCGCTTTGAGGTAGCCTGGGTAATGCATGATAACTTTATGGACTTCTTTAGAGATGTTTGGAGAAGTGATAGATGTATTAAAGAGAACTTGGCTAATTTATTTGAGAAGCTCAAGAAATGGAATTATGGAGTCGTCTAAAATATTCATCACAAAAAACATTCTCTTATAGCTAGATTAGAAGACGTGCAAAAGAAAGTTAGTAGCTTACAACGTCCTTATTTGAATCTGTTTAAACATGAGAGAAGACTGCAAAAGGATTTAAATGATAATCTTGCTTATGAAGAGGTCTTGTGGTTCTAGAAGTCAAGAGGGCAATAGATTAATGATGGGGACGGCAATACCAGGTATTATAACTTAAAAACTATCACTAGGAGAAGGTGTAATGAGATTTTAATGCTTAAAAAGGATGATGGTTCATGGGAAGAGAATGGTATTAACTTACAAAGTATGGCTATTTAGTTTTTTAAAACTCTTTTCGGTGAAGAAAATTTTGAAACGCCTTCTTTGGAAACTTCTACAACATTCTATAAATTGACTGATGAGGAAAGAGGGAGATTAAGTAGACCTATTTCAAATGAGGAAGTTAGAAATGCCATTTTTTCTATTGGGGCTTTAAAGGCACCAGGCAATGATGGTTTTCCTGCCTTGTTTTATCAACATAATTGGGAATACCTTGAGAATGATGTCTGCAGCTATATCAAGGGGCTTTTCTCAAGTTATGAGAATATGGCAGCTGTTAATGGAACTTTGATTGCATTTATTCCTACAGTTGAAAGACCTAAATCTTTGAAGCAACTAAGACCTATTGCTCTATCTAATGTTTTATATAAATGTCTCCCTAAAATTCTTGTTAGTAGATTGAAAGGCTTACTACCAAAACTTATCTTTCCTAATCAAGTGAGTTTTGTCCTTGGCCGTCATATACAAGACAATATAGTTATTGCGCACAAAATTATCCATCTTATGAAGATAATGGGGGGTAAAAAAGGTTATTTTGCTGTTAAAATTGACCTTGAAAAGGCCTATGATAGGCTTCGATTGAATTTATTGAGAATGTGCTATTTGAAATTGGTTTTGACAACCATTTGATTTCTGTTATTATGAGCTGCATTAATTTTGTTTTACTCAACTTATTTGGAATGTCTCATGCACTGAAGTTTTTCAACCTTCTAGAGGTATTAGACAAGGAGACCCCTTGTCTCCTTATATTTTTGTTTCCTGGCAATGGAAAAGTTGTCTCATAGGATTAATAATGCTTGGCAAGAGGGTCTATGGAAGCCTATTAGATTAGGAAAAGAAAGTCCAGAAGTCACTCATTTATTATTTAAGGATGATTTATTGATTTTTGGTGAAGCTATCCCCAATCAACTTTAGTGCACCCTTTAATGTATTAATGAGTTTTGCAATGCTTCAGGTTAAAAGCTTAATCAAGGCAAGACTGTGATGTATTTTTCACGTAATGTTGACCATAGGACAAAGCAGGAATTAGTTAACATGGCTGGATTTACCATGACTGATGATATTGGTACATATCTTGGCATCCCCCTCCATTATGGTAGGTCTAAGTAGAGAGCTTTCCATGCCATTATTGATAAAGTGAAAAATTGATTAGCAAGATGGAAGGGAGATATGCTTAGTTTTGCTGGTAGAGTGACACTTGCTTGATTTGTTATTAATGCTATTCCCATATATCAAATGATGGTGGTTAGGCTGCCTAAAGATTTTTGGCATGAAATTGAACGACTAGAAAATGCTTTTATTTGAGGACATGACAGAGAAAGGCGTAAAACTCATCTTGTTAATTGGAACCAATTGTAGAAATCTAAATGTAGTGGAGGTTTGGGTATTCTAGATCTCTAAGTAATGAATGATGCTTGTTTTTGGAAGCTAGATTGGCAACTTCAATCTAATAAAGGAGGCCTTTGGGTGGAAGGATTCAAGTGCCGTTATAATGGTGGTAGGGATTTTGAACACCTACTTACTGTACCTAGTAATGCTTCCCTTCTTTGGAAAGATGTTGTAGCTGTTTGGAACTATTTTGAAAATGGTTGTTGGGTGAGTATTAAGAGTGGTAATGATACTTCCCTTTGGAATGATTGCTAGATTAATAAATCCTTGAAGCTTTGTAATAAGGCTATGGAGCTAATACCAAATGAGTGTTTGAATTGGTCGGTACAGGATGCTATTTCTATTAATGGTGATTGGAATTGGTAGTAATTTTGCCATTTAATCTCCACTAAGGCGATTCTTAACTTAAAAGCTATTCTTCCCCTGGATGTTCATGGAGGAAGAGATGGAGTCTTTTGGAAAAAAGATGTGGTAATTATACTATGAAAAGTGGTTATAGGTTGATCATTAGGGACAGACTGCGAGATCCAAATTGTATTTGGTCCTTGAATTGGAAATGGGATGGCCCTGAAAGAATAAAATACTCTCTAGTTGGTGCTTTGTGACAGATTGCATACTAATGCCTTATCGTTTCACTGTTGGGGTGATTCACCTAAATGTCACACTTGTAGGTAGGTGGAGACTTCTAGTCAAGCTATGAAGGACTGCATTATGGCTTCTCAGGTATGGCATTCATTAATCCCAGCTTCTTGTTAGACTTATTTCTATACCTCTAATCTTAAAAAGAAGACTGCTAGCATTAGAGGTTTACCTTGGCCTTTGATTTTTGGTGTTATGATGTGGTTTATATGGAAGGAGAGGAATAAGATGATCTTTAATCCTCAAGCTGGTTCATTTAACTATTATAATGTCCAAAGGCAAGCCTTTAACTTCTCTCATGAGATTTTAGAAACTAAGGGTAAGCCTGGAGTTGGTGATGGTAATATTCAAATTCCCATTGTGGAATTATGGAAACCTCCAGAAAAGGATGGTTTAAAATAAATATTGATGGATCAAGTTTAGAAAATCTAGGTTTAGCTGGATGTAGAGGAATTAAGAGATCTATGTGATCTCAGAAGTTGGGTTTTTTAAAAAAAAATGGGTTTGTGTGATGCATTAAAGGCTAAAATTTAGGGAGCTATTATGGGTTTGACCCTTACTTGGGATATGAATATTCGCAAGGTGACTTTAGAAGATTCCAATACTTTAGTAAAGCATCGAAAGTCTACTTGAAATGTTGAAATACCCTATAACAAATTACTTACTTATCTATTTGCAATTGTTGATAGAAATTGGGAGATCTTAGTTTCACTCATTAAGAGATCTGCAAATAGGTGTGCAGACTCTTTAGCAAAGTTGAGTTGGGAGCTCTTTTCTGAACTACAAACTTGGACTAAGCCTTGTAGTGAAGTGTGGAAATCCTACTTGGAAGATCTCAGTGGTATGAATTAAGACACAAGTGATTGATTTTTTTTGCCATCCGTTTCACTTTATTTTTTTCTTGTAATTTCAGGGCTTTGATCCTTCTTTGTATACCAAAAAGAAAAAAAGAAAAAAATCTAATCATGTACTTTCCCTAGGTTGTGCACTAGATCTACATATATGCTCTATCTAGTTGGAAGAAAAAAGTAATTAGATTCTTTTCCTAATATCAATTATGTCATCCTAGTTGTTATTATTATTTTTTATCTTATTTTTTAATTAACTTTTAGTGATATCATTTCGTTATGAGTTTCTTTTCAATGTTTTCTCAAGCTTTAATAATAGTATCAGAGTCAATACTCCCTCCAATTTCAAATATAAGAAATGAATAACTATCTCACACAGACCTATAAAAGTAGTTAAAATTAGTTGAACTAATTAAATTTGTACCAAAACATTTGTAAAAAAATTAATGGTTTTTGTAAATCACAAATTTTCCTCATAATGTCAAGTATTCATTGACTCTCTAATTTAACGAGGGCTAATAGTAAAAAAAACTATTTAGTATACCAAACATCCACATTTTTTGTTATAATTTGTATCAAAACAACTCTCCTTACATTTTCTTATATTTGAAATCGGAGGAAGTAGTTCCGCTCAAAACCTTAAAGTATTCCATCTGAAAATCATCTACTTATAGGGTGGAGCAGGGTGGTAAGGGTGCTTGAATCAATAAATAGGGAAACCAAATAGTATAGCAAAACTATTTATAGCATGATTTTACTTCACTTTGAATTTTAATTATATATAGCCCTAACAAGAAACAGGCTATAAATTGATCCAAATTTAACAAAAAAAAATGGGTGACTTTAGAGTACTAAGAAAAGTTGATAACTGAATTCTCTAGGTTCTGTATGCTTGAGTATTTGATTATTATGGTAAAACAAGTTATCACTTAAAAGTAGAAAGCAAAATGAAACATAGACAATGAAAGGGAACACCAACAAACTATTCACATAATTAGTACAGAAATCCCAATGGTGGACAAATAAGGCAATGATAAGTCATAACTACCTATAATAACATCTAAAGACAAAATAATATTGACTAGGAGTTGACCTTATATAACCAGTGTGAAGACTCTACACACACAAAAAAACATAGCAAGGGCAAGTATAGCAGCCAAGATGATCAATACCTAGAAGAAAACCCGCAACCTTAGCAAGAAATGCTATGTTATCTTAAAAAATAATTTGATTGTCCCTAATGTAGAAGAGTGAACTAATAACTAACTACTAATAATTAATCACTCGATTAACCAAGTTCAAACCCTCAGACATGCCTATAAAATAATTTGATTATCCTTTTACCCTATGAGGGACAGAAAATCTTTGAAAATTTCTGAGCGAGAAAGGGGAGAGCAAAGATGATTGGTCATCATCATCATTATCCCATTTTAATGCTTTACTAGCATCAAGGCCAAAAAAATCATCAAGAGCAAGATAGCGTTTGGAGAATATCAATAATCTTGCACAAAAATCTTATTCTGCCAATTATAAACGAGCACATTTTAATTTTGCAAAAGCTTCTCCCACCTTTCGATCACAGTCAAATCTATGTTTTTGAAGAATGCACATGATCCATAATATTGCCTCATCTTAACTTGCCTCAAGAAAATGTTAACGTAGAATTACCAATAATAGTTTATGGCAGAAACAATTATCACTATATACTTACTTTCAAATTTTGGCAATAAAGGTTTTTTTTGTACTTTACAGTGATTATGATCATTTTAGATGTCGAGAAATGTTACAAACCAATCATAACATAAGATTTTGGTTATTTATGAGCGAAGTCCATGAGCCCATTTATTAACCTTTCTTATTATACAAGGAAAATAGGCCCTTATCTAAAGGCCTTTTTAGCTTTCTTTTTTGAATTTTGTATTGGTTTTTTTTTTCAATTACTTTTTCACTAGGTTTTATTTAAAAAAAAAAGATTCTTAGGGTTAGGGCTATGTTCATTATTTCCTTGCAATTGTTGTTAGTTGGCCATTTGAGGACAAGGGTATATGTTTTTGTTGCAGGTTCTTGGATCACTCTATGCAAATTAATACACTAAGTTTACTTTTCTATCTTTCTTCTTCTTCTATTTCCCTCTTTTCATTTCCTAGAGCAGGCCCTATCATCTGGTATCAGAACAACTTATCCACCATTATCATTATCCCACTTTGATGCTTTATTGACATCAAGCCCAAGAAAATAATCAAGAATAACATGGTGTTTGGAAAATGTCAATAATCTTTTGCAGAAATCTTCTTCTGTTGATTATAAATAAGCACATTTTGATCTTGTAAAGCTCTATGTTTTTTAAGAATGTGCACATCAGAGAATATTGCCTCATCTTAACTTGCCTCAAGAAAATGTTAACTTAGGATTACCAATAATAGTTTATGTTGAAAATGGACACCGCTATACTTTACTTTCAAACTTTGGGAACCAAGGTTTTTTGTATTCTGCAACAATTATAGCCATTTTAAGCATTAGGAAAAGTTACAGGCCAATCGTAATATACAAATTTGGTTATTTACTAGCTGTAGTCCAAGAACCCATTTATTGACCTTTCTTATTATACAAGGAAACTAGACTATTATCTAAAGACCCTCTTAGTTTTCTTTTTTGAATCTTGGCTCTGCTTTTTCCCCCTTTTTTTCAATTGCTTTTTCACTAGAATTGGTTTTTTTAAAAAAAAAATTTAAGGTTAGGGTTAAGGTTATTCTTGGGTTATGGTTATTTTCGTTATTTCCTTGCACCTATTGTTAGTTGGTCATTGGAAGATGTGGATATATGTTTTTGTTGCAGGTTCTCAAGTCACTCTATGCGAATTGATATATCAAGTTTACCTTTCTATCTTTCTTCTTCTCCTTTTCTTCCGTCTTCTTTTCCTTCTTCTTCTTCTAATCCCCTCTTTTCCTTTCCCAAAGCAAGTCCTATTATCCGGTATCAAAGCAATTCATCCACAATTATCATTACTCCACTTTGATGCTTCATTAGCATCAAGCCCAAGAAAATCATCAAGAGCAAGATAGTGTCTAGAGAATATCAATAATTTTGCATAGAAATCTTATTCTACTGATTATAAAAGACTATATTTTGATCTTGCAAAAGCTTCTTCCACCTTACGATCATGGCCAGCTCTATGTTTTTGAAGAACCTGCACAATAGATAATATAGCCTCGTCTTAACCAACCTCAAGAAAATGTCAATGTAGGATTACTGGTGACAGTTTATGGCAAAAACAACCACCACTATACTGTCAATTTCAAACTTTGGCAAACAAGATTTTTTTGTATTCTGTGGTGGTTTAGGTTATTCTAGGCATCATGAAAGATAGACCAATCATAACATATGGATTTGGTTATTTACGAGCCAAATTCCATTCAACATTTTGCAGGCTTACAATTTGAATTTTATATGGACAGGGAAGTGCAAATTAGAAAAATGTGCTTCTCTTCTTAGACTCTCATGTAGATGCACTTTTACACTTGCAGTTATATGCATTAATTTATACCTAGACATTCAATAGCCTCAATAAAACTTGTAAATAACGTATGTATGGTCTCTTAGACACCTTCCTTGCCTTCCAATTCTGGATTATCGAGGCCGAATGTGAAGTGTAGCAGAGTTTATTGAGGAAGAATGAAACTTAATTATGACTACCATTTTGCATTTAAATTTGGAACTGGGTTTCCTATTTAAAATGGGATTTTCTATGATTTGGAAGTTCTGCCATGCAAGCTAGGTTGTAGACTTCACAGTGGAAAACAATTATAGACAATTATTTTGTATGATAATGAGTGAAGAAGGGTCTCTATAACACCTTACTTTTAGACTCATTTCCATGAATTAGACTCCTTTTAAGTCTAATTATACTTGATCTTAAACTTGAATTACATAAGAATAAAAATCAGAATTTCTAAAATTTTTGGTTACTGTTCATATGGTAGTTTTGACTTTGTTGGCTGAACTTTAAAAATTCATAACTAATTCTAGAAAAATTATTTCATAGTTATTCAAGTCTCCAAACATAGATAAAAACCTTTTATACATGGAAAAATTATTAAAAAGAGCATTATCTTGACCAATTTATACAGTTTATTTCTCAAACATTTATTGTGTATTTGGTCATTTTCTCTTCCCCAGGATTTTGACCTTATATTGAAAAATTCATATCTCATTATATCCTAATCCAAATCCTACATTCTTTATGTCATTGAAAAACCCTGTGATTCTAATTTCTATAAATATTTTTGATGTATATTTATTCAACTTGCACAGGGCATGGTGTTAACTTAAATCATAAAGGGTCAGAATTCCACTTTTACTAGAACAGTTTTGGGAAAACCTCCATATCTCCTATCATATAGCTCCAATTACCTCCAAATCAGTGGCATATGAAACTTAAAACATATAAATTTCCATAAATAGAAACCACTGAATTTTTGGAGCTCTACACGATTTATATCATCTTTTTAATTTTTCAGTACCTAACTTTTAGTTTCCAGTTTTCCCAATCTTTCTCTGTTATGAACCCTAACTTTAAAAAATCACTATAATTCATACATTTATCCAATTTATGTGTTCTTTAGCTCTATGAAAATATTGTTCTGTCTAGTTTAAGAGCATGTATAACACTTATATAGGATGCTCTGTTTCGAATAGAGTTCCCCTGCTTAAATCAATACTTGTCATCTCAAACAAACTTATACCATAACTTAAATAATAAGCTTCACAACACATTTACATTGACATTTATTGCTCCAATTTCATGCATAATATCATAGAGGTCTTAAAAGAATATATTCAAGGCATCATATAGGATTTTCCCCTTTCATACAAACTTATACAAATTTCCAAAACATAACATTAAGACTTGCATAATAATACCATTCATAATTCTCTTCCTCTTTTCCTTTAGCTCTTCTTGGATTCCTTGCATTGCTTAACCCTATTATGGTTAGCATTTGGAAGAGTGAAATTCAAAGAATCTCAGTAGTTACCACTAATCAAGCAAATATATAATTATATAATGCAAGCACACTTTATCAAATCATCATTGAAACATTTAAAATCATTTATGCTTAAACATTTTATAGAAAATTGGACAGAATTTTCCCTTACATTTTGGACATCTCGGGATCACAAAACTCCTCAAATAACTCAGCCAATGTCAACAAATCATCACACAACATCATTGCAAACATGTGGTTTAACATTAAAAACATTGCAACTATATAACCATATAATACAATATTAGGTTAGTAAACTACCTTTTAGCTTTTCAATTCTTTCCAAACTTTGCACACATTTTCTTTAAACTTCTAACACTTCTTTGAGTCCTATAGTATCACAAAATGAGGCCATTAGCCACTAATTACACAACCTCATTCACAAAGTGTGCATACTTGGACTAAAATTTTCACTTTACTTTTCTTTGAGTTTTTCTTGTACAACATCATTATTCTTACATAATTTAGATCCAAGGAATCCATTTTTGGGGTCAAAACCATGAAATTACCTTTCCTTTTCAAACCCTAAATAGGCAGAAATTTTCACAAAAATGTAGAAAAATATCTATCCGATTAATTTGTAATCCAATAGTATATCCTTAATCCTTAAAGCCTATGCATCCTTTTTCATGGATTAATTTCTTCATGACACAATTGTCTCTCTCTACTCTCTCTCTAGGTGAAATTTTCAGTGGAGAAAGAAGAGAAAATATAAACCATGGAAAGCCTTCCAAACACAAAAGAACACAATAATATAGCCATAAAAGTTTACCTTGGTAATTTGAGAACCATACTTTGCCTCTTGCCTTCCCTATTTCCTCCTTGTTTCTTCATGTTTTTCTCCCTCTTAAGTTGCTGGACCAAACGTGTTTTGGGGCTGGAAGAGATGACCAAATAGCTAACTAAGGCAATTTGGGAGAGATATGTAATAAAACTAATCATAGTTAATCTTTTTCCCCTACCTTGATTACTTTAATTTAAAAGCTTTTGAGTTAATTTCATTGGTGTCCTCTTCAACTGGTCAAATGCCACTTGTGCTTAATTTTGGCCATAAATTACTTTAATGGAACAAAACACTCTTTACCGATTAAATTTACCCATACCGATTAAGTATTTTTGCCAAAATTATCATTAAATTGGTACAGGATTATCCAACAATTACTTTTGGTCCAAAATCATTATCTAGATCCAAAATATATGTTATTAAAGTTCAATCATTGTCCTTGAATCAATACCACCTTTTCTTGCAGTCTAAACTGACCTTTCTCAGGTAAAATATTAATATTAAACCATAATTACCCAATAAATATTATTTTGATCTTAATAGATTCCTTGATATACTCCATTGGGTTTAACTCATTAAAAGCTTCATTTTAACTACAATTTTTTATATTTTCAAAAATACCCTTAATTCAGGGTAAATTTATAATTTTTTAAACTTTCAGGTCATTAGGTGTAATTATTCCCAAACTTATTTTCTCTTTTTCCCGTCACTTTGGGTGATTCTTAAGGGACTAACTTGTAAATATTCTTAATTCTTGAGGCCAAAATATAATTTTTTTATTTTTCTATTTAACATGGAAAAATGACATCTTTGCCCTTCTTTACACTTAACGGTATCTCACCATTTTTCCTAATTCCTTTTTCATTTTACAATGTCAACTCTTTCATTTTTGGACTTTAAATGCATTATTCACATTTTGCTTCTAATTTGGGAAATGACTATTTTGCCCTTAAGCCAGATCAAAAATATAATTATCGAATCTTTCTGGCACTTTTTTGTAATTTTACCTAAAGACCATTTTTTTATTATTTCTTTCTCACTATTCACACTAACTTCAAATTGGTATATCTCTTAACTTGGACCTCCCGGAAATGCAATACTTATACCGTTGCGCTCAATTTGGAGCGGACTTTCATTCAAGTGGTATATTGCATATTTTTTGGGATGAATTCTAAAATTAATTTCTGCTAAGTACCTTATGAAAAACTAATTTCAATTAAGTATTAAGCATAACTTTTCTAAAAATTAGATGAGAAATTAATTTCTTCTAAAATACGATTCTTTGTAACTTTTTCTTTTCATTCCGTTTCTCATCTTTTATTCATTTTATAACATCCTATCAAAATAGGAATGTTATAGTCTCAATCTTGGAATAGTTGTTATGATGTGTAACCTAACAAGGATTAATTCTATACTATTTTTGTTCCAATTAGTAATAGAATCTTGGCTGAAATAGTGACAGGAAAATCTAGTTTCTTGATGTAGGTCAAGATGCTTTGGAATCAAATCTCTCATTCTTTCTGTTAAACCTTGTATATGGTAAGTGTTTATGATGCTGTCAAAATCTCTGGTTCTCTTCCAGAAGGTGGCAGTAGACGAGGGTAGGAAAAAAGATGATTTACAATACCCATTGTCTTTGAATGCGTATGACAATAGTGTTTTGTGCTGTTCTCCATTGTGCATATCCTAGCGTTGGAAATGGTAGCTTCTTCCTGTAGTAGGACTTCATACTAGGCCACTAAAGAACAGCAATCTGTCTAGTTTCCTCCAATATTTCATCTATGACCTGTAAGTAAGGTAATCTTTGATAGAAAGAAAGTTTATTTTAAAAAAAGAAAAATGAGATAGAAAATCTATTTTAATATATTTAGTAGTTAATTATAACTCTACATTGAAAACCTCAATATTTTTTATAGTCACATAACTCTTTCATTGAAAATCAAATACATTAAAATAAATTTTTTTCTCACTTTCCTTTTCTTGAAATCAACTTTTTTTCTACCAAACATAGCATAAGTTCCCCAAAAATTCTGAGCTCTTCTTAACAAGATGTGGAGACTAACAAACAAATATTCAGTTTAGTAAGCAAATTTTATGATATAACGTATCTTCAATATTTTTAAATTGATGGATGGTTTTTATCACTCCATTTCCAATGATTTTATTTCCAACAGCTTTAAATATGTATAAGATTTCTGTAACGCACTATAGTTTGTTATATCATTTATATAACATCTCCTTGGGCAGAATAATTAACGAAATAATTCCAGCCAGAAAATGATAATTAGATATCCAACACAATCGAAGAGCTTAATTATGCCGCGAAACTTGAGAATCTAGAGATGGATCTTTAAAGTTTGAACCCTGTGAAGAAATGACTCAAAACAGGTGCAAGCATTTGTTTGAATCTACATGCAGGAGTCGCAGATAAATGAGCTTAATGTTTCTGAGATTGGAGGCAGAAACCAAACTTATATAACAATTCCCAGCAAGCCCTCTCTATATTAAAAAACAATGATATACGCAATAGAGGCACAATTCATTGAAACCAACCAAAGCTTGCGGCAATTCATTAACTGGACTCTTAACTCATGGTAGACAGAATAAATTAGGTCCCATGCCAGAAAGGTTGACAAACTGGGACAACATAAACTGCTAAAGGCTTCAAGCAAGATAGCGATAGAGTTTTCTGTCCAATTTATCCCTCTCCAAGAACTCGCGCTCAATAAGGGATTCAATTCGCTTTTTAATGACAACAGGATTAGGCAAAAACCGTGACTGCAGCTGCTTTGTGACCTCAGCAACTATATTATTGTGATCTAGTGTCCGCCTTGATTTCATAATCCTGACAATTGCTGCCTCAATCTGTGGCTTCCTGTCTTCTTCAACTCTTTGCCGAGTTTCTATGTTTTCTGGTTCAGATTCCCTCTGTGCAACAACAGTACCTATCTTTACCTTGAAGAACTTGCTTGTGAACTTGTCATTGAAGAAAAATGCATCATCCTCAGCTATGTCCTTGCTCATGGGCTCCTTTCGAAGAACATTCTTTCCCTTGACACATGCCAGAGACTGAAGGCACCTTTTCAAGTCTGCCAAAGGTATCCCTGTGGCCTGCTCTATCTCCTTGTAAGTCAATCTATCAGCATTGTTAAAAAGCATGAGTACACACATCTGATATGTGGAAACATTCAACTCATGCTTCTGGCCCTTCCCAAATGTTGCTTTCAAATCAGCTGTCCCCATATTAGTTTGCCAGGACAACCTCCTACCATTGTGGGTCCCAAGATAATAACTGCGAAACTTCTCACATACTCCCAAAATTTCTGTTGGAAGGTTGCACTGAGGACTAGGTTGAGTTGGCCATGAACCTGTTGTGAGCACCTGAACAGCTAGTGTAGGGCTATCCCCCGACTCAGTACCATGGCACGCATAGAAACCTTGCATTGTATCCTGTGAGGTCTTCATATCGGTAAACATTCCTTCTAACTTGGAAGTAAATTGATATCCACACTCTGTCTTGAGCTTAACAATTAAACTTCTTTCAGCATCATCAGATATAGTTTTCCCGGAGAGAAGCCTTTTGGCAAGGTGTTGCTTGTAATACTTCTCAAATACATCCTTCTCTTGCAGGTACCGGAAAAGCATCATGACTTTGTCCAGCACGACCTCCACATCCTCCTCACCAACCCCCTTCAGTCCTCTGCGAAGTTTATCATCCACAAACAAAGAAATGAACTCTGGTGACCGAACATTCAAATTGATGAAATATTCAAAAGAGGAATTCAAGGCATTCTGAAATGTCTTGTCATTGTTGAAAGCCAGAGTGATAATCTTGTCATATTTATCTTTCAAATCCAAGAGTCGCTGCACAAAATCTACAGGATCCCTTAACCTCTCTGGATCTGAAACTAGCTGCTTACCTGTATCACGTACATATGAAGTCATGACCTCTTTGACAATAGAAAGCCCACCAGGTACTCTGTGAAACAAGTTATACATTCTTCCCAAGTCCTCATATTTGTCATCCACAAGCATGTTCACAAGGCCTGAGTTCTCCATATGTACTAGAGTTTGCATGTGACTTTCAATCATCTCCTTCTCCACCACATTAGTAATCTTTGACTCACTAGTAGAATCTAAATAGTGAGATACTCTCTCAATTTCTTCATTTAAACGTCTCTCAGCTTTCTTAAGATAGTCCCCACAATCACACGATTCAATAAACTTCTGGGACTCAAGGCAGTAAAAATCAGCAGACACTTCAAGAAAATACTTTTCAAAATCATCCTGGTAAACAGAATAACCCAAATCCATTAGCATCTTCGAAATATTTCTCATCAAGCCCCTATTTATTACTTCACCGTTCCTTTCTCTAAGTATAAGCTCAAGAACTGTATCCCGAAGCCTAGCCTGAGCTTTGCTGGAGTGAATCACAACATCCCTCCAAAGATTCAACCCAAGCTCATGAACTGGTGTTTTATGGGTGCTTGGTATGAAAGTTCTATCCATGTACATCAGTATGTCTCGAATCATTTGCAATGCCTTGTTATGATCTGCCCACTTTCTATTGAGCTCTTCCAAGAATATCTCTCCTTGCGCAGCTTCAAGTGATTTTGATATCTCTTTTAAATGATAAGTCATTGTCATAACAAGTCCAGAGTATAGTTTCTCCCCAAATTTATGAAGCACCATATTATAAGCATTCCTGAATGTATAGCACATGCTCAATGATCAGAAATATCAGCAACACTGGGAATCCATAATAGTTAGTAATTATAAGCAAGCTCCAGCAGTAAATTGGAACTACAACATGATTCAAAGAAATATTTCAAATATATACAATAATTATAAACTATGTCACACAATACAGTTTTGTTGAACTAAGCAACTATAAACTATATGCGTATTACAACATTGCTAAAATAGATATTTATTTCATGCACCAGATTACTGAATTTCTGATCATTAATCCTTCTAATATATATGAATATATATCAGTAAGTTTCTAAAATATATGTTTGTTACCAACAGATTTCTAGAAAGGTCACAAACCATAAAAATTCTAGCATTATAAATCGGTAATAAAAATTTTGACCACCTTTGCAATTAAAGGAAAAAGGAAGAAAAAGGATAAGGCCTTCTAATTTGATTATGTGAATCATGATAAGGTTACGAGACAGTAAAATCTCAACCTTAATACAGATTTTAATTCTGGCATCCTCTTGACTATGGACATCACATTTTTCTGAAGACTCCACCAAATTTACAAATGATCTAACTTGGACCAGCATCAAGTAACTTCTCAACTAAGTAAGCACCATAACAACTTAGGTATCGCATCTGGCCATAACATCATCTTATGAACTAATATTAGACTACTGCTGCTACATCAAAAGCGATATAAATTGTCAGTCTCCATCTTTCATGGAGGCAATATAACTTCTTTAAGTTTCCATTGTAACCTAAATACTTAAGGTACTATTTGGCACATAGGAAATATAATTTTCCAAGCACCTGGAAACCCATTTATAAGATGTTTGAATATAAAAAAATAAGAAACAATTTAAACTTTATGCCTTGTATGTGTCCCAATAATATAGAGGGGTTGATTTCCTTATACATGCAAGTTCAAATTTTTCCAAGGACTTGAGAAACTACTGTACTAAGAACAAAGGCCACCTTAGCATATAGTTGAAGTTCCTCATGATTATATTTCTATTTTTAATAGGATAATGTAATTCCAGTAATTATTATTTTTAAAAATAATTTCATAAAATTTTAAATTCATACCTTATCTTTATTATTACTATTTTGGAAATATAAGAATCCATTAAGAGAGAAATGGATTACAATACATGAGGGTGAAGATGCTAACAAAGAAAAAGAACATCCGACTAAAAAGGGCAATCCAGTCCCTGCTTGTATATGACGAAGAAACTCCATTTAAAAACCCATGAGCTAAAATCCACAAGGAACAAGCTTGTCGCATAGAAATTGAGAAGGAAGAGAACTCTCACTAAAGAAATGGGCTTAACATTGCATCAATATATACTGATGAATAAACCATCCAGAACCCCAAAAACATATTTTCAATACTATAGCTCGACTTAAATTCTTAAATTATTAGTCGTCCCTTTACAATAAAAATCTAAAAACAGAACATACTCATTCAATTTCAATCAACTTGAGAGAAAAAGTACTATTTCTAATTTTATTGCCGGTAGACTACCGTTTATTACCTTGGAAGAAATAAAAGCAGACTAGGAGATCCCGTTAAGTCACATAAGCACCGTAATAACACATGTAATCACACTATTGATTTGGCCAAAAGATTAAACAAGAAAGGAAAAAAAAAGAAAAGTTAAATTGTATTGCATGCAAACTTAAATATAGCATCAAGAACTGAAGAAGATAGCAACAACAGCTAATCAAAAACATTCATTTCAGTAAGGCATACAGAGTAAAGAAGCAAACCTATAAAGCTCTTCAAAACTAAGCCCACTAGCATTATGATTGTAAATCTCATGAATTGCATGCTCCAAAACCTTCCACGTCTTATCTGCATATTTTGGATCCACCACAACCCGGTGCTTAAACGCCTCTATTTGGAAGCCCCTCTTCTTCTGGGTACTCATGTTTCTTAAATTAAACTTGTCCGAGCCTTAGCTATAAAATCAAACCAATCCTGAATCTGAATTCAAACGCCAGAGTGCGCCAAAGCACTTAATTCAAACAAAACCCACAGAATTCAGCGATCGAAACAGCCGGAAAACCCTAGTGTTGCTGAAGCTGTTGAATTATGACTTTTGCTTTGGGGACTATAGGATACTAAACGAATCCATATATTAGGGTTTTCAGTCAAGAAGGGAACCGAGACAGAAGAACCGAAGAAGAAAAAGCGGGGAAGAGGAAGAAGATAAAAGAAGGCAAACCTCGAAGGGGGCCTTCCCAAGACTTTTAAAAGAGCTGCGAAGCTAGGGGTTAACATTTCACTCTTGGCCAGGTGAAAAAAATAAAAACATTTCTCTTCTTTTGGGAGCATAAATATCAATAGATCAAGATATAATTCACGTAATTCTCTAACATTATCAAAATTTGTAAATAGAATTGAAATGGAAAGATAAAAGGTGAAAATATTTTTTCTGTGTAAGTGATTAATTTGAAAGTGATACAAGTTTATTTAAAAATAATAATAATATATTTGTAAGTGATATACACTTATTTATAAATAATACTATTATTATTTGTTAATAAACATATGCCACCTATAAATACATGCTTGTTAGGTGTAAATTAATAAAAGTTATTTACAAATAAATAAAAATTAATTACAAATAGATATAGATGTGTTAGTCATTTTTGTCAAATTTTAATTCAAATTTACTCCCTTAGCTGTTTTTGGGAATTAGGGATAATTAAAGTTCCTTTTTTTAAATATTTTAGTTTCTTGATAATTATCTAAAATTTTTCCTTATAATTAAATTAATTATATATAAAAATATAATTTTGTGTGGATATTTTAGCAGGATCTATATCAATTATGTGCTTCAAAACATAGCTTAGCTAGTTTGAAGTTGAAATTAGGTTTAGGCATAACACCTATTATTTGATTTTATAATTAAAAGACTAAGTCTCCTGAGATATTAGTAATCATAATCAATTATTTTTAGGATATGTATTATTCATGTTTGTATTTATTTATATCATCTCAACTAGATTCTATACATATATTTATATTTTTTAATGTGTTTACTGTTATAACTTTACTTTTTTGAATATAATAATATATTTTTGAGTATAATATATCTTATAGGTAATAATGATATATTATTCATATAACAATATTAAGTTTAATAACTATAAAATCTTTGATTGAGGAATATTAAGTTCAACCGCTACACAAAATATGAGCTACAATATAGTATTCATGGAATAGTATCAAGTTTAACATAATATTGGTATAAATATATATTTCATATAAGTAATTTGCTATTTTTTTTATAGAATTCCTCATAAATTTCTAATTTTCTATGGTTAATACGATAACAATAAAATTTATTGTATACATTGATTTCTTTATTTTATTATTGATTTCTTCAATAAATGATTAATGTTGTGTTTATGCTTATGTTTTTTTAAAATTATGTGTAAATGTGTAATTCAATTTAAAATTAAGCTGAAGAAATAACCCATGAATTTTGCACAGTATCTTAATTTTGCAATCACTATCAATAAGAGTCATGGTCAAAGTTTATATAGTATCAACTTATATTCACACATAATCAACTTTACATTATTTTGTTTTACCTGTGAAGTAGACTTCGCTTAAATAGCTGGAGGCTTGGATTTATTAATAATTGAGAATATATTAATAATTGATTAGGATATTGAATATTGTATATAGAAAAGTGTTTAATAATCTCCTATAATGAGTCGTATATTATGCCTTAAATTTAATGTTATTTTTTTAATTTTGATTTTTTTGTACTTAATTCTTTTAGTAAAGTTAATTTTTTTCAAGTTAAACTATTTGTCATATGTTTTGTTACATTTAAATATTTCAAAAAATTATTTATTTTTATGTGTACTTACATAATAAATCCATGCAATCACGCATCAAGTACAAAGCAAATGAAATTATCTTTAAATTATAAATAATATCTTTAAACTTCATACAATAAATAAAACACACATTTAATTAAAATATGAGAAAATTAATCATAGAAACAACAAAAATAACTTATTTAGACGAAGAAATCATTTTCTACTCATTTTATGTTCCCTATCTATCCTACGTCATTTTCTTGCAAGAAGTTTTTTTTTCCTAAATAGGTTCCTTATGTGGTCTTTTAATTATTTATCCCTTAAAATATTTGTAAGTACAAAATATTTAAAGTCACCACTAATTCTCATTGTTGTAAATATAATGTGTTTGGTTGCCTAATAAATTTGACATTTGTGGATGCCTTTGAGGCACATACCTACCTATTAATTCATGGAATTATTTCACTTTATTGTCCTAAATGACGACTTTTTTTGTTAGATGCATGGATTCTTTGAGAAAAGTTTGACTCTATCTTTTTAAAGTACTTTGCTCTTTTGAAAGAGAGACAAATCCTGTAAAATAAATAACTAAAATCGAAAGGTGAAAATACACTTTTAAAGAATATTTAATAAAAATTAGAAAAATGAAAATATATTTTGTAATTTATTTAATATTAACATATCAGTAAAATAATACACAATATTTAAAAACAAAAATGCATGAGAGACTCTGGTTTATTTAACTATTTGCATTGAAGAGAGAAAATAGAAGAATATGTCACATGAAACTAGCTTATGATAAAGGTGGAATGAGGTCGAGATAGATATAAGTGTTTAAACCCTCGTAATGTATCAAAAAAAGAAAAGAAAAGAGAGGAATATATTTTGGACAAATTAGATATCAGAAATTACTATTTACAGATTGTATAAGACTGACAGATTATTCATCAATAAAGTTTTTACATTAATTGTATAAGGTTTTGTTCATTTGAATTTTTCTTATTCATAGGTTTTTTTTTTTGGGGCCAGGCATAGGGAATAAAGGAAGTAAAAAGTAGTGTTGTATTTGGTCTTCTCTTTTATCTCATTTGTACATATAAACAAAAGACAAATCATCTCATATTTAGTATTACAAATTAAATAAAATTCAAAATAAAAAAAAATCTCTTAATGTAATGTTTTTATTAACATGGCTCAAATTTAAAATTTACTCAAAATAAAATATTAAGTTCATTGCAACTCAACCTAATTACTGATAGCACAAATACTTAAAACATTCAATTTTATAACTTACAGGAAAAATACACAAAATTCGTGGGGTTTGACAAACTTACAGGCACACCACATGCATATACTTGTTTCAAAAACTACCCCTTTCTACATTGAAATTAATAACTGGGGTAAAATAACAAATTATCAAGAAGTCCCCTCCCTGGATGTAACTTACTCGGAGATAAAAATACCTAGTTGCACTTTTATACTTGCAAATTTAGTATACCACTCCAAAATTCGACTACATGATACTCCACTCGATTTAAAATGAGCGGTTTATTTATTTATTTATTTTGAAAAAAATATTTGTAAAGAGTGGTTGTTTTCATGGTGGATGGCAAATCTATTTGAAAGAAACAATACAGGCAAAGCAAGCAACTTCTTGTCTAAATCCCTCTCCATCAAATATAAGTAGAGACTCTGTGCACTATGACTCTAACAAGACACACAGATTTAGTAAAATGGGCCACAGTTTGAAACCCAATGCGGTTGTGTGTGCAATCCACCTGTTTCATGGGCCTTCAAAACCAAACTAAACTACATTGTTTAAGCTATATATATATATATATATATATATATATTTTTTAATGAATGAAATGTCTGAGCCATAGTTTACAGGACCTGAGTTTCCCATTCTCAAAAGCCGAAGGTGGTCTCGTCATGATCCCAAAAAGGAGTTGCATGCTAAGTTTTTTTTTTTATAGATTGTAAAAGAAGCAAGGTTTGTACTTTTTTTATTGCAAAAACAATATTTTGTCTGAAGTTTCTTCCCAACAGCGAGACATGGTATCAATTGTGAAATTCACAAGCACTCATGAAAGTGGAAACAAGTTTCTTCTAAACAATCCATATTGGCCTTGTTACTTGTGCTTTCCATCATTATTTGCCGTTATTGCTTGAAATAGTTTCTTTTTTTTTTTTCCTCGCCCTGAAAAATCAGAAGTTGTATACCCAGAAAAGTGGGTTTGGTCAAATCATTAAGTTCATGATGACTGCATCAAGGTCCCCACAAAAGCAGAGAGTGACCTGGGTTTATCAAGGTTTTGCTCTCTGAGAGATGGGTCGAAGACCCTATGCAGCTTTTACAGCTAAAAAGCTTCATATCAGCAATACGGCCTTACTGTTGTGCTCCTTAATCACCTTATATTTAAATCCAGTGAAGAAGATGGAAGACGAGGAAAGTTCCATTTTTTATATTGTTGTAGGACACCCTTTTTTTTTCCTGGAATGAGACTCAACCGAGAAAACCACAGAAAGTGGTGGGAACTGGGAACTGTATAACAGACACGATTAGAGCTTATGGGGTAGAGCAATGTACGACAATCGATCTATCAATACAGTCTTGGCTGCTAAGATGATGGAGGATTTAGGATTACCATTACCATATCAATTTTCCTTGGAAACAATCATGATGTATTATGAGGGAATGCACACCTTACAGCTCTCAATCCAATATTCAATTTGCACAAATCCTGTTCATTGAAGTACAACTAGGCTGGGAAATAGGAGCTCAGACTATTAAATGAGGTCCTTAGCTTTGAATCGTGACTCTGAATCCTTAGCCACTAACTGGTCATTGAAATGCAATTTAAAAAGAAAATATAGGATGCTCATTGGTTGAAGCATGTCAAACAATGCATTCTTCTGCATGACACTTCTACTTTTTTTTTTTTTTAATAAAAGAGATAAAAAATAAAATCATATAAATAAAAATAATAATAAATTTATCTTGAATATAAAATAATTTTAAAAAATATTTTTATTTAATATTAATAACTTTTATATCATATAATTAATATAAATAAATTGTATTAGAAAAATATTATATTAATTAAATATTTTTAAAAAAAACTATTAAATATACCAAATAAATTTCATGTATCCATTGTATTTTAAAACATGAAAATGACTCTAAATGTCACTTACATTAAAAAAGAGTAAGTAAAATATATTCAAGTACAATATTAGTTTACCAAATGAGTCTCTTGTTCCCTAAAGAGGCTACATCACAGCCAAAGTCACTTCATGGTCTTTTCTTTCTTCTTTTTTCTATATTTTTTTATGATTTTTCGTTTGGATAGCAAAAAATCCGGTATCTAAAATTGACAGCTCTGACTAATTTAAATTTGACTTGGATCAAGTCGCAAACATGGGATGGATCTCTCAAATATATTTCTTCCATTTCCATCATTCCAAGAATTGAATTTAAGAACTGATGATTAAGAGACTCAAACCCCTTTTCCTATAAGTCAACGACGATTTTTTATGTGATATTTTGAAAACCAGTATACATTGAGATGTGTTTATATTATATACTCTGTGACTATAAATATTGCTCCCAAAAGCTTTAGAGCACAGGGGTCGAGAGGACCACAGAAAGTACAAGCGACTATTGGAAGTGTGGAAAGATTAGCTCACCAGTTCCCTAGTCTTTGTGACTTTAATTTCTGCAGTTTTCAAGCACTAAGCATGCGTCTTATTACTGGGGTATTAATAAAGAATAAAGAATTATTATTATTATTATTATTAAAAAATAAAGAAGTTGATGCTCCCCAATCATATATATATATATAGGATTTTTTAATTTGGTCCTAAATATAGAATATTTTTTAAAATATGATATGCTACCTCCATTTTAAAATGTAAGAAAAAATAATTAAATTATCATAACAAAAAAAATAATTACACATTTTAAATATATCATAATGAAACTTTTTTTTATAAATACTCTTATTTAATATTCTCACTAAAATCTCCTTTTAACGCATGCCTTGTAATAATAAATTTACTTTAATTATGGATAAAATTAAAAAAAATACATTAATTTATCAAATAAAAGTTATTTGTCTTTTATATTTTGAAACAAAACATATTTAAAAATATCTCCAATATTTTCAAATGGAAGGAATAGTGTTTCTTATGTATATTATAAAAAATACCTTATTTAATTAACTCAAAGTGTTTAGAGCTTCCCACTATTTTATTACTTACTATTACTATTATGATGATTGATTTTTAATAAAAATAATTTTAAAAAAATATTGTGATTTTTTAAAGAGTTATGATTATTAACTAATTTAACTCCCCACATTAATGCCTTGCTCCACCTAATTCCATTAAAAATACTCTATATTAAAGACGGATAGAGTAATGATGGGTGATCTTCTGAAAAAAAAAAACTGGAATGGACTTGGGCCTGGTTTAGAATTACTATATCATAGAGCCCAGTGGGCCAGGGTCGAGGAGGCAGAAAGAGAATGACAGAGGAATTGAGTTGAGGCGGCAGGGACGATGGATGTGACATTTTTGAAAAGGCGAGGGGGGAATGTTTTCGAAAAGTGTGATTGCGACAATGATATTATTACTTCAATTTAATGCAATAATAATAATAATAGGTTATAATAGGCAGGATCACAGGGTAAAAGCGCTTCGCCTGATTTTGCCACCTTAGCTACCCTTTTTTAAATGACACATGACTTTTGCGGGCGTTCTATACTTCTCTTTAGGAATATAATATCTAATTTTTTATATTTTTGGCATGGTTTAAGGTATTTTAGATATATACAAAGGAGAGAATAAAAAAAATTAATGAGAATAGTTAATCAAATAATTTAAAACTTTATCAAAAAGTAGAGAAAAAAAATAAAATGATACTAAGAGATGTTATAAATTTCTTGATAAATAATTTATTTGAAGAAATAGTGTTTGATAGAACTTGTTGACATTATATGATCTATGCAGTCGACCTTATTTAGTGAGATTATACTAGTATTGTTATTATTGTATCTACCAATTTAAAATTTTAATAAAGTATTAATTACTTATTTTACTATTTTACCCTTTATTAATATCAAATATATAATTTAAGAAAGTATGTAAATTAAAGATATTTTGATAAAATATTATTAAAATTTACAATATTTTAGATCATTTAACAACTTTCTTGGTTTATATATAAAATTCTAAAATGATAATTTTTAAGAAGCGGAGGGAGTACTTAGACTAGACTAGATACTAGATATTGAATAGCAACCCATGGTGTTTGAATTGCTTATGCTTTTTTTATAATCAATTCAAATAAAACTAATTCTGCAACATCAATTCTACTCAGAATGAATTTTATGAACTTTAATCCAACCACACTCTAGGTACAATAATTGGCGAAGGGAAGTGAGTATGCCAATGTGCACGCATATGTGTATATATGTTCATTGTCTTGAGCTCTTTTTGAACAAATATAGACATATATATAGATTATTTTCAAGGGAAAACATCAATTGAAAATTGTGGAAAAATGAACAATACTACTAAAGATCATGACTATTAAAAATATCTGAAAATATCTAGGTCTTTGGAGGAAAAAATTTTGGCTATACCAAAATACTTTCTTTCCCTTGTCGCCCAAGTCATCATTAGCAACATTACCATTGCAAGAATGGAAGGAACATTGGTGATGGCTAGAGCTAGAAAAATGGGTCAGCTCATCACAGGCTAGACTTTTGGTGGGCAGGGTGAGCTAAGGGACCTATAAGGGTGATCCAGAAAATCTCCAACCTGTCCTGCTATACATAGGTTAGCAGGCCAACCAACATTTTGTATTTTTATATTTATATTAAAAAAATGAAAATTTGGAGCCCAAAAAAAAATTAGCCTCACGCCTTATTACATGTAAGGAGGTTTGGTTGGGGATAGAAGTGAAGAGATTTGTACTGCAAAACCAATTTTCATAATTCTTGTGTGCTTTTTCTATAGCTTTGTTTTCTTGAGAAAAGAAAATCTAGTGCTGTTACATAACTCAAGAGCATGCCTCCGTATCAAGTTAAGCACTCTGTGTTATGATGGTGGTCAAATGTCATGTAAGTGTATTTTCCACGTTCCTCTAGCAAAATGGTGCCATTGTTTGTTCAAATTCAATTCCATTATGTTATGTGTTTCAATAAATTTCCTCCTCTTATTATGGGTGATTATTACATAACTTGGTAACATAGCAAAGTTTTCTTTCATATAAAAGCCTTTTTTTTTTTGGATTTCCAAATCACTTTCAAGTTTTAATAATATAGATAGTTCCATTTTGTCAATCCCCTTGGCTTCATGCCAAGGAAGACGTGAAACTGAAACTGATGGAATGTGTGTGGACTGGGAAGTGGATTGTGTGTCTGCTACTATGCTAGCTAGGTTTTTTTTCTTTAAATTTTTAGATATAATTATATAAATTAAAATAAAAAATTCTAAATTTTAACAAAAATAGGCAAACTCATGGGTTGACCCGCTTATACTGGTGGGCTAGTGGGGCGGGTTGAATTTTTTTACATCCATTATGAATCATCCCCCTTTTTTTATCTTGCCCCTCCATTTTTTGTGAGCTGAATGGACTGACTCAGAGATTGAAACCTGTTTTACCAACTCTAGTGATAGCTCTATTAGCGATACCATTGCTAGTAGTAGTTTGAGTGGAAAAGGATGGGAGGACATTTTGGTTCAACAAAATTTTTCATCTTTTGCTCCATGAAGTTCAGTCATTTTCAAAATTTCAATTAATTGTGATCTTAATGATATTTTTCTTCCTTCTAAGGACCTCACTGGTCATTTACCTAATTCTCAAGTGCTTATTGACATTTTCATTACATGATTACAATACAAATAAGAAATGAAAGAAATAAGAAGTAGAATGTTTATGTGGTTGTGTAGAACCGTAGGGCAATTGAAGACAGATACGGATTTTGGTGTCCCCAATGATTGACTTCTCATCTCACGGCTATCCATGTTTTGTGATCATCTACCTCCATTTGCATTTCAGCTATTGGGTCCAGATCCTTCATCCCTCTTTTCATCTCTTTCTCTTCTTATTTTAATAAAAATCCTAAAATTGTAAATTAAAATGAAACGTTTTCACTATGGTTGAATTCTTAAAAATATCTTCCTTTTTAATAATTTTTCCATAAAATCATTTTCATGTAAAAAAAGGGAAAAAAGAAAAAGATACGAGTGAGGTTCAGCCCATACCCAATTGGTTCTATTTTATTTCTTGTTTTTTTTTTACTTACAACAAATCATACATAAAATTGCCAATAAATGTTAGTCCAGTTGATAAAAATATGACTCATATCTTACAAAAATGTGGATTTAAAGTTGGTGGATAATTTGTAAATACCTCTATAAACGCATTTTAAACTCTGAGAAATATCCTGGCCCTAATGAGACCTGCGATTTATCTCACTTGAACTGTTTTTTGTTAAGAAAAAATATACATAAATTTTTAAAAATTTCTATCGGAGAGCAGCATTTATAAGCTGCCAATAAATATATGTAGTAACACAAGAATTTATGTACACACTTGCTATGCAAATATCAAATATTTGGTCAAAAAATCAATAAATCAAACATCAAACTTGACTAGACCACGAACAACAACATATTATTCAAATTTTGGATCCAAGACAAAAATAATTTAAATTTTAGTTTCCTATACTTGTCTCCATGATGAGAGTAGAGTTGGCAAAATGGGTCAAGTCCGACGGGTCAGCATGTTTGGCCTGATAAAATGGATGGGCTGAGCTTTAAATATATGAGCCCGAATAGTAAATGAGCTTTTCAAGCCCAACCCGTTTAGGCTCGACCGGCCCGATTGGCTCGTTTCTTTTTTTTTTTGTTTAAAATATTTAAAAACATATTATTTTATTGATTCGTGATGTATGAACTGTAAAATTTAAATATTATATTAATTTTTATTGAATAATGATAATAATTAATTGTATTAATTTAGATAATAGTATACATTTTTTTTAAAAATAAAAAATATATTAAAAAAAACTTAGGCCCGTGGGCCTATGCTATATAGGCTCGAGCTTCCTATCTTGAGCCTGTTTGGCAATCAGGACTTTTTGGCCTGGCCTATAGCGAGCCAGCCCGGATTGTCACCTCTAGATGAGAGTTTCTAGTGACATTCACAATTGTGAGTTTTTTTTAAATGAATAATGTGTCGTTTTAAGGAGCTTGGATTCATACTGAAACATCTATGCCTCATTTGGTTTGATGGAAGT
The DNA here is from genome assembly GCA_026686845.1 of Adenanthera pavonina. Classification (NCBI taxonomy): domain Eukaryota; kingdom Viridiplantae; phylum Streptophyta; class Magnoliopsida; order Fabales; family Fabaceae; genus Adenanthera; species Adenanthera pavonina. Next base: position 19,007,430 of record JAIVEN010000023.1, on the reverse strand, counting down.
GCTGCCACGAAAGAGGAAATGCACATGGAACTCACATTTTAACGTGTTTGGTATGCCAGATCTTGCTTCTCAATGGAAGCGAATTCTATCAAAAACCATAGAAGTGGCTCCCTTGCTATACCCTATAGACTTCTATAGAAGTTTGATCTTATGACCAATTTACCCTTTCCCATTGAACTACCTTGTTAAGTCACCTCTTCTAAAGCTATTAAGCATGGCGATCGGCAACAGTGATGGGATGAGTTTCCCAAAGAGAGAGAGAAGCTCTTGTCCCCTTACCTTCGATCCACAATAGCTACAGGGAATGGTAGTGCCACAGTTGCCATTGATGAGCACATGGAATGACGAGGATGAACCCACTGCTTCTTCACTTTCTTCTCCATCAATCTCCAAACCATCATATCGACAGTGAGGTTTGAGATTTCTGGCTTAACTCCAGCCTTCCTTACTTCCATCGATTACGAGATTGATAGAGAGGATGACGGATGTGATGGTGATTCACTTCTCGCTTGTGATAGATGATGTGATGGACAACGACTGATGATGTTGGTAGAAAGAATAACGATATATGACACAGTTCTACCATCTTCTCACCTATGGTTGTTGCTCCTTCAATGTAGATCTTCGAGCTTTCATTGATGATGATTTCAAAATTTTTGGGTTTGATTTTTGAAATCATTGCTACAATGTGAGATTTCTGAATTTGAAATTTGTAAGTATGTTTCTGAAAACTGCTAGGTTTGATATCTTTGGATCTGAATTTTGATGGTGATGTTGGTGAAGGGGAATGTTGACACTGTAATCCCTGTCTTATGATTGGAATCCTGCAAATATACAAGGTTGATCGCAGTAATAAAAAATCTCTAGAATATTTCAAAGGTCGAACCTAAGGGAGGTAGTAAATTTATCAGTCCAGACTTTTAAATCCTAAAAGCAATTGATAATGAAATTGAGAATTCAAATTAAAAAGAAAAGAAATAGAAAACAAAACAAAGTCTGAGTTTTGATTTAAATCTAGAAGCGTTAAGGGATCAGATTTCACTTTATGGGATGATTAGATTTTACTCCTTAGTTAAACTCTGCATAATTATAGTGACTGTTGTTTCTAAAGTGTCATAATTACCTCTCGGTCAATTAGTCCTTATTTAATTAGGATTCAATTCGCTCTCGCGTAACTAAAGTTCCTAATTAAATCTTGAAAACTACAACTTATATCATCATGAATTTCTAATTCTATTTCTAGATTAGTTATTCATGTTTATCTCTCTAGATCTATGTTCACTCTTCACCTCTCAGTTTATCAAGTTTACCTATTAATTAGATTCTATGGTGATTAAGCATAAAATCCACATGAATGAATGAGAGAGACAAATACAATAAAGAAATAAATTAAATATAACTTGAAAAACAAATTAACAGAGTTTTAACTATAGAAACAAATCCAATCTATCCCAATCAGGCTACATCCTTACCCTTGATTGAGAAATTTAGCTACTCATAAAATTAGAAACCAAATCAAAACTAAAATTTCAAATCATAATGAAAATAATAAGAAAATAGAGTTATATTAGAGAATAATGAATCTATTGCTAATACTTCCCAAATCTCCTTGTTTTCTCTCTATAAGATGCTCTTAGTTACTCCCAAATGTGTTTTAAATAGTTCTCTGGCCTTCGAGAGTGTTTTTGAATCTCCTCGTGTTTTTCTTGCATCCTATTTATAATATAGAGAGAATACTTGACTTCTAGGTTAGTTTACGCATAAAAAACGTGGTTTTGTGGGATTTTTCACCTTGACTCGACGCCGGGTGGCCATATAATCATTCAATATGGTGTCAGGTGCTTCTAAAAGTCAAAAAAACTTAAAATTTGCGTTGACCCAGCGCCAGGTGCTTCTATGGTCCAGACACCTACTTTATTCAGCTTCAAAAAGTCACCAACTCATGTTAACATTTTAAGTTCGATTTTTACCATGATAACGTTAGAATTTGGAAAAACTCAAAACATGAAAGTTGTAGCTCTATGTCTTAGCTTTCTAATGCATTTTAAATCACCTCAATCAAAGTTTAGATGTGAGTGTTATGGTCAAAATATCGAAAAGTATTGAAACTTTTTAACATGAACAATTTATAACGTTTTTACTTCGAATACTTTCAAATGAGTCTATAACATTATAAAACATCAAAATATGTAAAATCATACTTAAATATATCAATATAAACATATTTAGATATAATTTAGAATTTAAATGTGGATATTTTATATGTATAAAATGAACATATCATCTTATCTTTGTAATAATGTGAACCTAGTTTTGATTTCTAAACTATAAATGGTTGATTTTTGTTTTGGTCTCAAAGTTGTGCTCCATGTTGTTCATCAATGGTAGGTGACGTGGTTGTTCATGGTGATGCACGGTGATTTATGAAATTTCACATATTTACATGCTTTTTTTATTTTTTATTTTCAAAGGGTATTTAGGATTTTTTATAATATAAATATAAATTTTAACTAAAAATTATACTAAATTTTGTTATGATCATATTAAACATATTTTTAAATCCTACTTCTTTTTTTTTATTTTCACTTCCTTCCCTACTTTTATTTTCACTTTTATCAAAAGCACTTCTGGATACCAAATACCAAATGTGCCCCTAAATCTCATATTGAATTGAATGGAAAGTGTCATTTCAAACAAAATTCTTTTATCGGGATGTCAAAAAAAAGTAGCATGTGACAACTGATCAAAGACACACAGGCAAGAGATTTTAAAAATAAAAATAAAAATAAAAATAAAAATAAAATAAAGGTTTATCTGATTCTTAGCTGTTCACTTCCACCGATATGATGCGCTCCATTTCCAGGGGCAAAACCGCAAAAGAAAAAAAAAAATCTATAAAAGGTATAGTACCATCCAGTCTTAGAAATTACATTCAATGAACATGGTTTTTCTTTACAATGAACAAGTTCGGAAATCAAAATTATAAATAAATAGAGAGTCAATTCATTTTAAAATAAAAAAATTATAATTTAAATTTTCAAAAATGATAAGTTGTGTACTTGATAATTTTATAATTTTATATTAACTTTAAAACTTCAAATCTCTTAAATAATTTTTCTTAAAAAATTTTCACAAGTTCGTCGCTGTCGCTATCGCTATCGCTATTAACAATCCTGTTATTTTCCACTACTATGTTTTTTACTCTTGTTTGGATTTCTCGCATGCAAAATACAGTACGCACACACATAAGAAAGCATGCAAAGTGGCATAAATAATAAACACAATAACTAAAAAGCGGAGTAGTATTTCCAAACGCACAAAACCCAATAGCTTTGTAAATTGGATTCCTTTGAAGCGCCTGGATTGATCAGAAACTGTAATTTACTTCCCTATAAAATCAAACCTCCCACCACTCTCTCCTCCCTCACCCTTGTTCTCTCCGATTCTTTTGGCCACATTCACTCACTCCACAACCCTTACTTTCTCTCACCATATTCTCTCTCTCTACGGCAAGGAAGTGACAGATAGTGTAGTGGCTGGTTGATGGAACCCGAATGACTGTGACACTTCTTCGCAAGAGAAAAGGGTCTTCCTTGTCCAGATCTTCTTCTTGATGGCATTGAGCCACGAATTAGTGTAAAATCTGAGTCAGAATCGTTCTCCCATCTTTCTCACTTAGGAAGACTCTGTTTTGTGGTGTAGTAATGGCGGAAGCTGCAGAGCCCAAAGCGTTGGCTGAGGCAGAGAAGAAGAAGGAGCAGAGTTTACCCTTTTATCAGCTCTTCTCTTTTGCAGATAAGTATGACTGGTTGCTTATGATCTCCGGGAGCTTAGGAGCCATCGTTCATGGCTCCTCCATGCCTGTTTTCTTTTTGCTTTTCGGTGAAATGGTTAATGGGTTTGGCAAGAACCAGATGGCTTTGAAGAAAATGACAGAAGAAGTATCAAAGGTTCATGAACGGCATTTCATTCAAATCTGTCAAATATCAATCATTTCCTTTTTTCTAAAAATTTACCTCAGATCTGAGATCTAATAGCTCTTCTTTGTTCTTTATCTTCATTGCAGTATGCTCTGTATTTTGTGTACCTGGGTCTTGTCGTTTGCATATCATCGTATGCGGGTACGACATTTCTTTTTCATATTTCCTCCCTAATTCAGTCGTTTCTCCTTTTAGATTTTGCTTTATCCTGATCCCTGAAGAAGATCGGTCGAACTTGTTGGACCATACTTAGACTATATGACGAGTGGAGACACTTCACATGAGAAGAGTGGGTGTGAGCCCACGTGTTTCATCAGCATCATCAGCATCACCTTCGTCCATTTCTTTTTTTTGCTTTCACTTCTCAATCTTACGACTTTAATTTTCCTTCTTAACATTTTTTTAAGATTACACACATTGGTGTCTCTGTCAAGCTTCAACCTCTAGTGCTTGACTAAGTATGATACGCATTGAATTAATTTCTTTGATTGTTTTAACTATAATAATTGAATTACCAGCGGAAGTAACCAATAACGAAAAAAAAGAGAACTTTTTTTTTATCTGTCGTTAATGGGTTTTTTATACTTCTACACCAATGAATCAGAAATTGCTTGCTGGATGTATACCGGGGAGAGACAAGCGAGCACTTTGAGGAAGAACTACTTGGAGGCAGTGCTTAAACAGGACGTTGGGTTCTTTGACACAGACGCTAGAACAGGGGATATTGTTTTCAGTGTCTCCACTGATACTCTGCTTGTTCAAGATGCTATCAGCGAGAAGGTTCTGTGTGAATTTGAATTTCCTCTGTTTGATGGTTCAAATGAAAATGGGCTAATTTAAGTTCTCACTGTGGGGTATGTGTGCAGGTAGGGAACTTCATACACTATCTCTCAACTTTTCTAGCGGGATTAGTGGTTGGTTTTGTGTCGGCATGGAGGCTGGCGCTTCTGAGTGTGGCTGTGATTCCAGGGATTGCTTTTGCCGGTGGCTTGTACGCCTATACCCTCACTGGCCTCACCTCAAAGAGTCGTCAATCCTATGCCAATGCCGGCATAATCGCCGAGCAGGTGAGCTTGATCTGTAAAGCTTCTTCTTTTGACAATTATTTTCTACTGGGTGTGGAGGAAAAAGCTATCTCTTTCCTCCTTTTTGGGTTCTGAGTGAGTGAGAGATATTCTGAGTGCATGCAGTGAGCGCATGCTCTCCTTCCACATGAATTTGCACCCTGTGTTGAATTTTAGATGAAATGATGTTTTATCATGTGAAGCATTGGCAAAAGCTCTTCACTTTCAACTTTCTCCATAAAATACCATTAGAAACCATCATGATTCTCTTTTGGTAGCTCTGTACCATGTCTTCTAGCCTAGCTTACAGAATCTTAAGTTAAGCAGAACTCTGTTATGGTAAAATTTTTAAAATATAATTCAATTTTATTGTATGATAAATCCTTTACTGAAAGAGTTTGTCCAAAAAGTGTTTTCCATAACCATTACAGAAAAAATTGGTTTCATTTGAAAAAAAAGAATCAGGGCTTAAGGGACTTGTTTTATTTTTTCGGGTGGTAATTAATCTCTATTATCTGCAAATTATCCAGGCTATTGCTCAGGTTCGAACTGTTTACTCATACGTTGGAGAGAGCAAGGCCCTTAATTCTTATTCTGATGCAATACAAAACACGTTGAAGCTTGGTTACAAGGCAGGAATGGCTAAAGGTTTAGGCTTAGGATGCACATATGGGATAGCTTGCATGTCCTGGGCTCTCGTCTTCTGGTATGCTGGTGTCTTTATCAGAAATGGACAGACCGATGGAGGCAAGGCTTTCACCGCCATTTTCTCCGCCATTGTTGGTGGCATGTAAGACCCCCATTTCACGACTTTATTGATGGCTCTATCAACTTTGTATTCTGATAAAGTCTTTTGCTAGTACAGGAGTTTGGGGCAGTCGTTTTCAAATTTAGGGGCGTTCAGTAAAGGCAAAGCTGCCGGGTACAGATTGATTGAAATAATCAAGCAGAAACCCTCCATAGTGGAAGACGCATCAGATGGGAAGTGCTTGCCTGAGCTTAGTGGGAATATTGAATTTAAAGATGTCACTTTCAGCTATCCATCGAGGCCAGATGTTGTCATCTTTCGCAATTTCTCAATCTTTTTCCCCGCGGGAAAAACCGTCGCCGTTGTTGGCGGAAGTGGGTCAGGAAAGAGTACTGTTGTTTCATTGATAGAGAGGTTCTATGATCCTAACGCAGGTAACTAACCATGCTTTGCTAGCTCTTCATAAAATATCGAAGCTTTTGGTAATCCATCTAACCCTTGCTGCTTTAAATGGCCAAACAGGGCAGGTTTTACTGGATAATGTAGACATAAAGACACTAGAGTTAAAATGGTTACGTGGTCAAATTGGGTTGGTGAATCAAGAACCTGCACTCTTTGCAACTACCATTCTTGAGAATATACTTTATGGAAAACCTGATGCAACTATGGCTGAAGTAGAAGCTGCTGCTTCTGCTGCAAATGCTCATAGCTTTATTACCTTGCTTCCAAATGTCTATAAAACTCAGGTTGGTTTCTAGCAAAACTCTTTCACTGTGTCCAAGTTCCCAAAAAAAAAAAAATTTGTAAGATCTATGGTCTGTGTGTTGTAACAGGTGGGAGAGCGGGGAGTTCAATTGTCAGGTGGTCAAAAACAGAGGATTGCAATAGCAAGAGCTATGTTGAAGAATCCAAAGATCCTTCTTTTAGATGAAGCAACCAGTGCTCTTGACGCAGGTTCTGAAAGTATTGTGCAAGAAGCACTAGACCGCCTCATGGTTGGACGTACAACTATAGTTGTTGCCCACCGTCTATCAACTATAAGAAACGTAAACTCCATTGCTGTTTTACAACAAGGACAAGTGGTTGAGACGGGGACGCATGAGGAACTGATTGCCAAGGCAGGGACATATGCGTCACTAATTCGATTCCAAGAAATGGTTGGAAACAGAGATTTGTCTAACCCATCAACTCGCCGAACTCGCTCGTCACGATTGAGCCATTCACTTTCCACCAAGTCCTTAAGCCTTCGGTCCGGGAGCTTGAGGAACCTGAGCTACCAGTACAGCACCGGAGCAGATGGTCGGATTGAGATGATATCAAATGCAGAAACGGAAAAGAAAAGTCCAGCTCCTCAGGGTTATTTCTTCCGACTGCTCAAGTTGAATGCCCCAGAGTGGCCTTACTCCATCATGGGAGCTATGGGGTCTGTTCTCTCCGGATTTATTGGCCCAACTTTTGCCATTGTTATGAGCAATATGATAGAGGTATTTTACTATACGAATTATGCTTCCATGGAGAAAAAGACCAAGGAGTTTGTGTTCATATACATCGGAGCTGGTCTTTATGCTGTGGGAGCGTATTTGATACAACATTACTTCTTCAGTATAATGGGAGAAAATCTCACCACAAGGGTTCGACGAATGATGCTTGCCAGTATGGTTTAGTTAATACTTTAATAATCTAGTTTTGACTATTTTGCCACTACAATATCTCTTCCTATAGTTGTAAATTAAATTGCCAATAAATGTGTTATGCATGCAGCAATATTAAGGAATGAAGTCGGATGGTTCGATGAGGAGGAGCACAATTCAAGCCTGGTAGCAGCAAGGCTTGCGACGGATGCTGCTGATGTTAAGTCTGCAATTGCTGAGAGAATCTCAGTGATCCTGCAAAACATGACGTCTCTGCTAACTTCATTCATAGTAGCTTTCATCGTGGAATGGAGGGTTTCTTTGCTCATACTCGCAACTTTCCCTTTACTTGTTCTAGCTAATTTTTCTCAGGTAAACTCATTCTTCGATCCCCTCATTTCTTTTCTTTTCTTCTTTTCTGTAAAAAAGAAGTCTTCCTCTTCTTGCATTTTCTTTAGTTGAGATTTTACCCGTGTCAGATCCCCTTTTACTCCATCAGAATCTAACTTTACATACGAGCTGCCATTAAACGACAAAAGCAAAAGCGACAAGGTCTCACCATAATCGAACAGTGCACGTGCTTCCTTCCAGTCAAAGCATGAACTCTTGCGCCAATTTATTTTCAGTTTAGATTCCATCAATTTCCATGCTACCACTGCCTGAAAATTGTGTTCTGCTACAAAACCAACCCCATTTAGCTGCTGCCACCGACGGTGCATTCTAACAATGCATTGCGGGCTTTTAATTTGAAAAAAAATTATGAAAATATATTTGTTAAAAATCTTTAAAATTATTCATAATAATTCTATAAGTACTCAACCAAAGTAATTTTAGAGTTCAAAAAATAAAAAAAGAAAACAAATTAGATGATAAACATATGTCCTGAAATATAGGAATTTCACCCGTGATCTTCTCAAATGTTTTTTTTCCTCTGGGTCTATGTCTTTGTCACTATTCAATGTCTTGGGTTCGCTTTCAAACTATAGTGAAGCGACTAAGCGAGCAAATTTCTGAAACGGTTTGTTCTGTAGACAGGAGAGTTCACAATTTGTGCAGGATCTTTACACACACAATGCTAGAATGACGTTGATTGGTCAAGAATGTATTTTTTCAATCTATCAACGTCTTTAATGTAATGTAGGCTTTCCCCGGATTCGGAGTAAGTAATAGTGCATTAACTGTTCGGTGACATTACCCAAATTTTCTTCCATTAAATTAAATTATCGGTGCACTTATTACGCCCATGCCCATCCAACCCACAGAAGATTAACAAAACTATGAAGCAGCAAGAATCAAATCTAATGGTTATAGAAGTAGATTTGCTAGTAAAAGAGTTAACTTGAGGGTAAGTGTGCAGTTTATGGGCTGATTGACTGAGATTTGGGATGTTTAAATTGTACAGCAACTATCTTTGAAAGGGTTTGCTGGAGACACGGCAAAGGCACATGCAAAGACGAGTATGATAGCGGGAGAGGGAGTGAGCAACATCAGAACAGTCGCTGCATTCAACGCTCAAAACAAGATCTTATCTCTCTTCTCTCACGAGCTTCGTGTCCCACAGAGTCGAAGCCTCCGTCGCAGTCAAACTTCCGGCCTTCTCTTCGGTCTCTCCCAGCTCGCTCTTTACGCCTCCGAAGCTCTCATTCTTTGGTATGGTGCCCACCTCGTGAGTAAAGGCGTCTCTACCTTCTCCAAGGTCATCAAAGTCTTTGTTGTCCTCGTCATCACAGCCAATTCTGTCGCAGAAACTGTGAGCCTCGCTCCAGAGATCATCAGAGGTGGGGAAGCTGTTGGTTCAGTTTTCTCAATCCTCGACCGCCAAACCAAGATCGACCCGGACGATCCCGATGCCGAACCGGTGGAATCAATTCGCGGTGAAATTGAACTCAGACATGTGGATTTTGCATACCCATCACGACCTGACGTGATGGTGTTCAAAGATCTTAATCTGAGAATCCGCGCGGGGCAGAGCCAGGCTCTTGTGGGAGCAAGTGGGTCAGGCAAGAGTTCGGTGATCGCATTAATTGAGCGTTTCTATGATCCAATTGCAGGTAAAGTGATGATAGATGGAAAGGACGTAAAAAGATTGAATTTGAAGTCACTGAGGCTCAAGATTGGGTTAGTCCAACAAGAGCCAGCTCTGTTTGCGGCAAGCATATTGGATAACATAGCCTACGGCAAAGAAGGCGCCACCGAAGCAGAGGTGATAGAAGCGGCGCGTGCAGCCAACGTGCACGCATTTGTAAGTAGTTTGCCGGAGGGTTACAAGACTCCTGTTGGAGAGAGGGGGGTTCAGCTATCAGGTGGACAGAAACAGAGGATTGCAATAGCCAGGGCTGTCCTGAAGGACCCTGCAATACTTCTACTAGACGAGGCCACAAGTGCACTTGATGCCGAGTCGGAGTGTGTGCTTCAAGAAGCGTTGGAACGACTCATGCGGGGTAGAACCACGGTGCTTGTGGCTCACCGTTTGTCCACCATAAGAGGCGTCGACAGTATCGGGGTGGTGCAAGACGGGCGCATTGTAGAGCAAGGTAGCCATACCGAACTGGTGAGCCGACCGGAGGGTGCGTATTCCAGACTCTTGCGGCTACAACAACATCACACATGAAGACAGTTTGATTTGATTTAATTAAAATATAAACACAACCTAGCGGGGGTTGATGATTATGTTTGGGTAAATTAATTAATGCGGTTCTTTCTTGTTTCTTCAGTAGATGTAGATAATGTGGGATATGGGGTTTGTACCTTTGAGGTAAAAGTGCTCTGTTTTCGAGTTGCAAGTATTACATAATCAGATATTGAATGGTGCAAATCATATTATATACTGTCTGCTTAATTGTTAAAACCTTTCCTGATTCATGGGTGGTCGCTTCTCGCTTATATGATGAATTTGGCTTTTGCAGTGGGGATTAAGTTAATGTGGAGCCATAAAATAAAACGAGTGTGACTCCTAAGGAGAGTAGGACAGTTTCTTCATCAGATGGATCAGACTTGCTGGTAGCCTTCACAGAAAAGAAAGGACGTTATCGTGTGTTTGCCTGAACTGTGCCAGCAGAAAACTGAGAAAGCGATAAAGAGGCCTTCGTTTCCAAGGTCCTACCAGGTTTTGCAGTTCCAATGCATTACCAGTGGGACATAGCTAAAGGGGAAGGTTTAAAAAAAGAGACGTAATAATATAAAGACCAAAGTACGGCAACGAGCAATTGAGTGGCGATAGAAAAATAAAAGAAAAAGAAAAAAGATGAGACCACGAGGGGATGTGAAACAGATGATAGGATTCAGCAGTTGGCAGGATTGATGGTTAACGTCAGACTCCCAGGCAGCTGAAGCTTAATAATGCATGCATGTATGCCAAGCTGTACGCATGTTATAAGTTACAGATAGTTACTGCATATTGGAATAGATGATTATTTATGTATGGTACGTTGCGTTGGGGCAATCCAGTCAGGGTGTATACAAACAGAAGGCATTTTGATAATTTCTTTTGAAGACAGACTAACCTCCCATCCCTCAGGGGAAGGTGAAGAAATAGTTATGCTCTAAAGCTCCATTGTGCAATTAGTGCAGAATAAAAATATATCCAGTGTTGCCATGAAAAATAATCAACAAGTGGCCGTACATCGATCTCCAAAGGGTTTAAAAAAGAAGGAAGAAGCATGGAAGAACACAGGATAGGACGTCCCTGATCCTATTAAGGCAGGATCCAAGTTAAAAATGGACCAGGAGATTGGGCGGGATTGTTAACAAAGTGCATGTTTGGGAACATTTACTAAGTCCAAACCCAAGTTTTCAGCCCAAAAATCACTTCTCCAATTTTCTCATCATGTTTGAATGCTGCAACTACCACTTAAAAAAAAAAGAGATTATGGCCCAAAACAAATTCTAAGCATAAACTTGTGAAAGAAGCTTTTCACAGTGTGTAGAATAGCTTTTCTCTGCATTGTTATTATAATTATCAAACTTTGGAGGATCTTCTTGTATAATTGTGGTGTGTTCAAATTGTTCATAAAAAAAATTTATCACAGTTTACGTTACTTTCACTTTCTTCCTCCAATTCATTAGCATTCAATTGAGTTAGTATTCTGATGACTACTTCACCGGAATCTAGTTTCAGATTTGCACAACAAAGAGAACATGTCACATGAGAAGCTAACCAGGTGTTGATACACTCGAGGTGAAACACGTGGTTGCATTTCGATATCAACTGGAGAGTCTCATAGTCTTCGAACCCGCTCAAGCACACTGCGTATTCCAGCTCTTCTTTTCCGATCTTGTGGCTTTTGATGGTGGAATACACAAGAATCGGGAATGTGTCCAGGACATCCCGCCCGATTCCCCGAGAGCATGATGAATACCACTAGTCTACGCTGTCACGGCCACTGGCTGATTGGTTCTGGCCAGCGATCATCAATGTGGTCCAGTAATTGAGGTAGACCAAAAAGACGGTGATGAATATGACCGCGCATAGGACTGCTGTGGCCTTGACAAAAATCGGAAAGTCGATGCTGTTGTGAGTCATCGGCGATAGTGACAACGGCGAGGGTGCTGTAGCTAACTAGATAATGGCGCTGCCGATGACCTACATCGTCGCTAGGAGAAGGAAGAGAAGGAGGCAAGACCGGGTGAGGAGGCTAGAGTGAGATCATCTGGCTTCAATCATTTGGCTTCAGACGAAGTGATCAGCGTCGTATGAAGTATGTGATTTTTACAAGCGTTTTTTATTAAAATAATCCAAAACTTGTTTAGTTTTGTAAAATCACTTTTGAAGTAAAAATATTCAAATATAAATTAATTTTTACAACAATTATTCTTACTAAAATTACTTCTTCAAAATCTATTCTACTCAAAATCACTTTTATAAAATTATTCTCAGACATGCACAAAGTGGGTTAACCTGAAAACTCTAGCCTTGTCTTAGGTGCAGTACAAATTTGTTGCTTTCTTCTGCTGAAATCGAGATCTGAGGAGCCACGAAACAATGGTAATCAATTATCAAATAATGGCTTTCCACTTGATTCAAAGCACGTTATGCTGGTAGAAGACTTGCGTGGTCCTTCAAAAGCACGTGGTGTGGGACCTCTTGCTGCACACACAAACACACACACACACACACACATATATATATATATATTTACATTACATATTTCGGGAAGCAAATAATTAAATTATCCTAATAAAATAAATAATCAAATATTTTAAATATATTATAAAAAAAAAATTTCACAAATATTCTTATTTAATATATTCACTTTAATTTTTTTAACTCATGTCTTGAAAAGTAAATATACTTTAATTGAAAAAAAATTAGAAAAATATATTAATTACTTAGATAAAAATTATTTGTTTTTTATATTTTAAAATAAAATAAATTTAAAAACATTTTTATATTATGGAATGAAGGTGATATAACAGAAGAACGGTCCAGAAGTTGAGATAAGCATTTTTTTGTTAGGTAGTGAGCACTGATTCTAACATTTAATTTTTTTGACCATTTAGTCATGGCAAGTTCTGACTCTCTTAGCACTGCAGCTAGAGCTAACCCACTTCTTGTTGGGATTCAGGGTCGCCTTCTCCTTATGGTTTTTTGGGTTTCAGCTTTGAGAGCTGAGTATTTGTAATCTGTGGATGAAGAGGACAATGAGAAATTTCCATTGACCACCCCAGCCGCGGGGAAAACAAAGACCAAAAAGGGTAAAAAACAGAAAATTAAAGACAGCTGTAATGCAAATAATCATAAATAATTAAAGATTGTCAGGAAGAGTTGAAATCAAGATTATTAAATTATGGGTTAAATTAGTATTTCTATGTCATCGATAAAATTGGAAAATTATTTTTTTTTTCCTTTTGGGCGAGTGGATTTATGCTCACTCAGAGAAAGATACGGGTGCAGTGTGTGTATATATATATATATATTAGCCAATAAAGTAATTGAAGATAGGCACATTATAAATTATTTTGATTATTGCTATAGGTTTAATCATATATTTTAATTTAAATCGAGGAAAGAAGAGCACAAATTTATGAAAGGGTCATTGTTATATGAAAGTTTTGGTGATTTTACTGGTCATTAGATTAATGAGTAAGGTGCAGGTGAAAGAATATGTGAATGTTAATTATGATAATTTGAATTTGGGTTTTTGTTTTGGAAAAAAACAAGTCATTTTATTAATATTCAAAGAAATAAAACACACTAATAGCCAAAGCCAAAAAAACAGAAAAAGGCCAACCTAGAGTACAACCTAAAAACCAGAAACAACAACAACAAAGCAAAAATACAAAAAACAAAAGATCATCAACCTATGCCAGTCTTCACAGAACTCATTCTTATCACTTCATGCAAACCACAGCCATCAATAAAAGAATCAGCCTCCACAATAGATAAAAGAGAGGATGTAGCAACACAAAACCACCCCCAAGGGTCCATCCCCTTAGCACTAGTGGCTGCCAAAAAAATCAGCAGCATTATTTCCTTGTCGAGAAACCATGGAAAAAGTCATATCAACAACTGGTTCTTTTAAAGAAAAGATCTCATTCATGACGGGGGAAGACATAACCATTCACACCCCTCTAAACTTGAATTAGAGAGCATCCTGACAAAAACTTCACAATCCATGTCAATAATGCAGCTCTTACCAGAAAACTTCCTGCAAATGATTAAGGCTTCCTTTAAAGCTAGACATTCGGACATCATAGCAGAATCAAAATAAATTTGTAAACTGTAGCCACCCAAAAAACATTTGTGAACACCCCATTTTGTCCGGCCATTTTTTTTAATAATAAAAATGATAATAAAAAGAATTATAAAACAAAAATGCTCTTCTAAGTAAGGAAATTAATAATTATAGATCCAACTCATTCTAGAGTTCGATATCCGAAATTTCAAATAAAACAAAAATAAATAAATAAAATAAAAATAAAATAATAATAATAATAAATAATAAAACCAAAACCTTAAAAAAAAAAAGCTTTGGGCTAAAATTCGGCCCAAAACCAAAAAAAAAAGGGAGGAAGACCATATTCGGCTGAAATTATTTCCGCCTAATGTGTCACGAGCCTAATTGAGGGCTCGTGGACTGGACCCAAGGGCGTTGCCCTAAGGTCCACAGAAAGAGCCCTTAGGGCAAGGGAGGTTGGCCGCGGGAGAGATGGGAGCAGAGGGAGGCGACTGAGAAAAGAAGAAGAGAGGAGGCGGAGAAAGAGAGGGCGGCTGAGAAGCAGAGACCGGAGGAGGCGGAGAGAGAGAGGGAGTCTGAACCAGGGAAGGCTGGCACCCGAGAACGAAGCAAAGGCCGAGAGAGCTGTAGAGAGAAACAGAGGGGAGCCGTGAGGAAAGACGAACGAGAGACAATACGAGCCACGATCCCAATCTAAGCATGCGTGAGTGAGAGAGAAGGCGAGGAGGCACGGACAGCCGTGAGGGAGCTAGGGCTCATGCGTACGAGAAAGGCGAGCTAAGATCCGGACGAGAGGCACGAGAGAAAAAGGCAGGATGATTGTGCATGAGAGACAGAGATTGAAAGTCTCAACCAAATGGTGAAATGAGCAGAGGGGCAACCATAATGGCCCCGTATGTGTGTCAGAGAAGGAGAGAGCACAGGCTACGTTCCGAACAGCAGGGCGAGAGGCACATATGAGAGAGAGCTGCAGAAAAAAAACAGAGAGAGAGTGAGATTGTGAGGTGAAGACAGCTTGAGGGCCTGAAAATGACAAAACTCCCTTCATTACTCTGTACTCGGTATAGCAGTGTAGTGGCGAGAAGGGGAGCAATCGGGACGAGGGGCAAGGAAGGACATTCAGGGCAACGCATGAAATCAGAAGAGAAAACAAGGCAGTGGTCACGCACTTGAGATGCCTCCTCTCGTCCACTGGCAGAGATCCTATAAATGGATCGGGAAGCATTTCAAAAGGGGGAATTCTCGCTGGATGTAGGAAAAACCTTAGAATTGGAGAAACAGAGCAAGGGAGTCCAATGGCAAGGCATCAGTAAGACCGAGAGAGGAGGAAGCCGAGGCAGAAGAAAGTGACATAGGGAAATAAGGAATTAAAGATCTTCAACTAGTAAGCCTGGTTTACAGACACTGAGTTGGGTTTTGTTTAACTGGATTTATGATTCTGGTTCGAATATTGTTTGTTGTGGACATTAGATTAGATGCTCTGTTTTCATAGTTAATTAGAATCCCGTATCAGATGGTGTTGTGATATGATTTTATTTTCTTCACCTATTGTATGTGTTCTGGGTAATCAGTGCTTCGAATTTAAAGTTTTAATTAATGGGCTGGGGGTGCTAGAATGAACTCAAGAATAAGCTCTGTGTGTTGTCTAAAAGTGTTCAGTGGACTCTGTTTCTTTACTGACTAGTCGAAATTGGCTAATAGGTTAGTTTGTGTTGATGTGAGCTTTGCTGGAATTAGGATTTGATTTTAGGACTATATATTTGCTTGCTCATGCTTTGTACGTCTTTGGGAATTTTTTGGGTTCTATTGATTCAGGAGTTGATGTCATACTTCATGCAACTTGTCTGTTATGGATGGAATTCTACAATTTGAAGTTGTTTGTGTTTAAAAATCTGGCTCATAATTGTATTCTAAGGTTTACTTTGTCTCTGTGGCTTGCTCTTGTCAAGGCCTTGGCTTATAAGAGGAGCTCATTTGCCTAATGTGGATGTTGTCATGGTTTCACATATTCGTCATGAATCCTTTGCCCTTGGTTGTCTTTTATTTCTCTTGGTTGATTAATAACGTCATCAAATATTGGCTGATGGACTAAATGATTTGTAATGCTTTGTTCCATCATGATGTGAACTCTAAATCTTATGGTGAGTTTCTGATTCCAAAAGTTAAGGCCACAAGATTGGAATCACTTAGTTCATACAATCGGGTGCCATTTTTGTTTCCTTTTGGTGCTTGCTTGTATGCTATGGTGGAATTACCCCTGGATATGACATTTTGTTTGGCCTGCGTTTATTATTTTAAGCCTTGATAAATTACATGAATGGGATGAATGCTGGAAATTGTTTAGATCTGTTTGCATGAGAGCTGGGTTTTGGAGCTGTAACTTTGTGGTGTGGATATGAGCCAAATATATGAATTGTTTTAGGGTCTACCCCGAGGGATTAAGTCTCCGTGGGTAAGTAAGGTGTCAGTCAAAGGGTGCCATGAGCAAGGAGTTGCCATGGTGCTTACATTGGTTAACCTTCAAATGTTTTGAGTTCCAATGGTATCTTTATTTTTATTAATAATAATAACAATAGATAAGTAAAATAAATAATAAATAATTTAAATAAATAAAAATCTCCTTTGCAAATTTTCTTTACCTTTATACTTTGAGTAGTAATATTTTGAGTGTTTGGATACCAATTAGTAAATTATGAGTGACCAAATCACCATATATGCTGTTTGGTTTTATTTGGAAATTGACTTTGAAAAATAAAAACATAGATAAAAGTATTACCTTAATTATTATTATTATTATTATTATTATTATTATTATTTTCTTTTTCTTCCAAGTTTTTGAGAACTATCTTTAATTATTTATTTTATTTTTAATAAGAAAATGCAAATAATTTATAAATAAAGAGTAATATAAATAATCTCAAAATAAATAGATAAATAATATATCTTGAATGTATTAACTTTATCTTAAATCCCTTTTTCAAATTTTTTTAAAAAGAGGTTTTCTAGGTGTATCTCTTTAAATAAGTAACTAAATTTTTTTTATTTTCTAATTGCACTTTTCATTGTATAATTTGAAATAATGAAATAAAAGCAATTTGGACAAGGATTATTCATGTCCTTCTAATTTTTCACTTTCCCTACTTATTTACCACGAGTGGTAACGCCGTGGAGGTTTAAGGGTTAATCAGCAATTTGTGAGTGACAAAATCACCACATATGTTGATTATTTCTAGACGCTTTCCTTTTAATGATCTCATAAAAATTATTCATATCAAAATTATTTATTTTCCTTCAATTTTTATTTCTAAGTGCCTTTTTATTTCATAAAAATAAAAAATTACTATTAATTTTTGTTTTCATTGAGGCTTTTATCCCTTATTTGCCCCGAGTGAAAACACCGTGGGTATTTAGGTATTAGTCAGTAATTTGTGAGTGATAAAATCACTACATATGCTGATTATTTCTCTTGATATATAATAATCACATTTTGCATTTTTTTATATTTCTTTAAATAAGTAAATATGTGTGAAATGATCCTATTTTATCTCCATTTTATATTAAAAAGAAAATAAAAATAATTTGTCTAAAAATTGTGTTTTCTTTCGAACGTTTTCTTTTTGCCTTTCGCTCCGAGAGGTAACACCGTGAGCATGTAAGCATAAATCAATAAATTATGAGTGATCAAGTCACTATATATGCTGTTTGATTTTCATTTAAAATTTTTCTTCTGGTATTTTCTACTCCGAGTGGTAACACCATGAGCATGTAAGCGTAAATCAGTAACTTGTGAGTGATAAAGTCATCACATATGCTGATTATTATTTTTCGAAAAATACGTAATGATCACATTTTTGAATTCCTTTTTTGTAAATAAATGTGTTAAAAAGATTTTATTTATTTTAAAGAAAATAAAAAAAATAAAAAGAAAATAATTTGTACAAAAAAAAATTATTATTTGTTTTCTTTCGAACCTTTTTATGCCTTTTTGTCTCGAGTGGCACCACCGTTGATATTTAGGTATCAATTGTATATTGTGAGTGATAAAGTCACCACATGAGCCAATTGGTTTTATTTTGTGAAAATAAAATTATTTTTAAATATTTCCTTTTCAAATCAAAATAAAATGTTCAAAATCACACATAATTTTAATCCTATTTTTTAAATTGAGGAAAAACATATACTCTCTTTTAGGAATTTATTAAACAAAAAAAAATTCTTAAATGAAAAGAACAAATAAGGGGAATTAATCTGTCTTTTACAAATTAAAACACACTAACCAATTCTAAAAATTATTTTCTTTGTAGAAAGACAAATTATTTTCTATAAACCTCTCTTTTCAAAGAATATATATAATAAAAAATACCAACCCAGTGACACGCATTTCTAGTCTGAACTATGTCGACTTTGATCCCTATCGCAGGGTACGTAGGCCCCAGACTCTAATTCTGAGTCAAGTTCACTCTTATAAATAAATAACATTTTCCTCTTATTTTATCTTTCCTAACTTCTCATATTTTCACTTTATTCTTTATTTTTATTTTTATATTTTTCTTATTTTTACATTTATTTTTGCATGTGAATAGTAAAAGGGCAATCAAAATAATTTTTAAAAGCCATAAAAATTGCATGATCAACTTAAGGTAACTGTTCTTTGAAACGGGTGTTATGGGGGTGTCTAACACCTTCCCCACCCATAATCGTACTCCCGAACCCAACTCTAATTCGCAGACCATCCTTGTCCTTTTTATTTCGGTTTTCCAAAATTTCCCTCAAAATTTTGGTGGCGACTCCTCTGAAATCGGCCCCCAGCCGTGCGGGCCGGTTTCACCCTTTTTATTTCTCTTCTCTGCGTCATCCGCATCACATCTCCGAGTGTGACAACATTCCATATGATCACTGCATAACGCACTCCTTTTTTACTTAGGGCAACACTTTTCTTAGCAACAGTTACAAAAATGTTACCTAACGTGTGAATAAGTACATATAGTAAAATAAGCAACATTTTTAAGCTGTTGCTTTGTCATTTTAGAATAGGCTAAAGTAATAATTGTCACCTATAATAACATTCAGCAAATGTCCCCTTTACAATGAGTAACAAAACTAGTTGTTGCCTTAAAATAAACCCAATGCAACATATAGAAAATGTTGCCTATATTTTGCTATGTAATGCATTTACCACCATTATATTTCATTTTGGCATAATATTGACCTTTTTATTAATTTTATCCATTTATTAATTATTAATTAAAAAATTAGTACACAATTTATTAATTAATGTCCTTTTTATCAACATTAATGATTGTTTTTAATAATAAGCAGACATAAAACTTCTTTTCTTAAAATAAAATTTGGGTTTTTTTTATAAACTTTAGGTTTTTTTTAATGTAATATATACTAAACTCCACTAAATCCAACCCATTCCCTCCACACAAACATTGTCGACGCTGAAAACCTAGACCCCCTCCCCACCCTAAAACTCCTTCTTCCTCTTCGTCCCTCACTCATCTTTCTTCCAGTTTGCTCACCTCTCATATTCTCCTCCCCTTCTTTAGTGGACCACATCACACACTCTTCTCTGTCCTCTAGCCACTCTAATCTCAGCTATTCCGTCCTCTTTCCTTCTTTGGTATGTGGATTAGAAGAGCCCCTTGGAACTTCATGGTTTCCTCCATCCTCTTCCTTTAGCTTCGCGTTTGGTGTTGGTGCATCAAATTTCATCACTGTTTATCTAAGTACGATTGCGAACCTATAGAGAAGATGAAGAATGCTTGATGGAAAAGGGCATTGGAGAACCAAAAGAAGGCAAGGAAGTTATGGATCCTTAGAAGAGAGTGAGATCGAGACAGCAAACCTGAATATTGAATAAATGGAGAGAACATGAAGTAAAATAATCAAGCTATAGACCTTGAAGCATTTACAGGTAATGTTGTTCATTCTTATTTTGTGTTCATAGTTAGATTGGGATGTGCTAAAATGATATTAAACATCGTGTATTCTGATTTGAGCTAAGTTGGAATTTGATCAAGAGAGCTTGATGATTTTGTGCTCATATGTTGATTTAACTTGTCATTGTTTTATCACTTGCAATGTGCTTGACCAAATGTCAAAGAGATATTCACTTATTATAATGGGGGTTTTACACGAACCTATGCCTTTTGATTGCTCCGTGTGCCTATTTTGTTGAAGCTGAATGCTTTTGTGATGATGCTTTGCCTTTTGGTATGTTTTAATGGTTCTAGATGCCATACACACATATTGAGATATCTAGGAAGTTTGTGTTGGATAAGCTGTCTTCCCAAGAGGGGGGGGTGAATTGGGAAGATTAAATTTTTTTTCTGCAAAATGTCAAGAAAGTGAAGAAACCAAAGTATAATGGTAAAATAGAGTATAAATGAATAAACAGTAAAAGTAGCAGTAGGGAAGAGAAGATTCAGATATTTATCCTGGTTCGGTGACTTAACTTGACCTACGTCCAGTCCCCAAGTCACCACTTGAAATTTTCCTCTATTCTGCAAGAATTCAGTGGGCTTCTTGCAAATGCCTTAGTACAAAGTTGATGCTCTGTTTCTAGAGCTCACACTTTCTCTCTTTGCACTCTCACTAAGTGCTTTCCTAATCCCTTGTAATATCCCCTCACAAGAAAATCTTTCTTCCAGATGAAGATAATATTATTTATAATGAATAAACTCTCTTAATCAGAGTGAATATGAAAGTTAAGGTATAAAGAATAAAGTATGTAAGAGTAAGAGACTTTGAATAGATGATTTGGCAGGGTTTCAGTATATACAAAGTAATTTTTTTTACCCACATCTTCAAATGAAGTTCTATTTATAGATTTCTGCCTCAACTATACGTTAGAGACAAGATCTAGCCGTTAGAGATGTTACCCAACGGTTATACTGAGAAACTATCCATTCACCAACCGCATTTAATGCTTCTGACACTCAAAGTTTGAATTTCAGTTGGTCAACAGACAAATTTTGCAGAAACCGAAAGTTACAGCCTTTAACGTTGAACTTCCAAAGTTCGTCTGTTATAAATCAAAATTCAAATTTTCATCCTTAGAAAATGATTCTATGTTGGAACATACGAATTTTCATGTTTAAAGTTGTTCTGTTAAGTGTGAACAGTAAATTCAATTTGCTACAGTGCCTTCGAAATTCAAATTTTGGAACCCAAAATTCGTTTCTCAGAAGCTGGTTCAATGAGGCACAATAGTTCATAAATTCGAAATTCAAATTTTCAAAGGGCAAAGTTCATCTGTCAGAGAGACCTCTTTTCAGACTTACTTTAAAGTTTGAATTTCTGAATATTGTCATTCGTATGTCAACATATCAACATAACAGACTTGCAAGCTTTGTTTCTGAAATTCGAATTTTCATGTTCAAAGTTCATCTGTCAGTGGGCAATTTTAAAGCTCTTTTTAAACTTGTTTTCAGATGAACTTTGACATATTCTCAAACGAATTTTTCAATTTTCATAAGTTCATTTTGTCTGAAATTCAAATTTTCAACATCTAAGTTAGTCTGTCAGAGAAAGGCTCTTTTCAGACTCTTTTCAGACATAGGTCAAAGTTCAAATTTCGGAATACAAAATTCGTCTGTCAGAGAAGCCTCTTTTCAGACTTATTCATTTTCAATACGAAATTTGAATTTCCAAAGTCAAAGTTTGAATTTTCAAAACGGCAGATCTGTATAAACCTTTCAAACTTCGTCTGTTGATGAGTGTTTTTCAAATATTCCATGATTTAACATAGAATTAAGGTTTTTAAAACATCTTTTCACCAAATCAAAGTATTTTACTCAAATTAAAACATTACTAAACATTCTACATCTATTCTCGCACTGATTTCTTCAGAATTCCTTCACTTGAAACTTTTTGTGCACCTTTGATATCTTTACTCCAAGCTCTTGAAGGTTAGTTTTGGAATCATCAAAACACTTGATTCAACATTCTCCCCCTTTTTGATAATGACAAAACAACTTACAAACTAGATTAGTACTTGGGTTTGCTTTCACAAGCTCCCCCTCAACATATGCATCATAATCCAAAAGATATCATGTATAGTAGATCAAGTAAAGAGATTTATTAGCTCATTAAAAATCCAACAAGAACAGTTCATTGCAATCAAGGAATGCTTTCATTTCATCAAATGTCACTTTACAAGAAACAACAATGCAAAACATTATAGAATACAGACACACAATACACAATCAACAGAAACACAATACAACATTACAAGAGGACTCAAGCATAAGTTCTAATCAATTTTTCTTTGACTTGGTCTTCTTGCTGTAGGATTTTCCTGAATGTTCTGCAGCAGACTTTCCAGTTCCAGTTTGCTCACTCTTCTCCCCCTTTTTGACATCATCGAAAAGGTGAACAAAATCAGCAGGAGGAGGGATTTGAGACACTGGAATAGCTTGAAGAGGCACAGGGACAAATTGCATTTTTGGATTGAGCTCTGGCAAGGACCTAGAAACTTTAGAACTTGTGTCTTCATCTTCACCATCAGAAATCTCAAGAAGTTCAGAAATTTCTTGCCTTGTAACTCCCAATTATGCCCTTCTTTCTCCGAGAAACCATAATATGTCACAGGTGAGGGAGCAGGATGAGGCAACATTTCTTCAAGCCTTCTTCTCTGAGCTTGTAAGAGAGCATTGTGTGCAATAGCTTCCAAATCAACAAAAGGCACAATGCTCCTTTCTTCATTTAGGGCAGCCTGCATGAATGGTGAAGTGGAGACGGCTGCCACTAATCTTTCTACTTGCTCAGATTCTTGCTGGGACAGGATTGACTCTTGAGCATCTGCTGGAATGGGGTCATGAGAGCTTGAATCTTGAGGGCCTTCTTCTTCCATACCATAGTCCAAGGGAGGACCAGGACTTGGTGTGCTCAGTGTACCAGCAACCTTAGTATCATCTACAACATCATCATGCTCAGAAGAGGCTAGCTCAAAGGGGCTTGGAGGCTTAGGTGTTGGAGACTTAGCAGGCTCAGAGAACCCTAGCTGAGGTGGAGCTGATGTGGCAGGAATGACATTCCGAATGTCTTCATATGCATCAGCAACCACTTTCATGTTCTTGGCCAGCTAGTGGATCTAATCTTGTAGATGAGCAAACTTGGCATTTTGCTCATCCCTGATGCTTAGTATAAGTGTAGAGAGACTTTCATACAACTCAGTGATCTTGGTTGGCTTGGCACGAGAAGGGGGAGTAGATGGAATGTGAGCAAGTAGACATGGAGATGGGACAGGTTGAGAAGGCTGAGGTGTAGGTTTTGCAGGAGCCTCAGAGGTACCTTCTTGCTATAGGGAGGCATCTTCATCAAAGAAGAGATCTTCATATTTTTTTGCTTCCTTCCCAATCCATCTTCCGTCTTTTCTTTCAATCCCCATTCTTTGTAGCTCCTCTTCCTTGAAAATCTCAGTGGGCTTCCCTTTCCCCTTTTCAAGGTGCTGAATTCTAGCATATTGTAGAATCTTGGAAATGATAGCTGCGTAGGGGAGTGTAGAGTCTTTCCTCTGATCCCTTGCCTTGATCATGTGTTGGAGTATGATATGTCCTATGTTGATAAGCTTTCCACGCATGATTGCTGTCATTACATGTGCCTCTGCCCTTGTGATCAAATTGAAACTACCTCCTTTGTTGAAGATAATCCTAGACACTATGTAGTGTAGGATCCTCACTTGAGCACTGAGGTCAGTGGGCTTCAGCAAGTTTATTGATGGCCTATTCTCCTTTCTTCTGAATAATGTGTTCAGGATTGTGCTCTCCTTGTAGTTCAGAAAGGGGCCACCTTCTTCATCAGCAGTCTCTGCCTCATCCATATATCCAGAAGCAGTGATGTCAATCTTAAGGCCATCTTGTCCTGGGATTTCCAATACTTCATTAAAAGTTTCATCTGTGAGCCAGATGGTCCTTGATTTGAGATTGACCTCCCACTTCTTCTTCTTGCCGTTGTACTTCAAGGAGGCATACCATGTCTTAACTACTTCATCATCATACCTCTCCAGTATCTCTAACATATTCTTATATCTCAGCATCCATATTCCAGCATCAAAATTGTTAGAGACTAAGAAATCTTCCATATTTACACAATGAGGCTTGATTACCTTTTTACTCACAAACTTGGTCGAGTATTCCTCCTGAATTTGAGGAGTGCTCCATAATGGCATTGTTGTGAGGTGGTATTCTCCAGATTTAGTACTAGAGGAGGAAATAGAAGCAACAGCAGCAGCAGCAGGAAACCGAAGGCTCTGTTTTCTTTGGAGAAGAAGGTCCAGCTTTCTTTGATTTAGCCTTTGGAGTTGTTTTCTGTCATTTGGAGGGAGTTGCTTTACTTGATTCGGCTTTTCTCTTCGGTTTTTAACCCTCCTTTGAGGCATATTGGGATTTGACCGTTCTCTTCAGTCATGCCTCTCCCTTTCCAACTTTTGGAATCTTTACTCGTGCCATTTTTGTGGATGAATGTTTCAGAATGAAGCCGAGAATGAGTTTATAGGATGCAAAAAGGAGTTTAAACTGTGGGAAATGAAGATTTACAGTCAGAATTGAAGAGCATTGAAGAGAGAATTTAGACAGACTCATAGATGAGATGAGTAGGGTTGCGTCTGTTCAGAGGAAAATCATTGGTTTTAACGCGTGTAACAGCCTGACAGACTAATTTTGAGGGATCAAAATTTGAACTTCGAGCAGTTAAAAGTTAAACCATTAAGCAAAGCTTACTGACAGACGAATTTTCTTCTGAAAGTTCATCTGACAGAGGCTTGGTCCAAGCAGCACAGGATGAACAGACGAACTTTGTTTCAACAAAGTTTGAATTTCGAAGAGCAGGCGTCAAGCAACAACCAATACACCAAACAATAGACGAATTATACATATGAAAAATCATCTTTCAGAGATTCAACATTATGAGCATGTTCCAACAGACGAATTTTGAATCAGAAATTTGAATTTCTACACTTTGTAAAGGTTCTCCAACATGTGTATGTTTAAGAAACAGACATTTTTATAATCATCATGTTGGACAAAGATAACATTGAAATTTTTATTTTTGAAAATTCAAACTTTCAAAGACCAACAGACGAATTTTGAGGGACCACCGAGAATTGTTACAATGTAAACTAAGCTGAAGTTCGTTTGATGGGCATCTAAATTCGAATGTTGAGCATGCTGACTTGTTAAAAAACACAATTTATTAAGGAAATTCGTCTAAGACACAACTAAAATGCAAATTTCAACTTTAAAAACTTACAGAATGGATCCAGAACTCAGATTTCTTGCTGTCTCTTTTTCCTTTTGACTGTTCCATTTTGATTTGCTCAATTTTTCAGATCTACTGTCATTTAAATTCATGAGGAGCACCTGCAACTTACATTAAACTTTCTCTGATGCTAAAGTTAGAATTCAATCAATGTCAGAAATGCTACAACAGATTGATGCAGAAATTTACTTACAGTTCATTAGGATTTACCATACTCAATTCTCTCCTGATTTTACAATGCCTATCTTCTGAAAGAGGCTTTGTCAAGATGTCAGCAACTTGATCTTCTGTAGGGATGTATTCTAATTTGTTCTCTCCTTTAAGAACATGATCTCTTATGAAGTGGTGCCTAACTTCAATATGCTTCGTCCTTGAATGCATGACTGGATTCTTTGTGATGTTAATGGCACTTTGGTTGTCACACATTATATGTATTTCTTTTATTTCAATCTCAAGATCTTCAAGCTGCTGCTTCATCCAGATGACTTGGGCACAACAATTTCCAGCTGCAATATATTCAGCTTCTGCTGTGGATAAGGCTACACTGTTTTGCTTCCTGCTAAACCATGAAACCAAGGATCCTCCAAGAAACTGACATGTTTCACTTATGCTTTTTCTGTTAGTTTTGGATCCTGCAAAGTCAGCATCAGTATATCATTTCAAATCTTCTCCATTGCCTTTAGGATACCAAAGACCCATCTGTGATGTTCCAATTAGATATCTGAAAATACGTTTCATAGCAGTTGCATGGGTTTCTTTGGGGCATGATTGGAATCTTGCACACATGTAGACACTAAACATAATGCCAGGTCTGCTGGCAGTTAGGTATAGCAGAGATCCAATCATTCTTCTATATTGGGTTATGTTAAACATTTTACCCTCTTTATCCATATCCAGTTTGGTTGCAGTAACCATAGGTGTTCCCATTGGCTTAGCATTCTCCATTCCAAACTTTTTTAGCAATTCTTTCAGATACTTAGATTGATTGAGAAAGATACCATCATTACACTGCTTGATTTGCAATCCAAGGAAGAAGTTGAGTTCACCCATCATGGACATTTCGAATTCTCCCTGCATTAGCTTAGAAAAATTCTTGCAAAGAGATTCATTAGTAGCACCAAATATAATATCATCAACATAGATTTGAACAATAAGTAAATCTTTATTTTCTTTCTTAGTGAATAAAGTTATATCTACTTTTCCTCTGTTAAACCCCTTTTTAGTTACAAAATTACTTAATCTTTCATACCACGCTTTAGGAGCTTGCTTTAAACCGTAAAGGGTTTTCTTTAGTTTATAGACGTGGTTTGATTTTGTAGAGTTCTCAAAGCCTGGAGGTTAGTCTACATAAACTTTTTCCATGATATATCCATTAAGAAAAGCACTCTTCACATCCATTTGATATAACATAATATTTTTCATACATGCATATGGTAACAGAATTCTAATTGCTTCTGATCTAGCCATTGGAGCAAAGGTTTCTTCAAAATCAATTCCTTCTTCTTGATTATACCCTTTGGCAACCAGTCTAGCTTTATTTCTGATTATTAATCCAGATTCATCAAGCTTATTTCTAAAAACCCATTTAGTGTCAATGACAGGATGATCTTTGGGTCTGGGCACTAAATCTCAAACTTGATTTCTTTCAAATTGATTCAACTCATCTTGCATAGCTAAAATCCAGTATTCATCAGTTAAGGCTTCTTCAGTATATTTAGGTTCAATTTGAGAAATAAAAGCACAGCTGATCATTTGATCCCTTAACTATTTTCTAGTTTTAGCTTTCTCTTGAACATCCCCTATCACTTGATCAACAGAATGATTCCTTTGATATCTCCAAACTTTAGGGAGTTCTTGAGACATGTCTTCATTATATTCATCATCAAAGTCTTTCTCATGAATATCTTCCTCTATGTTAATAGATTCAGAAATTTTTGGAGGTTCAATTTTACCTTCATCAGAAAGATCTAAATTTTTGAAGTTTGAAATAAGATCATCCTCATCAGTGACATGTTTTGAAACAATTTCATTTTCAATGAATACTACATGCACAGATTCTTCTACCAATTTAGACTTTTTATTAAAAACTTTATATGCCTTACTTCTACTAGAATAACTCAAAAATATACCTTCATCAGATTTGACATCAAACTTACCCAGATTCTCCTTTCCATTGTTGTGGATGAAGTACTTGCAGCCGAACACATGTAGATGTGAGATATTTGGTTTTCTTCCTTTGTACAGCTCATAAGGAGTCTTCCCAAGGATTGGTATGATGTAGGCTCTATTTATTATGTAGCTTGCTGTGTTTACTGCATCAACCCAGAATACTTGAGAGAGTTCCTTTTCATTCAGCTTTGCTCTAGCCATCTCTCCAATTGTTCTATTCTTCCTTTTCACTACTCCATTTTGTTGAGGAGTTCTTAGAGCTGAGAAGTTGTGATCAATTCCATGCTCATCATAGTACTCCAGGAAGTATGAATTCTCAAACTCTCCTCCATGATCTGACCTGATAAACACAATAGAAATACCTTTCTCATTTTGCACTTTCTTAGCTAAGGTTATAAATGCATCAAACGTTTTACTTTTAGAGGAAAGAAATAGTGTCCAGGTAAATCTAGAGTAATCATCCACAATTACAAGCACATACAGATTTTCACCCATGCTTTTTACCCTAGATGGACCAATCAGATCCATATACAGTAGTTCTAGTGGTCTAGTTGTGGTGACTACGTTTTTAGATTTGAAAGAAGATTTGATTTGTTTTCCTTTTAGGCATGCATCACATTCTTTGTCTTTTTCAAAAGTGATTTTTGGTAGGCCAGTGACTAACTCATTTTTAACCAGTTTTGATAGTTGATTCATGTTAACATGAGTTAATCTTCTATGCCACAACCAACTATCATTATCCTGGCTAATCAAACAGACAGAATCTAAGAGAGGAAGTTCATCAAGATCAATAGTATAGCAGTTACCATCCCTTTGAGCTTTGAGGATTATTTTGTGATCAATTTTTCTGATGACCAGGCAGAACTTTGAGTCAAACAGTACCCAGTTTCCTTTGTCATATGTCTGACTCACACTTAGCAAATTGTGGTTGAGGCCAATTACAAACAGCACCTCTTCAATGGATGTTTCAGGATTCTTCCCCACAATGCCAATGCCAACTATTTTGCCATATTGATCACCTCCAAAGATTACCTTTCCTCCTTTCTTGTCTCTAAGGGTGATGAACTTCTTCTTATCACCAGTCATATGGCTTGAGTAGGCACTGTCCATATACCATTTATTGCTCCTTTTAGCTTTAAGATAAACCTGCAAAACAAGGTTCATATTTTCTTTTTAGGTACCCAAATTTGCTTAGGTCCTTTTCTGTTAGTAGTCTTTTTTCTAGATATAAATGTACCTTTGGGAACCCACTTAACCTTCCTATAAGTCCATTTTTCTTTAAAGTACATGAACTGGAAATATGTCCCTTCTTGTTACAGAAGTGACAGGTGGTGAAGGGACTGCTGGATTGAGATGTAGGAAGAAAATAGTGCAGATAATATTTTTGTTTTGCATGCCTTGGTTGATCATAAGATTCGATGTGACATGAAGTATGATCTTTCTTTCTATTAGTACTAGCATGCACAAAATATCTCATGTACATATTCTGATTTTTCTTCCTAATCTTTTCTTTTACAGCACAAGGATCATAGCCAAGTCCAGCATTTTTGTAACATCCCTATTTTTATGAGATGTTATAAAATGAATAAAAGATGAGAAACAATGCGAGATGAAAAGACTATATATAATTGGACTTTAGAAGGAATTAATTTCTTATCTAATTTTATGACGAAGTTATATTCGGTCCTTAATTGGAATTAATTTTTCATAAGGTTCTTAGCAGAAATTAATTCCAGAACTTACCCCGAAAAATATGTAATATACCACTTGAATGAAAGCCCACTCCAAGCTGAGCGTAATGGTATAAGTATTGCATGCCCGGGAGGTCTAGGTTGAGAGATAGACCAATTTGAAAGTTAATGTGAATAGTGAAAAGGAAATAATAAAAAATTGGTCTTTGGGTGAAATTACAAGAAAGTGCCCGAAAGAATGGATAATTATATTTTTGACCCGGCTTAAGGGCAAAACGGTCATTTCCACATTATAAGTAAAATGTGAGTAATGAATTGAAGACCCAAAAATGAAAAAATTGATATCATAAAATGCATGAGGAATTGGAAAAAATGGAGAGACACCGTTAAGCATGAAGAAGGACAAAGAGGTCATTTTTCCCAGTTGGATGGAAAAATGAGAAATTATATTTTTACCCTCAAAGAATTATTAAAAGGACATCCATGTCCTTAAAGTCATGAAAATGGCGGGGAAATAGTATCAGAAATGTCTTGGGGAAAATTACACCTAATGACCCGAAAGTTCTAAAAATTATAAATTAGCCCCGGGTCAAGGACATTTTTGTAAATATGAGAAATTATAGTCAAAATGAAGTTTTTAATGAGTTAGACCCAATGAAATATAGTATGGAATTTATTAAGGTCAAAATAATATTTATTGGGTAATTAGGGTTTAATATTAATATTTTACCCGATAAAGGTCATTTAGACTGCAGGAAAAGGAAGGACTGATTCAAGGACAATGATTGGACCTTAATAAAATATATTTTGGGTCTAGATAATAATTTTGGACCAAAAGTAATTGTTGGATAATCCTGTACCAATTTAATGACAATTTTGGCAAAAATACTTAATCGGTACGGGTAAATTTAATCGGTAAGGAGTATTTTGGTCCATAAAAATTTTTCAAGCAATTTTTGGCCAAGAATGAGACACATGGCGTGCTGCAGCTCATTGGGACACAAAGGAAATTTTTATCAAAGCTTTATTTGCCAAAAAGTAATCAAAGTCAAGGATTCAATTAATTAAAGTTGCTTTATGATTATTAGCACTTAATCACCTTGGTCAAAAGGGTTCAGCACGTCTTCTTCATCTCAAAACCCGCACAACCAGAGAAGAAAAGGAGAAAGAAGGCGTGAAGGAGAGAAAGCAAAAGGGAGAAGGAAAAATTACAAGTTTGATCCCAAACTCTCAAGGTAAGTTTCTTTGGTGATTATCTTGCATCTACTTAAGTGTGATAGTGTTTCATGGAGTATTTCTCTCTATTTTTGCCCTAAAATTTTTTGCCTAGAGAGAGAGTAGAGAGAGAAAATGAAGCCATGAAGAAAGTGATCCATGAAAAGTGATGTATAGGCTTCAAGGATTAAGATTATGCTATTTGATTTCAAATTGATCGGGTAGTTTATTTTCTACATTTTTCTGAAAATTTCTGCCTATTTAGGGTTTAAAAAGGAAAGGGAATTTCATGATTTTGACCCCAAAAATGGATTCCCCATGGTCCAAAATCTTAAGAACAAGTGTGTTGTACAAAGAAAGATCAAAGTAACACTAAGTGAAAAAGTTAGGGTTTAGTGTGCATGGTATGGTATAATTCCGAAAATCAGTGGCTAAATGGATTAAATGATGATATGTATAGGTTCAAGGAAGTTTAAGCAAGCCAAAGAATAGGTGCATAAAGTTTGGAAAGGAAGGGAATACATAAAGGTAGCATATTTCCATTCTATGCATTATATTGTCTTATGAATGTTTGTGAACTCTATGACTTGTTTGATGCCATGATTAATATTTTGTGATGTCCATTGATTGTTGGCTGAGTTGTTTAAAGGGGCTTGAAGCTCCGGAATGCCCAATTTACAAAGTGAAACTCTGCTGAAATTTTCATAAAATTGTTATGGCATTATATGAATTGATGAGTTTGCTTGATAATCTATGTGAAATGTGATGATATATGTGTGTGATTGGATAATGCTACTGAGATTCTTTGAATCTCACCCCCCTTCAATGACTAACCATGCTAGGGAAAACCAATGCAAAAGAGTTAAGGAAGAAGCAAAAGGCATGAAGAAGGAAATGATGTTGCAAGCCATTGTGTTATAGGGTGAATGGTTATTTGTGCCTTGCTTTGTATGAAATTATAAAATAGTGAATAATATGTTAATGTTGTATAAAATGTATGAAAATTTCCATTTATGTATGTTGGGATATGAAGTTATATTCTACTAAGTTACATGCCAAAATGAGTTCATTTGCAAGGGTTTTGGCAAGGAAATTGCAATGTAGACTGAAATAGGGCATTTTCCCAATATGTCTGTTTCATTCGCCCTTGTGCTATACTTAATGTGAGGGTAAGTTTATGATATTTTTATACCAGATAGAGAACATCTCCAGCTTTAATATGACACCTAATTCACCCCATTTGGAGCTGTGTACAATTAATGGTGAATTTTCTAATTCAGGGTTCAGAACAGGGAAAGAATGGGAAAACTGAAAACTGAAAAGTAAGTACTGGAAAATTCAAAAGCTTATATAAAATCGTACAAAGCTCCAAAAATTAAGTGGTTTATATTTATGGAAATTTCTATATTTTTAGTTTCATATGCCACTAATTTGGAGGTAATTGGAGCTATATGATAGGAGATATGGAGGTTTTCCCAAAACTGTTCCAGTAAAAGTGAAATTCTGACCCTTTATGATTTAAGTTAACACCATGTCCTGTGAAAGTTGAATAAATGTAGAATAAAAATATTTATATAAATAGACTCACAGGGTTTTCATATGACATAAAGAATGTTTGATTTGGCTCATGGTAGAGTGATATATGAATTTTTAAATATAAGGCCAAAATCCTAGGGAAGAGAAAATGACCAAATATACAGTAAATGTTTAAGGAATAAACTGTATAAATTGGTCAAGTAATTGCTCAGTTTCATATTTTTTCCATGTAAATAAGGTTTTTATATATTGTTAAAGACTTGAATCACTATGAAATTATTTTTATAGAATTAGTTATGAATTTCCAAAGTTCAATCGGTAAAGTGGAAACTACCATATAAATAGTAACCGAAAATTTTTGAAATTCTGATTTTCATTCTTATGTGATTCAAGCTTAGAATTAAGTATAATTAGACTTAAAATGAGTCTAATTCATGGGAAATAAGTCTAAAAGTAAGGTGTTACAATTTTCCTATGATATTCTCTGGCTTCCCATTAAAGTAAACAACATGTCTTTTCCTTTAGTGAGTCTAGACATGCTTTCTACCACATAGTCATTAGTTTGTTTTAACTCAATGCATGATATACAGAAACAGATTCAGTATGCAAAAAGGTAATTTCAGAGATGTTGCATTGAGATTCTAGTTTGTTAATCTTTTTCTTAGCTTGCTTCAATTCTTTAGCAACCTTAACAAACTCATCATGCAAGCATCCAGTAATTCAAAATAGGAAGGTTCAGATTCATATACCACATCTTCTTGATCACTGTTGCATGGAGTTTCAGCTTCTTCAGATGCAAGAGCCATCAAACATATGTTGGCAATATCTTCTTCCTCATCTGAGCTGCTGCTCCAGATTGATGAGATGTAAGCTCTTTTCTTCTTGACTTTGTCTGCAGCTTTCTTTTCTTTTTCCTGTTTCTTGAGGAATTGTGGGCAATCCCATTTAATATGTCCCTGCTTTTTGCACTTGTAGCAGGTTACTGGTTCTTTTCCTTCTCTCTTACTATCTCCAGCTGCTCCTTTCTTGAAGAATTTCTTGCTTCTTTTCCTATTGTAAAATCTTCCAAATTTTTTGACCATCAAAGCCAGAGTTTCTTCATCTAACTCATCTCCATCGTTAGACTCTTCTTCTTTCTCCTCAGCAGCTTTCAGAGCAAGACCCTTCTTCTTTCTGTCTTGTCCAGCCTCTTTGAGAGCCTTTATCTTTCCTTCGTATTCCTCGAGGCTACTGAAGAGAGCTGTGACAGACGCCATTGATTCTCCTCTGCCTTCCTCTATTGCTGTTACTTTGGGTTGCCACTCAAGAGGAAGAGCTCTGAGGATCTTTCTGACTTTTTCTGTCTGAGTGTACTCTTTGCCCAGACTCTTCAGTTGATTCATAATGAGGGTGAATCTCTTCTGTAGCTATTTTACGCTTTCTTCTTCTGCCATCCTGAAGCTTTCATATTCGCCTATGCAGGTGTTCAATTTGTTTTCTCTTACTCCAGTTATTCTTTCATGAGCAATTTGCAAGGTGTCCCACATTTCCTTAGCAGTGGAGCACTGTGAGACCCTGTAGAATTCGTCTTGATTCAATGCACTGACCAAGCAGTGTTTTGCCTTGAAGTTCAGCAAGACTCTTCTTCTATCTTCCACGTTCCATTCAGCTTCTAGCTTTTCTCTGTATTTCCCATCATCCTCCAATGCCATTGGGATAAAATCTCCCTTCTGGATGACGAACCAGATGTCCAGATCAATGGACTGGAGATAGATTTGCATCATCATCTTCCAATAACCATAGTGTTCTCCACTGAATCCAGGTGGTCTATTTGTGTTGTTTCCCTCCGGTAATATGCTTTCTCCAAAGCCAGTCATTTTAATTCCCGAACTGTAAAATCCTTTGATCGGGAATCCGGGCTCTGATACCACTTGTTGGATAAGCTGGCTTCCCAAGAGGAGGGGTGAATTGGGAAGATTAAAATTTTTTTCTGCAAAACGTCAAGAAAGTGAAGAAACCAAAGTATGATGGTTAAACAGAGTATAAATGAATAAACAGTAAAAGTAGCAGTAGGGAAGAGAAGACTCAGATATTTATCCTGGTTCGGTGACTCAACTTGACTTACGTCCAGTCCCCAAGTCACCACTTGAGATTTTCCTCTATTCTGCAAGAATTCAGTGGGCTTCTTGCAAATGCCTCAGTACAAAGTTAATGCTCTGTTTCTAGAGCTCACACTTTCTCTCTTTGCACTCTCACTAAGTGCTTCTCCAATCCCTTGTGATATCCCCTCACAAGAAAATCTTTCTTCCAGATAAAGATAAGATTGTTTACAATGAATAAACTCTCTTAATCAGAGTGAATATGAAAGTTAAGGTACAAAGAATAAAGTATGTAAGAGTAAGAGACTTTGAGTAGATGATTTGGCAGAGTTTCAGTATATACAAAGTAATTTTTTTTACCCACATCTTCAAATGAAGTTCTATTTATAGATTTCTGCCTCAACTATACGTTAGAGACAAGATCTAGCCATTAGAGACGTTACCCAACGGTTATATTGAGAAACTATCCATTAACCAATCGCATTTAATGCTTCTGACACTCAAAGTTCAAATTTCAGTTAGTTAACAGAAGAATTTCGCAGAAACTGAAAGTTACAGCCTTTAACGTTGAACTTCTGAAGTTCGTCTGTTATAAATCAAAATTCGAATTTTCATCTTTAGAAAATGATTCTATATTGGAACATACGAATTTTCATGTTTAAAGTTGTTCTGTTAAGTGTGAACAGTAAATTCAATTTGCTATAGTGCTTTTGAAATTCGAATTTTAGAACCCAAAATTCGTCTGTCAGAAGCTGGTTCAATGAGGCACAATAGTTCATAAATTCAAAATTCAAATTTTCAAAGGGCAAAGTTCGTCTGTCAGAGAGACCTCTTTTCAGACTTACTTTAAAGTTTGAATTTCTGAATATTATCATTCGTATGTTAACATATCAACACAACAAACTTACAAGCTTTGTTTCTGAAATTTGAATTTTCATGTTCAAAGTTCGTCTGTCAGTGGGCAATTTTAAAGCTCTTTTTAAACTTATTTTCAGATGAACTTTGACATATTCTCAGACGAATTTTTTAATTTTCATAAGTTGCATTTTGTCTGAGATTCAAATTTTCAACATCTAAATTTGTCTGTCAGAGAAGGGCTCTTTTCAGACTCTTTTCAGACATAGGTCAAAGTTCAAATTTCAGAACACAAAATTTGTCTGCCAGAGAAACATCTTTTCAGACTTATTCATTTTCAATACAAAATTCGAATTTCCAAAGTCAAAGTTTGAATTTTCAAAACGGCAAATCTGTATAAACCTTTCAAACTTCGTCTGTTGGTGGGTGTTTTTCAAATATTCCATGATTTAATAAAGAATTAAGGTTTTAAAACATCTTTTCACCAAATCAAAGTCTTTTACTCAAATTAAAACATTACTAAACATTCTACATCTATTCTCGCATTGATTTCTCCAGAATTCCTTCACTTGAAACTTTTTGTGCACCTTTAATATCTTTACTCCAAACTCTTGAAGATTAGTTTGGAATCATCAAAACACTTGATTCAACAATTTGGTGATGCTGGGTCACTGACTCTCATGTTTTGTTTCAATTACTATTAGAAAAATTAAATTTAACAAGAGATTACTTATTCCTTTTTAAATGAATTAAAAAATGAGAAAATTAGTGAGAAATTGTAAGTTCGTAATCAATGTTAAATTTAACAAGAGAATTAGTGAATAGTATTTTTTATCATGATAAATTAAATATAATTAGCGAGAAATTTTGTATTCATTATTAAATTAATACAAATAGTGAGGTATTTTTTATTCCTCATTAAATTATTATGAATATAAAGGAATCTAGTGAGATCTATTTCCTTTGCTAAATTTTTTAAAATTAATTTTAATAGATTAAAATTATTTTATTAAAAATTTAATTTTAATTAATTAAAAATATTTTTTTAACTAATCAATTTATAAAATTATTTTTATCAGATAATTATTTTAAATTAATAAAAATAGTTAAATTATTTTTTATGACTTGTTCACAAAAAATAAAATTAAAAATTCATTTATTACAAAATTCAGAATATAAAGTATTTTTAGATATTAATAATTGAAAATAAAAAATATCCATATTTTTTAATAATATATTGATTTATAAATATATAGTTATATGTATTAGTGTGTAGATAAACAATATATATTTAATATCTTATATAAATACTGTAAATACATTTTAGTTCAATTGGTAAAAAAGTGAATATAAAAACACTAAGAGTAAGTGGTAAAGACACATTTGAAATGATTATATGATATGGCACAGTTAATGTGTGGCAGTGATATGGTGCGATCCTTGTTGTTCAGTTTAAGAAGGAAAAAATCCCTCTCTAAATTTAGAGAGGGATTAGATCCCTTACTAATTCTCTCACTAATTTAATTAGCACATCTCTTACTAAATTTAACAACGCGATTTATAGTGACCAAATTAACGAGGGATTTTATTCCTTACAATTTTCAATTTAGTAAGGGAAAATGGGCATTTAGCGAGGGATGAGTGAGAAAACAAAGACTATAGGTAATCATAAACCCATGTTTATAAAAGAAAACAAATTATAGATATACATGCTAAAAATTTCTTATATGAAATGTGTATATATATATATATATATATTTCTTATATGAAATGTATGTTAGAAGGAATAGGATTTTGAAGTGTAGAAGAAAATGAAATTGGAGAAAAGGTTGTGCACAAGTCTTCAAGACGTGGGCAACACTTTCCTTTAGACTTAATTTTCCCCCACCAATTTTCAAATTTTGGGTACAATTTGGGTTAGTGACAAATTTCTTACAGGATACAATGAAGACCCTTGAGTAAGTGTTGTACTTCCAAAACTCAAGTCTAGACAATAATGGCTTTTATAAAGTGGTAATTTACTTTTTATCCTTTGTGTACTAAAGATAAAGGCAAGTGAGTTTGTATATGTTGAAACAAGTGTGAATGAATAAAATTGGAATTATCTAATAATGGAAGATTGTGAACTATTTATAGGAAATAAGAAGATACCTCTTGAAGCAACATGACTCTTTCAATAAAAGGACACATACATTAACCAATGTATGTACACTGTAATGATTCATGAATCTAAATAAAAAGTTATTTCCTTTCATATGATTAATGTATATACATTGTAATAATTCAAGAATCTAGGTAAAAGTCACTTTTTTTCATATTTCATGAATCTTGTGATTTTCTGTGAATCATCTCAAGAGTCATCATTAATTCATGAATCCTTTAAGATACGTCTTTTTATTTTGAAAATTTGCTCACAATTCCTTACCATTTTCAAAATGAATAATTTTTTTTAAATAACAAACTCTTATCACTTCAGAAATCTCATGTTTTCGGTAAATGTATCTTAAAGAGTTAAACATTTACTTAGTAAGACATGGTTTTACCCATCCAAATTAATGTGGTAGACAAGCTTTAAACCAATTAATCCATTTGAACAGGCGTGCATGACTTATGCATAAGATCTCGGACAATTGTATGCCAATTTTAGAAGACACTTTTAATATGGCCTTGTGTCTTGTATCCTTTTTCATGAGAGTTTGAGAGTCAAGCCCTTGGACTCTCTGAAGCGGCCCCACTTCACTCTTATATAGGTAGACTTTGTCAAGAGTAATACTATGATAAGTACTTCAGCAAATATATGCTTATAGATCTATTAAGAGCTAAAGTTCAGCCTTCCTTTAAATCCATGGTAACTAAGTACTTTTCAACCTTGGGATGAATAGATAATATTTCACGTATTTGCAATCACTCTAATTGTGTACTCTCACATTTGAATTCAAGACTTGACATTAATCAAGTGTAAGTAGGGTTTCCACCATTCGTGATTATGACTTAATGGGTCTCAATCACATACCCAATGATGTTTTCAAAACCATATGCCTTGTCAGTCCTTTTGTCAAAGGATCTGCAAGATTTAACTTAAACCTTATATAACTAATAGAGATTACCCCATTTACAATTACATATTTCACATAGCTATGTTTTATTCCAATGTGTCACGACTTTCCATTATAAACTTTGTTATAAGCCTTTGAAAGAGTAAATTGACTATCACAATGGATAGATATTGGTACCATTGGCTCAAGCCATATAGGAATTTCAAGTAATAAGTTTCTAAGCCAATCTACTTCCTTACTACTTGCAGCTAATGCTATGAATTTACATGCCATGGTGGAATCTACAATACATGTGTATTTCTTTGATCCCCAAGAAATAGCACCCCCACCAAGAGTGTAGACCCATCCACTTGTGGAAGCATGGTTCTCTAAGTAACTGACCCAACTAACATCTATATATCCTTCTAAAATTGAAAAATTACCATTACAGGTCAAACTACAGTGACTTGTTCTTTTCAAGTAGTTATTAAATCTTAAATTTATATACATATCATACAAAAAGATTATCTAAATTCACATGATCATTCATAAATTTGAATAAACATATTAAATATTCATCTAAACATTCATTATGCATGTTTATTCACTTTTGAATGGTCACAACTTTTAAATGATATATCTTAAAGAAATACAACCATATCAAGAACAATCATTAATAAAAGTTACAAAATATTTTTTACAACTTCTAGCAAGCCAACCATGCATATCATTAGAATCAATTATAATATTTTAGAACCTTTTCCTATTCTAGGAAAAATATTGTCTAGTTAATTTATAGATTTTAGAATTAAGTCAATATTTATCATCTCATTTAATATAATTAATATGACATAAATGATATCATTATATACTACAAGAGTCAATAATATAAGTATAATAATAAACATTATTATTAACTTAAGCTACATTACATTTGAATATGTTTCCACATAAATAACCCTGGCCTACAAATATCCCTCCCTTAGACAGAATAAACTTGTCTCCCTCAAAAACAGACTTAAACCCAAACTTATTAAGTAGGGGTACAGAACATAAATTCTTTTTAACATCTGGTACATAGTATGCATATGTTAAAGTAAGAGTTTTCCTATAAATGAACTCAATTTCCACGGTCCATTTGCCTTTAACTTGGATACTTGATGCATTTTCCATGTAGAACACATTTTCATCCTCTTCCTTAAATGTCTTAAAGAGATCCTTGATCTTACACACATGACAAGTTGTTCCAGAATCCACCCATCATGATTCATTATTTTCAACCATGTAGATCTCAGAAATAACAGTCACAAGATTCTTTTGATGAAGAATTGTTTTCTTTCTTTTTTTTGAAGAAACGACATTCTTTTTTGTAATGACCAATCTTTTCACAAAAGTAACATTTACTGTTCTTTTTTTTGTTCTTATGGTCATTTTGTCCATGGGATTCATCCTTTTCCTTCTCTCTTTTCATAGAACTCTTGTTTAACTATCCTTTCTTTACCACATGTACTTTCTTATGAGCATTGGTGTCTTTAGTATCATCTTGTTTACGATACTCCTCTTCTAAACGAAGATGATTCCCCTTCTTTTTTATGCTTAAAACTCTTTTTGAAGTCTTTCAATGAAGAAGGAAGTTTGTCTATAATTGAGAAGACAATGATGCTTTCATCCATATGCATGTTATATTGTTTGAAATTATTCAAAATATGTTCAATTTCATGCAATTATTCCATAACAGATTTTCCATCAATCATTTTATAATTATTGAAATGAATGACAAGAAATTTCTTACTTGTTGCATCCTCTTGCATGTACCTTGTCTCTAGTTTCTCCCATAGTTCCTTTGTAGAGGTTAAGTGATCTTGATAAACATAAAAAAAGGAATCATCAAGTCCATTGAGAATGTGTGCAGTGCAGATATAATCATCATTCTCCCATTTTTGTCTTTCTCTAACATCAGTCATAGTTTCTCCTTCTCTTTTTTGGGGCTTGGGAGTGGTTTGGACATAGGCCACCTTTAAAGTAGTGAGTAGAAATTTCATCTTCATCTGTCATCTTAGAAAATTGCCTCCTTCGAACCTCTCCAATTTCACAAAATTTGTAGTTAAATCCTTTAAAGAAGTCATTTGAATTCAACGGAATTAAGCCTCTAGATTATTAGAAGGGATGGAACTTTGAAGTGTAGAAAAAAATGATATTAGAGAAAAGGTTGTGCATAAGTTTTTAAGGCGTGGGCAACACTTTACTTTAAGCTTAATTCGCCCCCACCAATTTCCAAATCTTGAGTACAACTTGAATTAGTGATGAATTTCCTGCAAAATACAATGAAGACCCTTGAGTAGATGTTGTACTTCCAAAACTTAAGCCTAGACAATAATAACTTTTATAAAGTGGTAATTTGCTTTTAATCCTTTGTGCACTAAAAATAAAAGCAAGTGAGTTTGTATATGTTGAAACAAGTGTGTATGAATAAAATTAGAATTAATAAAATTGGATGCCCTCAAAAGCATTTTGGATTCCCTCCCTATTGATAAACGTCAAAAATGATGCAAGGGAGATGAGTTGATGAATTAAACTTGTAGTAATACCAAATTTGTAGTAAAACAATTTACACAAGTTTGTATATATATATATATATATTAAAAAAATGAGCTTGAAATAACTGGAGTATATTACCATCTTTTTGGACATGAGGATGACTTGTTTATAGAGCTTGTGACTGAAGTGAGGAAGGTACTTGGAGTTGCGAATAAGTAATTAATGATACTGTTTGCCATTTAGAGAAGGAGTAACTTGGTTTTTAAATTGATATTTTGTAGGGACATAATCTGGTTGCAGAGATTGTTGATTCAAAAATCTACACTGCTAATAGCCTCATAAATCCATGGTATAATGGTGTGTTTTAAAGTATAATCTACAATCAATCATAATATGATTTTACTCTACAAAATTTCTATCTTATATATAAATTTGTTGATTTTAGTTTTGGGCAATCATGACTACAGGGCAAAAATGAACAGGATGAAGCTAATTTGGAGCAGTAGTTAATTTGTATTTGTCACTATCAAAATTTTATTTCTATTAGAAATAAATTCATTTGTTATAATATTTGGATCTTTAGATTTCCCTTATATTTGTGGGTCTCATTCATATGGTTGGCTAGTGCCACATTGTTATATCCTCATTGTTGAGGAAGAGTTAATTACTAGAATTCATCCATTTTGTTTATACTAATATCACATTCATACTTGACTATCTGTTTTCAAACACTTATGTTTTCTTAAATCAAGAAAGAAAATAATCTATTATTTTTGGCATAAATATATTTTGGGTCCCTCTAATTGTATTGAGGATTCCATTTGTTTCTTCTAATTCATGAATATACATGAAGTTTTGCCTCATAATGCAAAAACATGAGATAACTTCTAGGATGCTGTCAAGGCAGAGAAATAAGGAAATCCTACAAAGAGCCTCATCATGGTCATCTATCTTGACATTTCTTTTGTCCTTGATGCCATCAAATTACAATCACCCACAACTCAAGGAACAAAGATCCTTATCCATAAGGCTTGCTTGGCTAGGAATGGTAAATTTCACGGCCTTTCTTTGGTCCATCTTCGTAATGGTTATTTCTGGTGCCCAATTTATTAGCATGCTGATCATTGTCTTCCTCATATCTTCATCGATCATGAATATCCTCATCTCAGGTTCCCAAGTTCCACTTCATGTCCCATCATCGCAATACTTATTGCAGTCTTATTTGTTTTTGCCTAAAATTTCAGGTTTAGAATACTCCAGCTACTACACGATCTATTGGAGAGCTTGTTAAAGAACTCCTTCCTATCATTGAGATGTGTATTATTTTATTATTTTTTAGGTTGTATTGATAGGGTTTTTTCCCCCTGAATAGTGTGTATTATCCTTTTGTGATATTAATAAAATTTGTCTTTTATGTACTTATTGATTATAATTGTAAAACATATTATGATATGCAATAGTTAATTAATTTAGTTTATAAAATGTTGTCTTTAGATTTTTTAAGCAACAGTCATCAAATGTACTTAAAATAAGGTTATATTTACAATACAAACCATTGCATATACTCTATATTTACAGTTTAAAAATGTTGCCTATTAAAAGTTTATGCAACATTTAAAAATTGTACTTTATATATATATATATGCAACATTTGGAAATTGTTGCAATATAATTGTTGCCTATTCCCCTCCTATAGGCAATAGTTATTTTGGTTGTTGCCATAGGATTAAAAAAACTATTGTCTAAAAGAATAGGTAATGACAGCATAAGTAATACTTAAGTAACACTTGAAAAATGTTATCTTTTTTTTTTCGCAACATTTTTCATAGTTATAGTGACATTTTTTTAAATGTTATTGTATGACAAAAATGTTGTAGTGCCGTGCCATTTCTTAAAAACGAACCATCAATATTAACTCGAATTTGGGTTATTTGAAAGTTGTGAAACATATTTAATTTGCGTCGAAGTTATTAACAGATTCAAAAGGCAGGCACTTGTGTTTGGATAGTCAGTGAAAAATGATGCCAATGAAGGGGGTAGAAGCCCAGAGTGGAGAACACAGAAACCCAAGTAAATATACAACATCCAATATCTCAAGATGGATCCACGATGAGTTTGAGCCACAAACCAACATGAAAGTCCAAAACTAAACTCCTTGCGATCCAATAGTACTTTTCAGCCCTACTTTCTGTCGGTCGACATAACCAAATGCCAAATCTTGTATACGGCCCCTTTTGATATTATGACATAATCTTTTCTTTTTCTTTTCTTTTTTATTTCATTGATTTTAAAATTTTTTACTATTAAATTGAAATCAAGCCAAAAATTCTGTCAAGATTCACCAAGGCTATGCATAATTTCCACATTTAGCTAATAAATAATGCATAAATTGAGCAATAAACACCGGATGCTAAGCAAAATATACGCCCAGTAAATATTAACGTAAGTAAAGCAATTATTGATACAAGAGTTAATCTTGCTCAACGAAGAAGGACAGGTTATATATTCTCATTTGAAGGAAGGAAAATATTGGATCTATCTACATTAATTACTTTGTACTCAATAACAAATGCATTCTAAAAATGCCAAAAATAGTGTTAAAACTTATGAGAATAGAGGTGAACGTTATTGACAAGTGTGGCCATCACTACTTTTAGCACCAAACAAATTAAAACTAACGTCACCCAAGATGTATAAAAAATTTCAAATGTAAAGACTCTCAGAGTACATCAGAAAATATATTCACAATAAAAGAAAAATCAGTTAATTAGTATTCTCTCCATCCCATATTATAAGATAATTGCAGGTTTCACACATATTAAGAAACATTTATTATATTCTTAAATTTCTAAAAAAATCCAAAATTTTCAGTTTATCCCCATTAATTCGACCATTTTTATTAAATATAATTCAAGTTACAATACTAATAATACAATAAATGAAGAGTAAATATGAGAAATGACATTATATTACCTTATATTATGAGATAAAAAAAATCCCTCATATTGCTTTATAGGGAGTAGAAACTGGATAGTAATCGAACTTTTTATTCGGTGCCTCATCTGCATGCAATCACCAGATGACTTGTTGGGACAAAAGTTTTGTAAGACGGATTTCATGTCAAGATAATGTTGGAGAGATTTCAT
Organism: Adenanthera pavonina; assembly: GCA_026686845.1. NCBI lineage: Eukaryota > Viridiplantae > Streptophyta > Magnoliopsida > Fabales > Fabaceae > Adenanthera > Adenanthera pavonina. The sequence continues at coordinate 18,963,802 of JAIVEN010000023.1, read as the reverse complement.
TTCATGTCGGATTTTTTTTTTGGCCCAGTATTTCATGTTGGATTGAGGCACATAGTTTTTCATATTTCATCGCAGGACCCTACCTCGGAATTTTGTGAATTGTTGAACGATAATCTTTCATATGGCTGTGCATTTAAATTTATTTCGATTTTCAAGTTAGCGAAAAAGCATTATATATTAATTTTATAAATTAATATATAATGTTGTCACGGAACGCTTTTTTAAACTTACGGAGGTTTTATATAAAATTACAAGATTAGATATGTGAGTGCTTAATTAACTTATTGTTCGAATTCGACCAGAGTTTTTATTGTCATCGATTTTTAATTTGTTTGATTTCTATTATGTATGCTTAACATGTTGAAACGAGAAATTAAGAAGATAATTAATAATACTATATGCTGTATGCAGATGACTTAATATAACGTTGTCGTCTAATCTTAAGAATTAAACCAAATACGAACATTTTATATATAGGTGGGTCTGATAAATCTCTAGAATGATCACGTTGGGACCATGTGTACTGAATATCTAATTGCATGTACCTACTAGCATTATTGTTCATGCAGGGGAAAATAGAAGGGAAAAGTCCTCTTTTTTTTTCAATAAAAACCTTATCAACTTCACTTTTTTTTGTTTGGTGTGTGTGTGTTTGGGGGGTGGGGGATCTCTACTTCACTTTAAATTCATATTTACTCGTACATATAATATACGATAAGTGCATCTTGATATAAGTGGTTGCAAACGCGTAAAATAGGTAGCTGAAAGTAATTAACAATAATAGTAGATGCTAAGGCAACTTTTTATTTCATTTTTTATTCAAATATTGTCAATATATTTCACACTATAATTGTATTAAATACTCTGAAGATGAATGAGAAACGAAGTTATATATTTAGGTTAAATAAGCTTATCTTTATTTTTATTTTTTTTTGGGTACAAGCTTGTCTTTTTAGTGTGTTAATTAATTAACTCGAGTATTAGATATATAGTACTGCAAATGTGCTGAGACAAAAAGTGTTTGGAATGGAATAGATGATGGAAGAAGTAGTAATTAATTAAAGAAGGAGCGGTTGAACTTTACTTTAATCATATATAGGCTCCTGAAAAGGAGATGCAAGTGATGCAATGTACGTTCAACAAAAACAGAAAAAAAGGAGGAAATTAAGAAAGGAGATGTGAAGGTGAAAAGCCATTTTCAGAGCACTAGATTTTGGGAACAACTTTTTCTTTCATGATTCAACCATAGAAATAGAATTACTGATACTTTACCAGCTTCATATATATCCCACCCATCAAAATTTGTCCCAGAAAACCCTGTGGGACTCCATATAATATATATATATATATATATATCTATCTCGAAAGGAACACAATAATGTTTCTGTTATGAAATACCTAACTTATCTCAGAAATCAACACCCTCATAATTACACCCCCTCCTTTTTCTACTACCCTTCCTTTTCAGTGTCTCCCACAGAAAAATGAAGTGTCGCTATTGATCTAGCAACGGAACATTGCCCGGTCCTTACCCTTGATTCCTTCGTTGCAGGACCCCATATAGCAAAGCATATGTCAATCTCTTAGTACTACTCTTATTTACTAGTATGTTATGTCCCTACAAGTTTGAGAAGAGAGCCCATTCTAAAAGACTAGTCTACTAGGTGGAAGAATTTTTTTATTTTATAAAACCTACTTCCTATGTAAGGTTTCTGATGTGGGACTCATAACATAGTCTTACATATTGCACCATGGTACATAGATGTTGTTAAACATCATTTTTCCTTATCATCAAAAAGTGGGTTAATAATGTTTAAAACAATTAATTTTAACTACACTAATAGATATTTTTTGGGCCAAACTAGCAACATGAATAATACATTAAGTTAATCACAGGTGGTGAAAGGGCAAACTTTAAGTCACTATCTACCACATTATAACTAACGTAAATTATTTTCAGAGAACGGTTTACATAAATCATAGCCATGGGTTGACTTTGATTAAAAACGATATCCAATGATGTTGAAATTGACTAATACAGCATAATATATCTTTCATTGAACAGGACTCGAAAAACGACCACCTCAACAGTAATTGTCACTATTAAGTTTCTAATCTAATGACCTCATGCCATAATCAGGTTTAAGGCCATCATGCATGATGGAAAAATGGTCGGAAATCGTATCCACTCTATGTAACAGGATTCTATTAATGGTTTGAACTCCTCCTAATGCCTCCATCTTTGAATTTATGCCTAAATTTAAAGTTAGTCCCCCCCCCCCCTCCTCAAACTCTTCCATCAATTGTGACTAATTTTTCGCATATGTCAAAGTTTAGCAACCTTTTGAGGAAGAAAGAAAAGGGGGAATTACAATTTGATACCAAAATGAGCATTTAATTATAAAAACTGACCACAAATTGATAAATTATAAAATCAACCTTTGATCCTTAACCAAAAAAAAATTGGAATATAAGATTACCAAAATATCCTTCCCCTCCTCCGCCACTCTTGGTGATTGGTTAACGGTGTTTTTGAAATCTAAATTATTCTAGTGATTTAATTTGTAATTTTCTTTTCAAAATTTACAACTTTCTTATCTTAAATTTGTAATTTTATTTTTAAATTTTTGCTATAAATTATTCCAACAGTTCATAACTTATTTATTATAAATTTATAACATAATTTTTAAATTTTTATTATGAGAGAATCTTGTAGCTTACAATTTACAATTTGTTCACTTTAAATTTGTAATTTGAATTTCAAATTTTACTATAAAAACAACTTATTTTTCAAAATTAGCATAATTAATTAAACGTTGCTCCTTTGGTCCCAAATTATAATTCTCGCAAAGAAAAATCTGAAAATCCTGTCCCTTCCATGGTATCCACAAGGTCATGAGGGAGAGTACCTATGTAGGTATAACGACTTGAGGGTGGTTGGTGAATGAGAGACGTTGGGTCAACGAAGATAATGATTTGTTATCTGAATAATGGTGCTCAGTGGCAGCTTTAGTTCCTCAAAATCCGTTGGATTTACCAACTAAAAATCAAATCCTTAAGAAGCCGAGGCAGTGGGTGATCAAAGCTATGATTACCATAAAAAGACGCATTTAAATTGGATTAAAGAAAAAGTTGACGACGCATGCACGTTCCAAGACCAAATTTTAACTAATTGTCGGAGATTCAAGTGCTCTTTGATGGGGAGTATTTCACTAGTCTCTCATCCCACATTATTTGTTTTTTTTTTAAGGTTTTGACATAAAAATTAGAAATATAATAAATAATAAATTATATAATTTTACTAAATTATTTTTAATTATTACTCATTTATTACTTATACTATTAATTTTTTAAAATAATATATTATTAATTACTTGAAGGTGTAATTGAAAAAAATAATTAATTTTTTATTAATTTTTTAAAATGATAGATAAAATGAGATAGTTAAAATAATCTAAACTGACACATAAAATACCACGGTGGGAGTAATTAAAGGACGTATTATTAGGCCTCTTAATGATCAAAAGCACTTAAGCGTGGCGATATATATTGCACTTTCCCTATAGAATTGGATTGGAAAAGAAGTGTTTCTTGGAATCTAAGTTTATTAAGTAGGGAAGTAGCTGCGCATGCATTGCCATGAGGAGGCGAGACAAAATTTGTAAAGTGCTTTTGAATTTTTACTTGATTCTTGTTTGGACTTGTGATTCTTCATCATCAATTCCAGCAGAATTGTAACTACCAACTTCTGGTCGGGTTTCAATAAATCTACACCCTAGGATCATTCGCAGGTAAATCTTTTTGACCCCAATAGAGAAAGAAGATCATTAAAAACTACTTTTATTGATCAGCAATTAAAATTTAAATTTGTAGGAGATAAACTACTATTTCCAACCTTTATTAGTTTTGGTTACTAGAATTTTCATTCATTCTTCAGCCTTCCTCATTCTCTCGCGAAGTGATTAAGAATAATTTTCTGTCCACTTTGTTCGCTTTCGATTCGCATATTCTGATTGCTAGCTACCTTAAAATTCTCCGAGATTCTTACCCAGCAAAATGCATTGGGTTTCATTTTCGTTGTCTTTAAGGTTGAGTCTTTTTTAAGACGTTGCTTCTTAATTTCTTGTTATATAAAACTTATGATTATTTGCAATATTTTGAATCATTGATGCTCCCTCTTGAATATTATAAAACCACTTCAGTCCCCAATAAGATTTAAATTCAAATCTCAATGAGAACTATATGTGTGTGTGTGAGTAGAAGTACTTTAGTCATATATTAAATGAGTGGGGCCATGGGCATCCAACCAAGGTAAGACTGCTTTTGCATATTATTTTACACCTTCACTCAATGGTCCTTGACATCAAACACCTTATGATTTGCATTAGCATGTAACTGCTTAATTCAAGTAGTGCCCATCAATGTTGCTGCATGAATAACAAAAATGGATCAAAGCAATCGATACAAAAGGCGAATCCAAAGTAATTAAAATACTGCATATTAGATCGATCTAAAACTTTATGTCTGTTAAATCCCACAGAGCTCAAACTTTTTTATTTCTCAAGGCGCGAATGCAGCTACTCATAGAACTACAATGTAGTATTCACTAGTTAGTGATACAGAGTGTAGTATATACGTGTAAGTGTATAGAGGAAATATATATTGATGACTATGTTGGGTTGCCTTTGATTTATGCCTGAAAATTGATGCAGGGAAATGGATCAGTTAAATTGAGTTTGGTAATTAGGCAGGAAAAAAAGAAAAGTGAAATGTTTGTACAAATTAGGAGCAGGGAGAGGAAGGGATAGATAGGGGTGAATTAATAGAAGAAGAGGTCCCCGCAAGCTCATATATAGCTGCACCCTGCACGTGATCATGTTCTAGAAAACCATGCAATTTCAATCCATGCTTTCTTCTTCCCATTACATTATAAATTCGTACTGAGGCTCAAGACATGCCACGGGGCGTGCCTTGTGAACCAGGGAAGCAGCATGTGACCCCAGCCCTTACGCTTCTCTCACGCCACAGAAAGATTAATCTTCACTCACGCGGCTACGCTAATAAACTAAACTAGCACAATATTTTAATATAAATAAACTACGCGGCTACGCCACAGAAAGAGTTTGCTTGAACATTGAGTAACACTTAATATGCTTGGTTGCTAATTGAATAGTATAGCACTTCTCAGCGTATCACGTTCCAAGTAACTTGAGTCAAGGATACTAATTAAAGTCAGAAAGAAGCATCTAGATTAATAACTACCTTTCCCTCCAACTTGTGAGTGGACTAATATGCTGCTTGCCATGTCATTAATTATATAGTGAAGGGGCATAGTTTTAAGTTTTAACTGAGAGAAGAGTGAAACACATAGGAGCCAGCGAATAGCGATGAATGTGGAAGCTAAATAATTAAAGGAGCATTATAAGTCTGTATCTCGTGAAATTATATATATATATGTGTGTGTGTGTGTGTGTGTGTGTGTGAAGTGATTAGTAGAAGCAGGAAATAAACATATATGTTATATACAGTGTGAAATGGAGAAGTAGGATGAGTTTGGTGTGTGTGTGTGTGTATGCACAAGATATGATCACATGGTGTGGCGGTATAGAGACATTTAAAGGAGGCCCACTTTGTTAGGTAAAAAACAAGCATACTCTTATAAGTCCACTTGAGATCAAACCCCAATTTGGGAACACTCACACACAAGACACAGAGAAGAAGAAGCCTTTGCTCATCTCTCACTCCTAGTCCTTTTCTCTGCAATTGTTTTCCTCATATCCAACAACGCTGTCTCTGTTATTGTACTGTGCCTCGTGACTCTCTCATCTCTCCCCCTTCTTTTGTGGCCCTTTGATTTCTCTCCTCATTTCCCTCTTTTCACTTTTCTTTCATTATTTCTGCGTACCATCTATATAGCTTATTATATGTCTTTCCTTACTCCCTCGCCTCACCCTCTCTATATATGATCATTAGCCAGGTTAGCCCACCCAGCCCGCCCGTGAGTCTTGAGGTTGAACTTGTTATAACAAACACAGTCAGGCCGGCCGAGGTAGGTGTAGCTAGTGTGAAATGTCTAGCAGAAGGTCCAGGCAGCAATCTTCATCAGGGTCTACAACCATCTCCGATGACCAAATCATCGAACTTGTTTCCAAGTTGCGTCAACTTGTTCCTGAGATTCGCGATACTCGCCGCTCTAACAAGGTACTTCCATACCTCGCCCCTTCCTTCCCTCTCTCTGACTGACTATTATAAATCTATTGTTTATAGCTACTTCAAGCACACAGTAATTACATACTGCATATACACTCCATACAAACTATAACAGAATCAATAGTGAGTTTGAAATGCTGTTATTGTGTTACTGTGTAGTACTCCCGCAGAAACCAGCTAAAGAAAATACTGGCATGCTCCCTGTATAAATATATTTTAAGGACGTACTTTCCATTCAATTGCAATATATATATATATATGCAGAGATCTCAATACACGTCAACGGGTTCACATTGACTGCAAAATGGGTTCGCTGTCTGTCTAGTTTTGCGAAATTTAATTCATTTTCCAGTTGGAAATTTAATGTACGTGTTGTATATATATGCCTCCAAATAATATAATTTTTTTAATATGTATCAAGTTAAATGTTTTATAAATAAAATTTTCAATGCTATAAAAATTTAAAATTTTCATGTACCAAATGTGTATAAAAGGATAGTATATAAAAGTAACGCAGAACCCATAAAGAAAAAGGGCTCAGAAGAGATCTGTTTGTAATACATTATATATCAGCCCTTCGTTTTGACCAATTCGTGAAATGAAACTTTTCCTTTGTCTTATTAACACAGGGCATACATAAATAGTACACATCCTTCTTAGAGACTAGAGAGAACTCTGAATACTAACTAGTTCACACGCCCCAAATAAGAAGGGAAAGCATATATATATATATATATATATGAGAGACTTAATTAATTAATTTTGGGGTGCAGGCATCTGCATCGAAGGTCCTACAAGAGACGTGCAACTACATCAGAAGCTTAAACAGAGAAGTGGACGACTTGAGCCAGCGACTCTCTCAGTTGTTGGCCACAATCGATGCTGACAGTGCTGAAGCTGCCATCATTAGGAGCCTCATTAATCCTTAAACATATATATATATATATATATTTGTAATATTTATTTTCTTATTTAAGAATTATATATGTATGAGTCTACTTCCCATTTTAGGTGGGGACACCAGCTAGAGTGCAGTTTGGGGTGTCCTTCTAATTAATATGCACGCTCAACACTTAATTTATAATAAAATTAAGGCGCGCACGTCGTATTATATATATATATATATATGTTTGTGCCTATATATTTCTCCAGACATAATATATATGGCCAAAATTAATTTGATGAAACTTTATGGTGCTCTACTTTACTAAGTGAGTGTACGAGGAGGGTTGATGTGTCAGAATTGTAAGAGACATGTATAACTGATGGAAAACATATATTTATTTAGAGTTTGCATAATTATGTATATAAATTATTGGTTGGTAGAGCATAGATAATTCGAGATGTGTGTAAGCTTTTTTCAAGAGGTGTTTACTTTGAGATTTTGTCGGCAAAGTTGGGCTCAAGTTTCTACAATGTTACTCCCTTCGGTCCTATATATAGAACCTTTTATCTTGATCCTAAATATAAGATCCTTTACAATATATGAGGTAGTATTTATTATGTATTTCTAAAAAAATGTCCCTATTTAATGTATTCAAAGAGAAAAAGAGAGAGATTAAATAAGGATAATTTTGAAAAAAGGTTGAAATTTTTGAAGAAATCAAGGTAGTTAATTAGTTTTAACTTCTTTTCTTAATTCACATGATTCGATTAAAATGGTCTTATATATATAGGACCAGAGGGAGTAATTAATTAAAAGCTTGAACTGAAAGTGCTCGACATGATAGTGATTTGATCTAAATGTAAAATGGTTCCTTTACCTTTTAACATCAGAGACCCCGTCACACCGGTATTCTTCATTAGTTTTCGGAAAGAGATAATTAATTAACAAGTGTCCTCCATATATTTTTCATGTCAAGTATTCAAATTTAATTTGAACAATTCATATTCTTTTTTTTTAATCATTTTTTAAAATAAAAAATATTAAAATTTGACCAAAAATAAATAAATAGTTCAGGACGGCTTATAGAAAATTGTAGACGCAATTAATCCGTTTATCTTGACGCATATATTTATCCAGAAAGTGACTTCTCTTTGTGGGTAAACCCATATAAAAAAAAAAGGAAAATATTGTGGATGGAGCAACAAGTGTTATTTTCCTACTTGAAATGGATTGGTGTGAGTGTGACACAAAATTTAAAATGAATTGCATTGTCCACAATTTATAAATAGTGTGATCTAATATTTTTCATATTTCATGTTGATAATTTGATATCAAGCTTTTTTTTTAAAAAAGGAATTCCCCCAAATCCGAGCAAGCGTAATTATAGGAATGTGGCTAGAAGAGGAAATTCAAAGTACCTGCAGTATACAGGATCCTTCTCATAATCTCACCAATTGAAAGAGTCCAACGATCATCAATATCGTACGTTGACGGAAATAAGTGTGTGTGGATTGGTAGATCTTAATCGAGTAGTTTTTGTGAAGCTACAGGATAAAAATTCAATGCCAGCTTAATGTTCTGAAATATATATATATCATCAAACAAAACTATATATTCACGTTACATTCATCTGCTACATTGGGCCTAATTTCATTTTTCGTTTAAATTAAGACTTTCCTTGACGTACGTTAATTGGACACACTAAAAGAGAAGAAGAAAGTTTTAATGTTTTATCCTTTTATTTATAAAACTCCAGTTAATACCATAAAAGTAGCTAGAGGCCGTGGACTACGTCAGATCAGAAGAAATGAAATAATTCATGCAGGCTACTAAAGCAAGTGGCCAACGTGCTTTTCTGAATTATAGTTATGCTCTTCCATGCTAAAAATGATAAAACTCCACTTTTCTTGTTCACCCCTCTATTTCAAGAGATTTGGGCAAAAATGAATACCTGCTGATAACCTCGGCCCCATGCAACCTTGTTAAACAAGAAGAAGGAAAATAAAATATATATATTGGATAGCAACGTACAGAGTCAGAGAGTGTTTGATATATAGTGTTTATCAATATCTTGTGCCTAGTCTGCTCTATCACTTAATTAACACATATGGCACACTAGAAGCTGCCGACTTATTAGAATAAAATACGAATGTTAATCTAAAATGGATGATATATCTGACAAAAGAAAAAGTTGAGAGTAAAATGTAAGGCCTGACATGAACATGAATGATTGGGCTCATTGAGGCTTGACTAGTCGTGTGTATGTGTGTGGGTGAAAAACCACACCTAATGGATTGCGATACTGCCACAAGATATGTATGATGCAGTTAATGTATGGATGAGAGAAGAATTGTTGGAATTAATTTTGTACTGGAAGGAAACGTGGCAGCAGAGAGTATGAATGTCGACCGCAAAATGGGATATTTAGGGGGCAACTTGCATGAAACCATTTAAGACTGTGAGAACATGAAAGCGACCTCACCTTCTCTACGACTACCTATACCCTTTCTTTTTCTGCCATAAATATATATATATTTATATTTAAATGTATATGCCCATTGCCCTCTTATCCTCTGCACTTGCCAACCCCATACACTTCGTGGTCTCCACAACTGTTTCAAATGGGCCATGGCCCAAAACTCTAGCCCATATATATTCTCTTTTTTGTTTTGGCCAATATATATATATATATATATATAATATATAACCTTTTTTGGGGGTACTCACTTCAAACATTTCTGATGCTAGCGTTCCAGATCCAAGCCTTCTGGGTGGACAAAGTAGAGCAAACCACGATACTTCGTGGTACACTAGCGCCGACTGTTGCCCCATACAAATAAGTCACACTGTGTATATAATATATATATATATATATAGATAGATGAAGTCAAGAGGATCTTCACTTTTACTAGCTTTTCAGCTGACTGTTAAGATTGAAGGGGTATAAGGAAACTTTTTTTTTTTTGTTTTACTACAAATAGCCCAAAAAGAGAGGTACTTTAAAGCACCTCTCATAAGTTATATATCTTACTATGTTTTTGAGGACTAGAGGGGGATACCAAGTCTCGACCCCTTGGCATTATGATTGCTAAGCATGCCAAAAGCCATAAGAGAGACTAGTGTCAGGAGTGACAAACAATATTTTAAAGAAATAAATAATTTGCACATAAGTATATACAACAACAACAATAGCCTTATCCCACTAAGTGGGGTCGGCTACATGGATCAAACGACGCCAATGAGCTCTATCAAACGCCATCTCTTCAGATAGATCATATCTCAAAAGGTCATTCCTTATAACTTCCCTTAATGTCCTTTTTGGTCTTCCTCTACGCCTTTTGATCGGGCTCCAGGCCATTTGATCAACTCTCTTCACTGGCTCCTCTTGCCCTCTTCTTTGTACATGCCCAAACCACCTTAAACGATGTTCCACCATCTTCTCCTCAATAGGTGCTACCCCAACTTTTCTTCGTATACAGTCATTTCGTATCTTATCCAATTTTGTATGACCACACATCCATCTCAACATTCTCATCTCTGCTACTCCCATCTTATGCTCTTGTTGTCCTTTCAAAGCCCAACATTCACTACCATATAGCATTGCTGGTCTTATAGCTGTTCTGTAAAATTTACCTTTAAGCTTAGTAGGCACCTTGCGGTCACAAATAACTCCTGTAGCTTTTCTCCACTTTAACCACCCAGCTTGTATCCTATGCATAACATCCCCATCAATTTCACCATTATTCTATAAAATCGACCCCAAATATTTAAACTTTGACACCTCAGGAATGATTTGCTCTCCAATTTTTACCTCTGAATCCTCTATAATTGGCCTCTTATTAAATTTGCAATGCATATATTCCGTCTTACTCCTACTCAGACGGAAAACTTTTGATTCCAAAGTATGTCTCCATAATTCAAGTTTAGAGTTGACCTCTTCTCTTGAGTCTTCAATTAAAACTATATCATCTGCGAAGAGCATACACTTTGGAATTTCTTCTTGTATATGTTCTGTAAGAACATCCAAAACCAGATCAAACAGGTATGGACTCAAAGAAGATCCTTGATGTAAGCCTATTGTTATAGGGAAGTCCTTTGTCACACCTCCAGGAGTCCTCACGCTTGTCGTTGCCCCCTCATACATATCCTTTATGACTCGAATATAAGCCACCCTGACACCTTTCTTCTGCATTGCTTTCCACAAAATATCTCTTGGTACCCTATCATAGGCTTTTTCCAAATCAATGAAAACCATATGCAAGTCCCTCTCTTTACTCCGATATCTTTCAATCAAACCCCTTAAAAGATAAATAGCCTCTGTTGTAGACCGTCCTGGCATAAATCCAAATTGGTTTTCTGAAATACGAGACTCCTTTCTGAGTCTATACTCAATCACTCTTTCCCAGAGTTTCATGGTGTGACTCATGAGTTTTATCCCCCGATAATTAGCACAATTTTGGATATCCCCCTTGTTTTTGTATATGGGCACTAGAGTGCTCTTTCTCCATTCCTCTGGCATTTTCTTGGACCTTAAAATCTCGTTAAATAACTTAGTGAGCCACCAAACCCCTTTCTCTCCTAAGCACTTCCAAACTTCGATAGGAATACCATCGGGGCCAATGGCTTTACCATTATCTATTCTCTTCAGAGCTTCTTTCACCTCTCCAGTCCGAATCCTATGATAGAAATTCAAATTGAGATCGTTTTCATGGGTTGTTAGTCCTTCAGTATCAATAGTCATATCCAATCCATTATTGAACAGCTTATAAAAGTAGCTCCCCCATCTTTCATTGATATCATCATCTGCAACTAAAATTTTTCCTTCTTCGTCCTTAATACATCTTACTTGGTCCAAATCTCTTGACTTTCTTTCCCTCATCTTAGCAATTTTGTAAATCTTATGTTCACCATTCTTAGTTCCTAAATCCTGGTAGAATTCCTCAAAAGCTTTAGATCTAGCCTCGCTCACTGCTTTCTTAGTCTCCTTTTTAGCCAACCGATAACATTTCCAATTTTCATCGTTATTGCATAGATACAAGGCTTTGAAACACTCTTTCTTATATTTGACCTTCTCCTGCACACTCTCATTCCACCACCAAGATTCTTTATCCTTAGGTCCAAAACCTCTAGATTCACCCAATATTGCTTTAGCGGTATCTCTGATCCTTTTAGTCATCTCCTTCCACAAGATATTAGCACTTCCTTGCAAGTCCCAATTACTTTCCTCCATAACTTTCCTCGTAAAGATCACTTGTTTCTCACCTTTTAGTTGCCACCACTTAATCCTGGGATTAAAAACTTTTCGACTTTTCAGTTTACGGTTTTTAACTATCACATCAAGGACCAAGACCCTATGTTGTGAAGTTAAACTCTCACCAGGAATTACTTTGCAGTCTTTACAAGTTGATCTATCTGAGTTCCTTACCAAAAAGAAGTCAATTTGCGACCTTTGGACTCCACTCTTATATGTAATTAAATGCTCCTCCCGCTTCTTGAAACATGTGTTTACAATCGTAAGATTATAAGCCATAGAAAAATCAAGGATGGAATGTCCCTCCTCATTTACTTCTCCAAAGCCATAACCGCCGTGAACTCCCATATATTGCCTTGTCTCTTTTCCAACATGACCATTAAGGTCGCCCCCAATGAGGATCTTTTCCTCTTGTGGGATATCTTGAACCAAGCCCTCCAGATCTTCCCAAAACTTTTCCTTAAAATGTGCTTCCGACCCTACTTGAGGTGCATAAGCACTAATAACATTGAGTGTATCATGTCCAATAGTCAATTTTAAGGATAGGATCCTATCTCCAATCCTTTTGACTCCTACCACATTCTTTTTCCAGTCTTTATCCACAATAATACCAACTCCATTCCTTCCTCTAACCTTCCCCACATACCAAAGTTTATAACCAGTAGTATCCAACTCCTTAGCCTTTTCTCCCACCCATTTAGTTTCTTGAAGACATAAGATGTTAATTCTCCTTCGAATCATAACATCCACCACCTCCATAGATTTACCCGTTAACGTACCAATATTCCAAGAACCAAATCTAATCTTGCTTTTCTGGGCTAGCTTCTTTACCCACATCCGTCCAGCATGATGTGGGAACCCTTGCTCATTTAACACTACATCCGGGCGCCGATGTAGCGGCTCTAACTCATTTGACACTGCATTCGAGCCATACAGGGCGTTACTTCCGGGCAACGACCTAGCCTTAGCACATATACGTCTTTGATCCATGTCATGAGATTCGACAGGTTTTTACGTTGGCTGTCGAGGGCCTAACACAACCCTCCTCCTTTACCCGGGCTTGGGACCGGCTATGACACTACATAGGCGGAGTTAATTTGCACATAAGTATATATATTAAAAATATATGAAACTTTTTCAAGACTATTAAAATTAAGGGTATTCAAAATTAATTCAAATTAGTTATACGGAATCAATCAAAATCGATTTCAAATGAGGTTTGCTACGATTTTAACTTAATAAAACTAATTGATTTGGTTCAAGTTCAATTTTTTTTCTAGAAACATGAATCAAATCAAATCAAACCAAACCTTTTATATTTTATTTTATACAATTTTTAATCAATATCCTACAATGTCTGAATTTAGTCACTTGTAGTCCCAAGCCCATTAGACTTTGACAAGGATTTGATATCATGCGGCTTCAGTTTCATTTTTCCTTCATTCACGACACAGGACACCAATATTATAAAATTGCTTTGCTTTGCTTTTCCGTGATATTTCTCTTCTATGCAACTTTTGATAACGTTTTTTCCTTTTTTTTTTTTTTTGCCAGTGTTTTCCAATATTGACAAATACAACAATTCTAGAATATTTTTCAAATATGCTATTAAAAGAAGTAAAAGAGTTGTTAAACATTATACAAAAGGACATAACATACTCCTATGTAGTTACCTACATTATAAATGAATGATGAATAAAAAAAGCTATTAAAAATTATAAAAAAATTATTTTTACATGATTCAAATCAATCTAAATTGAGCTAAACCAACCAAGAAATCAAACCAAATCGATCTCCTTAAACACCGATCAAGTCCCAAATTTTGTGGAACTGACTAATTTGGTTCAGTTTTATTTTTATTCAAAATCAAATTAAACCAAACCAAACCTCTGAACACTCTTAATTGAGATTGAAGGGTCATAAGGGAGTTTTTTTTTTTATTTCTTGTTTTGATTATAATAAACTTCCTTGTAGACAACAAGAATACACAAGACAGGTATCAAGAAGACTCTGATTTTATTAAAAAAAAAAGCTAAAATACACACAATTGCCTTGAATTTTGAGTCACACATAAAGAACTCGCTTGATCTTTAAAATTTGACAAACAAAACCCACCCCCCCCCCCCCCCAAAGACACACAAGTTTCATTTATGTACAAAAGAGTCCCTTCCGTTTGGTAATCTGTTCAATTATTAACGGAAGTCTGCTTCATCACACTCAACTTACAAACATGGAAGCTGACATGGATAAAATAAATAAATTAGTCATCTCGCCCTGTTAAAATGCACACCGCAAACCCTAAAACTGGATTTCGAATTTTCTCTTCCTCTCCTTTGTGTTGGAACCGTTGGTTTGTCCATTTTCTTCACACAGCTCGTGTGTCAGTCTCCCAAAACTGAAGCTCATCACTTGATCAGTACCTTTGACTCTCAGCGATGGGCCCTATAGGACGAATGATGCGATAAGGATGAAACAGCATGAGCCCGGTTATAAGTTTCTTGACCAGAGCTCTACCATGTTATGTCGATTTTTCTACTTCGTTCACCAAATCCATGGAAGGTTTTTTCGCCAGGAATTTCATTGGTGCTATCAAAGGAGGCTTATAGCGCAAACTTCAAAAAGTTGATCCAGAACTTAATTGGTTTTAAAGCTACAAATGCCACCGAGTATAACACAAATGTTATATTTTGTAGAAACAAAATAACTTTTAAGAAAGAAAAAAAAAAGAGAGAAAATTTATTTTCATATATTTGATTTTCAATGAAAATACTATTATTGGCTATCAAACCCCCAAAGTTTTCTAATAAAAGAATTAGAATTGACTACCAAATAAATCAGGACAAATTTTCTTTTTCATTTTTCATTTCTGAAAACATATTTTCTTTCTATCAAACATTCTTTAAATAATTCCCACCCAAATTTCAACCTGTAGCTGAGAAAAACAATAAAAAAGCACACACACACACAAATAATTGAAGCAATCATGATCCTGACATCATAACTTTTTCCCATGAAAAATAAGACAATAACGTTAATACAACATTTGACTGCTCTTTCTCTCAAAATATGTAAGGAATGTCATGAACTCTATTTCAAAATCATCGAACATGATTTGTTAAGCAAGTGCATTTTGTCAGTACTCTTTTCGATGAGCTTCTTGCTGGTTGCTCTGTTTGTGTGGAACAAAACAGAGGATGTTAGGTTGGGTTCAATTTCATGCATGGATTTTTCCATTTATCTCTAAATGAAAAATATAAATAAATAAATTGACCTATGTCACAAGAGCTTGCTACGTTACTTATCGACCCCTCACTGACCTCATTCCATAGACGAGTTTTATGTTTTGAAAAGGTCAATGATTTTCCGTCAACTAAATTAATGCTTTATTAAGAGATTAGCAGACGAGTTGCGCGTATACAAGACGGGAGAGACTAGTGACGCTCAATGGAGAGTAATTGAAAATACAAAATTGCTTGTTGTAGGAGGGAAAATGACATGCTAGCCTTAAATCCATATCAGCTGCCATGTCAGTAAGTTAAATCTGATGTGGCAGGTCTCTGTTAGTATTTTAACGGATTAAGTAACAGAAGAAAGTTATTTGTACATCAATAAAAGTTCAAGGAGGTTTATCATCAACTTTTAAAGTTTGAGGGAGTTCTCAGCAAATGAGTCAAAGTTGGAGGGAGTCATGTGTATTTTAGCCCAAAAAAAAATGAAAAATGATTCTGGTTTACATACATAAATATCAAGGTCTTTATTATTCCTAATTTTGCTTAATTAGGGCAGTGACGATAAGTTGTGTTCAAAAATAGTTTTTATCAAGAGCCAAATTAACAACCGATCTTGTGGTGCATATCGTTGGTTAGATGCAGATTTTCAGTCTGTACAAAACGTGTTTTCAAACAAGTGTCTTTTTTCTATAAATAAAAAAGCTTTGACCAAAAGAGAGGTACTTTGAAGCACCTCATAGTGTATATATATTTGGGAATAAGAAACGGAGGGAGTACATACCAGGTCTCGAACCCAATGCATTATGGATGTTGACTGAGAACATACCAAAATGCCACAGGAGAGACTAGTGGCATGGGACGCAAACAAAATGTTAAAGAAATAAACAGATCGAACGTTATTATATAAGAAATGTGGCGTCATCGTTTGTTCAGCGCATTAACAAATGCTAATGCTTCTATTTGCTTAAGTTACTCTGTATAACTCTCGCTTTCACAGTTTAGAGGTGTTACGAGACAAGTTTATAACGCCGTGGGCTTGTTGTGTGAGTCTATGGCCCAAAAAGAGAGGTACTTTGAAGCACCTCAATAATGAAGATATATATTTTATACTGATAAGAGGGAAGGATGGAATGGAATGAAGGTACCCAATCTCGAACCTGCAGCATTATGGAATTTTGGCTTAGAACACACCAGAGAGCCACAGGAAAGGGTGGTGTTAGCGGATGCAAACAATATTACAAAACGTTTCTTCATGAGTTACTTTAACGATATCTTGTATAACTTACTTTCACTAATATCAATCTGCTTTCTGAATTTTCTTTTAAAAAAAATAAGGACCAAATAAAATTAAAGCACGCCATCTATTAAATATTTAAAATTTAAAAAATATGCAATGTTTTATTTTTTTAAAAGTCAGAAGAGGACTACTTAATTAATTTGAAATAAAACTGGAAAAAAAGAATTAATTTGAAATAAAACAAATTTAAAAGTCTGAAGTTGTTTCGGATCTAATGACAAATGAAAATTCAATCATGTGATATAGGAATCTGATAGGTTGTGCGTCAAATAATCTGAATTTTATCAAATAACAGGTTATAACAATAAAAAAGTTTAATGACTGCAATTTTTTTTTTAAAAAAAGATAAGGCATTAGAATATGATTGAAAAGAAAAAACTTGAAGAAGATAAGAAGTGGAATCCAGTGGCAGTGCTAATCCTAACAATAGATCTATTTTTTTGAGGAATTATAGTTGGACACTAAAATAATAAATTTATTATAAAATAAGATATGTTACAACTTATTCTTCCAATTTTATTATTCAATATTCCAAATTTAACACTTTTTTTTATGTAAAGTCTTTTCTTGTAATAAATTTGCTTTACTAGTCCTTAACAGTAATTTCTCAGTTTCTGTTTTTTATTGCATCTTTTTATTATTAAAGATAATATAAATCTATCTATTATAAATTATAAAATAAAAGTAAAAAATACGATATATCAAAATTTTAAGCATTCACATCACCATATTGACTATAAAAAAATTTGACTCAACATATTCTAAATAATATTTATTTACTTATATATATTTTTTAAAAGAAAATCTGGTCCCACATATTCTTAAATTTGATATAATAATAAGTATAGAAATAAAAATTAGATATATATTTTTTAAAAAAATCACGATTTGATAAGAAATATATATATATATTTATGAAAAAATCAAGATTTGATTTGAAAATCATATATATATTATAAATATTTGTGAAAAAAATCATGATTTGATTATCCAGGTCTACGGTGAGATATATATAAATCTAGGTTGAAAGCACAATGTGTTACAATTTCAAGCCCCCACATCATCATGATTATGAAAAACCTAGGCCCACATGTTCTAAATAATGTTTATTTACTTATGTTTTTTTTTAAATCTGGCTGCATATATCCTTAAATTTGTAATAAATATGAAAATGAAAATAAGATATATATTTTTTAAAAAAGTTACGATTTGATAAAAAAGTTAGATATATTTATATATGTTTGTGAAAATAATCAAGATTTGATGTGAAAATCATATATATATATATATATATTATATTTATTAAAAAAATTATGATTTGATTATTTAGGTCTATGGTGAGATATATATATATATATATATATCTATATTATATGAATCTCTTTACGTCACAGTGAAATTGTTTTTAGTTCTGGAGACATGCTAGAAGATAAAATTTTATCGCATGCATTGTTGTTTGTCGGTTCTTGGTGGCAATTTTCATATTTTTCTAAAATATTTTATTTTTTCCATATAAACTATTACGCAATTATTGAAATAGTTTTCTTCATAACAAAAATTCAAGAATGGTTGAAATATGGGGATAATCACTTTTTATTCTATATCTTTGTATCGCTTTTTCTCTAAATTCTTAAAAAACTTTATAATTAAGAATTGTAGAAAATTCTTACTCTTAAGTATGTAAGCATGTATGCTTCTAAAAAAGAGGTTGATTTAATGATGTACTGTCATTGTAAGATGTATGGCAAGTTGAGATTTGATACAATTAGATTGATGTAATTGCTAATTAAATTAATTATTTTTTAACACCAATTAATTATGGTTTCAAAATTTAAAATATTTGTTAAAAGTTTAACAATATTTAAAATTTCAATATATTCATTTAAAAAATTATTTGATTTTCATAAAATGTATTTTTACAGTTAAATCATGTAATTGCTAATTAAATTAATTATGGTAGTTTCACAATTATAATTTATAAAATGTATTTAATATTCATATTTTTATATATTAATATTTATATTTCTTGTATATTTTCATATTTATATGTTTTGATGAATTTTACAAGCAGTGTTAGGAGTTTTCTGTGTATGTACCACGTGAATTCTAGTTTGTGATAAAGAAAGTGTACAAGTATGTCACCAAAAAAATAAAGTGTGCAAGTGCGTCATGCTAATTTGCAAATCTCATTGTGATCGTTAATTTGTGGCTGAGAATCAATCAGGTGCGTTTTTATCGTTTTACGTGGTCTAAATCACATTGGAGCGTAAACATATTCTTCCTTCTATAATCCCATCAGACTTCATCATCGTGAATGCCATTTTGACTTGCATTTTCCCCTTAAAGATCTTATAAAAGATTACCTCAATAAGAACAAAACCTACATACTTTTCTTTATATATTTTTTATATTATTATCCAATGAATAAGTGCCACCTGTCACTTTTTAATACTTCTCATCCACGTCACCCTCCTGGCCTTTAACAGTGTCAATGAAGAACTTTTTCTCTCTGCAATCACAGTAAGACTCATTCTTCCCCGTTCAGGACCCCAAATTCAAAATAATTCTATCTGCAAAACTAAAATCTCCACTTTTTATTTCTCACCTTGTCATTCTTAACCCAAACGTTTTCTCTCATCAATTCACCCATCATGCTTCAAAGCTTGGTCCTTTAATTCTCAGTCTCTAAAAACCTCAGCGATAACTCATTCATGAAGACCAGGAACGAGGATCGCAAACTCCACAATGACAGTGAGTGACTGTGTTGATCCTTTGTTATTCAAGAGGCCAAGCCCCAACAGAAATGGTTTTTTTGTTTTGTTTTGTGGGGGTGGGGAGGTAGTGCTTCGAACGAAACGGAATAGGTTTTAGCATGGGCCATGGACTCGAACTCGGAGCCTCTGGCCCAGAAGGGAGATACTTTAAAGTACCTCATGGAGATTCTGCATCATCATCATCATCATCATCATCATCATATATGTGTGTGTACCGCGTCCTGAACCCGTCACTTTATGTGGATACTCAATAAGAACATACCAGAAAGCTAGAGGAGAGACCAGTGTCACACTGTGCAAACTATAATTTTATATATAAAGAAAACGATGCGGGCTATCTGTACAGGACATCAACAATTGCTGGTCAAGAAAATACGCGACAACAGATGCTACTGCTGGGACTTCGATTTGCTTTTACGGCCATCTTTTTTTTTTTTTTTTTTAAATAATGAACTCTTGTTTCTTCACATCTTTTCATTATTACAGATGGCGTGTACACAGATTGAGTTGGACTGGATTTCATCTATGCCTTATGCCCAGTCCATGCATACTCGGGTTCGGTACCAAGCCAGCCCGACCCCGGCCGGGTACTAAATAATTATTTTAAATATTAAAAATAAAATAAAAAATTAACTTTATGTATTAACAAAAAAAATTAATTTAATGTAAAAGTAGATTCCTTTAAAAAAAATAATATTATGATAAAAATTAATTTTCTTAAAAATTATAAATATTTATAACTATACATTATTTTCATATAATATAAATTAAGAAATCAATTTAAAATTTTAAATAAAATTAAAATATCAAAACCTTAAAAAGTTTTTCATAGTAATTAAATAATAAATGTATTATATAAGTTATATAGAAAAAAAATCTTATAAAATTAATTAATATATACAAAATAATAATTTAAAAAAAACATATATTACGGGTCAGGCCAAACAAAATAAAGCTAACCCAAAGCCTAGCCCAGCCCGACCCAACCAGATATGACTGGGTTGGACTGAATCACATATTTATCTGCACAGCCCTAATTATAGATGGTCAACATTTGTGATAATTATATAATTTTTACTGTTCAATCATTATTATCGTTAAAATTTGGGGTATTCACTTCAATCATGCCTGATACTGGCGTTGGAGCTTATTTTTATTATAAATGAAATGCCCAAAAGTGAGATACTTTGAAGTACCTCATAGCAGAGGTATAACAGAGGGAGGGAGTAGCAAGTCTCGAACCCAAAGCAATATGGACGTTGACTAGGAACATAGCAGAAAGCTATAGGAGAGACTAGCGGTCGAGATGCAAACAATATTATAAAGAAATTTAACAACTTGGACATTGTCATATGAAAAATATACGGGTCATCATTTGTCAGCGCATTAACAAATGCTATAGGTGAAGCTTCTTTTGTTTTCGGCCATGAATAAAGGCTACCGCTTCAATAAGGCCATGGGCTGGGTGCTGAAGCTTTGGCCCAAAAAGAGAGATATACAGATTCACGTTATTTAATTACGTAAAATTATAAAATCAATCAAATCATGCTTAATACCAGAGAATCCAAATAATGTGGATTTACGGCAGTTAACTGCACTAATTAGAAAATTATGCACTTATTATATTTTAACTAAAAATTTGGGGAAAAAAAAGGACAAACAATTATTTTATGACTTAGACTTTTATATCAATATCGACGGTAATCCTTAAAATTGTTTTATATCATTATCAATTGCCAAATGAACAAAGATACTTTCTTAAACTCTGGCCTAAAAGAGAGATACTTTAAAGTACCTCATGGAGATTGTGAGTATGCATATATATATATATACATGTACCAAGTCTCGAACCCAACACTTTATGGAATGCTCATTAAGAGCATACCACAAAGCTGCAGGAGAGACAAATGCAAGGTGCTGCAAACTACAACCTCATATATAAGATAGATATATGGGTTAACTATTCAGGGCATCAACAAATGCGGCCCAAGAAAATACGCGTCAACAAATTGCTACTGCTAGTGCCTCGATTTCCTTTTATGACAATCTAAATTTTTTTTTTCTCGCAGAAAATTATGAAATCTTCTCAATATTCCCACTCCCCCCAAAACAGAAAAACTCGTCCCAATCTTGAAAAAGTTACTTTGTATAACTCTCGCTTTCATTAAGACCGATTTTCTTTCTGTATTTTTCTTCTTTTGAAACAGTAAGAAAATAAAATTAAAAGGTTGGACGAGTGGGGTTCAGAGGTTTGGAACCTTCACAGTGAAGCAGGTGGTAATACATCTCGAACCCGGGACGTTTTTGTGTATTTATAATGATCACACCAGAAAACCACAGGAGAGAGCAGTGCCAGTTTTGGCAAACAAAACTTATATATAGGCAGACAAAAGAATTAAACCGATAAGGCAAACAAAAGTGCGTTTTGGTTTGGTGGCAGTGGCAACTAATCATCCAACCGGAAATGATTTCAGAAATGCATTGACGCCATTAACTTCGGGCACAAACGTTATCGTGTAAGCCTATCACCAAATGATTTTTTTTAAAAAAAACGAAAGAAAAGAAAAAATCTCTGACAAAATCATCATTAGCTTTTTTTTCTTTTGCCATCCAGAATACAAGAAAAGGAGAAAACAACAACACATGAAGAAACAACAAACACAACAAACAAAAGACCCAATAAGGGCAAAGATCAACTAACACCCCTACAAGCACCAATAGCATAACTATTCAAAATATCCAAAAGAGATGGGTTTTATAACCCATCCAGATGTGCATATCTTCTTTAGAGCTAATTTAGCAATCCAATCGGGAGTTAAGTTAACAAATCTAGGAGTCCACACAAAGAAGTGACATTCTAAAAGTTTTTTCTTCTCAAGGATATTCTCCACCAACGTGTCACACCTCCAATCTGGATAACCTCCTTCTGAATTTGTAACACAAATCAGGGAGAGATTATCAGACTCAAGCACAACTTTATCCAAATTATTGACTATAGAAAAATCCATTGCTACATCCAAAGCAAGAGCTTCTGCCTCAAAAGAGGAAGAAGCTGAACATAGCTTTGAATCTTCATCCAGCAAGAAACCATTCTCATCACGTTCTACAAAGGCCACGACAGCTTCCTTTGAATCTTGCAAAAATGCAGTATCAATGCTGATTTTTAGAAAATTTTCACCTGGACCTAACCAACCAATAAATTTTCTGCTATTGCTATTTCTCGACTCAAAGTCAATATTATTAGTCCAACCATTAGCATTTCAGAATTCAGTTAAAGATCTCAGCATTTCTAATAACAGTCAAGAGCATAAGGGAAAGATGTTCATACACACAAAAAATCTATGCTTCCAAATATGCCATAGGAGACAGGCAATAGTAGCTTTAGTCCATTGTCCACATTCTTTCTCAAAGAAATACTCATAAAGCCATAAATCAACTCAAGATATATCATATTCAGACATTTGAATGGATAAGGAACATCCAAACCACACCTTATTTGACTTGGGACAGAGAAAAAATAAGTGCGCTAAAGTTTTAGGTCCATTATCACCCAAAGGGCAAGATGCTGTAGAAATTAAACATTTTTTCCACAATCTTTCAAAGGAAGGAAGAACATTATGTAACAATCTCTACAAAAAATTCCTTATTTTAAGGGAACTTTGATTTTCCAAATTGCATTCCATAGTCCTTTAGGAACACCTATGGAACAGCAAGATTTAGCAATAACAGGATTATATCCATTCTCTAAAGCTATCCCATAGCCTTCTTTGACGGTGTAAGTGCTTATCCTTCCCCCTACCCAAATCCATTTATCCATCCTATTTGATTGAGCTCTACCCAGATTCTGTATAGTGTCAATCTCATCATAGGAGAGCCATTGTGCAATATAAGATAAATCCCAAGACCCATTGTTAATTAAATTAGCTACCTTCATATTAGCAAGTTCCTTAAAAGGACAAGAAGAGGTTAATTTCATACCTAGGAATGAGCTTATCTAAGGATCATTCTATACAAAAGTATCAAGCTCATTGCCAATACTTTTGTAGATTCATCCAGTTAATAAATCTCTCCCTGCAAGGATGCTGCTTCAAACCCAAGATGCTTTGGGACCTTTAGAAGCTGAAAAGAAATCGCAATTAGGAAAGTACAATCCTTTTACGATACATACCCATAATTCATTTGGATTTTAGAGAATTCTCCATCCCATTTTAGCCAATAATGCAATATTGAATGCCCTAAAGTCCTTAAATCCTAATCCACCCTCTGATTTTGGCTTGCCCAATTTACTTTTAGAGATCCAATGTGACTTTATCTTACCATTGTTTTCACCCCACCAGGAATCTGAAATTATTCTATCTAAATCCTTGCAAGCATTAAAAGGAAACAGAAATCACATCATTGAGAAAACAGGGATTGCGTTAGCTATAGATTTCACTAAAACCTTTCTTCTTGCATCAGATAGAAAATTCTTTTTCCACCCTTGTACCCTCTTTCTAATTTTATCTTTGACAAAACCTAGCACTTAAGATTTTGATCCACCCCACAAAATAGGAAGACCCAAGTATTTTCCTAGGGCATCAACAACAGGAACTTGGAAGATATGTCCAATTTCCTCCTGGTCTCTATCTAGTGTGGAAGGTAAGAAGAAGAGACAAGACTTACTAAAATTAATGCTTTGCCTAGAAGCCTTGCAATAACACTCCAGGATCTTCATTAGATTTATGCAATAATCCATCTTAGTCTCCAAAAAGAAAACAGAGTCATATGCAATTAGGCAATTTGTTAAACCAGCACAACCTCTTGCCAACTTAATGCCTTTCAACAACCCCTCCTTGGCTTGTTTATCTATCATTCGAGATAGAACATCACTAACTAAGATAAACAAGTAAGGGGATAAAAGGTCTCCTTGACATAGGCCTCTTTGAGGAGTAATTGTAGCCACTGATTTTCCAGAATTTAGAGTATTAAATTTGACTGAAAAGACACAAAGCATAATTTTCCTTACCTATACACTATCGAAACCCATCTTTGATAGAATATCACACAGAAAATATAAGATTTAGTATAACATAAGTTTTGATGATAACAAATATTGAGTAATAAGGAACAAATGCACTATATGTATCTAACATATATAATGTTCCTTAAAGAAGTAAAATACATATTAGCATGTATTTAATTATGGTTATAATACATATATCATGCTATGTGTAAATATATTCATTGTGCTTTTACAATGAATAACATAAGTTGGATATATAAACTGGACTAACTACTTGGTTTGTAAGTGTAATATATTAAATGTAGGTTGCTCCAAGTAAGAAGAGTGAGCATTGGAATACAGAAATGAAAATCAATATCATGCCTCACTCAAGAAAGAAGAAAAGAAAGGATGCTCCAAAATTAGATGATCAGAAGGGAGCATGCCAAGAAGGAAATGACCAAGTAGAAGTGGAACTCAACATTTGAAGACCTAGTTACAAGATATATTTTGTTTTCACTTAGGTCTTGAGGTGGGATTAATCTTTGAAATTACTTAATCTTGTTACCACATATTTTAAATGAGTTAGATTAAACAAATATGATTTTCAAGAATCTAGAGTTTGACCTTTGATTAGTATTTTTTATATATCTCACAAAATACAAATGACTTTGATGTAAAACTTATTTCATATGAAACTAAACTTAATAAGCTTTTCAAAGAAAGTTATTTTACTCAAAATAAAGGTCATATGAAAAAGTTATGGTCATTTAAAGTTGAGTAGTGAGATATGAATTTTTAGTTTTGATCTCTTATCATTATTTCGATCATATATCACAGAATATGTTTATCTTTGACGTGAAACTTGTTGTATTTGAAAGTAGACATTGAGAGTTTTCCAACCATAGGTCATTTTCTTAATTTAGAGTTAAAATGAGAGAGTTATAGCTTTTACAAAATTATCTACAGTGCAAAATTCGAAGTTACGGAGGTTTCACGTCCTATAGACGAATTTCGGACTTCAAAAATTCGAATTTCACAGAGAACCTTTGTGCTAAGTTGAGATTGCCATTGACAGATGAATTTTCGCTTCCAAAATTTGAACTTCAAGTCTAACAGATGAATTTTGGCTTTCAAAATTTGAATTTCGAAACACCAGAATGTGAAAATACTTCTAGAAAAGCCAACACACGAATTTTCATATCTAAAATTCAAACTTCAAGTATAACAAACGAATTTTAGCTTTGAAAATTTGAATTTTGAATATCCAGAAACACAGAAATACTTCTAGAACAGCCAACAGATGAATTTCCATATCCAAAATTTGAATTTTGAAAAGAAGAACTTGTGCCATATTGAGTTGCTCACTGACAGACGAATTTTGGGTACCAAAATTCAAACTTCAAAGATACTATAGCAATATGGAATAACTGTGCACACTTACCAGAAGTACTTTAAACTTGAAAATTAGTATGTTCCAACATAGAAATATTTTCTAAAGATGAAAATTCAAACTTTGCTTTATAACAGATGGACTTTGAAGTTCAACATTAAAGTCTTTAACTTTCGGTATCTTCAAAATTCGTCTGTTAACATCCAAAATTTAAATTTCAGAATGTCAGAAACATTAAATGTGGTTGGTAAACGACTAGTTTTGCAGAGTAACCATTGGGTAACGTCTCTAACAGCTAGATCTTGTATCTAACGTCTAATTACACTACAAAACTATAAATATAATATCATTTGAACTTATGGGTAACAATCTTAAGAGAATTTATGTAAAAATGCTGCAACAATTTGTAAAATCTTTCTATCTCAGCATTGTTTGAAAAACCCACCCCAATAAAGTGAACTTTCAATGTATTATCTACTATTCAAGAAAGTTTTCATTCTGTAAATAATTTTTTCTACATATTCTAGGTAAAATCTTAGTGTGGAGAAACACTAAGGGATTACACATCTTGTAAGGGTGTGAGGAGAGTGGTTTCATAAGTGCCTACTAAAACTCATAGGAATGTACTAAGGCTTCACAGGTGCCCGGATCAAACCTGTGGAATATAGTAAAAAATCTCAAGTGGTAGATTGGGGACTGGATGTGGTTGGGCTGAACCAATATAAATTATTGTGTATTGTTCTTCATCTTCTCTATTCAGTTGCTACACATAACTCTCTCTATTTATCCCTGTTTTGCTGCACTCTTAGTGAAATTGGGTTGTGATCCAAAAGAGTGAAAATCTTGCATCACCCAATTCACCCATTTTCTTGGGTGACCAGTCAATCTAATAGAAAATCTCACTCTATTCTATCATAAGCCTTATTTATGTTTAACTTAAGAGCCATTTCAACCATCCCCTTTTTCTTCAATTTCAAATGATGGAAGGTTTCATGTACAATTACAATCTTATCTTGGATCAAGCGACCACGCACAAAAGCACATTGATGCTCAAAAATGAATTTATTCAACAAAGGTTTCAGCCTATTAGTCATGATCTTTGAAATTATTTTATAGGAAAAGTTACATAAGTTGACTGGTCAAAAATGATTAGCAGATGAAGCATCATCCACTTTTGGAATAAGAACCAAATCAATAGAATTAAGTAATTCAATGTTAGTATCCTCATGGAAAAAAGACATAACAAGAGTACACACCTGACTACCCATGCCTTTTGATAAAACAATCCAGTATGTCCATATGATCCTTGTGCTTTTGTTCCTCCTAAATCAAAATAGCTTTTTAAATTTCCTCAGAGGTAATAGGAGCCATTAGCATGTGATTATCTTCAAAAGAGACCACCTCCTCAACATAAGCTAAAGCTTCAGAGGAATTACGAGGTCTAGCTGAACTGAAAAGATTTTTATAAAATTCAGTAAAGCATTAGCCAATACCTTCTTCATGTTCAATCCAAGTACTATCTTCCATCTTCAGTTTGATGATTTTGTTTTTGTTTCTTCTTTCCACGGTTGTAAGATGGAAAAAAGATGTGTTTTTATCACCACATTCAAGCCATTGCACTCTAGATTTTTTAGCCTAGTACATTTCTTCACGCTTCCAAATCTCTGCAATTTACTTTTTTAGCAAAGCAATTTTATCTGTCACCTCATTATTCCAATTGCCCTGCAAAAGAACATGCAATTGATTTGTTAGTTTATTAATCAAAGTAGCACAATTACCAAATTCTTTTTTTACTCCAAACAACAAGGGCTTCTTTGAGCTTTTCTTGGTTGGATAAAAAGGATAACAAGATGTTAAGGTCATCATTAGTTTGCGGACTCCAGTTTGTCTTGATAATATTGGATAAATTAGGGTGGGTCAACCATCTCATATCAAACCTAAATTTTGGGGGAATTCTATTATCCACATGCACAATTTGGACAAGCAAAGGATAACGATTAGAGCTAATGGGTTCTAAGACCAAACTTTGAGCTTTTTGGAAATACATCTTCCAATGAACATTAGCAATTGCTCTATCCATTTTTTCTCTAATAAAATCCCCTTCATCCCTATTATTTGCCCAGGTGAATTTAGCTCCATTTGACTCAAGTTCCATAAGATCACAATGAGACATAAAATGTTGGAAATGAAAAACTTCTTTTTCCTTTTGAACATGCCCTCCCTCCTTATCCGTTATAAATAATATGTCATTAAAATCACCAAGGTTTGAGGTTTAAGATTAGTAAGCCTCCTCTACCAACTAGCACAATCACATTTTTTAGGAGGCCCATACACAAAGGTAATATTGTCTAAAATAGTATTATCCCCCTGAGTATTACAGATGTGAATTAAATTCTTATCGCATACCTCAATGTCAAAGGAAAGACCCTCCTTCCACCATAGTGAGAGTCTACCAGATAAGCCCACTGGATCCATAACTTGAGCATGATCAAATCTTAGCTTCATTCAAATTTTATACAGCTTAGCATCCTTCATCCAAGTCTCTGATAAGAAAATAAATGACAGTTTATATTTCCTATTGAGGTATTTGAGGTTACGAATTGTCAGGGTAACCCCTAACCCTTGACAGTTTCATGCAAGACAACTCATGGCTTCTTGGTGGCTGTGAACGGCCAGCCACCACACCCTCCTTCAGAAACATCCATATGGTCTGCCTTGAAAATCACTCGAGACCAATCAAGAGGAATCTCACTATGAAAGACATTGTTTTTTGCACTCACTTGTATATTACCTTGAAAAAGTCTTCTGGTGCTGGTGGGTTTACCAGAACTCGGCGTTTTCTTCTTATGCATCAGCTCCATAATTTCCTCTCTATTTGTTGGCAATTTGAGTAATCTCTCCCACCCCAGTTGCAAGCTTCTATCTTTTGTTTTATTAGGGGAATCATCCTCTAGTTCTTTAATTTGCTTTGCCATTCGAGGTTGAAGAGGTTCTTCCACAATTCTTTTCAGATTCACACTCCTAATCTTACTAGCTTGTTTGATCATATCCGTAATAGCAAGATTATTGACTTGGGTACTTCCATTACCCTTTTCTCTTTTTTCCTCTTGGGGCGATTCAACTAAGTATTGCAGGGGCTCATGATTATCCATTAGGCAAGCTTCTTTAGTTGGAGTTGTTGGGCTTGAGTTCAAAACACTCATTCTGAAGACCATGCTTGGACTATTTGGATCAATGTTGCTTATGATATTGTCATGTGCTAAAAATGTTTGGTAGGCCTTATTGGAAAAGTGCCTTTTCAACTTATGTTGAAATTGGAATCCTTTGGCATTCTCTTCAGTACCTTGGAAACTGGAGGCCACATTTATCTTTTCTGCTTTACATATCACCATGCAACTATTTCCAATTTTCTCTTCATCATACCTACTACTCATTTGGGTGGATGAATCTTCCTCATTAATTCCCATTTGACTCGAATTCTCATGCTCTATCGATGCACCACTCCCTACCGGTGGCTCTGGTACTCTTGCATCCAGAATCACAATTTTTGCAACATTTATAAATGGTGAAGCACATAAAGAATCATCATACATTGCTTTTGAAGCATCTTAAATGGCTTTGACTTTCTCTTCATCACATATCCTTTCATCATGACCTAACACTCCACATTTGTGACAGAAAGTTGACAGCTTTTCATATTTAAGTGATGCCCAAATCTTGTCCATTTCAAATCTAGGTACCTAAAAGCCTGAAATAAGTGAACACTCAACAGAAATTTCAATTCTTGCACTCATGAAACTGCAGGTTGGACTGCCATTAAAAATGAGATCTTTATATACTTTGATACATCCTAGTTCAACTCCCATTCTTTGTACATTGCCTACAGTCATCCCACCCGGAGGAACACCATGAAATTGAACCCAGAAACCAACTTTGTTCCAGTCTATTTCATCAATTTTAACAAGTGAATGCCACAGTCTTAGATTTAAGATGTGACCTTTGGCTATCCATGGACTGTCACACAGCACTTGTCTCATAACCTTAATATCTACAAAGTGGAATATAAAGACATTGTTACCTTCATCTACTATGTGTTGGTCTTTCTTGCGATCTTCTTTAATGCCCCAAGATTTCCTTAAAATTCTTCTATCTTCACTTTACTGTAGATCTTGTCTGAGATGAGTTTTTTTATTAACGATGACTAGCTAGGTTGTGGGGCATGATTTGGCATCCATTTGAGAATGACTTCTCGACCTTTTCTTTCTCTATTGGAATGGCTAAATGCCACTGCCATGATGATAGAAACAAGGTATTGTTTGCCCTAGCTTAGATTAGAGAGTGGAAACAAAGGGAAAAATGGGAGAGTGAGAGAAGGTGAAATGGAGAATGGAAAACTTCTACTGGGTTGAAGTTGTCACTTGTAGTGGAGGAATTTGGCACTCACAATAGAGGGTTTAGTCTTTTTGAGTCGAGAGGATTTGGACTCCTAACGGTTTCCATTATTAACTCTTTTTTAATTTTGTAGATATTATGATAACGTTTTATATCTTCAATTTTAAAAAC
This sequence comes from Adenanthera pavonina, assembly GCA_026686845.1. Taxonomy (NCBI): domain Eukaryota; kingdom Viridiplantae; phylum Streptophyta; class Magnoliopsida; order Fabales; family Fabaceae; genus Adenanthera; species Adenanthera pavonina. The sequence continues at coordinate 18,933,217 of JAIVEN010000023.1, read as the reverse complement.
ACCAACTATAATTTTCTTGGCCAGAAAACACCAATAATAATTTTAAAAACACAAATAATAGCTTTAGGCATTCTTAAAAATTTTAATTTTTGTCATTGTTCTTTTTATATGTCTTTGAATTTTTTTTTCGTTTCTTTTTTGACATTTTCTGTGGGAAAAGAAACGAAAGTCAAGAACAAGATCGAGGGAAGAAATCATGCGTCGAAGAAACCACATAGAAAATTAAAAAAAGAAAAAGAAAATATATTCAATCCAAGACATTTTCACAGGCTAAAACTTTGGTGACAGTAAACCAACTGGATTACCCGCCAAACGATTTCAGAAATCCTTGGACGGCGTTAACTTCGTGCATAATCGAAATAATCCACAAGACAAATGGATTGGTTGGTGATACCCGTCGGCTCTATCTCTTGGTAAGCTTCTCTGCTTCACCTCCAAGCAATGGCCTTTCAGCATTTTCAATCCTCTTAGATTCCTCTATTTCCAACGCTCACCGCTGTACTTAATTTCTTTTTCCTCATTCCTTTTTGTTTTCTTTTCTGTCCTCTTTTTAGGTTATTTTGCTTCATTTTTCCTCTACTATTTTTTCCCTCAATTTAATTGGGTTCTTCCTCTCTATATGGAACTTATTTCTTTTTATTGAGTCTATCAACTGCATGTAGATTTTCTGTCCTTGAAATTGAAACCCAAAATCAAGAACTCCGTTTCTGTTCAAAGCATAATTAGGCATTTTGGAGTGGAAATAGCTGGGTTCGTTTTGACGAAGCAGATGCTGGCCTCTCCCGTAAAATGAAGAAGTTTTGTTTGACTGTATGGATAGTATTCTGGTTTTCAGTGAAAGGGCACTCTTCTTTCTGCTTATCCTCTCTTGCAATAGAAAGCATAATTACTTGAGATTATATCCTCTCAATCTCTTTATTTATTTATTTATTTGTCAATTTCAAGAGAAAGGAGAATGTATGGACCTACGTCTCTTCTTTCCAAATTTATTTGGTACATTCTCTTGCGTGCATAAATTCAGGCTGATATGTGTTGGGGACCTCCAAATATTTTAAGATCTTCTACACAAAGATGAAGGAAGCATTCTCACAAATCCAAAATGATAATGTTTGCTATCCTTCACCGACATGTTGCATTTCTTCCTTGTTCTTGGGAAAATGGAAAGAAAACGTCAATTATAGACAACATTAGTCGCTTCACAATAATCTATCCTGGTGGTTACACTGCTGAAGTTACAAGCTTATCCCCTAGAGCAACAGAGGAGGATGTTCACAATTTTTTGTCACGCTGTGGTTTAATTGAGCATGTGGAAGTCATCAGGTAATGTTACCCAGTCTTGTTTACTAATGAAAATACAGTATCTCGAAGTTGAAACTTTTTTATGAGATTCACTTATTAACACTGACTAAATTTAAGTTTGATGTCTGTGGTCCTTTTTAATTCAATGGTTCTACTGATTTTCAGATGAATGTTCCATTTAGAACTGTACAAGCTTTGGCTTTAGTATTTGTTGTTGAGCGTTTGGGTTACTGTAGAGTTGCCAATTTAGAGAAGTTCAAATACGCTCTTTCTCAAATACCATTACCAGAAAGCATATTTTTTGCAGTTTATATATAAGTAACTTGCTGATAAATTGGCACTTTTTCTGCATCTAGCTGTCCTTTTCCATGCTTCTGCTGAATAAAAGGCTTTATAAACTTTAAAGGTCTAAATTTTAGAATGATAGTTGACCGTGTATTTAGATTCTAAGAAGCTTATTATTTAGTTAACAGGAAGCATTGCTCTTTTGTTTACAACACAGATCTGGTGAATATGCGAGCACTGCATATGTGACTTTTAGGGATGCTTATGCCCTGGAAACTGCCTTGTTACTGAATGTAAGTTGATGCTGATCCCTTTTGCTTCCTTGCTCTTTCAGGTTGGATATTGATACAGGATGCTTTTATGTTGTCTCCGACTATCAAAAATAAGTTTCTTTATATAGAATTTAGCGTTTTTGTAAATGCGATTTTCATCTTTTGTGGTTGAACATTAGCTATTTAACTCTGGTATTGGTGTTAAGCAAATATTGTTTGCTAACCTGTATAGTGGTCCAAACTATATTAGGGATCTGTGATTGTAGATCAACGAGTATGTTTCTCACGATGGGGAGCTTACATGGATGAGTGTGATAATAGTTGCAGTTACACATCAAAGCCTGAAGGCAGTACAAGATCAATGGTATGTCTGAAATTCTTACATAGAAAACTCGTTCTCTTTGAATTTGACCAAATTTATAAAGCATGTTTCTTTATAGACATAAGATTTTTCATAAACCATGCTTATTTATTGGGGCTATTTATTGATGAAATTAGGAGTTATTTTTTAACATGGGAATTATTCTATGCTTTTCTGCAATATTATGGTTCTTTTTACAGTGGTAAAATAGTGTTTGGGCTGTTGAATTCTCTCATATTACCTGTACTTCTTGTCACCTTGAGGTCTTCTCCCTCCTGTGACCTCCCCACCCCCACTACTTGCCAAAACAAAATGAGAAAAAGGAAATAGGAGACAGATATAAATACAAACTTGACAGCCACGGAAATTGCTCAGTACAACCTTGAAACTTCTGCCAAGTCTCACATGGATTATAGAATATGTTGCCTCTTGCCTAATTTGCTTTGAGACATAGCTCAACCATTGTTGTTTCTTCCTTAATATTCATATCTTCTCCAATGTTAATTTATTCTATGGTTTATGCTCTATTATGTGATTTGTGATACTCCCTGACAAGAGAGAGCGAGTTCAATGCAATGCAAATGTTCAGCTGTGACTTTCTATGTTGAGGCTTCATTTTTTCATGGTTTTACTTTTTACTTTTTCTGTCAGAAAAAAAAGAGGTCTCTGGTAATCATGACCCATTTGAACATAAGATTCTTCACAACAATCCTCCACCATACACTCAATATTTAGTAATCTCCAAACTCTAACATTGATTGATTGAAAAATGCTTTCTTCGATAGGACATTCATGTGGAGAGAATGGTTTACACCCCTGGAGAAGCAGTAAGTATGGCCCAGGAGGTTGTGAAAACCATGGTGGCCAAGCGATATGTATTGGGTAAAGATGCATTGGTAAAGGCAAAAAAGCTTTTGACGAATCTTATAATGTATCATCCAGGGCAGCAGCCAAGGTTGCAGAGCTCAGCAAGAAAATAGGGTTGAGTGATACAATAAATGAAGGCACGGAAACCTTCAGAAATATGGATGCGAAGTACCATATTACCGAGATCACGAAATCAGCCATGACAATTATGGGGACAGCAGCAATAGTGTTGGCAACATTTACAAAGAGAGCTGCTGTTGCAACTGGTTCTGCTGTGGTTAACAGCCCTTACTTTGCAAAGGGAGCTATCTGGTTATCTCATATGTTAACTCGTGCAGCCAAAGCTGCAGCTGATTTGGGTCACCATAACAAGTGAAACATCACAGAATGATGGCCTCATGGACCGGCTCTGTACTAAGTTGCACTTAGCAGTGTCAAGTCTTGACAGAAAATTTGTAGATGTTAGAGACAGTTTTTAGACGATTTCTTTTTTACTTTTTTTTTTTTTTTTTTCTGGGTCCATGAATATTGTGAAATAACAGACAATTGGCTTGAAAATCAAAGCACCTTCTATAGATTTTTTAGTTGCAAGTTGTGCGCAGTAATTACATGCTAACTTCATATTCTTTAGGAAGTAACTTTCATTTGTAGTTTACTCCCTCCAACTTGATGCTGCATCAATATACATGGAGACACAAGAAAAACCTACCCCTGCTTGAGTCACTGATAATTTGAATTTACGTATCCACTCCCTTTCACGCAAAGTATCACACGGTTGTAGCTTTCAAAATATGTGCAGGCTGCATAATAACATACGAACTTCTTCCCTGTATTTTAATGCTGCTAGGGAAGAATGTAACGACTAGGATTTCTTTCGGCTTCAACCAAACTCATTGGACTTTGATTTTGTCACCTCATTTTAAATAGATAATCACAGTCAGAATTTCAGGTACGCCAATGGTAACTAATTTGTCCTGAAGTTTTATTTAAAGGCATATAAGCCAAACTGTGTTATCGTAAACTATTTATTACTATTTTATTTAGAATCCAATTAACTGGTTTGCCGTTGCCGGCCAAGGTCTGGTATATGAGAAAGTTACACATACTTGACCATTCCTTTATTTCATTAGCCTTGATTAAGGTAACGACAAAATACAAGCACCTATTTGACACAATAGTCCGTCTTTGAGAGATGCAACATTTATTATGATATAAATGTAGGGTATAAAATAAAAACAAGTATTTAGATCAGTGATGCTAATAACAAGCCATGATAGATCCACCAACAGCTATTCAAATATACCATCGCAATGCACAACGCTTCAATAATTTGTGAACAGTAATTATCTATTAAGCACCATGCAAACCAATTATGGTTTTGATTAGATTGCAAGGATTGACGTTGCACATTGGGATTTTATCCGACTTAAAGGCCCCATATGTTTTCATGATGAAAAGGGAGACATTCGGATGAGGAAACGTTAACTTGTTTGGAACTCTTTGTTGTATCATTTTGGTGTTGCTTAGTGAGTACGTCCTTTTGCTAATGGCACCACGTGACGTTCAAATCCATTATTTGATCAATTATTTCACATAATTTAGTTTGTTACTCAGTATAGCTTTAAAACAGTGTCCATCAGGTTGTGTGGGGTTGCCTCTAAGTCAAAATTGATGGATGATGACTTTTATCGTCTGTGTTCAGAAGCATGTTATGGCTCAGTTCCCTTATGTGAAACTTGTTAGACGCTAAAATAGTTCTCCGGGACTGTTGTGAAGGTTTCAACGAAATGAGTTCAGTCCAAAAAAGTTGGTAGTGCAGAACCCGGAAAAAAAAATTTCTGCAATAAAGTCATTTGAAAAATTGTTTAATAAAATTTGCAACAATCCATTCTTCTGTATCCGGTTGATTGGAGTTCAATATACTAACAGAAATAGAGGGTGAGAAAAAGGTTTGCTGATAACTTTTTACCTTTAATGAGTATAGGCCAACACTTTGTAGCGAAAAGATAGACAGGCATGATGGTTGCATTGAGTTCAGAAACCCCACCACCCGGAGTGTACTCTCTAATTGCTAGCCCAGAGAGTAGGTTCAATTCAAGGCTAAGAAAAAAATTATTGAACCACAAAATGTACAGCGTTATATATGAAAAGAGAGGAGGAAAAAAATAAAAATTGTATGAGTGTTATGCTAATTAATTCCATTGTAATCTCTATGGTTTTGCAAGAAAGTAAATAGTATACAAATCTCTTCTTCGTCTGAGACAGAAAATGAAAAATATACACCATGGAGTAAACTGCAACGGTTGTGCAGAAGGACTGATTAGAATCCGGCATTCCAAAAGTTCACTGTACAACAAAAACTCACAGAACAAAGAAATCCAGACTACTGAACACCAATATTGGATTAAATACCTTTCTTGAATATCAATAGAAAGTAAAAAAGTAGGAATTATTAGCAACAGATTGGGCAGCGGATTAGTCCATTTTCATTACAATCAGGGCAACGCTGGAATCCATAGTCAGCCGCTTCACCATCTTCTTCTTCTTCTTCTTCATCAACTTCATAATAGATTTTACAGCTTCCTGAACAGGTTTCACATGGCACAAACTTTATATCCCCACAACCCTCACATACTCCTTCACTATCATTCATCTTCTCACAACGATCAAGTAATTTCTGAAGCTGTCCATCCTCATGTAATTTCTGGATTTCCTCAACTCCACCGATGTAATTTTTTCCAACAAACACCCTCGGCAATCCTCCCCAATTAAATTTATCACCTAATAGCTCTCTGAGCTCCTCCTTGAACCCAGAATGCATGGACACATCACGCTCATCCACTCGGACACCCAATCCCTTTAGAATGACCCTCACATGGCAGCAATCCTCGTAAGTTTTTCTTATCCCGCGTAGGCTTGTGAAATACAGAACTACCGTGTCCTTCCCGCATGACAGAGCCTCAAAATCAGTAGCATCACCGTTGATCTTAGTTTCTTTCGTGAAATGAAACGATAAGTTCTTTCTGTCCAGGGTGCGGCGGTGAAATGGGCTACCTGGAGAGATTTGTTGGGATGGCTTCCTGAACGAGGAAATCGCTTTAGGATCAAAATCTGATATGTTAGACTTGAGACTCGACTCATCTTCTGTTGTTTGAAGCCACATATACATGGGTTTGTGTTGCTCAGCAGGGGCGGGAATTAAACGCCGGCGGACATCAAAAGAGAAGCTCCGGAAGTGATTCGGCGATCGGTAAGGGCTGGTGTCTTCAAGGCCTTCCATTAACTCCCATGTGTTGATGGTCTCTGGTAATTCTTGGGGAGGCGTTTCTACTGGAGTCTTGGGAATAACTTGTGATATTTTCTGATCGATGCTCGTAGACCAAGTCTTGGCCTCAATTATCCCCTTTGAGAACTCCTTGATCTTGTGATCGTTCCCTGATAAATTCCCATGAGAAAACTCGAAACCACCATTTTGGTGACAGTTATCGAAAGCCCTGTGGGTCAAATCGAGCTTGAGTGAACCCAATGTAGTGGAGGTCAGCCCCACGACATGATAGCTGTCGTCTTTAGTTTGAGGAGGGTGATGGACGTGCACTGAGGAGCTTCTCGGAACAGGGGAATATGGCGCGTTGCAATGGCGACATCGCTTTTCCCTCGAACTAGCGCAACCCATGATCACAAAATCTGAATATGTTTTTTTCGGCCGGTAAATGACTGGGAGGATCGATTATTAAATGCAACAATGGCACAAACGTAGAGAAACGGCGAAACCCACAGGAAGAGTATTCATTCGCATAACGTAACCCAGAAACTGTCAAACCCAATTAGCTTCCATAATTGAAGAAGGATGTGAAGTAAGAAACTGATGTGCGCAATTTCACAGAAAATGTATCACAAATTCGATGATCTAGTGCAGTCATGAGAAGGATGTGGGTAGAGATAAAGACAAGCCAATTGCGACAAAAGAAGCACAAGGAGGAGGAGGATAAGAGGCACGTAATTAAACTCACAGGTAGGGAGTAGAACTAGCGTTTATATACAGTTAATATAGGAAGAAATGAATATATAGAGCAAAATGACGAGAAATGAAGTGGGAGGGTGTGGATGGTGGAAGTATATGTCGTGGAAAGTTGAAAGTCTTTGGAAGAGAGAAGCACGTGAGGGCACGTGGACAAAGGGTCTTTCGAGATTCCGCAAGCCGCCCTCAGCATGTTGGTGCTCCAATTATGACTGCACCTACACAGGGAGGCACTTCAGTCCCCAAACTTTCTCATGCCCCTTCGACAATCATCATCTTTTTCCATCTTTTCCTTTTATCATTTCTCTGTTTATTTTTTTATGATGTTTTTCTTATTAATTAATTATGAGTAAAACCCACCTTGTCGTATTCTTCATACAAGAATTTTATTTTGATGGAAAAAAAAACTTATATTTCTTTGTCCTCTCGGCTATCCTCTTGATCAGAACGCGTGTGTGAATAAGGCAACGATATAAAAGAAAAGAAAAAGCTTAATCGACTAGTTGATACAAATAATAAAGTAATCAGTCTCAAATTATAAAGAAAGAAGATGGGAAAGCGAAAGTCATTATGGAGATTCCATCAACTTTAAACAGCAAATAAACATGACTTAATAAGTTTTCCGCTAGAAAGGTTCATAATTATTCCCGCAAAAGCACTTGTCAATTGTATAAATATAAACATAAAAATATAAATGTAAAATGTCAATTGTATAGATACAAATATAAATGTAAAATTTATAAAAAATCACACTTTTTTATTAGCCATAAATAATACAGCCTATTTTAAATTTTATGTAAAGAAACTATTGATTAATATACAAATATAGAAATTACAATTGAAGCCAAACCATGTATACATGGCTTGGCATGTGAATGGTGCTTTTTCAACTGCATAATTTGACTATTTGTATTTAATTATTTAAGTGATTTGAATTTGAATTAATTAAAATTATAAGTATTTTTTTTGGCTGAATTAAAATAAAATGGCATGGTATTAATTGGTCTATCTCAAAATTTTTTTTCCATATATATAAATTAGAACTGTGAATTCGAGTCAGGCCCAAATCGGGCCGAGCCAAAAAAGCCCGATTTGACAAACGGGCTTAATTTTCCAAGCTCGAGCCCGTGGGATCGGGCCTACGGACCGGCCCGCAGGCTTTTTTTAAATTTTTTAATATTTTTTATATTTTTTTAATAAATTTTTTTATACAATTATTTAAATTAATACAACTAATTATCATCATAATTCATAAAAAACTAATATAATATTTAAATTTTATAATTTATATATCACTAATTAATAAAATAATATATATTTTTTAATATTTTAAAAAAAAAGTTTCGGGCTTTCGGACCGACCCGCCATGGGTCGGACCGGGCTCAAAAAGTCCGGATTATGTATTTACTTCCAAAATTAAGGCTTGGGCCCGCTCATTTTTTTGGGCTTTTTGGACCAACCCGTCGGGCTTGACCCATTTTGACGACTCTAATATAAATGGATCATTCATTTAGTTAGAGTTAATATCATAGCAAGAACTACAAAAGTAAATTTAATATCGTGTTTGACAGGTTAAAAAAATTAATATCATGTTTCAACCCAAAATTATTAGATTTTAGATGGATATATTTGTTTTAATTATATATATATATATGTGTGTGTGTGTACATTAAATTTTAAATTCCTTTTAATGTAATAACTCTTTTAACTCTATTTATTTATTTATTGGAATAATTTCAATATAATTATGTACTTGGTGAATTATAAAATTTGGTTTCGAGTGTAAACAAGGAGAAAAAAGAAATAAAGTTTGAGAAACTGGCATGTATATAGTTGTTGCTTTTAAGCATCAGACCATAGACAAGTAATAAGGAAATGAGAGAATATAAATATAGAGAGAGAAAGAAATCATTTGAAGATATTGTTGTGTACTTGGGTTGGGTGCATATATATATATATATATATATATATAGAGAGAGAGAGAGAGAGAGAAGAATGAATTATAGGGAAACACGAATATTGTTGGATCGTATACATAAGTGACTGTGGTAATTGCTTCTCCCTACGTTCATGCACTCCTCCTCCTCCTCCTCCCTCTTTCCTAAGCCGATCACACTTACCCAATTTTAATTGCTTTATACTGCTCCTTTTTATTTTATCTTTTATCTTCCTCATTCTTCTTCATTTTCACTTACTTTCTCTTCATTCAAACCTTTTTTTTCCTTTTCTTTATTCAAGGTTTTTTTTCTAATTACGTCCTATGCAGGTACGTACAATATATCCTTGTAACTGTTGTATATAATTAATCTCTATTATATCATTTAATACGTATAAAATAACAAGCTAGCTCTACACTTTTAACATATTTCCATGACAAGCTGATACACACACAAGAACATCAGAAGCCACATGGCCTCTATACGTAGCATAATTAGGCTGGGGTTGTTTGGGTTTGAATACACAACAGTTTTGAGAATGCAGAGTGGAATCAGTTATCCCCAAAAAAAAAAAAAAGTGGAGTGGAATCATTCTGCATCCAAAATGTGTGCGTTGCTCGATTTAGTTGAATTATTGAGCCATATAATGTGGCCTTCACTGTCCTTATTCCCTTGTTCACACACACATTATTCACGACATATCTCAGATTTTTTTTTTTGGTAAACACAACATTTCTCAAAGATACCTTGGTAGTTTTGCGTAACCAGTGGATGGGCCTCATTTCAGCCCAATTTAATCGGGTTGGTCCAGAAAGGCCTTTTGGGCCATCAGACCCTCGTTTCTAAATATTTGGAGCTGATATAGGAGAACCGACGAACCACAACAAGGGAGCTATTCGGAGTAGCGAAATTTAACAATAGTGTGTATATACACACACATATAGCTGCCAATGGAGGAGCTAAATTCTGTCATGAGTTATTAGGACTACTTGGATTCTTTTCTTCACTAGAAAGAAAAAAACGACAGCAACAATAATATGAAGCCGAATGGCTACAACTTTTCAACGAGTCAGCCTGGGGCCCAACTGTCAACTTTCCGTTTTGTTCTTGAAATAACGGTCCACTAACTGAAGTTGAAGCTGAAGCTGAAGAAAAAGAACCCGTAATGTTGTTGAATTGACCCCCATAGATACAGAGACATCACGTACATGAGGACTCAGTCTTATGTTCCAAGCTATCACTGATACGATTTCGTATAAGTTACTTCTTTGATATTAGCTGATATTTTTTAGATATGTATATGTGAAGTATTCAATTTATTATTTTTGTAAGAAATAAAAATTATTTTTCCGTACACATTTGATACATATGAGATCTGGGTGGGTTGATACTTTTTAAATATTTGAAGGCATTTTTGCCTTTTCAATAAAAAAATTAAGAATATATTTCTTTTATAATAAAAACTACTCCAAAAAATATGATGTTATATTTTCTTTTATCATAAAATATAGATTTCTTTCATCTACTTATATTTCAAGTAATCTCATAGGGTTTAATTTAGAGTTTATGAAGTAAAAGATTATAGGTGTGCTCTTCTTCTTAGTTTGATTTTTTTTTATTACAATTATATTTCTTGAGTTTTATGATTTTTTTTTTTGTGTTTTATTAATTTTTTTTTGTTTCATATATATAAATGTCTTAGAAATATGACATCCTATATTTTTAGATCCGATATACATATATCGTATATGTGCATCACAGGTTCCAAGTTATAAGATTTTTGTGGAAGCTACTATGGAGATAAAAATTCCCTAAAAATGACACTCAAACATTCATATTCATAATATTAATGGTTAATAATTTTAAAAAAAATAAATCTCTTTCAAAAAAATTATAATTTTCAAAGTATGGGAAGAGATTTTAATTTTTAAAGTGATTGTTTAATTATTGATAATTAATATTATGCTATAAATTGATTAACTTCTTTTATGATCCATGGTATATAAGTTGTTGATCAATAGACCCATTTCGAATATGCTTTCAGGTTTTTCCCCTTTTCGTGGATTGGGAACAATTATATTAATGGGAAGTTTCTCTGTTTTTTGAGGGGAAAGGGATGCTTTATTCAAATAAGAAGCAACAATACAAACAGAGGGCACAGGGAAGAACATGAGCTAGCTAGCAAACAACTATGTACAAGACATAAGGAAAGAAAGCAAGAGAAAGAGGCCAAGTAGGAAACAAATAAAGTTCCTCTTTCATTCCGCAATTATTTTATTGACATGAAAGCTATCACACAATGCGCTCACATTTAATTACTTTGCTTTGTGCATATATACTTTTTACATCCACAATACTTGCCCCTTTTGTTTTCGTATAGTGAACACTGAACAGAATCACTTATTTGCATGTGCAACATTTGTTTGCAAGGACCATTTAGTTTGGATGACGTCCTTAATTATTTCTACAACTAAATCTAGCCAATCCCACATCATTGCACAGTAGCTAATTAACTCGGTTTTCTCAAACGGTCTCAAATTAAAGATGGAAAGGGTACGGATGGATAATGTTAATTGCATGGTGATTAACTTCCATTTAATTTAATAGTATCGTAAGTTATATATTAAATAAAAATATTTGATGCTCCTCATCATATCATCAATCATCGATATGTTAAATAATTATCTTCTATTGAAATATGTATAGGAATGCATGTTAAAAAGGCTCGCTCCAACATCCGCTCACTTTGGCCGGCCTTTGTCGTTTGGCTTTCATTGAGTGTTGCCCATTTCACATTTCGGTTTGCTCCTCTCAGTACAAGAAAGACAAAACCTGGAGTTTTGATTTCCACTTGGTTCGGCTTCTTATTTACCCCTGCAAAAATTTGGTTTCCAATAATTATTTTGAACTCACACTAATTCAAGGGAAACCTCAACCAATTGAGTTACAAGCTCATTGGTTGTTGTACCAATCTTCTTGTTAATTATAATCCCTCGCTTGGTTTGGGACTTCACTTCCTAGAGAACCCACTGAGAATTTTATTAGGTATATATGCTTTTCATGATGATATCATGGAAGCTTCTTTTTCAAGGTTATGTATTGCACTGTATAAAGGGGATGCATATATTTCCTTTTATAAAAAAAAATATTATATTTATATCGTAGCACAGACTTTTCTATTGTATAAAAAAATTATGAAGTTGTGCCTTCGTTGAGGTAGATATATAGGTTCTGCTTTAACAGCATCTTTCGTGCCACGGAGGCGCCAGTAGTTTTATACAATTCTACTCTATAAAAGCCTATAGATAAGCTATATGAAATTGGACATTAAAGACGCACACCATGTGTCCATTAGAATAGGGTATTTTATCAAAAAAGAATAGGGTATTTTATGACATTTCGATGCTCCAGGATTACATTTACATATTTTAATTAGTTTAATACGCCTAACCTAGAGGGAATTGAAGTTGTCACTAGACATATATATATATATTATTAATTTCTCTAAGCCTAATGATTGATGACAAATGATTCTTCATGAATCGTCGTGTTATCGGGAGAATAAGAACCGGCCAATGTCAAACCATATCGTACTAATATTTTATAAAAATAAACCTAAGCATATCTAAAATGATAGACATTTTCCACTTCATACCGCATGTAGCATATTCTAAAATCCGCATCATTGATTTTTATTTTGAAAAGTTTCAAAAGGACTCAAAAGTTTATAAAAAGCTTCTATGTCATTTTTAAAATATTTATTTAAAATTTGCATTCTTTGACATTGTTCATTCGCCATTTGTTAATTTATTAAATATTTACATAATTATATATAAGTGTCTCTCATACTTATATTTTAAAATTTATCATACTCATAATTATAACTATATGCATATATCATCGGCTATGCTTCATAGCACAGTATCAAATTAAATAGTGATAAAAACATATCATTTTATTTTAATTAATTTTTAATTGATTGTTGTAATTTAAAATTTGTAATTAAATTGGCCTCAACTCTTGGATTTAAAATTATTTGAATTTTGGAAAATCAAATTAATTATTAAAATAAAAATAAATTTGTAATGACATCAATAAATAGTAAACAAACGAAAATAATAAGTGTTAATTTCTTCCACTTTTATATAATATGTTGATTTTAATAGCATATAAATTTCTAAATTTAGTTTCTAGTACTAAAATTTTAAGTGTCTGTTTAATTTTATTATACTGCTAAATATATATGACATATGACAACAAGAATGATAAAATTATAAATGGTAAAGTAAAGTTAACACACAGTCATGTATATTATTTAAAATTGACCAAAATAATAGTAATTATTAAGTTTAAAATTATTTAATTTATAAACATTTAATTTTAAATTTTCAAAATATAAAAATCAAAATAAAAAATAAGTGAAAATAATAGGGATTAAAAGTAAATTTTACTTTAAATTTTTTAATCTATATAATTATATATGTATTTTGAGATAAAGTTATATAAAAAAAAGTGCATTTGTCTTGTTTGCATTTAATTTCTTCCATATTTTTATTTGTATTTATATGGAGTTGATATATATATATATATTATATAAAGAAAGTAATAGATTGTAAAGGTTAAATGTCTGTTTGGATTATTTTTTTATAAAAAATATATTAAAATAACTATAATTTATAAAAATGAAATTTGGATAAAAGTAAAAAAATTTATTATAAATTTATTTAAATAAAAAATAATAATAATTAAAAATTATAATTTAATTTATTAAAAGGTAAATTAAACATGCTCTAAGAGGTGTAATATAAATGGAGAAAATGATGAGAGAAATTTATAAGTGGCGGGAGAGAGAAAAATAGCAGGGAGATACAGGGGAAGCAAGCAAAAGCACATGGGAAAGAAGGGCGCCATGTGGGGAAGATTCTGAGAACTTCAAATGCTAATAATATATTTACATTTCTATATTTAGGAGAGAGAGAGAAAGACAGGATGATGGGAAGGGTCGGGGCACCCTAAACTCCAAAAATTTGAAATAAAAAAATTTTTATTTTTACTAGTCTTTTTATAAATATATATATATATATATTATTTTTTTAATTGAAATAACACATATTAATACAGATAGTTAAAATTAGTTAGAATTATTAAATTTATTAAAAAATTATTATAATTTTCTTAAAATATCCTTAATAAAAGATATTAATTTCTACCTCACATAAATATTTGGAGAGAAAAAATTAAAATTATTTAAGACATTTATGAAAACTAAGCATTAATATTTCATTAAATTTTGAAATAAAAAAAGTTTTTCAAAAAAAATTTATATTAAATACTTTAGATTGTTTTTATATTGTGTATTCAATTATTGCACGAATAACAAATTAGTTAATTATACTATTAAAATTATGAAAAATAGCATAACATATCAATTTTATTTTTATTATTAAATTATCAATTATTATGTGAAAAAAAGAGAATATTAATAAAAAATTAACTAATAAAAATAAATTAAAGATAACAATTTAAAAGATAAATAACAAAATACTTCATCCAATTCATGATATAAGGCATGAGATCTATTTTTTCTTAACCATAATATAAGGTGTAAGGACTCAAATGGATAATTTTACCTTTGATATATTTAATTGATTGTTTCTCTCTCTCCAACAAGTGTAATCACTTATGAAAATTTGACATTTCATAGGAAATTATTTGCTTTAATCATTGTAACATTATCTCAATAAATAGGGATAAATTTGAAACTTTGGATATATTTAAAAATATTATTCAACTTTTTTAATGGACATAAAAGTGGGTCCCACACCATATAATATAGACTGAAGGGAGTAATTAAGAATAGAAAAAGTAAATCAAAATATTTCCTCCAATCTAAAATATAAGATATGGGACCTAATTTTTTTTACTCATAATATAAAGTGTAAGGTGTAGGAAATTTTTTGGATCAATTTACCTGTGATTTAATTATTTTAGCTTGCTTTAATTATTTGTGGGGATAAATGTGATGCAAACTAAAAGTAACACGCGACATGGGTTGAAGTCATCATATCATCTAAAGATGTGAGAGAAATCATGCAAAAGAAATCAGGTTATATTTGAAATATTTGGTATTTTTAAGGATATTTTTTAACTTTCTTAATTGATGTGAAAATGCGTTTCACACTTTATATTGTATACTGAAAAGAGTATAATGTACTCCCTCCGTTTCAATTTGTAGTGCACTTTTAACTACCGCACACAGACCAAGACAATAATTAATAACTAATAAAATTTTTCATCTTTTCTCAAATTATCCTTATTAAATACTTTGAGAATGAAATATTTTAATAATAAACAAATATTTAGATTTATTAATTAGGAACAATCTTAAAAAGAGAAAAAAAATTATATTATATAATCTGTAAAGTGTATTATATTATAAAATATTAATATTTTAAAAAAATATACTATATAGCGAATCGGATGGAGTAATATTTTCTAAAAAAGACCAAGCAGACGTCACACGCATATTTATTTTTGGGAAATGCCAAATTGAGTAGGACAGCATCCTGTGGGATCCACACCCAATGAACCTACTGCCTCTAATAGATAGAGATACGATTAGCATTGAAAAAAGTGAAAATCACCCCCTCCAAAAACAATCATTTCTGTGTCCTTCTCCGGGTAAAAAATACTCCCTCCGGTCCTATATATAGGATCTTTTATCTTAGTCCTAAATATAAGATCATTTATAATATATGAGGTAATATTTATTATATATTTCTAAAAAAATACTCTTATTTAATATATTCAAAGAGAGAAATTAAATAAGGGTAATTTTGAAAAAAGATTGAAATTTTTTAAAAAATCGAGATAGTTAATTAGTTTTAACTCTCTTTCTTAATTCACGTGATTCGGTTAAAATGGTCTTATATATAGGACCAGAGGAGTAAGGGATAATTGTGATAAAAATATATATTTAATTTTTTATATCAAATTAATTTTTTCTTAAAAATATCAATTCTAAGTTGAAAAAAAGTTGATTCTTACCCCCAATAAAATCGTCTTTGATCCCAAAAAACCACTTATCTCAAAACACGGTCTCCCTTACATTCCCATATGCCTTTGCTAGTTATTATTTTTTCTGTATTTTTTTTTCGTATATGTTATTTAAGATTTTAGCACATAAATTAAGAAATTTAATTAATATATTAAAATTTATTTTAAATTTTCTAATGTATCTTCAATAAAAGAGTAAATAAAAAAGAGTAATTAATATTAATATTAACTTAAAAAAATAAATAAGAATATAATTAAAAATTAATAATTATTATTATTTTGAAAATGACAAATAAATAAAAATAATTTTTTTAAATAATAACAATTAAAAAGAAAGAGATGGAGCACTCTATCATTCATTCACTCCTCTCTCCCCAATTTCATCCTTCTTCCATGGCCATGCTGCCCTTCTTACTCTAATGCCCCCTTTGTATTATTTGGAATTGGTTTTAAAGGATACGCAAGTGGAAAAGCAATGAACAGTGGTGGAAGAGAAGATAAAAAAATTAAGAATGAGTTTAAAAAAAATGTTTAGTATGCTCATGAAAATTTTATATAATTTTTATTTGATATATTTTTTTAAATATGATAATAAGATAAAATGACTATAATATCCATGGGGAGAATAGAAAAAATTCTTGAAGAACCAGATCCTCCTTCAACGAACCGCTGGCGTTTGCCCGTACCCTCCAACTGAAAAAGAATCATAACCAAATTTGACACAACTAGTGTCTTCCCAGATCCATCAAATAATCAAATTTCACTATCACTTCACGATCACATACGACGGCCAAACACAAAATTAGTCGAGGCATTACATATGCGTGGCCAATGCAGAAGAAGCTAACCACGGAAAATATTAATCCCACTATCTCTGTACGTATATATCACAAAAATAGCCAAAAATATCCAGCCGATCGAGATGCCGCACACACTCTCACTCTACCATCATTAAATAACTAGATTTTTCTCTTTGTGCGGATACGTTTTATTTAATTTTAAAATATATTAAATTAAAAAAGATCTCATTATTAATTTTCCTATATAAAAAAAAGATATCAAATGATATTAATTAAAATAATATAGATTGAGAAAAAAAAATAGGTTCCATTTAAAATAATAGAAAAAAATAAATCCCACCAATAAAAGAAAAATGAATAAATAAATAAAAAAATAGATTCAATTAAAAAAAAGAAAAAGAAACACGGAGCTCAATGAATGAAGCCGCACAGTTTATAACTAATGCGGCTCCATTCTACTTTTAATTATATATAGATTCCCTATTCAACAACTCCATTAATCACTTACCATAGATCAATGCCTTATGAAATGACCACTTCCTCCCCACTTTTATTTATTTCAATATATATATATATTTCCTATTTTTATACATTAGTTTCTCCTTGAATTCTAGGTTTCTCATGTTGCCAAGTGCCCGGTTCACTACACTTCTCACACATGACCTACGAACTTTGTATTGCCTCCCTCCCCAGCATCATCGACTGGCTATTCTTTGGCTTCATACAATAATATGGCTAGATTCGAGCCAATGTTACTGTCTATATGTTGGCATTTTTATCATCACACATATCCTCTTTAATATGGACCTCCATTATTCAAATTAATTTCATTTCTCTGAAAATCTCTTACCATCTTTCTCACAAAAATGCCATTGACTTTTTCTTTATCTTCATTGTATTTAATTAATTACCCCTTCTTAAACAAATTGAACAGGCCATTATATATGAACTCAGCAAGCAACATCCCCACAAAACCCAACGTTCTTTGTTTTTTCCTTCTGGTTTTGATTATCAAGTGGTTCTTTTTTCGTGCGGACAAGGATCAACAAGATCACACTTGCTTGATCCACGAACACTGATTTGACCAATAAAACGCCAAAATATTCATATATAAACAATATAAATCTGTGTTCTGTTGTTGTTGTCATGGTAAAATTTTATTGGATAAAAAAAAGAGAGCTTCCTTCTAATTGGGATCCGGTTCAATTTATTTGTCATTTCATATTATTAATAAAGCATTAATTATTTTTTATTATTTTACTAGTTGTTAAACAATGGTGGTAGGTGAAGTACTTCTTCTGGTCTCAAATATTAGAAAATTTTGGAAGGGTTGCTTGATCCAAAATATAAGAAAAAATGTAAATATTCGGTCCAATTAATGAGATATTTTAATAATGTCCCTCATTAATTTAAATAAAGTTATACTTTTCAATAATTATCTATTGACCTTGTGTAAAAAAAGAAAAAGATCATTAATTGAGAGCCATTTTGAAAAAAAATTATGTTTTACTACAAATTAAATGAGGTTAACTAATTTTAACTAACAATATTGGTATGTGTGAAGTATTCTTTTTGATTCTTAATATAAGACATTTTTAATTGAATCACACGGATTAAAAATGATAGTTAAAATTAGTTAGTTACCTTAATTTTTTTTCAAAAATCACAATATATTTTCAAAATTTACCCGTAATGAATTTATTTTATCTTTCATTCATGAATTGAATATATGTATTTTTTTGTAATGTATAATAAATATTGTCTCATATTTTAAAAATAATTTTATATTTAGAATTAAGACAAAATATTTTATAATTTAGAGCAAGGGAAAGTAATTTTTTATATTTAAAACTAAAAAAGAATATACCTCATCATATTTAAGGTAAAATTATTTTAATAAAATATTATTAAATTTTATTATAATTTAAATTATTTAATGATTACATTAGCATGTGTAAAAATCTTTAAAGGGACAAATAAAATTGGATGCTGGAGTATTTTGTTTGGACGGGGACTTACTTCTCCAATGATTGAGCTAAAACTTATCTTTAATGCGATGCGTAAATTACTGTAGTAGAAAAAAAGCAAGACGACAGGATCCATATGAATCAGTGGGTCCCCGGGAGCTCCTATCTGATAAATGACACTATTTACGCCTCACCCTGGGTTTTCTCACTCTTCGTCTTCTCTCTCTCTCTCTCTCTCTGTCTCTGTCTCTGTCTCTGTCTCTGTCTCTGTCTCTGTCTCTCAACCAAAAAATCGCTGTCTTTCAGAGCCTGTACCCATCATCATCTCCTTGTCTGAAAACTCTGTCACCATGAGAGTGAGAGCCAAACCCTGTGATCGTCACCCACTTCCATGTGTATATAGCTAGAGACCCTTCATATCTCAAAACACCGTTTCGTTTCTCTTCATCACTTCACTTGCTGCATGAACTGATTAATGATATTTAATTTCATGCCATGGCCTTCCCTCCGCACACCTTCATGTTCCACACCCACGAAGATCACGACCACGTCCGTTCTACCTCTATCAACGCCTACCCCTCCTTGACACCCAAACTCTTCCAAGGTCCTAATCTCATCATTCTCTCTCTCAAATCAGTAATTAGTAATGTGCGTGTTGTGATATATAATTACTTGCTATATAATCGCGCGCAGGGGGTGCAGTACCTTTGATGCTGAAGAGATCCGTGTCATTTTCAGGGATCGAGAACAAGCATGAAGATGAAGAACTGTCTGATGATGGATCTCAGCTGATGGGGGAGAAGAAGAAGAGGCTGAATCTGGAACAAGTGAAGGCACTGGAAAAGAGTTTCGAATTAGGGAACAAGCTGGAGCCTGAGCGCAAAATGCAGCTGGCCAAGGCTTTGGGCCTTCAGCCAAGGCAGATCGCCATTTGGTTTCAAAACAGGAGGGCCAGATGGAAGACCAAGCAGCTCGAGAAGGAATATGAAGCTCTCAAGAAAAAATTTGAAGCTCTCAAGGCTGACAACGATGCCCTAAAGGCACACAACCACAAATTACACGCTGAGGTAACATTTCATTTCTATCAACCAATACTCATACTTTTGGAAAAGCCAACACTTCAACTTCATTACCATCCATCAACGTCTAGGTCGGTACCTTGATTTTTTTTTTATCAAACAACTGTGTTTTGATTGTGGCTCTAGCCTCTACCCCTCCGTATTCAATATATATATATATATATATATGCTCGGATTTTGGAAAACTGCTTCTTCAGAGTTATCTCATTGTTTTTATTCTCTAATTTTTATCTTCTCCATCTTGACCTTCTGGAATTCAATTGCCTGAACTCTGATTTGAGCCACGGATTTCGTATTTAAGTTAAAAGTCTCTCATGTGAACATGGTCACATCAGTCTCCATTTTATTAATGCTTGATTTGATATAACCTCATCTCTCAAATATAAAATATAATATAAATCATTTTTAACTACTTTTCTAATAATAAAAAAATTATTAATTTTTTTAAATTTATCCCAATTTTAATTTATTTTTCCAATTTGTACCTAATTAAATACTTTACCTTTGCAATTATAAATTTAATCTCATCTAATGTCTCTCTTATTATTTAATTAATGAGAAATTTTTAAAAAAACATTATTTAATGATTCGTATATAACTTTTTTTTTACTATGAAAACTCTTTTTTAAAGTAAGTTATATTTGAGATCAAAATATATTGATTTTTTGTGTATTTATGAGTTTTTAAAGTCATCAACTCCCTCGTCAGCTTTCTGCCTGGTTCGCTGATTGTTCTTGTCAAGAGTCAGTGGCACAGTGGCAGAAGTTCAGAACTCAGAATCGAAGTGCGTTTAAATATTGGCCAATTGTAAAATTTTTCCTTTTCTATTCTTTTTTTTTTTTTTTTGGAATCTAGATTCCTACTTACTTAGTGAGAACAGACATGGGGTTGGCTTATTAAATTTTAAATTTTCCAATTGGAAGACACATAAAGTTGGATACCAAAGGCATGTGGGTTTAACTTTACTGTATGTATTTATGTGACTTACAGTTACAAGCTATAAAGGGAACAGAGTGCTGTGAAGGCGGAACTACGAGCCTCAAGAAAGAAACTGAGGTTTGTTGGAGCAATGCAAGTGACAATAGCTCGGATATTAACTTGGATCTATCAAGGGCACAATTTATAAACAGTACTGTAACTTCGGTACAGAATGGTGAAAACCTTCTTCCCACTAATGTCCTTAAGCCCGCCAACATAACCCAGCTCCTGCAATGCTCATCAAGATCATCAGAACTTCAAGATGAAAGCATCTCCAACATGTTTCACGGCATCGACGAGCACCAGAATTTGTGGCCCTGGCCAGAGCACCACCAGTTTCATTGAACCCGGAACAAACTCAAGCTTATTATTATAGCTCCAACTTAATTAATTCCCCTAGCTAGTTAATGAAGTTTCAATTTATGTCTGTGATGTAGATTGGTGTATAAAATTAATTATTTGTGCAAATCTACTTTCAACAGTGAGGAAACGGTGGACTTTAAGTAGTGCACCTTCTTTCCCATAGGCACTTTAAAGTATTGCAATTATCCTACATATGTATGAATATATATATTTGTAAGGTTTGGAATAAAAAAATATTAATTCTAGTTAAGGTACATGTGCTTCTAAGTGGATTTCCAGCTATGGCATGCAAGTATGGGGCCACGAAAAAAAAAAAAAAAAGGATTCCCTTTTTGCATTCTCTGATTATTATAATTATATATTTTATTTTGTGCTGGGTGCTTTGGAATCATGAGTCATGAGATCATATCATGAAAGTTGTTTGAAGAAAGTTCACCTGATCTGAATCAGTGACTGCCTTTTAAAAGGGTAAGAGCCATCAGCAGCAGCCATCTCTCGTTCTTGGGAAGAAGAGCCAAATCTAGTTGGGAGTTTAAAAAGCAAGAGAGATGCATGGCACAGAGAAGTAGAAGGTGGGGGTTATGGGGCATTCAGTGCACACAATCCCAGAAAAGATGAAAATTTTAATTTTCTGAGAAGTTAAATCTAGTATTGTTTTTAGGCCTCAACGCCTTATTTCTTTCCAAATGCACATAAAATATACATACTTTAGTTGCATCTGGAGGGGATACAACTAAAAAATTTGGAAACAAACCATGCTGGTTAAATCTATCCGTTGTTGTTTTTTAATGTTTATACAAAGTACTTTTCTTTTATATATATATTAGTATAAACACGAAGTTTAAATTGAATAAATAATACAGAATTCAGTTTTTTTTTTTGTGAAGATCAACTCCTCTGCGGCAAAATATATATCAATATAGAATATAGAATTTAAACCAAGTAATACTGTATATAAATAACTCATTTGAGACTTTATATAATATATATATATATATAAAGGTGTCTAATATTTACATGTAAAAAGGATGAATTGGGAAATAATTATGGTGAAGGTGTTATTAGGATTTTGATTACGACGTTAGCCTTTTTCAATCTGACAAGGGAAACTATTTAATTGTGTTATGATCGAAGATCCATGTGACATACTGCCAAAGCAAAACTCTCTCTCTCTCTCTCTCTCTTCTCAACGTTTCTTTAATTTCTTAGTAGCTATATATGTATGTATGTATTTGCCAAAAGTTGATATAAAGGTGTTATATTTGAAATTTGCCAAAAGTTGATATAAAGGGGTTATATTTGAAATGAATAGAGTAAGGTGAGTTTCCCTATGACAGAGTAAACATTGCTGAGCAGGATGTTATGTTAAATGAACATCAAAGGACACTTTTGCATAGGAAGACGCAGTACTAATAGAAAAAGAGTTATCGCTGTTTTGAAGGACAATTTTCACCAGACTATCTTAACAGGTATGCTCATTTACTAACTACAAAACCACCCCAGTTTAATGAATTACATTATACATTGAAAATTAATCTTACTCTCTCCAATTATATATATTCACCTAATTTACAGTTTACGGGGTTTGCATTGTATCAGATATATAGAGTCGATCTAGGCAAAAATTCATTTTCTTGTAGTTTTTAAGGGCCGGCCAATGTTTGAATATCACTAACATATATAACTGAGTTGTATTTGGCTAATTTTAAAAGATAAATTGATTGAAGTGTTTAATTAACTGAGATGACGCAATTATCTATTGACTTGAATGAAATATTAAAGGAACAAAATCGACTTAATTATTAATATCCAAGTATGGTGGATCTGAGATTGAAAAACTCATAATTTATATAGGATTACTGTTTGACTACATTAATCAAAGCTCCACTTAACTTGAGGGATAAGATTAGGCAACAGTGATGTCTAGGATAAAATGATTATGTGTGTTTTAATAATAACGAGTGCGGATTGTAAAGATAAATATTTGTACAGTGTTCAAATCCATGCTTTGTCAATAACTACAATCTTTAATGTACAGTTTCCTTTAGAGTTTCGAACTCTTCACACTACTAAATATAATTTCCTTTTCAAAATATAGGAGACACTCTTAAATATATTTTATTTTAAAATGTAAGAGACAAATAAGACTTTTTGATTAAAACGCATCAAATTAAAAAAATAAATACCAATATATATTATTTTTAAAAATATTTACCTAAATACTATAAATTTTGGATCCAGTAATAAATTGAAATTTATCAGTCCAATTTATAAATCGGACTGACACATCACGCTTTATTTTTTAATTGGGCATCAGTGATGTCAGTCAGTCTGACTTCACTGGCAAATTTTTTTTTCTTTTGATGACTGAATTAAAAAAATAGTAACGAGTGCGGATTGGGCATCAGTGATGTCAGTCAGTCCGACTTCACTGGCAAATAGTAACGAGTACGGATTGGGCATCAATTGATGACTGACGCAAATTCTTTTATTTTTTTAAAAAATTATCCATTTTTTATTTATATTAATAATTATAATAATAAATATTTTAATAATTATTAATATAATTATAATTATAAAATAAGTATTAATGAATAATTATTATAATTATTAAATAATTATTATGAATAATAATAATAATTGTTAAATAATATAATTATATTAATAAGTGGGTATTATAATAATTAAAAACATACAAATGATAAAAAAATTAACTTTTAAACAAACTATTTTAACAAATTAATTAGTAATTATCGAAGTTTAATTAATAAAGTTAAATTTTTATATCAATTAAAGATAAAAATATTTCTTTTATAAAAAAAGATGATTTATCTTATACATAATGACTTCTCATACCACATCTTGGTCTCCTCCAACACGTTGTAGTCACTTATGTTTTATGAGTTCTTCATGTTGAGATTTAGGTGATTCGTTAGCAGTTGTAGTTTGTGGGGTATTTAGATCAAATACAAGAGACTCAATATGAAGAATCGACTGCTGTGCGGTTTCATTTGATGGGCCACCTATTTCAAATGAGTAATTATTATATTCAGGCTCAAAAAGTGATGAATTCTCCAACAACGATATGAATGGCCCGAGTTGGTCTAAATTGTGCGAGCTTAATTGGGATACGGATGATGGTGACATGTAATGGTATTGAGTAAAAATATCTGAAGAAGAAGCGGTTTGAGGATTTTGTTTCTCTTCATCTCTCACCACATTGTGATTTTGTTCCTCTTCTTCTTCAGTCGTCGCAACTGGTGGTTGAGTTGACAAATAACCACTACATTACTTACTTAGTCTTCCTTGGATAAATAACCACCACGTCGATATTGTTTAAAAATTAATGTTTTTATCATTTGTATGTTTTTAATTATTATAATACTCACTTATTAATATAATAATATTATTTAACAATTATTATTATTATTCATAATAATTATTTAATAATTATAATAATTATTTATTAATACTTATTTTATAATTATAATTATATTAATATTTATTATTATAATTATTAATATAAATAAAAAATGAATAATTTAAAAAAAAATAAAAGAATTTGCGTCAGTCATCAATTGATGGCTGACGCAAAGTAAGGCTGCCCAGCAAAACGGGCAGCCTTACTTAAAAAAAAAAAAAGGTTTGTCAGTGAAGTCGGACTGACACACAATCTGACTTCACTGATTCTCAATTAAAAAATAAAGCGTGATGTGTCAGTCCGATTTATAAATCGGATTGATACATTATGATTTATTACTGGATCCCAAATTTATAGTATTTGGGTAAATATTTTTAAAAATAATATATATTGATATTTACTTTTTTAATTTAATGCATTTTAATCAAAAGGCCGGGAAATAACTTTTACTTGGTAACTTAATATATTTTTTTTCTAATTTTACTCTTAATTAAAGTAGATTTATTATCATGAGAGATATGGGTTAGAGTAGAGTTAAGTAAGAACATTAAATTAACGGCATTTGTGAAAAAAAAAAATTTATGACATATTTAAAATATTTGATTATTTTTTTGGTATTGATGATTTAGTTATTTATTTCTTATATTTTAAAATAAAAGTAATATTCTTTGAATTATAGGAAGGCTCAAACTAGGAGTGCTTATATGCATATAGACATATTTCAAACCATATACTCTCCTTTGCCAGAAAGAAAAATAAAATAAAATCACACTCCCACACGGACCAATCAAATAATGCTTTTGTCCTTGTAATTACAAATGATCGATATAATATTTTTTTCATGTTGCATGACAACACAAGATATTTAAAAGTTAAAATCCTGAACAATTTCAATTGTCTTCTCATTAAACTCTAATGGAATTGAGGGAGAACATTCGCATGTCATTCATGTATAGTCTGTTATAATTAATCAGTAGTAATCATTTTATGTTTAAAAGGTTTACTGCAATAATTATACTTCCTCTAGTTTATATTATAGGATATTTTGCATGACAAATTTTTAATTTAAAATATGGGACATTAGATATTTTTAATATTTTTATATTTCTCATTTATGAACCTATAATAATAATAGAATGATGTATTTAATAAGGATAAAATAGAAAATATGAATATTTTTTGTGTTGATTTTAGATAAAAAATAATTTATATATATATATATATAGTTGATGCAAAATGTGTTATGTGAATAGGAGAGAGTATATATTTTAATAAGGAAGTGCGACGCGTGCTACAGATCTGTTGGCCCCACTAAATTAGGCTTTCTTCTCAATTGCCTAATCGTCGCGTGTGTATACTTTTTTTTTTTGAAAGTAAAAAGCATGAGAAAGACCTAACTTCTCTACAATTCAAGCTCCATTAACCCTCCTAAACCAATCGGGGGGTCAGTTAAGGTCAAGAAGTGCATATCAAGTTTACACGTAAATCTAGAAAGAAAATTAGCACATTTATTTGTTTTCCTAAAATATTGACAGATTTAATATTACAGCCCCTGACGGTGTCTCATATAAAGTTTTTTTTTTTTTTTATGTAATGCTCCTAATGTGCATGTTAAGAATTGAGGCTAAAAGAATAAAGATTTTACCTTAAATTCTTCCGTATATAGTAAATTCTGAAGTGCAGTCTCTATCAATTAGCACCTACAAATTTTAGTTCATAACCCTGGTGTACATAATTGGTTATTTGCTATTACATTTATTGATAAATATCAATTTAAAATTATGTATACACATGCAACTAAGTAACGCTTTTTGTTACAGGCCAAAAAAAATAATGGTTTTTGTTAGTAAAATATATAATCCCCATATATCAACCCGGATATATATATATATATATAGCAACTTAGCGAGATTATCAGAATCACAGTATCTAAAAACAAAATAACGAAATATTAATTAATGTATGTAACAAGTGGAGGGTCCATATGGCTAAAGTGATATGAACATTTATGGAGAAACCGTAACATTCGAGTTGGACCATACAAAAGTATTAATGGGTTTGGTATTTTGCTGCATCTATGGCAATTCGCGCAAACGTCTCTTTGTATATGGCCGAAGGTTTGGTCCAAATTTCTTGCACAAGATCATGTCCAGGAACAAATGGTCCAAAATCATATTTCAATAGTTTAAATTTTATTATTTTTATTCTTCACCATTGAAGTGAAGTGAAAAAGCAAAACAAAATCCAAAAAAAAATTATTAGTTTTGAAATAAAAAAAATTATTAGTCTTATTTTAGATTTTTAATTGCAATCATACATGCAAAACACGAATATTATTAGTTAAACATTATATTTATCATATATTTTTTTGATAAAATATTTATCATATATTTTAATAAGATATATTATTACTTATAAGCAAGCCTGCAATAAAACTCATATTTTAATAAATTATAAAATTATAATTAAACTCAACATTTAATCCGTAAACAATATAATTGTCCAAAGAAATATAAAAACAATATAAAAATATAATGAAATTACTAAATGAAATATTCCAGCATATTTTTGAAAAAATACAAAATATTGCAATTAAAATTAATAATCCAAATGATTAATCAATTTTACAAAATAAATAAAGGTACTAAAAATCGGACCGGACATTAAATCGATTAAGGCACTTATTCAAAGTTCAATAGTTTAACCGTAATTCAATCAAAATTAAATTGACAGTAATAAAATTAATAATTTTTTAATTTTATATGTTATGTAGAAAATTAAGAAATATTATTAATAAGTTTCATAGCCTAATATTAAAATTTAAATAGCTTAATATTCATATATAATTATATTTTGAATTCATAATAGTTAACTAATATTTTGTTTTCATATTATTTGTTAAATAAATTTATCATTATTAATAATTACATCTCATAATAAAACTTATACAATATTATAATATACAAAAGAAAAAAATTTATACAAAAAATAATATTATTTAGGACTAAAAATAATGATATTTCATCTTAAAAAGTAAAAAAGAAACTTAAAAAAAATTAGACTTGTTCTGAATTGATTCACAACCGGTTTACATCAGTTTTTAATTCGATTTCACCTATTTTTTACCAATCCCATTGGTTTTTACTGATCTCACCGGTTCTCCTCTTCTTCTATATTAGACCTGGCGGCAACAGTTTCTAGTCCAACTAGTAGTATGGCCAAAAACATTGTGTGACTTATCTTTTTTAATTGAATATTTTATTATATTAGATAGTGAAACACTGACACACATACCTTGATCTCAATAATATATAAATTAATGGCACTTGATGCGTGAGAATTGTCACTGGTTGCTACTGTGCCAAATGGCTAATACCAAAAGATTAAATAGGAAATAAAGAAGAGCACATGATTTCCCACAAAAGAGGAAGATGAAATAAATAACACACATGATTATGAGACAAGTGTTGGCTACAATAAATAAAATGTCAGTATAAATCAATCCGAGTCGTGCCCAGGGACATTGTCTTTAAGAGTTATTTCGCCACAAGTTGGCAACTCCCCAGGATCAAACGGATTCTTCTTGCCAAGATAAGGCTTTAGAACAGTAGAAATAAGACAATGAAAAGCTCAAGAGAGCAAAGAGGAAGAGAGGAGAAGCTCCGAATGTTGTCCGTGAGCTTAGTGCATTGAACCCTTTGGTAGAGCTTGGTATTTATAGGCTCCAAAACGTACTCAAACGTTGGGCAGCAATCAAAATTGTTTATGGCAATTAAACTGTCGGTTTTGAACGTTGGGAGACAAAGCGATTAAGCCGAATCCGTTTCTAAATGTTGGACATAAATAGCAATCGGTTTCTAAATGTTGAAAGAACAATGAAATAATGATAAATCAAGGCTCTAACGTTCCAGACATTAAATCCCAACGTTTCTAAAAACTAAAGGTGTCAAATCTGAAATTGTTAAAAATTAAGGTTTTCTGGCAAGTTAAAAATATTTTAAATTTTTCAAAAAATATTTAAACAAAAATGCCCAGTCCGCATTTAACTCGTGCGCAGGGGAGGAAATGGAGATTTTGAACTATGTTGGCCCATTGTTGTCTCGTTATTGTGCACACGAGCCCATTCCTTCTCTTGGCCCTTTTACTAGCCCACCATCACACCTTAGTATTTATACACTAAGGCCCTCTTTTATTTAAACAATGTGAAATTTCTTTTAACACACACATACACAAAATACACTTATATTCTAACAATCCCCCACATGTGTGTTAAAAGAATCACTATATCTGAGTTTTAACATAAGTATAAACGTTTCAAATCTGGTGTCTTCCGACTATGAACCAGACCTAGACCAATAATTCTTAATACACAGAAATGTCAGTGAAACATACATTTCTATAAATCAACAAATCTTTATTGTGCACTAGAGACCTTATTAGTCATAATATACCCTTATAGTTTCTGTTGTTAACGGCGGTTTTGCACTTTAAATGGCCATGCGCGTGCCTGGTGTTCAATGAATGCTCTAAAGACTTTGCCATGGTCTCATAGAGACTGCCCCACTTCACATTCATCTAGGTGATTTCATCAAGTGTATCTGTAATGAACATACCATCCATAAGGAATATAAAATTATTAAAAGCTTTGCTTACCTCTCTAACAATGCATTCTAGCACTTTCTCAAAACCATAGGAAGGAACAATAATTTTAGTGCTAACAAAATTAACACATGACTTGTTTTTACCCATATGAACCTCCTTCATGGGATTTCCAATCACAGAGGTTGGGTTACCATCACCGTTAATTTCAAATTGGCCTAAGTCTCATTCCGCTCTATGTTTCAATAACTTGTTTCTTCCCTAGGGGTTTTGTTAATGGATCTGCCAAATTCACTTCTGATATCACATAATCGATTGAGATTACACCATTTTTCAGTAGCTGCCTCATAATATTATGCCTCAATCGAATATGTCTACTCTTGCCATTAAAGACTTTGTTTTTAGTCGTAGCTATAGCCGATTGGTTGTTACAATGTAAAGATACCGAAGGTGTTGGTTTTTCACCTAACGAAACGTCTGTTAAGAAGTTTTTCAACCACTTAGCTTCATTACCAATCAACTCCATTGCAATAAACTCAGAATCCCTTGAGGATTTTGTTAAAATATTTTGCTTGGCTGATCACTAAGTTACTGCACCACCACCAAGAGTGAATATGTAACCAATGGTGGATTTGATCTCATCTGAATCTGAGATCCAGTTAGCATCATTGTATCTTTCTAATACAGTGGGAAATCCACTATAAAATATACCATAATTTATGGTACCTCTTAAATATCTCATAACTCTAACAATAGCTAACCAATGGTTATCACCTGGACAGTGGGTATATCTGCGTAATCTACAAATAGCTTATGCTATATCATGTATAGTAAAATTCATCAAATGCAACAGACTTCCAATAATCTGTGCATGCTCAGATTGAGCCACTAGATCACCTTTATGCTTTACTAATTTTGTGCTCAAATCATAAGGAGTGCTCAAAGAAATATCCAAATTTTCTAAAAAAATTTTCAACATAATGTTCTTGAGATAATAAAATGCCATTTTCACTCCTTATGATTTTAACACCTAAAATCATTTTTACTTCACTCATATCTTTCATATCAAAATTTGATGCTATCTAGGGTAGTATCAAAGATAAGCATGTGATCCACGTACAAACAAATAATTACACAATCACTATTTATTATTTTTGTGTAAACACATCTTTCTACTTCAATAGTAGAAAAACCATTACTTAACAATACTTGATCAAATTTCTCATGCCATTGTTTAGGTGTTTGTTTCAAACCATACAAAGATTTCACAAGTTTGCATACTTTGTTTTCTTGCCCAGGAACAACACACCCTTCAGGTTGTTTCATATAAATCTCTTCTTCTAAATCACCATTTAGAAAAACTGTTTTAACATCCATTTGATGAATATAAAGCTTATGAGCTAAAGCCAAAGCAATCAAAATTCTTATTGAAGAAATCCTTATAACAAGAGAAAATGTATCAAAGTAATCAATATTTTGTTGTTGTGAAAAACCTTTGGCTACCAGTCTTAATTTGTATTTACCAATAGATCTATCAAGATTATACTTCTTTAGGAAAACCTATTTACACCCAATAGGTTTTGCTTCTGGAGGCAAGTCTACTAAAATCTACGTTTTGTTTTGGTTTAGAGAATCAATTTCAGCTTCAATTATCTCTTTCCAAAACTTAGTGTCAAGAGAAGAAATAGCTTCATAAAAATTTGAGGGTCCTTCTTGAACTAAATAAGTGTAAAAATCATTTCCAAAAGAAGTTTATTTTCTTTGTCTCTTACTTCTCCTTAAACTTTCAACTAAATTTTCATTTGAGATATTGTCATGAAAAGAAGGTAGATTTTCAACTCTTTGAGAAGTATGCCAAACTTTTATAGGAAAAATATTTTCAAAAAAATCTGCATCTTTAATCTCAATAATATTGTTGTGATCCAAAACATCACTTTTCAAAACAAAAAATCTATAAGCAACACTTTGTTTAGTATAACCAATAAACATACAATCAGAAGTTTTAGAACTAATCTTTCTCTTTCTACGCTCAAGTAACAAAACATTTACAAGACATCCCCACACTTTTAAATAATTCTAGTTTGGTATAAAACATTTCCACAATTCATACGGTGTCTTGTTTAATTTTCTATAAGGAATCCTATTTTGTAAAAAATAAGTAGATAATAAAGCTTCACCTCACAAGTTATCTGGTGTAGATGAATTTACTAGTAAAGCATTCATCATCTCCTTTAAAGTTTTATTTTTTCTTTCAGCAATACCATTGGATTCAGGTGAATATGGAGAGTTACTTCATGAATAATTCCCTCTTTTTCACAAAAGTCGTTAAATAAAACAAATTCTCCTCATCTATCCTACCTGACCTTTTTAATTTTTCTATTTAATTGGTTTTCAACCTCTGCCTTGTATAAAAGAAATTTATCAAATGTTTCATTTTTATTTCTTAACAAATATACTTTAGTATATCTTGAAAAATCATCAATAAACATTACAAAAAATCTTTTTCACCTCTTGTCATAGTTTATTTCAAATCACCCAAATCAGTGTGTATTCAAGAAAGTAACTCAGTTTCTCTTTGGGTAGAAAAATGAGACTTTTTGGTTAATTTAGCTTTGTCACAAATTTCACATTTATTTAAAAAATTATTTTTGGTCATAATAATTAAATCAAGTTTGCGCATTTTCTTTAAATATTTTTTACTAACATGTCCTAAATGTGCATGCCACAAATCAAAAGAATCAATTATAAACACATGCAAATAAGCAGAAAATGATGCATTCTCATTTATTTCAACATTAGGAACAAACAGTCCCTGATTACAATAACCCTTTCCAACAAACACATTGTTCTTTGTCATTACAATCTTATCAGATTCGAATGACACTTTAACCCCATCTTTTCCTAATAGAGCTACAAAGACTAAGATTACTCTAACATCAGACATATGAAGAACATCATTCAGAGACAAGGTCTTTCTAGATGTGAGCTTGAGTTCAACCTTTCATTTTCCAAGAACTTTAGCAGTTCAAGAATCAGCAAGGTAAACATAATCTTCTCCTTCCTTAGTAGGATTGTAGGAGGTGAACATCTCTTTGTTAGCACAAATGTGCCTGGTAGCCCCAGAGTCTACCACCCATTTCTTCACATCAAAAATAATGAGAGCTTGAGAAGCAACTGCAACAATGATCTCATCATTATCGCTGTCATCTCCTTAAACCAAATTTGCACTTGGCTTAGGAGGATTATCACCTTTAGCTCTCTTCTTGCACTGAGTAGCATGATGGCCTAGTTTTTCACAAACAAAATAGTTGCCTTGCTTCTTGAACCTAGGGTTAGAGTCTTTGGATTTGTAATCAGCCTTGTTCTTAGAACCATTCTTTGATGTAGAACCATACCTTTTGTTGTAAGGCTTTGTCTCCACCAGGTTTGCTTTGGAAGCCAACTCCTTTCCTTTTGCAGCTCGACTTTCCCTCCAATTAATATCCTCGATGATGATGTGAGTGATGAGGTCTGACAGAAATAGTTGCTTTTGTTTGTGTTTTAACTGTTGTTTATAGTCGTTCCATGGTTCTGGCAGCTTCTTGATCAGTATACCAGTAATGAACTCATCAGGGAGGTTGATTTTTTTAGCACGCAGCTCTTCCAGTAGCTTATAGTACTCATTAATTTGCATCTTGATGTCCTTGTCCTTGGTCATCTCCCACTTGAAGAAGTTTTCAATGACAAATTTTTGTTTGCCAGCATCCTCAGCAGTATACTTAGTAACTAGTGAGTCCCAAATTGTGTTTGCCTCCTTGTAGACATAGCACACATCGAACATATCATTAGATAAAGTACTAATAATTGTGTGTCTACAGACCTTATTGGCATATTCCCAAGTAGTTTTCTGGTTTTGGTAAGCATTAAGAGCAGGTTGAGATTGAGTCAACGCCACTGCAACTCCATGCATGTCCTGGATAGAGAAGATCCGCTCCTGCCACCTTTTGAAATTCTTTCCGTCAAACACCTCAATTTTGGATATGTTCAGAAACGGCTTGGGCATTGGTATGGCGGGAACAACAGTGGGAATGTAACCTCCAGAACCACCAGAACTTGCAGCCGCAACATTAACATGATCAACAGGGTGTGACTCCATAATAACTCTTAAAATTGTTGGCTGCAATAAACAAAATGTCAGTATAAATCAATCCAAGTCGTGCCCAAAGACATTGTCCTTAAGAGTTATTTCGCCACAAGTTGGCAACTCCCCGGGATCAAACGAATTCTTCTTGCTGGAGCAAGGCTTTAGAACAACATAAATAAGACAATGAAAAACTCAGGAGAGCAAAGAGGAAGAGAGGAGAAGCTCCGAATGTTGTCTGTAAGCTCAGTGCATCAAACCCTTTGGTAGAGCTTGGTATTTATAGGCTCCAAAAGGTACTCGAATGTTGGCAGCAATCAAAATTGTTAATGGCAATTAAACCGTCAATTTTGAACATTGGGAGACAAAGTGATTAAGCCGAATCCATTTCTAAACGTTGGACATAAATAACAATCGGTTTCTGAACATTGAAAGAACAATGAAATAATGGTAAATCAAGACTCAAACGTTCCAGACATTAAATCCCAACGTTTCTAGAAACTGAAAGCTTCAAATCCAAAACTGTTAAAAATTAAGGTTTTCTGGCAAGTTAAAAATATTTTAAATTTTTCAAAAAATATTTAAACAAAAATGCCCAGTCCACGTTTAATTCACGCGCAGGGGGAAAATCAGAGATTTTGAACTATGTTGGCCCATTATTGTCTCGTTGTTGTGCGCGTGAGCACATTCCTTCTCTTGGCCCTTTTACTAGCCCATCATCACACCTTAGTATTTATACACTAAGGCCTTCTTTTATCTAAGCAATGTGGAACTTCTTTTAACACACACATACACAAAATACACTTATATTCTAACAACAAGTCAACTAATATTCAATAGATTTAATCTGTTTTCATTAATGCACGAATCAAATTTTTTCAATCAAATTTTTTCTACTTTGGTTTAACAGAACTTTGGATCCCTATCAAATTCTTTTTGAGATCTCTTGCTTCTTCCCAAACAATTAACAAAGAAGAATGAACATGCCTCCCTAAGGCATGCTAACATTATGTTAAACCTTAATTAAATTTGGAGTAAAATGATGTGATTTTCTTTATATTTTACCCAAATTTTACATAGACATCTCTTCTATTTTAAAATCTATATATACTTTCTTTAAAATCAAAAGTTATATTATACATATCTCCCTTCAAATTTTAAGATTTCATTTCCATCCATCCAATCATTAATAAATTGTTAACTCACCAAAATGTAACCCTTTTTTTTTTATCAAAATATCCCTTCTTAACAAGAATATTTATTTAGTAACATTTTCAACACATTTTTTAACTTTTTAATTTCAACTAGAATGAGTTATGTGCACTTATGTATAACTTGAGATAAGCCGCATTGTTATGGTTTATCAATAGTATGTGTTTCATTTTTTAATCGATTGATTTGACATATTTTTATTTTATTATTTTTTAATTCATTTATTTAAGTATTACTATAACTAATTTTTTAATACATATTTTAGAATTTTAATGTCAAATAAGTTGGAATATTTTCATGAATTTTTTTATATGAGCATTCTAAATTTATTTATATTTGACAGGATAGAAATTAGAGATTTTGAATTATAAAATTAAATTAATAATTTTATGTTGTTTTACTATAAATTTTAGCAAAATATTCTTAACAACATTAAAAATTGAACTAAAATATAATTTTTGAAAAAATAAGAGAGGTCTCTATAATTTCAATAATATCAAAGTGAGATCAATTTATTTTACTCTTAAATTTAATTGTTAGTGTGGTTCTACAAATATACTAATACATCTAGATTCTGCAGCTCAATGCGAGCAGCCTTGAGAAAAATCACATTATTTCTTATTTATAACTTATGAATAATATAACTTCCTTGATAATTATAGAATATATAGAGTATACATATATAGATATAAACTCTAATTAACTAACATGGATTTAGAAATAAACTAAATAACTAAAATGCTGCGTGTGTCACATTCAATTTATTACTTTTCTCTGGTTAATTCAAATTCTGTGGGATAATTCAGGAAAAAAAAATCTGTGGGATAATTATGTATTATCCTTTGGCATATATATATATATATCTGTGTGTGTGTGACTCTCTAACCTGTGATATATTTTCAATTAATTTAAACAACTCTTATATTTTAGAAAATTATAGATACACGTGTTATATATATATATATATATACCCATTCTGATCTAAAATATAAGAGGTTTCTAACTACTTCACGCATATTAAAGAAAGTTAATTACACTCTTAAACTTTTCAAAATATATAAGTATGTTTTAAGCTTATTATTATCTAAGGTCGCGTCACTACCCAAAAAAAAATAAAAGACCGGCTATTCTGTTGTTAAATGATTGTTTTTTATTGATAAAAATGTCTGGCTAAAAAAAGCCTTACTAAATTTAGCAGCAGAAATTAATTTGCAGTCAGCTTCATGCACATAAATTCCATGCATGCTGATTTTTGGCGTACAAACAACAAATAAAAAACAAAGAGAAACAATTAAACAGAGAAAAACAGCAACTGTTATCCCCGCAACATCTTTTATATAAGTTGTTGAAGCTCATCATGTGTTGGTGTTGCCATATAAAAGAAACCTAATTCTCCTATCAGACTCATTGCTGCAAGTTTAATTGTGATCGACCACATTCATTTGCCTCTTTATAAATGCACTTGTTTCAGTTTCACTTGGAATAATTCTGTCAATTTTTTTATTAAAATATAACAAATATATAATTTTTTATTATTTAAATGATAAGTGTATTTTAAATTAAAAATTATATATTTAACTGAAGAATCATATATTTTTCAAATTATTCTTAAAATATCATAAATTTTTTGGGTGAGATAAAATATCATATACATATATATATTTTTATTATATTTTAATTTAACTAGACCGTTGATCCACGTGTGACTGACAACCATTGTTCTATCAGATTTATTCAAGTATGAAGCCCAATCATTGTGTTTTTGGACCATCAAGACCCAATCATCGTTAAAACTTACTGTTTAAGCAAAACATGATTGCCTAAAACGAATTTTTTCTTATCTTTAACAGATTGCCTAAAAAGAATTAAATTCTCACTAATAGTTATAATCTTTAAAGTACCAACAAATACTTGACCATGTATGAAATTTAAAACAAAAATTATTTAAAAAAAATCGTAGGAACTCACATGGAGTAATAATTGCTACAAAAATTTTCCAGAAAAGCTAAAATTATTCGCTGTATTTTTTTTAGCATTAGTAATATTTGTTTAAAAAATTATAAGTTAATATTTTTTACATTACAACCATATTTTGAATTTTCAACTTTAAAGAAAATTTAGAAAATATAAGTAATAATTTTGACAATAATTAACAATAACAATAAGTGTTATCTAACTAAGTGAGATGCTCAGGCCAAAAAAATAAACAGTGAGATATGCTATATAAATCACTTAACATCATTGGAATTGTAGAAAGCTAACTCTTTAGGTATAATTCACCATAAAATCCCCTTTTATAAATCTTTTAAGTGTTCTTCTTGATTTGCACTTTGCATCTTGATATATTATAATAAATTAACTCTTTGCATATGAGGGAAGGGTACCTTTGAAAAGTAAAATAAATCAATAATCATATTAATGAATAGTAAAATAAAAGTAATTTTATTTTATTTTTTATATAATACATTGATTATCAAATTTTTTGAGTTTCCAAATAAAATATTTTTGTTGAAATTCTAAATGTTTTTTAATAAATTTAACTGCTACAGCTTTTCATATATTTAAGGAGGTGTGGGGGGTTTTGCAGCCATGCAGTCCTCAGAAACTGCCAAACTGTTTGTACTGAACTTGGGGATTGTAGATGGAGTAGGTGGGAACTCAACGAGGGAAAATTTTCGAGATCAGTCTCCAGGTAGAATATTTCATTTTTCATTAATGCTGTATTTAGTAGATGAAAAATGAATTTAAGTAGGGGATAAAGGGGAATACAAAATTTATGCTTAGTTTATAGTAGAGTGACTTGTTTAAAAAAAAAAATCCATATTTCTCATTTGATACCAAACCAGCCGGAAAGTATATGAATTTTACTTTAATCCTACTCATAATAAATTAAACACATAACTCTGCACTCGAATACTTTCATTTATAATACATCTTTATCATTAATTTTACCAGAAGCTTTATTATTGGAATCAAACTGCTGAAAAACATCTGCATGTAAATCTTGTTTTCTTTTTTTTTTTGGATCGAACCACCCATTATCTGGAAATCATATTGAATTCATTGACTTTTAGACTTTGATTATGTATATTCGTTATCTTTTGTTTAATGAAATGTTATGTGTTGATCGATGGCCCAAAAACAAAAACAAAAAAAAACAAAACTTAACATGAAAATTTGAATATGAATATTAAATGTTGAGTCATTTTACTGTAGTAGTATGTAATATTGTTAACCAACGAAAGCTGAGAACCAGTTTTAACTTCAAGTATAGAATAGGCATTTTTTCAACTTTTAACATTTAAAATTAGTTATAAAATGCATTAGTTATTTGAAATGCTAATTAGAAACAAAAGGAAAAAGACACTAATACTTGATATCCGACATTGATTATTGATATATATGTAGCGCTCGGACAATGCTATCTTCTTTCTTGATCTTGACCTTAACATAATTTTTGTAACTATTGTCAGAAGAAACATTTTTCGACGGAAAAAAATATAAATCTTAACTATTTAATTTTAAAAATGGTTAAGAATAAATTGCAATTTTTTAATAGTCATAATCCTAAGTTTTTTTTTTCTTTTAATTTTAGGAAGATTCACGTCCCCAAATTTTAATACTTTCAAGTGAGTAAATAATAAACTATATACTATCTCTCTAAGGTGAGACAGGCAAAGTAAAAAAGAGAGCTAGTAAAGAAAAAATCAAACAAATCTCTTACATACTAATTACCCAGAGACAAATTTATTATCCAGTAAAGTGGTGGGATTTAAATTTGAAATAAGTTAATAAAAATTTAAACTAAAACATAGTTATTATTGGGGCAATTTTATACCCAAAAAATTCATGCTTCTGAGTAATTTAAATTTACAAAGTTCATCTTTTATGGCCAGCTAACAAAGTTACCTATTAATGTAAATATCCGTTATAATTTTGCGGTGGGTATTTACACGAGGACAGTGTTGCTTGTTGACTTTACTCTTCTTCTCTTTTTTTTATATAATTATCTTACTAAGTGATATTTGTGTATTATTGGGTCCATATAGAGATAGTCATTTTTCAATGTGATTTTTTTCTATTTATAAGGTTCAAATTTGAAATCTCATTTAAGAAGTGTTGAGTGCTTTACACTAACTTATCTATCATTGCTCTAGTAATCAATGATTTTGCTTTCCCACCAATGCAAATTCTTGCAAATTTATTTGTGACTATCTTTCTTTATATAAATAACAAAAAAAAAAGAGTTAATGACATTTGAACTTCAAATCTAAATCTGAATATGAGATTTTGTACTTTTGTTTGCATATTATTTATTCAAATGGATTCTGTAAAGAAACAATTTTTTTTAGCATCAACTATATCATATCCGAGAGGTGAAGACTAATAATCCCTTTTGAATGTAAAAAATTTACCTCTATTTTCTATATACAAAACTAAAAATTAAATTTAAAATAATATGTTTAAATGATTTAACTATTTACTAATTATGTTAAAATCTTATTATTGATTGTAAAAACCTTGTTTGTTGTAAAGAGATTAAGGTCATGGCCAATACATATAATAAAATATATACAAAACTTCACTCTTTATTAGTCATAAATATTACGACTCACTTTATACTTCATACAATGTACTGAGTCCACTTTTAGTTCCCTGATAAATCATTTGATGCTTTCTTCCTTTTATGATATATATTTGCATTTGAAATTTATTTCGCTTCCATATCAGTTTGCATTTGATGCGGCTCATTCAATGAGTAACCAACATCTTCTGCCCATTCAAACCTATTTTTTTTGTCTCTCTCTTTTCCTCTTTCTCTCTTGCTCTCTCTCTCTCCTTTTCCCGCATAACGCACGTTTTCCCTCTTCTTTTCCTTGTTCCTTTCTGCTCTCTCTCCCCTCGACATAAAGCTCGCGTCTTTGTATCTTACTGACTCTGACATCTGTGCGACGAGCTCACCCCACACTCACTCACAGTGCCCACTACTATATAAACTGCTCTCTCTTGACGTTCAACACAAGCGTTTCTCTATACCACCTTTCCCCGCTTTCCCATATCACAATTTTGCTACTTTCCTCTCTTCTCTCCGTGCAACTTCAATCTGGTGATGCTTTTCT
Organism: Adenanthera pavonina; assembly: GCA_026686845.1. Classification (NCBI taxonomy): domain Eukaryota; kingdom Viridiplantae; phylum Streptophyta; class Magnoliopsida; order Fabales; family Fabaceae; genus Adenanthera; species Adenanthera pavonina. The sequence goes on along the minus strand of JAIVEN010000023.1, from coordinate 18,893,463 downwards.
TCTTGTTTTGCATGCCTCTTTTATCGTCTCGTTGTTCTCCATCTCAATGAATTGAATCTCGAACCCCATTTTTAACACGAACCATCCGTTTTGTCTATTCATGTTCATGAGTTCATGCTCTTTCAAGGGCTTTTCCGAATTTTTATTTTTCCCCGGTTTACTTTAGAATTTGGAGTTTTCATATCTCTGCATATGTCGTTTTGTTCTTCGGTGGATTCTTCCGCTGTTCTTTCTATGAATCTGCGCTAAAGTTTTGTCGTCCGTTTGAAATTGGAACTTTGCAGGTTTTTAAGTATCTCGTGCTGCGTTCTGAAGATATGGGATTAGGTGCTGATGCTGGGAAGACCGGTGCTTTGGACCTAAGAAAATCAAAGGGAAAGAAGAAAAGTGACGTCGGAGCTGGAAGTTCGAAATGGTGGATGAAATTGAGCTTCATCGGAAGCTGCTTATTTTTGAAGTCCAAAGTGGATAGCTCTGGTAATATATAGCACACAGGATGGAGTTCTATCTTGTTTCAGCATTCTTGTTCGAGTTTACATCAGCTTTTAATTTTACCATCAACTTTTTAAAGCTACTTACAGATATTACATATTCATTCTTCCTTAGTAGACATCGCAATACTGAGTTTGATTGCCGTTGTCATTTTGTGTGATACATTCAACCTGAATTATTCGTAATAAGGTGGCGTGCTAATTTCTTCGATTACAAAATAAAACTTTCTGCTTCGTCTATCTTCGTGTGATAATCGTTTCTCTTTTGCGCATTACCAAGTGTTTTCTTGTGACATTTCCAGCAGAAATGGCCAGCTGGTAGTTGTGTTTTCATTATTGAACTTCTGTGCAAATGGCTCAAAGGTCGTTTCCTGAAAGTTGAAAGGCCACCCATTGTTTCAAAATCAATGAAATTGTTTGAATGGCCTTTATTAAGTATCAACGCTACTTTTCAAGAAAAAACACTTCAATATATAGACCACCTAACTCATAGGGTCATGAGCATATAAGAACTTTTGCCTTATGTTCTCATAATCTCATTCAATGTCAAAAGTAAACACAGGTAGTGGCTTAAATTTGCCCTAATTCAATCAAAACAAGCAGCGACTTCTCCTATGGCCGCCAGTGATCTGGTTTGATATTTTCAATTGAGTTCGGCCTCATGATGGATGCGCTTCTTCTAATTCACTTTCTTACACAATCATCATTTTGATTTTCCTTAATTTACGAAGAAATACATTGGATTCATTTCTGCTTTCTCGACTTCTGATTTCACTTTGTTCTGTGTCCAAGGATTTTTCGTGGTTTATATTGTAAATTGAATTACAACATACAAGTTCTTGGGGAAGGAAAAAAAAACATTTTCATTTGCATCTGGAAAAGGGTAGAAAAAGAAAATAAATGCAGCACGGCCTATGAATTCCTTGTTTGGCATGTATTTAGTTTTTCTGTGGCTTTTTATCTATCGCCTTGTCTTTTAATATGTGCGTGCAGCGTTATTACTGTTCATTAGATCCTTCTAGGGATTTCCTATGCCGTCAATGGTAGTACCTGTCGAGTACTGCTAAATGAGCGTTGTTTTTAGTACTAAATATATAAGCATTGATCCTTTTGTGAAATGTTTCATCAAAGATTATAATGAGAAATATTGTTACTATACTATTCATTGTTGGGACGGATGATTTGCTTCCTTTTACAAATTGATTTTTTTTTTGAAAAAAAAACTTTGAATTGTTTTAAAAAAATTCTGAATTTTCGTATTATATTCTCTATGCAGCGCATTGAGGTGTAGGTGTTGCTAGAGTATTTCTTAACAAATTTATGCATATGTCATGTTGTGACATGCATTCTTTTTCTATTATATTTGATTTGGTAACATTTTTCCGCTATTCAGGAGAAAGCACCTCTACCAAAAAAACCAATTCAGGAACTGCATCATCCACGCCTCACTGGGAGGAAATAAAATATACTAGCAAACTTCGAAGGTTTTCGTTTGATGAGCTTAAGGAGATCACAGATAACTTCAGACCTAACAGTATTCTTGGCCAGGGGGGTTTTGGTTGCGTTTTTAAAGGTTGGATGAATCACAATGCGAAATCAGGCAAGGGGATTCCTGTTGCTGTAAAGATTCTTAACCATGGGGGACTTCAAGGCCACAAAGAATGGCTTGTATGAGACCTCGTTTACCCTAAATATGTTTCTTTCCGTGCTAGCTATATATTTGAACCTCTTTCTTTTCCTTGAAATAATGTTTATATTTACATTTACTTGTTTATTTTTGCAAGATTCAGGAAAACTAATGTATCTTGCTATTTCACTATGGCAGACTGAATTAATTATCTTAGCGAACTCCAGCATCCGAGTCTAGTTAAATTAATAGGCTACTGCATTGAGGAAGAAAAAAGGTTACTGGTGTACGAGTTTATGCCTCGAGGAAGCTTGGACAACCATCTCTTCAGGAGTATGTCTTTGAACTTGTTATTGAACAGAGATTTGTATTTAATACTAAGAAGGAAAATTTATACAGATGTCCTTGATTATTAAGATGATTGTAATAGAAATCCCGTACAATATCTAATATAAAATAAAGAATAAGTACTTCAGCTAATCCGTGTGGCATTTCTAATTTGCTGTCTTCAATAGAAATGAGTATTTAGAATTTTTTTTTCTAATTTGCATATATACTTTATTAGTTTCATAATTTGGCTACATAATTATTTTATGATACATCAGAAAATAATTAATAATGCCCTATTAGCAGGGTCCATGCCCCTTCCGTGGTCCATTAGATTGAAAATTGTGGTTGGTGCCGCGAAGGGTCTTGCGTTTCTGCATGAAGAAGCTGATAGGAGTGTAATTTTTCGGGACTTCAAAACCTCTAATATCCTGCTGGATGCGGTCAGTGACTAGAGTTTTCTCAACTTATATGCTAGTTTTCAATATATGCATGGTTTTCCTGTATCTCATCATTTTCTACTTCAGGATTACAATGCAAAACTTTCTGATTTTGGACTTGCCAAAGATGGTCCAGAGGGAGACTCAACTCATGTGTCTACTCGAGTGATGGGAACTTATGGCTATGCAGCTCCTGAGTATGTCATGACAGGTTAGTTTACTTTTGTACTAAAAAGTTATCCTTTCTTTGATGCGTGTATGTTGTTATAATTACACTGCTATCCCTTGAATAAGAATTGCTTCTTGTCCATTTGTATGTCCTCTCTATTTTCTTAAAGTTCCATGGTCTCACCATTATATATACCATATAAAACCTGAATAATTTCACTGCTAGTAATTCTCTCACTGTTTATCCAGCTGATTTGAAAGGGAAGTGATCAGTAATATCTTAAACAGCCGACTCCTACGTTATTCATTTTGTTACTACTCCTCGCTGTTAGATATATACCTCTTCCAATTTTCCATCTCTATACCGTATATATCAGTGTCACTAAGCCTCCTTGATGCCACTAACCTGCAGAGTTGAATTTTCATCTCTACTAGCATGGCAACTCAATAATTTATTGTCTAACAATGTTGTCTGTATTTCAGCGTCAACCATTACAAACCCTATGGGCTTCATATCATTTGTGTATTTTTGGCCAAAAGAAAGATATTTTCTTTCATTTAACAGAGTTGTTTTAGCATCCCCCGCTACTGACCGTCATAGACACTCCTCTCTCATGGCTAAATTTCAGTCTGTGTGCCCCATATATATGAGCATACACTTTCATGTAATTGTGTCTGTCTCTTGCAAGTCCCATTTGGCAGCAGTTACCTAAGTGCAATAGAGACAATCCTGCTTAGGTTTAACAATTCAATGGTTTTAAATGAAGTTATTTAGGGTCGAAGTAGAGTACTGCAGGAGCAGCAGCTGCATTTAAACCGGACTCAACATCAATAGATTTTTAATTCTTTTGATGCTCAGAGTACAGGAGTGTGTTTTCAGAAGCCATTGGTCAAAAGTGGATGAAAAAATGGCAATCTTATAACTTAATAGTAATCTGCTTAGAGATGCCTGGTTTATTTATGGGTTTAGTTTTCCTTTCGTGTTATATGACATGTGCGCTTTTCAGTTCAGTTCACTACACAGGAGAGAAAGTATTCTTTATGTTCCTTCTTTGCAACCATTCGCTTGCATTTAGTTGCCTTCAATACAGAGAATCTGTTTATCATAATGTCACTCACGTCCGCTGAAATATGGAAAATTCATTTCATACTGTAACTGATAGCTATTTTAATAGTCCTGGTCAATTTTTCTTTTCATGAAAGCCTTGATCTTAAAGGTTAAAAAAAAAAAAGAAATCTATTAATCTAAAGTAATTATCATTGTTGTATGATAGATATGGAAAAAAAATTTTGTTCCAAGTACGATAACGATTTAATGTTGCATATTACAATTGTTGTAGGCAAGTGATATAGCAATATAGTAATCTGCTTATCCATACCAGGTTTACTTAATTATAGGTTCGGTTTGGTCTTCATTCTGCATTATATGAGACATGGGTTTTAATTTTAACTCATTGCATATGAGAAAACCCTCCTTTTTTTCCTTCTTCACAAACATTCATCATCATTTAATTAGTTGCCTTCAAGACAATGGATCTGTTTATCATGAACTCACTGATATGAGTTGAAATATGGAAAATCCATGCATTCCCAGCAGGCCACACATACGAAAGACCAACCCCTTTGGTTCTCTATCTGTTTGTCCGATTGAGAAAGCGTTATTTGAGGCCTGTAGCTTATGCTTTTAAAAGCTCGATCAATGAGCCTAACGTGATGCATCATGTTGCATGCAGGACACCTAACTGCCAAGAGTGATGTCTACAGTTTCGGTGTAGTTCTGCTGGAATTGCTGACTGGCCGAAGGTCCATGGACAGGAGTCGGCCGAGAGGTGAGCATAACTTGGTGGAATGGGCAAGGCCATATTTTGCTGATAGACGGACATTCTACAGACTGATGGATCCTCGCCTACAAGGCCATTACTCCATCAGAGGGGCTCATGTGGCGGTTCAGGTAGCCGCTCGCTGCCTCACCCGCAATCCGAGACTAAGACCCGACATGTCCGAGGTCGTTGAAATGTTAGAACCATTGCTGAACCTCAACGACATGGCTATCTCTTCACCCTCGTTCCTGTCCATGGAAGCCAGCAAGCGTGCTCATAGGCCACATTCTGACGTGTCAAGGATTGCCTCGTCGTCAAGGAGCTTACCCAACTCGCCATTTCGCCCTCACTATCCGCTTCCTGATCCCAGTCCTAAGGGAAGCATACCATGATGACATGTATCGCTAGCTAGGGCGTTTCATCTTCTCTTTTGCTCCCTCATATAGATGGACTTCTAAAATAAGTGAGGTGTCGGGGAATACATAGGATAATGATGATGTATAGGAATATAAGGAAAAGAGAAGTGTAGATCAAGGTGTATTTAAAGTTCGAAGACGTAGGATGTTGTCGTGTATTTTCTGCTTTCTCTTAGACCAGCTGTTACAGACTCGTTCATCAATGTAAATGTTGTTCATGGAGAAACCATGAACAAAGGTGGAGCTTTTCCGTGGGTCCAAGTGCTTTGAGTTATAATTGTTATGTCTTTTTAAATTTTAATCCATGTAGAACCCTTTCCCTAACTATTGTTTGAGTTTGGATCTTTTCCATTTTTTTTTTGTTAATTTAAAAAAATTGCCACAGAATTTGTGGGGCCATCTGACTTAAGTGAGTCCAGTTGGCTGTTGATTCAAATGGAATCTGCCATTCAAATGAGTCCAAAATGTCTTGTCTCCGTCTCTCCAAAAAAAAAAAATTAAGGAGAAGAAAAGGAAAAATATCTTACTCCCGTTTTTTGTTTCTCAAGAAAATAATCCTATTGGGGTTAAAAAAACACCTGAAATTTTATACGAGCAGTAATATTCTCCTTGCGTGAACATTGGAAAAAAATATGAATGGGTTGAGGAAAACAGCTAAATTTATAAAACGCAGTTTACTGCCTTGAAAATACTGTGACTTTCTGGTTGAACTGAAAATACTGTTACTTTAAATATGGTGTAAGTATTATGATAAAATTGTTGTTTTATTTAATGAAGTTATAATGAATATTTAATTTAGGCTAAATTATGCATTGATTAGTAATGCTAAAGTCGTCCGAATTTGAGAACCTGATTTCTTTTGGTAGCGTAAATATAACATTGTTTTGACTTTTTTTTTTTGAAGTGTTAGCCAAAGAAAGAAGTGATCAAGAACAAAACTATATCACATTCACAAAACCGGAGTTCTCAGTCTCTCTTATAATCTCATTAGGGATTCTTTCATGCTGGTTCTTAGAGATCACAGTGGTTAATCTAAGGGCAACTCACAGTATAACTAGGGACAACAAAACATAAAAACAGATTGTATATATATGAAACTTTGAAAGATTTCAACTTGTAAACTTATAATAACTTGGATGGGGATATCTCTGCCACCCCCTTTCCTGTCGCTTGCAAGAACCGTGATAGGAAAATTTTTTTTTTTAATTTTAAAAATTATAAATAATATAATATATTTTTCGAGAGTTTAGGCAGTTGTGTAGTTTTATTTTATGTTATATTTTTTTATATTGTATAACTATATAACTATAAAAATATAATTTTCATTGTATAATATTTAAATTAAAAAAATAAAAATAGTATAATTTTATAGTTATATAATTATAAAAAATTATTTTTTTATTTTTAAATTTAAATATTAAAAAAAACAAAGAGACAAGAGGAAGACCGTAGTTAGAGGTGGGAATTCGGGCTGACCAGCCTATATGGGTTAGCCTGTTACAGGCCGGACCTAATATGGGCTGGGCCCAAAAACCCATTTATAAAATATGCTGTATTTTTTCAAGCTCAACCCATATTCAATGGGTTCCGAGCTAGCCTGTGGGCTTGTATTTTTTTTAATTTTTAATCTAATTAATATTTACAAAATAATACAAAATTTTTTTTCACATACATAATTATTTAAATTAAGACAAATAAAACTAATTATATATTAATTATCAACGTCATCATTCATCATTACTATTAAAATCATTAACTAAGAAAAATATTTAAAAAATACAAAAAAAAAATGGGCTACATGGGCTGGCCCGTGACCCATGAGGGCTAGCCTATATTTTGACCGGGCCAAATGGGCTGGGGCTCAAAAGCCCATTTCTCAGCCTGCGGCCCATGTGGGCTAACCTATATTTTGACCAGGTCAAATGGGCTTAGGCTCAAAAGTCCGTTTCTTATAAAAACTCACAAATTTCTAGTTTAACCCGTTATTTTCTTCTGGTTATACGGGTCAGCTCATTTGGTTTAACCAATATTTTCGACTCTAATTATAGTTTTGGAGGAGAGACCCAACCCCTAATAACTGTGTCTGAACAGTGTGAGAGAGAGGAGGGAGGGGGAGGGGGGGGGTAAGAGTAACCGTGTCCGGACGGATTCATGCATCAAGAAAGTTTTATGCACAAAAGAAAAATTAGAGAGGAAATAAAGAAAAAAAACACGTGTTAAGCGGAAGAGAAGAGAGTGAGAAATTGGATGGATAACAATAACATTAGCCAATGGGAGTAGGGATGTAAAAATGGGCTTGGCTCACAGGTTGGGTTGGGTTGGGATACCATAGGCCCTATTTCCAAGTGTTCTAATTGTCTCTTTTGGGTTATCGCAGAGGCCTTTTTCATTTTTAAGAACCATATTATACTTTGCTTTGTTATCTCATAATTTATAAAGTAGTATCTAACCCTAAAACTTGACCCCCAAAAAAAAAATGAGACAGTCATAGCTTATAAAAACAATACTATTCACACCTATTATCATAATGCAATTGAATTTTGGAATGATTCTACTATTTTATCCTTCTGATTTTTCATTTTTTATCCACAAAGTGTTATTTAAATTTTGTTTAATTTGATACTACCGCACTAATTTTAGACTTCTTGAGTGATAAACTAACCAATGTAGTTTGTGTTTTTCCAGAAATAAAATATTTTTATCTTGTTTTTTTTTATACATTAACTTTTAATCTTATTTTGTGTATCATATTAAAGCATAATACATAATTTTTTTTTGGGTACCAATGAGGGCAAAGTCTGTAAAAAGACATAATACACCAAGTCAACTTAAAGATTGTGGGCTAAGCCAGCGTGATCTGGGCCCATGAAAATTCAACCCTTCTTAGATTAATCAGTCACCAAAGCCCATAACAATATACTATATTTTACTGACAATGGTAGGTCATTCACCTGCAACAGAGATGGAATGGAGTGGAAGAGAGATATGACTTCGTAAAGTTGAGTATATATTCCTTCAAAAAAAAAAAGTTGAGTATATGTTAACAAGTTAAATCTGGTAAGAAAAAAATAGTTAAATGAACAACAATCGATCAGGTTTAATTTACTCCAATTTTTACTTACTCTTTGTTAGTGACTAATTGATTTGCTAAGTTAGAGGAGTCAACCGATGTGAGGGAAAATGTTAAATATTTGGCATCCTTTTGACTATTGCAAATTTTCAGATTTTACTATAACTTAGCGGAATATAGGGAAAAAATATACTTTTATATGTTTCATATGATGTCATTTAGGTTAACTAAATTGAATTTCCTATATTCATTTATTCTTTAATTTAGAGGGAAAAATCATATAAGAGAATATAATTTGTGTATGAAATCCACATTTCATCATTACACTCATTCTTTTTTTTTTCTCTCTCTATGTGTTCTTTTAATTTTTTCCACATTCTGTTTTATCTATTTTTGAATGCACATTTGACATTGACTATTGCTTGTTTAATTTATATTTTTGAATTTGTGTGTATTTATAATTCTGAATTGATAATGTTATCAGTTATAGAAGTAAAATTAATGTGACATTTATTTACTTAAGTATATATCCAAAAACTTAATTAAAGAATCAAATTTCTTTAATTGTTAGAAGTTATGAAATCTGACTGTGTTGTTTTGATAAGTCAAAACAATTTTTTGTTACTATTGCAACGGAAGAAAGTTATAAAAAAAAACTAAAAGCTAGCATTTATTTTTCTAAGAATCCAAAAACTTAATTACAGAATTAAATTCCATAAATTATTAGAAGTTATGAAATCTGATAGTGTTTTTTTACTTATTTATTGTTAGATGGGTAGATTCTTATCCATTCAGTTTTTTTTTTTGCCACCTTATCCATTCAGTCTTATGGAAATGCCGTGGTAACTATTTATTATTTCCAATGGTTGTTTTCCTCTTGGGGAGGATTAAGTTTCTTCTCCCTTAATTCCCTTTTATTTCAGCATTAATTTTGTTCGTGGACGTTTGTTTCCCAATTCCGCTGGATTCACCCTTAGATATTATTATATCATAATATTTATGATATAATTTATAATATTTTCATATAAATTAGAAATCCTGACAGTGATAGCTAGCAATGACATTTTCAAATGAACTTTCTTGAATTTGGTCCATATATACATAAAGTCTATTTAAGCAAACTTGATCAAAACCCAACTTGCTCAGTATAACACAAGAATGGGAAATCACTCACAACTGATGCTCGTCCTTTCAATTGCCTTACTAGCTCTGCTACCATCCCAATCATACTGCTTTCCCCTCTCAGCAAGCAACAGATGGATCGTCGATTCTCACACGGGACAGCGTGTGAAGTTGCTGTGTGCTAACTGGCCATCTCACATGAGTGTAATGCTAGCAGAAGGGCTAGACAAGCAACCCATACAGCACATTGTATTTCAATTACACCATCTTGGACTCAATTGCGTGCGTCTCACGTGGGCTACTCACATGTTCACTCGCTACTCCAATCAAACCGTTCAACAAGCTCTTGATTCTCTGGGTTTGGTGGATACCAAAGCTGGGATCACCAAGCACAACCGCATCCTCCTCAGTATGACCCACCCTCAAGCCTATGCTTTTGTGGTGGATCAGATTGCTGCTCAGAACATAATGGTCATTTCTGATAACCACATCAGTGAGCCCAAGTGGTGTTGTGCTCCCAATGACGGCAATGCTTTCTTTGGGGACAAGAATTTTGATCCTAAAGAATGGCTTCAAGGGCTTTCTATGGCCGCCCAGTTATTGAAGGGAAAATCTAATGTCAGTAATTAAGTTATTCGGTCCTAGAGACTTTGTGTGTATGTGTGGGTGTGGGATTCTATGATGCATATAATTCCTTATGTGTGTGTGATGATTTTGTAAATTAAAGGTGGTGGCAATGAGCTTGCGGAACGAGCTACGTGGTCCACTTCAAAACGTTGATGGGTGGTACAAGAATATGACCCAAGGAGCGTTAACTGTTCACCAATGGAACCCCAACGTAGTGGTCCTCCTTTCGGGTTTGTACAACGACAACGATCTGAGCTTTTTGAAGAACAAGCCTCTGAACCTTACGTTGGATGGTAAGTTGGCGTACGAGGTACATTCTTACCCCATGTCGGGTGAGCACAAAGATTGGAGCAAGCAGTCAGCGAACTATCTTTGCGGGAAAGTGAACAACGAGTTAAACAACAAAGCTGGGTTCGTCACCACTGCCTCCAACCCTGCTCCTCTTTTGATGACTGAATATGGGATTCCATTGACATCAACAACAGAACCTGATCAACGATGGTTGACTTGCATTTTGGCTTATCTTGCTGTGAACGACTTGGGTTGGGGTTGGTGGGGACTCCAAGGTAGCTATTATCTGAGAGAAGGCCATGTCAACCTAGGAGAGTCTTATGGAATGTTGGACTTCACATGGCGGACACTCAGCTACCCAGAGTTTCCTCACAGGTTCCAGCTAGTACTCAAAACACTCCAAGGTATATTACACACACACACGTCCTTCAACTTGATGATAATTATTCACATTTAGTTTGTTACTAACGCTAATTTTTATCAAAGATCCAAGTTCAAAGGTGGCCATGTCGAGCATTTTATATCACCCACAAAGTGGTCAATGTGTGAAAAGGAGAAAGCACGATGATCAAGTGGTAGTGCATGATTGTAATGAGGCGAGCGGGTGGAGTCAAGAAGGAGAACAGATCAAATTGATAAGTGCACAGAAAGTGAAGTGCTTGAAGGCAAATGGGGAAGGACAACCGGTGGTGCTCTCAACTGATTGCTCTAATACAAACCAAACTTCATGGGAAGCCATAACAGACTCTGGCATGCACTGGGCTTCCGTGGATTCACAGGGCAGAAAGTTGTGCTTGCAGAAGGATGCTAACTCGTCCACCATCTTGACCACCAAATGCATTTGTGCAGACTATAATCCTTCATGTATGGACAATCCTCAGAGTCAGTGGTTTCAGTTCGTTTCAACTAATGTTAAGTAATTGGATTAGCTTAACTAATATTGAATCAATTCCCTGTAAGGGGAATTGGATATGGCCAGTGATATATTTGATTTCTAGTTGTTCTAAGCCTAATAATCATCTCATGTGGATTTCACCGACAAAGACGGGTTCAAACCCACAACTCAAAGGTGCAGAATCAGCCATCTTTCCACTTACGTCAATCTACATTAGGGGATAAACTAGTACTACTAAATACAATACTATAAATCATAAGAAAATCTTTCTAATATTAAAAACGCTAGATCGTTAAATTAATAAAATTTAGTCAGATATTCACATATCAAATATAAAATTATTGACACATATTATAATACAATTATTAGCTTGTTTAATAAAAATAAATTATTCAAAAATAAAAATCTTTCTACAAAAAACACTAATATGTTATACAAATCATAATGGTTGAGCATTATTTTCTTATTATTCATAAATTATTTATTGAAACTAAATTATAGAAATTATTGATCAATTTCATCATTTGGTTACATTTCTTTTCAAGACCGTTTAAATATTTCTATGATGAACTTGTTCTGATTTGTTAAAATATGTTCATAAAAAATAGTTAATCTTCATAACACCAGCCAATGTTAGTAGGATTGGGCTTCACTAATATGTTGGGTTGGGAGACAAGGGCCCCATTTGCATGGGTTAGGCCGAGGCTACCTCTTTCAGTTGTTCCGGTTTCTACTACCAGGCCGAAAAGAAGTTTATAATTACTTATTGAATGAACTAGTAGAATTTTTAAAATTATACACGATTTGTCAATCGAAAAAAAGGTTTATACACGATCTTTAACGGGAAGAAATTATTTGCCAAAATTCCTGAAAAAAACATTGTTGTTCATTACTAATACATGTCCTGAGATACATGATTAGATTTGGCAAGTCAAGAGAATTTAAATTTTACAAATATGAACAATATGCCTATGTGAAGCACCAGCTTTTACCCGAGTATATAGCTTTCAGGTTTTTTCGGTTTAATCAAGAAAGGAAGGGTGGGCCCAAAATCTAAATGATACTAGAGGGATAGATCTCAGCATATTACTTTCAACAATTTTACTTAAACATAAACGAACCCCATTATTTTAGCTAATGCATCTGTAGCCAAGTTAGCTTCTCTCTTGATATTCTTTATTCTAACCGTCCAGCTTTCAGTTTTGGCTATAAGGAAGGCATCCATTAGCCCCTTAAAAAATGGAAGGCATCCAACCTGCATGAATACTACTTGTCGTCTATTCCTTTTCCCGCATGCATGCCCAATAATTTCGTCCCTGAGATTATAGTTGTTTAACTATAAGAGCAACTTGGAGGATAGGTAGCAATAACAGAATAAAACTATTACTCAACAATATTGACGACAGGTTTTGGAGTAGTTAAAGTAACTTCCTATCATTAAAAAAAACACGCATGTTAAATGTTTTAAATTCTTTTTAACTCTCATATAAGAGTATTTATTTATTCAATTATTGGATTAATAATTTGTTATATCCTTGGAAGAAAAAAAGGATGAGATCAAAAAGTTTTAAAAAAATGTCATAAATTTGTAAATTATCACCCTTATAAAAAATAAAGAGCCAAGATTTGAGTAACCAAAAAAAATTATTTAAGAATGTAAGAACCGAGAGTTAAAAAATAGAATGTCATATATTTTTTATTTAAAAATATGTCAATTATAAAGATAAATAAATGATATTTTAAATTTGGAAGAACTTAAATATTTGGTCATCAAATTTAGTTGCATTTAGATAAACATGGAACTCAAATAATATGATCAAACACTAAAAGTTTTGTAGTGAATAATGATTTATATTTTTATTTTATATATTAGATTTTTATAACTTTTTTAAGTTTTAAAAGAAGGAATAAGATTTTGAAATTGTTGAAATAAATGTTTAGTTGTTCATTACTTGCCATTTTTATTGAGATATCAAGATTAAAGTCACCAAGTCAGCATATATAATTTGACATTTGCAAATATGAAAAATATGTCTACCCGAATGACTGTCTTTTTCCGATAAATTAATTTAGACCCTCAGCTATAAATATTACTTTTTAGTCCATGCTGTTTGTTCTCCCCGTAATATCTTCTCTTATAAGAGATTGGAATGGTTTAGTCATAAGAGTAACTTAAGGAGACATTTAGGGACAACAAAACCTAAATATAAAGTAAAATCCAAAAATATTGTTTTGAAGTAGTTAAGGTTCTTTAAAAGAAGAAGAAGAAGAAGAAGAAGAAGAACACATGTTAAATACTTCAAATTCTTTTGACTTTTTTTTTTTGCCACAAAATTCTTTTGATTGATATAAGATCTTATATGTACCACAATTCAAAGAAAAACTAGCAGCATCCATGCAATTAGTGACTTAACCTTATAAAATAAATTTAATATAAAATATATTTAATGATATTATTAATACGCAAGGAATACTTTATTTTACATCTTAATAAATGTGAAAATATGATAAAATATGAATATATATATTTTTGGTGAAAAAAATATGAATATATATAAATTTTATATGCAAAAATTATTTTTCATTATGTGAAAATCATGAATGTATGTATTGGGATACGTAGATTTGACCCTAGTTTTGATAGATCTTCAAAAACATGTAATAGGAGATCCTGCGTCAAGCAGGATTATTCTCTTAAAGATTGATTCCCCCTTAAAAAATTGAAATATTTTCACTTAAAAAACCAACTTGAAATATTAATCTCTTAAAACTTTGTTTTTCAAACAATGAACTTGAAATATTCCCACTTAAAAATTGCCCAATTAGCTCATATATTAGTATTTAGGTCAAATTCAAATAAATATTGTTATGCAACTATGATTATAGAATAAAATTCATAATTTAAGTTATTTTAATAATATATTGAAAATTTTAAAAATAAGTCAACTTATTGACTTTACAAAAACTCAACTAACAACCTGATTTTTTTATATTTTTCTTAATTCAACCAATTACCAATTAATACATAAATAGAATCAAATCTGTACTATTATAATCTTCAAAATAAAATTAAACAATGTATTTGTCATAAAATACACAATCTCAAGATCAATGAAATAGATAAAAATAATATATTCGCCAACTTTAGGTGAAAAAATCTTACTCGATAACATTAAATTGAATATATACATCAAAATAATTAAAATATAATACTGCATAATCCAGATGATCAAATGAGGCATTGTTTGAATATACTTGCTACATAGAAATAGATACAAAATCGATGTTAGTATCTTCATGGCCCAGGGGATCGATCAGCCATGAACAATATATAGACCGATAACATTATCATCAAGTTTTCTTCCACTAAAGTTCTTACCATATTTCAATATCTACAATAGACATAGTTCACGTGGGTTTTAAAATTTAGATCAGAAAGTATAATGTTGGCCAAAAAAAAAAAAGTATAATCTTGATGCATTTAGCATATACCAAGATTAATTCTAAGTTTCCAACTCTGATCAAGAAGCTGTTAAAAAAAATACAAAGTCATGCCAGCCCAGAAATAAAAGATGTCAACGAATTTGTAAATAAAGAAATAATCAATCATTTGAAACTAATGAAGGAAGTGGCATGAGGATATGATCGTAACTTTGTGAGAATGGTGGATTAAAATGAATATATATATATATATAAGTATAGAAACTCCTAATTTAATGCATGATAATTACAATAAATTGAATTCATATAATATGATTGTCAACAAAAGCTATAAATATGCATTATATTAAGTATTATTTTGAAATTCATTAAACTGTATATAAAAAAATAAATTGATATAATTATTCTTTCATACGATGCATTCACTCTTCTTATTTTTTCTTGCTCCTTATACATAAATTGGCTACCAATTTTAATTCTTTTTAAAATTTTCAATCAGACAACAACCAAAATTGATCATGCTTTATATATTCGTCAAAGAAACGACATTGAGAGACAATTTAATCATGTTCAAAAAAGAATTATTGTATAATTTTTATATGCATACCATATACCTTAACATGCATTGTAATTTAAATAAAAATATTCTATTTTTATACATTAAAAAATTACTAAATTAATCAATTCAATTTATGTGACAATGAAAGAATAATTGATACCTTAGTTGCCACACACGCTTTATTTAAGGATTTTCAAACTTGAATCAGTTGTTGAATTCGCGCAACACCAATCAAGTTTTGAAACTTGTTTTTATATACATAATAGATATGTATCTATGTTTATGGTTAATTTTCCTTTGCCAGCAAATATAAATAACAAAAAAAAAATGCTGAATCAACTATAACCCAGTCATAATGATACGTCATTAGGAAAGATCTTGAATAATATTGTAAATATTATAATAATTATGTGGATGCCTACACTACTACAAAAATGGACTTCTGGGACGTTTATTTTTTAGCTTCTGGAACGTTTTTGAAACGTTCCATATGTGACCGTTCCTGAAAAATTTCGGAACACTTTACTTTTTATTGAAATCGTTCCCAATGACTGGTTTTCGGGCACGTTTCTAACAAAAAAGGTTCCTGAATGCCAGTTTTGTGGCACACTTTTTAAGGTTAAAATATCCTCAACACTGGTTTTTTAGAACGTTTTTTTATAGTAAGCGTGCCTGAATATTAGTCTTCCAGCACGTTCCTGGGTCAAAACGTTCCCGTAACGTATTTTTTTTAAAAAAAATAAATTTCATTTCTCTTATTGTTTTTTTTCAACCACTCCAACAATATTTAACATTATAAAATCAAATAATCCAATAATTTAGAGAATTTCATTATATATGAATAAAAATTAAAAAGTACACGCTCTAGCCAAAAAATGTTCATATCCATTATTATTAATCTATCAATATCAATTTACAAATGTCTAAAAAATAAAATTGTCACCACAAAATATCTCTAAACAATGTCTCAAATATTATAAACATTCTATAAATTACATTTTTTTAACATATACTTTCCCCATTCTTTATGACTTCTTATATGCCTTTTTTGGAGTAGGAAGCATGATGCTTATCTGAAAAGTACTGCAAAATAAAACATCACATACAATAAGTTAAATGAGCTTTGTCTAATTTAAAAACCTATGTAATATAAAATAGAGTTCAAGTGTAGACAATGACAGGATGTTAGATTGGCCGTGTATGTCATGATAATAACATGCAAAATATATGATATGACATGACTCATTAGCTTCAATAATCAAAGCAAGGAAAATTAGCTATAACTGTGATATTAAAATGAAAAAAAAAGTAATAGTAAGCTAATGAAAAATGTCATGTAATTTCTAAAACAGAATTCAATCAGTAGTCATTTCAAATTATTGCCAAGTGCACACATAATACAACAACAATAAGAGAATCCTGTCCATAACCAAGAACCTATTCTTATTGTTGGCAGTTGAAAAGATATAAGGCATTTTATAGACCATGTAGAAAACCTAGGGATCAGATGGTGTTGAAGCCTGACAGACTTTAATGGCAACTGGACCTGACCATAATAAAATTTTAATGCCATTTGACTTCACCCAGTGATTATATAAAACGAGTTCAGAATAAATAAGTAAGATTGTATCACTTAGATAAAAGATAAATTAAAATGGATTTTTAACAAAAATTTTGGTACCTTCATCTTATATCCAGATCATCCTCAAGTTGCAATGAAGTGGGCCGAAGATCTGGATATATTTTTTGAAACTTTGCGCATAGCTCTTGCAAATGTGTAGATAGATAATTAGTAATTCTCACAAGAAAGAAAATAGCAGCATTAAAGGAATAAATAAGTTGCATTCAATGTTATGATGACCAAATTAATACTATAAATCCTTGTGTCAGATTTTGATTGTGTCACTTGGGCTTTATCTTCTTTCATTCAAATCTGAAAAACATTATTTATTTTAATGTGTCAGCAATTGAGACTTGATTAGTGAATCTTTAGCTTTGGATGTTTAGGGTTGCTTTTGTTAAACTATAATGACAGGGGAAGCATCAATTCTTAGAATGTGTTTTATGAAAGGGCACTTATGCTCGGAATAATGGTGACAATGTGTTTCAACATCAAGTTGGAAAAGGACTTATCCACCACAAAGTAGAATAATGGGGGTTTTAGAGTTCAAACTAAAGATGCTGTGAACCACCTAAAAGTTTGGGACGCATAATACTAATATGTAATTGAAACTATAATACATTATGAAGATAAAAACAAAGGTTAACTAGAATCAATGAAACTTTAAATGCTCACATGCATTTCAAAGCATAAGCTGTTAAAAAAATTATGAACTTGGTGAAAAATAAATAGCGTGATTTCCAACTTGGAGAGCATAATCTAACACTTGTATAAGGGAACATTAAAGGGATCAACTAACTGTGTAAGGGATCATTTTCCTAAAATACTTGTCACTAATCCAGAATTTTCATTCCACTGCATGCTATCTTGAAATTAAGGAAAGGAAGTCCTTACCTCAACTTTTGAAAGGTTTCCATGTCTGCTTCTTTCTGTATGAAGGATCCCACATATAGTTGCTCTTAAATCCAATAATTTACATGATAGAAGTAATCATAAATATCTATCCTTATGACCAAAGCTAAACAAAATGTATTAAACTACAAAATAAAAAAAAAAGTCTGCACCTTAGATTAGGATGAAGGAGATCTACCTCGCCTAGCTACTTCAACAGGACTGCAGGACACAATATGAATATTGAAAGTATAGATCAACTCCTCAGCAAGCACAGTTACAATATAATTTACCAGGAAGTAAAGCACAATTAAATAAGAGAGAAAATTAAGTTATATTTGATTATTGAATACTTAAGAGTTAATTCAACTGGATAGCAATGATATAAAAAAAAAAGTTCTTCTACCTTTGCATTGTTGCCCACAAAGTTACAGATACATTACCAATACATAATCATATCCCTTCTTCTAGAAACTCCTACTTTATAACAATTCAATAAACTCCTTCCTTATGCTTATGGCTACTGATCCTAATAGCATGCTAGCTAACAATTTCTGTCATACCTTAATCATCATCAAGAATAATGGAACTCAACAATCCTTGAACAAACTCAAACCTCCGAGCCTTCTCTATTTTATCCTTGTTCGACAGTTGCACCTCTTGGGGTTTTCTTTAGCCATACACTTTTGTGTTAGCAAGTTGTAGATCGAGTTCTAAAAGACTAACAAAAGAAAGAGTTGTAGGTATAAGCGGTTAAATGAAGCTAAGATGATTGATATTACAACCCAAGTCATCTTCAAACATGAAACCAAGGCAATACTAATAGGCTACATTACTGAAAGACACTGATTAGGTCACAATCATTAACTTTAGTAAAAGAAAATTGCATTAAACTAGAAATAACCCAATTCAAAAATTATAAAAAAAGCATGCAATTTGAGAAAAATATGGTCATCTGATTTTAGCTTAAAATATATATAATGATTTTGCCACATGCAGAATCTAAAACCTACAGCACATGCACATACATCCCATTCTAAGACTTTTACATCAAATACTTTCGCAAATAAGAGTTTCCATTTGATTTTCAAAACCATTTAAGAAAAAAAAGAATATAGCTTTGATTAATATAATCTAGAGATAAAAAGAATCAAACAAACAACATCTTTAAATTAGACAAATTCTAATAAAGAAAATTATCAAAGCCAATGTTACAACAATCCTTGCAAGTCTTTGAACTGGATCATTTATCCACCAGTGTAACCATTCCTATCTCAACTTTACAATATTTTTAAGGATGCCCCTTAATTTGGAAGTTTCTCTAAGTGGGATCAAGTATATTAGTTAAGGCCTTAGAGGAAGATTATTAGTCAATTTTATATCAAGAATTTCTCGTTCTTTTGCTCCTAAGATAGGTTGAAAAAAAAAAAGGCTTTATGCTTTCTATAACTAAGCTACATCAAAGTTTCTATTAGTGGGTCAAATTTGAAATGAAACACAAAATTTATAATGCTTTTGCAAATTGAATGGGAAAAATTAAAAACCTAATAAAATTGTACTTACACGCCATCTACTTCTTGTGAGCCTATGACATCACAGAGTATCTCAGTTCTTCAAGAAAATGATAGCAGCCAGATCTAGAGGTTAACTAAGGCTTAAAAAAAAAAAAAAAGACTACCCATCACAACTTATTTTTCAGGAAAATAATCAAAGAAGTTGAACTAGGAAGAAAGGGAACTTCTCTCTAAATGAGTTCCTTTACTTTAACTCAGAAACTAGAAACATGAAAGTATAGTTGAAGTTAAAATAATACCTTAGGGATCTCAAGCTTGAAGCTTTCGTAAACAAGCCCATAGAAGAAAGTAGAAGTTCAAGTGACCAGCCAATGCATTAGATTTGACCGAACAACCAGCTATTCTATTGGTGTTCGGCGAATTAGAAATGGAGGAGCTAAAAGGGAAGAGGAAGGCTCGACAGTCCGACACAATGGAATGGGAGGGCCGAAATAATGGTTTGATTTACAGATTTGGGGCTGGAATAGGGGGGCTCGATTGACTCGATTAGGGCTAGCAGCAGAGCATTTTTGTACATGGACCACAACGACAACCTGAAGCTCAAGTCTTAGGGGAGTTGATGACGATGGTGATGGGTGAGAGAGGGAATGGCGAGAGAGAGCTTCGAGTAAAGGAAAAGGGTCGATGGGTGAGAGGAAGAAGGGCGAGTGAGCTAAATTTTGTTACCTCAGTTCGATCTTACTTTACACAGGTTCAGTTGGAAATTTTAAAAAAGGAAAAAAAAATGCGGAACGTTTAACTGAAGACAACGTGTGGGAATTGGTTGTGCATTCGGGAACGCTTTCTATAATAAGCGTTCTAGAATGTCCTTCTGCAAAGTAATGCCCACTAGTGTTATACTTCCGATAACGCTTTAGCAAAACACACGTTCCCAAAGGTTAACTTTCTGGCACATTTTCTTAAAATACGTTTCTGAAATCCTTTTCGGGCACGTGTTTTCAAAAAACGTTCCTAAATGTGCATTCCTGAAGCCCAAATCTATAGTAGTGCTATAACCCTCAACTCTTGGTATCCTCCACCTTTAATACTTTAAACTTTATAATCTCCTTAAGGTTAATGTCCTACACTTTATAGCATTTATATTGAATGGCTTTTAGGGGATTTTTCATAGTTAGTACACTATAACCTACAAATGTATAATATTATGTCATTATATCCTTATTTATGTTTTTATAACCCTTGTGTGAGTTTTTAATGGTTTGAGACTTATAAATAGAGGGCATGTATCTTGTATTGTGATACTTGAAGGAAATAAGAAAAACTTTCTGCTTTGTCTCCTCCAAATCTCTTCTCTTGTTCATCTTTCTTACTTTTCTTTATTTTTATAATACGTTATCAGCACGACTTGCTCAGAGATTTGGGGTATATGTTCTATAATGCTTTATCAATTTGTTATATCATATGCAAAAATAACCAATATAATATCTATTGATTCTAACATTCAATTATTTAATTTGCCTCTTGTTAGTGGAATTTATATTAAGAAGTTTTTCCTCTTTCTTCTCCACCTCTTCCTTTTTTGTTTTGGATTTGATTTTATCAATATGTTATGATCACCTCATTTGAAAATATACATAATTGTAATTTTCTTTAATTTTAAAAGCATTATTATCATTATATCACTTTAATTAGCATAGTGAAAAACATGATGAATGTTGAATGTTATTTAGCTTTTAGATATAATTTAGTATGTAGATTCAATTTTGTTATTGTATTTCTAATTTGTCATTTTATTTATTGAAATTTTATTGTCATCATCATGAATTGTTATATAGTAGCTATTATTATTTATTTATAACTCATAACATATAATTTGTTTAGATCTTCAATATGTGATTACTTGATAAATTTTAAAGTTGATTATATTTTATTTTATACATTATTGCTTATACTTTATATATATATATTAACTTTTAGAATCAAATCTAATTATTATTATTATTTTAGTTTGATTCATGGCAAATCTTACCAAATTTGAGTTCACGGCCCTTGATATTACGAGAAAAACTATTTGTCTTGGGTATTAGATGCTGAAATTCACCTAGATGCCAAGGGTCTAGGAGAGGTAATTTTACCAAGAAATGAGGTAACTAATCAAAATAAGGCTAAGGCAATGATTTTCCTTCATCATCATTTATACGAAGGATTGAAAGCGGAATATTTAACAGTAAAAGATCCGCTTGAGTTATGGAATAATCTGAAAGAAATGTATGATCATAAAAAAACAGTAATTTTGCCCAAAGCTCATTATGAATGGATCCATTTGCGTTTACAAAATTTTAAAACCATTAGTGATTATAATTCAGCAATTTTTAAAATAAGTATCAATTGAAATTATGTGATGAAAAAATAATTGATGAGGACTTATTGGAAAAAACCTTTTCAACTTTTCATGCTTCAAATGTACTCCTAGAGCAACAATATCGTGAAAAAGGTTTTAAAAAGTATTCTGAATTAATTTCATGTCTTCTTGTGGCTGAACAAAATAACGAGCTGTTAATAAAAAACCATGAGATTCGTCCCACAGGATCTACTCCATTCCCTGAAGTAAATGTGACAATGCGTAACAATTACCATGGTCATGGTTGCGGTTGTGGTCATGGTCATGGCCATGGTTGTGGATGTGGTCGTGGTCATGGTAGAGGCCGCAATAATTACCATGTTCGTGGTAGTGGTGGTGGTAACAATTATAATCAAAATGACCACCAAAGGAAAAAAAAATAATGAAGAGCAAATAAAGGACAAAAGTGGTCCAAGTAACTTTCCAAAGACAACAGAAAATCAATGTTTTAGATGTGGTATGAAGGGGCATTGGTCATGTACCTGTCGTATACCTGACCATTTAGTAAAACTTTATCAACCTTCCATCAAAAAAAAAGGGAAAAATGTGGGAACAAATTTGACTTACCAAAATGATGATGTTGAGGCAAATTTTGCATACCATGATGATGATGATGATCTTAATTGCCTTGATGGATCTATTGATATTAATGGCATTGATATGACACATTTGGAAGTAACCGACTTCTTTGAGAATCATGATTAGAGAAGTTGGGAATTAAAAATAATCAGAATGTTTGTGTTTATATCTTTTATGGTTTTCTCTTTTCGTATTTTCTTTATAATAAGGGCTATATTTCTCATTATGTTATTTTCTTATTCTGTCATGTATTTTATTTCTTCTAATTATGTCTCATGATGTACTTTCTTTCTTTTAATGAAGAACATGGATATTTCTCATCATTTGGTTAGACACAATAATAAAGATATATGTCTTGCGGATAGTACTACAACACATACAATACGCAAAGATAAAAAATACTTTTCTCATTTAATAATAAGTCATACAAGTGTCAATACTGTAGCGGATGATTCAAAATTAATTTATGGCTCTGGAAGAGCAACTATAATATTACCTGGTGGGACAAAGTTTGTCATAGAAAGTGCATTGTTCTCTACTAAGTCTCGAAGAAATTTGTTAAGTTTTAAGGATATTCGACGAAATGGATATCATATTGAGACTATAAATGAGAAAAATATTGAATATCTACATATCACAGTTATTGTATCTAGAAAGAAGCATGTTTTGAAAAAATTACACGCTTTATCATCTAATGTGTACTATACATATATTAGTACAATGGAAACAAATGTCACAGTAAACCAGAAGTTTACTGATAGAAACACTTTTATCATTTGGCATGATCGATTGAGCCATCCTGGATCAACTATGATGTGAAAAATTATTGAAAATTCATATGGACATCCATTGAAGAACCAGAAGATTCTTCAGTTTAAAGATTTTTCATATGTTGCATGTTCTCAAGGTAAATTAATTATAAGGCCGTCACTAGCCAAGGTTGGGGCTGAATCCCCTGCATTTCTAGAATGTATTCAAGGGGATATATATATATGGGCCTATCCATCCATCATGTGGATCATTTATATATTTTATGGTTCTAATAGATGCATCTACAAGGTGGTCACATGTATTTTTATTATCAACTCATAATTTAGCATTTGCTAGATTACTTGCTCAAATAATTCGATTAAGAGTACAGTTTCCAGATTATGCAATCAAGATAATTCGTCTTGATAATGCTAGTAAGTTTACATCACAGGCTTTTAATGACTATTGCCTATCAACTAGAATAACAATAGAAAAATCCATTGCATATGTGCATATTCAAAATGGTTTAGCATAATCATTTATTAAACGCCTCCAATTAATTGCTAGACTAATACTTATGAGAACAAAGCTGCCCATTTCAGCATGAGAATATGCAATTTTACATGCAGCAGCACTTATTCGCATCAGACCAACAAGTTATCATAAATTCTCCCAATTACAATTGGCTTTTGGTCAGGAGCTGAATATTTCCCATCCTAGAATTTTTGGATGTGTAGTATATGTTCCTATTGCTCCACCACAACGTTCAAAGTTGGGTCCTCAAAGAAGGTTAGGAATATATGTTAGTTATGAATCTCCTTCAATGATAAAGTATATTGAACCATTAATGGGAGATTTATTTACGGCACGATTTGCCGATTGTCATTTTGATGAAACAATTTTCCCAAAGTTAGGGGGAGATAACCAACAACTGGAAAAAGGAATTACTTGGAATGCTTCATCATTATCGCACTTAGATCCTCGAACAAAACAATGTGAATTAAAAGTGCAAAAAATAATCCATTTGTATAATATTGCAAATCAATTGCCAGATGCATTTACTGACTTAAAGAGAATTACTAAATCTTACATTCCAGCTGAAAATGCTCCAATTCGAATTGATGTTCTAGTAGAACAATCAGGTAGTGCAAATGAATCCAAACCACGCTTGAAGAGTGGTAGACCAATTAATTCTAAAGATAAAAATCCTAGAAAGAGAAAAGGAGCAAATAATCAAGATGGTTCAGTTGAGGAGACTAATACTCTTGTAGAGGCCCAAGACATAACTAATCAAATGACTCCAAAAGTGGTCCAGGTACCTGAAAACAATAAAGAGATCTCGATAAGTTATGTCTCCATGGAAAAAAATGAAATAAAAAAGATATAGTTATTGACAACATATTTTATATAATGTGGCTGTCGAGATAATAAATCAAAATGAGAATCTTGAACCAAAATCTGTTGAAGAATGTAGACACAGAAATGATTGGCCAAAATGGAAAGAGGCAATTCAAGATGAATTAAATTCACTTTCAAAAAGTGAAGTTTTCGGACCTGTAGTTCAAATATCCCAAGGTGTAAAACCAGTTGGATATAGATGGGTATTTATGTGAAAACAAAATGAGAAAAATGAAGTTATTAGATGTAAAGCACGACTTGTAGCACAAGGATTTTCATAAAAACCTGGTATTGATTATGAAAAGACATATTCTCCTGTGGTGGATGCAATCATTTTACGGTATCTAATTAGTTTGGCAGTATATAAAAAAACTTTATATGCATTTAATGGATGTTGTTACTATCTATTTATATAGTTCTTTAGATACTGAAATTTATATGAATATCCTTGAAGGATTTAATATGCCAGAAGCATGTAAAGATTCTCGAGAAAATTATGCAATTTGTTTACATAAATCCTTATATGGGTTAAAACAATCTGGACGAATGTGGTATAATCATCTCAGTGAATATTTGCTAGAGCAATGTTACAAAAATGATGTAATTTGTCCTTGTGTTTTTATCAAAGGAAATGGATCAAAATTTGCTATAATTGCTATATATGTTGATGATTTAAATATCATTGGAACTTCTGAAGAGTTTTAAAAAGCAGTTGATTGTTTGAAGAGGGAATTTGAAATGAAAGATCTTGGAAAAAAAATTTTGTCTTGGTTTACAAATTGAGCATTTGACAAATGGAATTTTTCTTCATCAATCATCTTATATTGAAAAAAATTTAAAGCGATTTTACATGGATAAAGTATATCCATTAACTACTCCAATGATTGTAAGATCGCTTGATGTAAATAAAGATCATTTTCATCCCCAAGAAAATGAAGAAGAACTCCTTGGTCCTGAAGTACCATATCTTAGTGCTATATGTGCATTAATGTATCTTGTTAATCTAACACGACATGATATTGCATTTGCTGTAAATTTATTAGCAAGATTTAGTTCTTCTCCAACAAGAAAACATTGAAATGGAGTTAAACACATATTTTGATATCTCAAAGGGACTATTGACATGGGGTTATTTTATTCATCTGAATCTAGATCACAATTGATTGGCTATGCAGATGTAGGCTATTTATCCGATCCACACAAAGCTCGATCCTGAACAAGATATTTATTTACATGTGGAGGCACAGCTATATCTTGGCACTCAACAAAACAAACTTTGGTGGCTACCTCATCAAATCATGTAGAGATTATTGCAGTGCACTAAGCAAGTCGAGAATGTGTTTGGCTAAAGTCAATAATCCAACATATTCTAAAAATGTGTGGTCTACTTATTGAGGAAAAGATTCCAATAATACTATATGAAGATAATACAGCATGTATAGCTCAGTTAAAAGGAGAATATATAAAAGGAGATCAAACGGAGCATATTTCACCAAAATTCTTTTTTACTCATGATCTTTTAGAGAGTGGTGACATAAATATTCTACAAATTCGTTCATGTTATAATCTTGCAAATTTGTTTACCAAGGCACTACCAACTATAACATTTGAGAAGTTGGTACATGGAATTGGGATGCGTCGACTCGAAGGTATAAAGTGATGTTAACATTAAGGGGAGTAAATGTTATGCTGTACTCTTTTTTCCTTTCCAAATTTTTGTCCCACTGGGTTTTTCTTGGTAAGGTTTTCAATGAGGCAGCTTCAATATTGTGTACTCTTTTTTCTTAACTAGATTTTTATACCACTGGGTTTTTTCTAGTAAGGTTTTAACGAGGCACAATTTTGTTATGGTTATCAAGGGGGAGTGTTGTAAATATTATAATAATTGTGTGGATGCTCATAACCCCCCAACTCTTGGTATTCTCCACCTTTAATGCCTTAAACTTCATAACCTTAAGGTTAATGTCTTACACTTTATAACTTTTATATTGAATGGCTTTTAAGGGGTTTTTCATAGTTAATACACTATAACCTACAAATGTATAATATTATGTCATTATATCCTTATTTATGTTTTTGTAACCCTTGTATGAGTCTTTAATGGTTTGAGGCCTATAAATAAATGGCATGTACCTTGTATTGTGATACTTGAAGGAAATAAGAAAAACTGTCCATTTTGTCTCCTCCATATCTCTTCTCTTATTCATCTTTCTTGCTTTTCTTTACTTTTATAATAGATAAGAATTTTTTAATTTGATCTTTTACAAATTTATAATTCAAATTCGGAGCTTTTTTGCTTAGTTCCAATACCAATACCAGAACTGTCTGCTCTTTTGTTTAGCCTTCTCCTTCAAAAGAGTCATCTAAATTAAATACTCTTATGATAACCAATTGAATTGGAATAATTTGAACTGAAAAAAAAAAATCTTATGAAAAATAATGACAAATATATTGAAAGTTAGAATAACTGGTGAAATCCAAATAAGCTTAACATAAAACCTAAAATTCAAATTAATTTGAAAATTCTAACAAAATTTGTTTATATTAATTTAAAATAATTGATTAAAAATCCAACTAATTATATATCTTTCTAGGCAAGTGAGTATCTAATTAGTGCGAAATTTGAGGTGTAAGTCAAATTTTTGAAATCTAGAGAATTTTTTTGCCACATTTAATTTAGCAAAACTGACTACATATTAAATTGAAGAAAAAATATAACCATAATTATAAGATAATGGGTAGTTAAAGCTTATTATAATTTCAAAGATCGATACAGTGGAGAAATTATATATACATATATATGTGTGTGTGTGTGTGTGTGTGTGTGTGTGTTTTTCATATTTGGAAAAAAAAAAAGTTTGGAATTAATTATGGTGCATGTCACTTTTTCGTTTAAAACTAAATTTATTGAATTGTCATCTCATTAAGTTCACATTTTAATTGTAAAATTTTTACTCATTTACACCAATATTATTTACATACTCAGTATGTTTGGTTTGAGAATAAATTTAAGTGGAAGGAGAATTTTTTCTTCTCTTCTTTCCTCTCTCTCCCCTTTAGAAACTTGTTTGATTTGAAAAAAAAAATATAGGAGAGAAACTTACCCCCTCCTCTGCTAACCAAACAGATCCAATTGATGATCTAAAGATAAGATTGGGTTGTTAAGCTAATTCCTTCTAAATTGTCGGCAACCTCTGTAAAATTATGTGACTATTTTAATTTGATTTGTTTATTATTATTATTTTTTGTGTCTGCTACCCTTCCCCCTCCTCTTTTCTGTTTTTCAGCAAGCTTCTTAGTTCATCTATGTTATAGATTATCTTAAGTATTATCATTAAAATAAAATCTATCATCATACAAATTATATTTTCCAAAGTCAAACTTATTTTTATTAATATTATTAATTTAACGTGCATCAATCATGATAAGAAATAGCCACAAATCTATCTAACTTATTGAACTTTAGTTATCGTATTTCAAATTATTTTTTATAACTGAATATATGAGATAATATATTATATATGGATTTTCGTATATTCACTTACAAAGTGAATATATAGTTCCTACATTATCTCTTACCGCACATAAAAAAAAATCAGTTATATATTATATTTAGGAACAAATATCTACAACATATTATATATGTAATCTCCTCAGTGAAGCAAATTTATTAACGGATTGTGTGATTGATTTGATATACATTATCTTTACTAACAAATATAAAATAAATTATATTTTAAAATGAAATATACGAGATATCATATTTATATTGCATACATTTTATTATGTCATACTATAATTTAAATTGTAATGTTCTAAAAATTAAATATATTTTTTAACCCTCTTAATCTTTAAAATACTGTATACTATATTTCTAATATCATGATGTTCTAAATTTAATCTAGTACAAAAAATAAAAATATATATTAAAATTAGACAGAATACTTAGTTTTGCATAATTCACATCTAATAATCTATGATAGACTTCACTAATCTCAAACGCGAAATGACCTAATTAATGTTTCATTGTCTGGCAAAGTCAAAAGAGATGATACGACTTACTAAACTCGAAGCATATATATACAAAAGAATAAAATAACAATATATAATAACTAAAATAATATATTCAATTCTAACCTCAAAACTAAAGATACACACATCCAGAAAAATTTATACAACTAATCTTCGATCTCCTATATATCACACAATGTACATCTTACAAATTAAGAGCAAAATGCTTTTATATATATATATATACTCTCTTCTATTCACATTATAAGGTATTTTATATCAATTACACGTATATTGAAAAAATTACTTTCTCACCTGAAATCAATATAAAAAGTATCAATTACCCTTATTAAATACTATATTCTATTATTATTATAGGGTTATAAATGAGAGGTAGAGAAAAATTAAAGAAAGAGGTAAAATAGGAAGAAATATATTCAATACCTTATATTTTAGAAGAGGAACTTCCCATACAAAATATCCTATAATATAGACTGGAGGAGTATATATATATATATCAAAACAGAATAAAGTAATAAAACAAAATAATCAAAGTAATCAATTATAATAACCGAATAAAAGATCTTTTCACGGTCAATATGATCCAAAATTTCTAGCCTTCAACAATACATCACACTAATTTATAGAGCATATACACACATCTAGAAGATTTTAGACAACTAACCTCAAAATTGTAGATAGTGAAATACTCCCTTTGTTTCACTACATAGTGCACTTTTTTGAGGAATTTATATTTCATAATATAGTGCATTTTGCGGATTACGTAGTGTACTTCTCTTTTCTTTCCAAGATTACCCCTAATTAGTTGACCCAAATATTTGTTTATTATTAAAATATTTCATTCCCAATACATTTAATGAGGGTAATTTGAGAAAATATATATAAAAAAATTAGTTACTAATTATTGTCTTGATCTGTGTGTGGTAGTTAAAAGTATATTATAAATTGAAATGGATGGAGTAACTCATAATATGATGGCATGCTCATGGATCTAGAAAATGAACTACTATAGATGGATGTAGGATAACCAAAGGAAAGAACCCTTCACTGTCGTCGAGAGCTAAAATTTCTAGTTGGCGACAACCATCACGTTAACTTATAGAGAAAAAATATAGCCCTATTAATTTGTATTATTTAATTATAAATGATAAGATATCAATATTAACAACTATAACAAATATAATAAATCAGCCGCAAATCACGGAAAGCATTTTATAAATGTGAAATTAAGACATAAAACACAGTTGGCACGCATCAAATCCATAATCAAATCTTTAAATAATTTTGTGGATTAATTTAAAAAAAAAAGAATGATGAATCGGAATGTAGTTCCAATATAGTAATTTAATTTAATTTAATAAATTGTAAATCAATTCAAATCCATAATCAAATCTTTATCAAATGAGTAGATATTATATCAACTAATTTTAAAATATTTATCAAATCTTTCAGCTTTTGGTTCTATTTATATGTGTGTATATATATATATATATATATATAATAGATGTGTGAACGAGAGTAAAAAATGCATGTCATATATTTTTTATATCTAAAGATATATCCACTATAAATTTTGATAAATAAATGAAGTTTTAGGAAAGGACCAACTTAAAAATTTGGAAATATCAAGTTTATGTTAGGTCTGTTGGCTTCCCAAGAGAGGGTGAATTAGGAAGTTTAAAATTTTTCTGTAAAAGTGTAATATAACAGTGATAGTAGAGGTTTGTAGAAAATAGAGTATAGAAATAATAAAGCAAATGCAAGGTAAAGGAGTAAAGGATACAGAAATTTATCCTGATTCGATCTAATTTACTTAACCTACGTCCAGTTCTCAAGTCACCACTTGAGATTTTTCATTATCTTGTAAGAATTTAGTGGGCTTCTTGCAATATCACAGTACAAGTTTGTGCTCTATTCTAAGAGCTCTCAAATCTACACTCTGCACTCTTACAAAATGTTTTCCAAATCTCTTGTGAAAACCCCTCACAAAAATATTCTTCTTCCAAATGAAGAAAAGATTTTATATAGAGGGAAAAACTCTTTAACTTAGAGTAAATGTAACAGTTGGAGAGTAGTAAATGAAATGTGAGAGATAAAGAGCTTTGACTAATGACTTCAGCAAAGTTTTAGTATTTATAGCACAAAATTTTCAGAAAATATGTTTTATAGCATTTGTTCGACTTTTAATTAAATTGATATCTTTTTAATAATTATTCAACAAAAATAAAGATTTAATATTCTTTATTTAATATTTGTTAAAATTTGTTAACTAATAATTATTTTTTAATAATATATCAATTATTAGTAATTTATTCTTCTTCCGGTACCATTTATAAGGTTTTATCTAAAATATTTACTTTGTCATCTTTATAAGTTGTAGTGTGAGATTTTCATATGATTTTCTTACTTTACCATCAATAACTTTATTTTCTCATAAATTGTTCCATATTTTAACACATTCTCTTTAGTGCACATAATTATTACTACTTGATTGAGGAGTATGGGTAAAATTGGAAACTTATGTTAATTTTTTTAAATTTTTTAAGTATAACTAACTTTCTTTAATATTGATTCACTTATCAACAATAATTTATAAATAGAATTAGAGTGACCATTTAAATTTTCCATTCAAACAATTAAAAAAAATTGTTTTAAAAAAAAAAGGCAAATTTTAAAATTGCAAAAAAGTAAGTCCCACGGGTATCTATGCGACTTTCCTTTTCATTAAAAAAAATATTGTCAGATCAGAAGTTGCATATTTATCTAGTCGATTTTTGTGTACAGAGTCAAGTCACATTACCACCAGTCAACTTTGTATATTATATTTTGGTAAATATTGTCTAATATATCATATTTTGGTAATTTTTTATTTTTTATTATATTATGCTAAAAAAAACTTAGTTATAACCATTTACCTTACCAATATTAAAAAAATAATTAAAAATATTTAGACTTATTAAATGTGTCTTGTTAGAAAACGCCCGCAATTAAATGATTAAATTTCTACCAATTAAATGGCTATCTTGTGATCATTTAGCATAGTTAATGAAGGATATTAGTAGAAAAATTAATTTAATACTCTAGATACTATATTTAATATTAGAGGGGGTGCAAGTGTACAACAACTAGTATCCAACAAAAAAAATTCTAAATTTAAATGTGCCACGTTTAGTTACTTTTATGGCTTATTTGGTTCGTCTATGCGAGGGATACATTACATGAATAGGCATGTTTGATGGCACAAAACTTTAATAATGAAAATTATATCATTATCTCAAATCAAATAATCACATTCACTCTAAAAAAGCTATGTAATAGGGATTACATAGTCGAATGCCAATGCTGCCACAAGTCACCGCTAATCGCTAGCCGCCGTTGTTGACTGTGTGAATACTGTATTTTATCCGAATTTTAATATAAAATAATAAAAGTTTTTATTTAAGTCTAATTTGATGAAGGTGAAAATAAAAAAAAAATGTGTTTCCATTAGAGGTAATTTTGATAAAGAAAAAAAAATAAAAAAAGCAATAATGGAAAAATTCTAAAAAATTAATAATAATCATATCTTAAGAATAGTGCTTTCTCCTTTATGAGATTTTCAAATCTGTTGAGATTTGAATTTACAAAAGAAAAAAATAATAATAAAAGCCAAATAAAAATGTACATCACAAAAGATTTGGATTTGATTGCATAAAAAATAATAATGATAAAGATCAAATAAAAAGCAAATAATTTGATTTAGTTACGCATTAATGATAATTTGCATTAGGTTTTCCTTCCTTTATCTATATAAAGAAAAGGAAGGAGGATCAAAGAAAGGAGGAAAAAAGAAGGAGAGATGGAAAGAAAACAGAGAGGACGAGAGATTGAGAAAAAAGAAGAAAAGGAAGAGAAAGAGAAGAAGAAGAAAAAGAAAGAAAGGAAGAGTGAGTTGGATAGTTGAAAAAGCAAAGAAAAAAAACTTGGATAGCATTGAGAGAGAAAAAAAGGAAAATGGTGAGTTTACCCCTCTGTCATTTTTAGAATCCATTATTCTTCTTTTCTTCTTCTTTATATTCTCTTTATTGTAAGTTATGTTTTGAGATGACCTTTTATATTTATAAGTATCTCTAATAAAGAAAAGACATACTTTATATGTCTGAGAGAGAATCATTCTTATTTATTTTTCTTTATTTTTTTTATTATTTTGCATTACATGCATAACTCTAAACCAATGAATTCATATTTAAAATTAACTTTAGATCATGGTGATACTCTATTTCTTTCATTATTTAATTTATTTTACATCTTTGAGGCAAAATTCTTATATATGTAAACCAATAACCCGAGTTGCTTATAATCCCTCTACTTATATTTGAGGAAAAAGCAATAAGGTAAGGTAACATAATTCTTATTGACAACTAATTTTGCTTCTAAAAAATTAATGAATAATAATGGGCATTAGTGACACTTTGATCGGAGGATTTCTTTCTTTTAACAATATAGTTTAATGTTTTCTCCTCTTTATATACACATATATATTTTCAGTAGCTTTAGAATAATATTCCTGTAGATGGTGGCAAAGCATGATTGGCGTGAGTATTATATAATATTAAGCCATTGAGGTTGTGTGGTTCATTGCATTATTTTTCTCAGCTACAATAATAAAGCTTTTTCATCTCTAGCTTATTATTTATTTTTTATGATATTATATAATCACACAATCACCATTTATAAGATTAAAACTGTTAATAGAATATCGCTATGTGAGATTTGTAAAACTTCTATAGATATTGATTTACTGTGTGCGACACGATATGTCTCCCTAGTATACCAATTTAATTGTATATGTATATTTTTTTTAATCTCATGGTTGTTATTTTAGAAATTCAAATAAAAGATTCCTTAAATTTGCAACTAAATATTTATCATAAATGAAAGATTTTTATTTTTATAATAATTCTCTAATACAATTTTTAAAAAGAAAAAATAGTCTTACGTGAGGTTTTTGGAATCTCCGTGAATATTTGACTTAATAAATTTACTGCATGTTGTAATGTGCCTCTGCTGGTATAATAATCATATTATATGTTTTTTTTTGGAAAATATTTTTGAAACCAAAATAATAAAGATTATCTCAAATTTGATAAAGTTTTACGTCTATTTTAAATGAAAATATTTCTTTAAATATAATATTATAATATATTTTTTAGTTATTTTATGTGAGGTTTTTAGAGGAAGTATATAAATTAGTTAATGACCACGTGAGACTTTGGAAATCTCCATGGATTTATCAATAAACAATAAATAAATAGTTAAACGGTATTTTCATATATGACATGAATAATTAGATTTTTGGAAATAACGAAAGAAACCATTCAAAAATTATCTTATTAAAAATATATATTGTTTCTTAAAAAACACAAACCCAGTGACATGAGTTTTTACCCGAACTACATGAACTTTAATTCCTATATTAGGTACGTAGGCTCTAGACTCTTATTCTAGGTTAAGTCCGTCTTTGTAAATAAATCTATTTTATTTATTTATTTTTATTTTTTCTTTTTTTTTATACTAGTTTTATAAAGGTAATTAAAATAATTTTAAGACACATTAATTTTGTATAATCAACTTAAGGTGGCCGTTCTTATGAACGGGTGTTATGGGGTGCCTAACACCTTCCCCATGATGCAATCAACTCCCGAACTATTTATGTTTGATAGACCATGTTTTTTAAAAATAAAAATATTTTTCAAAATTTCCCTTTTAAAAATTTTGGTGACGATTTTACTTTATTTAAATTTTTCATTTTTTAAAATAAAAAATCATGTGCGTCAGACTAGTCAAGTGCCACCACCACTTGAGAGTCACCACTTTGAAAATATTTTTAAATTTTTCCTAATTATCTATATTTAATTAAATATAAAAAATAATTTTTTTCTCACACCCCTAATGTCAAACTAAAAAAACACTCATATAATTATCATTAATCTTACATTACATTATATTATACTACATTACTTAACTCTCTTATAATTGAACCAAGTGGACCTGAAAGGGAATTGGGTACGATAAATTTTGGCATTGATTGATCATATCAATTATGTACAGCTTTCCCTACAAGTGTTATAGCCTCAACAACCCACCCCCACCCCCCCCCCCAACCCCACAACACACACACACACACACATATTCCCTCACAAAAATATCCATTAAATGTTTTCCACGCATGTCACGCACGAGACAACAAGTATTGTCGCTTTAAATTCACGAGCCCTACAGATTTAACTGCATCAATAGTATAGTATCTGGCATTTGTGTTTTGATCTTGGTAGCAGCTGTGTGGAGCTTGCCATTGACGTTTACAAGAGAGTGTGCTCGGAAGGATGGGTTCGAATACCCCCACCCTCTTTTGTCTTAGTATTTACTATTGTGTTTTTTAGACTCTATTTTTGTTGTTGAGTGTCTTCTTGTTGTGGCTTTATGTAGACTTGGTTTATCTTTTGGGGTTTATAATATTGATCTTTTCTGGCCAAAAATAAAGAAAGTATCTGGCATTCCATCAAATCAAATTATACAATTAAGGAGAAACTACTTTTTTTTAGTATTGAACTAATGGATTCTTATCATGATTTGTGTGGTCTGGTCAAGCTTCCCACATAGTACCTGTTGATAGTATTTCCTCTACTCACTACTACAAATTTGGGAATAGTTGGCGTTTTTTTTCAAATTTATTGGCGTTTTAAAAACGCCATCTAATAATGCGCTGAGGAAAGTCTTTAAAATACAATGGCGTTTGAAAAACGCCAACGTTTCTTCAGTATTTAGTTGGCGTTTATTGATAAACACCAACTAAAGTGAGACTTTAGTTGGCGTTTTTGTTAAAAACGCCAACTAAATACTGAAGAAACATTGGCGTTTTTAAATAAAACGCTAACTAAAGTCTCACTTTAGTTGGCGTTTATCAATAAACGCCAATTTTTCTTATGGTTTTATTTGGCATTTGGAACAAAAACACCAACTAAAGTCTCACTTTAGTTGGCGTTTATCAATAAACGCCAATGTTTTTTATGATCTTACATAGCGTTTACCATTAAACGCCAACGTTTTTTATCATTATTTTTTTTTATATTTTACTGTTACGCTACACAACCTCCAGTTATTCATTATCAACCAGATCCAGTGAACCCAGAAATTGGAGTAAAACATAACAAGATGGAGTAACATATATTATTATATTTATAATACCGGCCAGTGGAAATTCCAGTGATCAATTAAGAAGCAAACTAATTAAAAAAAGAAAACCATGAATAAATTTCAGTTATTGACAACAGAATGTGCAGGAAGAAGCCAAGAATACAAGCAAAGGTATTAGTATCTTTAGGATTAAATGTCACTTGCATCACATAATGAGAGTGCCCCTCAAATATCTGAGTACAAACCCAGCCTTTCTCCTAATCCCAAAGCTTTTTGAGCATATATCAGCAGATGGTGACAGCACGTAAGGAAGGGTAGGATGAACTGCCACACACCTAATGTAATCTGTATGTGCCTCGAAAACTTTAACTTTATCCATTGTGTTGTAATTATATACACGAATGAACATATCATCTGCTCCAGCAACCACCCACTGTTTGCGTGCAACAAATTTGGCCGACCTAACTGCAAAATCATGCATGCTGTACTTGAGCTCCATTGTGGTATTTTGAGTTATAATAATAGTGAGAAAAGATACACTTTCAAACAATTTTGGCAGTACAGGTAAAAATTTGTTTGCTAAAGAAAAAACAAGGATCATGTACCTGGTAACTCAGTAACCTCAAAAGACTTGGCCAAGGAAATGGTGAAAACAAACATGGGGTATCCAGAGCCATAGTTATGAATTTCACAATTCTAATCTGTCAGTTTGAATAGAAGAATGCAAAAGGCACACAAGAAAATTTATTCCACTGCAATATATCCACCATAATTATTACAACCCTCCATTGGCTAAAACGCACTAACAAGTTATAACAATACACAGGATCTCAATTAAAAAATTTTCAGGTACTTGAGATTGGGAGTTCCAAATATAGACAGTTCCTGAGTATAAACTTGCCAGAATCCTATGGTAGCCATGGCAAAATCACACATTTCAGCAAAATAGCCAACGATAAACTATTTACCAATCCTATGTCATCAGTAACCCTGTTGACAAATTCCATGACTAATATTGATATAATTCTCACAGATGCCACACAGTAGAAATAATCAAATTAAGAAAGCAACTATAGAATTTTAAATTGCAGCATGGTTAAATTTACCTCTCTATTCATAGGCACTTATCAAGGACGAAGTTACACCACTCTTCGATGAGTTCCTCTATTTGCGTATCAGAGTACTCGGAATAAGAGGTGTCAGGGAAGTACTATAAATTAAAAAATTATAAATAAGCGAAAATGGCAAAATTTTATAAGCCTTAATGTAAATATAAAATTACATACCGTGTCTGGGATTATGCTATGACCATGTGTGATGATATCCTTCATGAATAACATCACATAGTATCCACAGTCATTATCATTTGGTTGTTTTGGACACTAAAGAGGAAACTTATATTAATTATACAATACAGAAATATTAATCTCAACAATTGTTGATTAAATATAAATGTATACATACCCGTATCTTCTGCCACTTATATAACGAGGAAGCAAAGGGTTTTACCATTTTGCCCTTATGATTATCTCTACAACCCCGGCCCGCTCGAAATATTGACACAGCACTGTTTAACCATAAAATATAAAAAATGTTAGACTGAGCAAAACCTAGCTAATTGGAATTATTACATATAAGTATGAATCATTAAAAACATGAAAAATAAATCTAGGTTCCTTACTTATTAATTATCCCCATCATTTGTTCGCGAAGTTCCGGATCATAATTCAAAGGATCCAAAAAATAGATAGTTGACTCCAATGGATTGATTGCAATTAACATCCAGTGTCCACTATGAAAAAATAACCAGTGTCAGTAGGAAATTATAATTCAGCAGATGAAGTCAAATACATTAAATCCTGAGAATTTACTTACACATTATGATACGGAACCAAGAATAAGACATCTTTGTCAGCCCTTGCAGTGAATGCATCCGCAATTAACTGCTGCTGTTCAGTAATCTTACTGTCCGGCAATTTTGAAGCATAAGCAGCAACCTCTTCAGGATGGATGAATATAAATTTGTTTGTAAGATTGCAAGGCTCCAAAAATGTCTCGTAGAGGTATCTAAAGTTTAGAAACAAAATAAAACGCAACATAGGTTAATATGAAGGCCTAAATTGAAAAAAATTAAAACAAATAGATTAATATCAAGTACCTTATGTACAAGTTAACATTCGCAACCCCAATCCACTTCCGATGGATGATGTAATCAACAATTTCAGTGTTGATACTTTCAAATACCACCTTATTATAAATGTTCTTGGCAAATTTCACACGTTTTTCGACTTTGCCCTTAAGTGAATGTGGTAGAAACTTGACAATCATCCTTCGAAAGGTGTCTGGAACTGGATGCCTGGGCGGCTGCATGAGTGGTGGAGCTACTGATTCCTTCGAATGTCCTGACTCTCCGACCTTACTCTTCCCCTTCAACTAAGCAACAAAGTGGGAAATTTTGAGATTAACCACCTTAATATACACATAACAATAGTATATGTCTATAGGTCCTCTAATATGAACCTTTGAATGTAGTGGCTCATTCAAGACATCTAGTATCAAGTTAGTATACTGTCAAGTAACATACCTTTACTAATGGAGCAGCAGTGATGAGGTGTGCGGGCCATGCTACGAAGCTGCCCAATGCCATTCCTATTGTTTCCATATCCCCCGCAGGAACAGGCAACCTGGTACCCTCCTCCCTAACTACCTCAATCGACACTTTTAGATGATTTGTAGGTACGAGTGCATTGTGAAGCATCTCTTCAGGGCTATTATGCACATGCCCCTCCGCAACCACACGTCGATTAGGTGTTTCTAACCATAGCTGGCAATATGATTGACCCTGTTCCAATCAATGCGTTAGAAATCAACCATTTATTAGGGGTAAAAAAAAAGTTATCTTTTAACTTGTTCATGATAGCAATTACCTGAGGGAGATCGTGAGGGGTAACAGTGCAACTATCTTTGGCACTAGCCGACACTGGTGGTGTCCCTTGCGTTCCCTGTAGTTGAAGCACCATGTTCGTCAATTCAGCTAATCGGAGCTGCATCTGAGATTGAGTCTGATGTTGTTCCTGAACAATAGCCTCCAATCGGGCAACCTTTGCAGCATCTGATGATGATCGAGGCCCAAAAAAGGCTTTGTGTGTCACACCAAACCCTGTACCCCTAACACGACCAGGATACTCAGGGACCCCCAGTGCCTTACCAAGTATGTCCTGCCCAACGCTCTCCTGCTCACTAGCTTGAGGCATCGAATTAGAGAGTTCATTCTGTGGAAGAAAGA
This sequence comes from Adenanthera pavonina, assembly GCA_026686845.1. NCBI lineage: Eukaryota > Viridiplantae > Streptophyta > Magnoliopsida > Fabales > Fabaceae > Adenanthera > Adenanthera pavonina. The sequence continues at coordinate 18,854,521 of JAIVEN010000023.1, read as the reverse complement.
GAAACAAAATATAAATTTTGCAACTAAATATTAAGTATTTGAAAATATATATGTAAATAAAATATATAATACAATAATACTAACTATTGACTCGGCAACTTTCCGAACGTTGTCATTGTCAATTATCCCATCTTTGTTCTTGCGAGATTCTATCCATAGCTCATGGCGTTCGATTTCCCTCCCTTCTGACCCCTCCTTTGATTGCTATGTTTGATCACAAATAAGCAAATGTGTCAGTATTTGAACATAAGTGTCATTCATAGAACAATCAACTATCAAACCACGTACCATCTTAACCTCTATACCATGGTATCCTTGACGACCCCCTTTATATGGGTATTGCTGCTTCTTGGCTCTGTCACTATTGGCTTGGCTTAATTTCTGAAAAGTTATGCAGAATATTAGTTTGAGTGTAACAAAAACTAAGATAAAGTACATATGATTAGGTTTATGTCCACCAAAAAAGTCGCAATAAGAATATTCAATGAAATGACATACTATGTTAATAATGCACACAACAAAGCAGACTTTTATTCAATGACTAAATATATGTACTATAATTAATTTAAGACCAACAATGACAGAAATGGTTTACCTGAAAAGATTCTTCACGACGCCCAGCAACAAAAGCATTCCAGTGTTCCTGTGTAATGTACAACTCAAACAACCGAGGCGGATGAACAGCAAAGTTGCCAGCTACATCTCTCAAGAAGAATCTAGTGAGAATGGATCAAAAATTTCGGAGTGCGACACCAGCCTTCATATATATGTGTCTCCTGTGACTATTATTGATGTCAAAAGCAGACTGCAACATGCATTACCGAAAAGAATTATTATCTGTATATATGTACACACATTAAAATCAAATGACATACTATATTATTACCTCTATATCTTCGAAAATACTATTCTTCACAGGATCAGGGACTTTCCTCCAATCCCTGTGAGGATGGGAGATTGGAACCTTCAACTTCGCAGCGACCCCAATATAACTGCTCAATTTTTGTCCACCCTTTTGTATTGGATTGCCTTTGCGATTCCATTCGACATGAATCTTTTGGCCAGTGTGTCGGGCGTGTATCACCTCTTTCAACACAGTCAAGCCACGCCGGTGCTGTTTGATATATTTCTGTAGCTCTTCTTGACCATCATCAGCACCACGATCATGATCATGAGCAGAAGGGGATGCCATTTACCTACAATAAAATTCCAACAAACATGTAAGATATCAAAGAAGGAAAAAAAAAATTAAAGCAAATACAACACATAAAAAAAACTAATAAAACCGTAAGGCAAACAATAAAACCATAAAGCAAATTATACATGTCGAAGGAAATAAAATTAAAACTAAGGCAAACAATAAAAAATATTCGATAATTCAAACCTTTTCCTCTTTCTTTTCAGATGTTCACTAATCCGTCCCCTCTTCCAAATCCAAGTACCTTCTTGATGGTCATCTCTCACATAAAGGGTATCATCTCCACCAGGATCAGTATCAAGTGATGTCCCATGGAAAGGATCATCCTCAATGCACGCACCTTGATAGTCTTGACCATCATCTAAGGTGTCAATTATTTTGTTCGTTAGCATAACAATTGACCACTTCTTATTAGCAGGATCAGTGACAAAAAACACTTGTTGGGCTTGGGATGCTAAAATAAAAGGTTCATCTTTATACCCCACCCTATTAAGATCCACTTGAATGAACCCTGAATCATCAACTCGGAGGCCGTTGTTGTTGTCAACCCATTTACAACTGAAGACAGGTACCCGGAATGAGATGTAGTCCAATTCCCATATGTGCTCAATTACCCCAAAGTATGACATGGGTGCAAAAATGGGGTTTTTGTCTTTAACACTAGATATATGCATTGATTGAGCTATAAGGGTTATCCCACTATTTTGCATTATACTCTTATCATCTTGCTCTTTTGTATAGAACGTGTACCCATTGATAAGATAACCAGTGTAAGATCGTACATACATGCTTGGACCCATAGCTAACTGTTTCAACCTGACCGAAACTGAACTAGAAGTCCTCTCCAACTCTGTGAGGATGTGATCACGCAACCAATGTATAAAAAGTCGATTATGTTCTTTTGATATCCAACTCTCATTCTTATTAGGGTTCAAGGTTCTAATTCTCTCCTTGTGCATTTCCACATATTCATCAACCTCATCCGAGTTGTGCAAGACATACAGGTGAGCTTGCTCACACTGTATCCTAGAGATACTAACTATTTCACTTCCCCGAATCCCTTCACCACTTGTTCTACCCAAGTGACGAGACCTTGGAAGCCCAATGTTATCAACACTCAATAAGTATTCAGTACAAAATTCAACAGCTTCTTCAGCTATGTACCTTTCAACAATACATCCCTCTGGTCTACTTTGATTTTTCACATACCCTTTCAATATCTTCATGTAACGCTCAATCGGGTACATCCATCTCATATACGCTGGGCCACACATTTGTGTTTCCCTAACTAGGTGTACTGTTAGGTGAACCATCATGTCAAAGAATGAAGGCGGGAAATACATCTCAAGCTCACACAAAGTGACAACAATTTGTCTTTGCAATGTGGGCAACTTCCTAGGGTCAATGACTTTGCTGCCAATAGCCTTGAAAAAGAAACATAGTTTCGTGATTGTCCCTCGCACCTTTCTCGGCAATATGGATCGTATACCCACCAGCATCATATGCTCCATCAAAACATGACAATCATGAGACTTTAGACCCTTCAACTTCAAGTCTTTCATAGATACAAGGTTCTTGATATTTGATGAGTACCCCTCCGGAACTTTAACTCCATCAAGGAATTCACAAAGAGATACTTTTTCTTTTCTAGATAAAGTATAAGCAGCTGGTGGAAGATAAGTACGCCGTTTGTCCTTGATCGGTGCCAATTCTCCTCTAATTCCCATAGCAACCAAATCCAGTCTCGCCTTCTTACCATCTTTGGTCTTTCCCTTCACATTGAGTAACGTACCAATAATGCTATCACATACATTTTTTTCTATGTACATCACATCAAGGAAGTGCCTCACATACAAGGACTTCCAATATGGCAAATCAAAGAAAACTGACCTTTTCTTCCACCCACTTGTCCTAAGGTGTTTGGCAAAAGGTTTCCCAAAGTTGTTAGTCAAATGTTGTACCTTTCGAAACAGGTCCTCACCGCTTAACGGAACAGGTTCTCTTCCGTCTTCTACATTCCCATCAAATGCTTTTCTCCACCCTCTATAACGATGTCCCTGATGCAAAAATCTCCGATGCCCGAGAAAGACAAATTTCCCACCATGCTCCAACCGAATCGATTGTGTGCCTTCTTCACATATAGGGCAACCAAATTCTCCTTTGATACTATATCCAGACAAATTCCCATATGCTGGAAAATCATTAATTGTACCAAACAGCATAGCTCTCAAATTGAATGCTTGCTTCCTATACCCATCATACACCTCTACACCACTCTCCCATGATAGCTTCAAGTCATCAATTAGTGGAGCCAAGTATACATCTATATCATTTCCGGGTTGTTTAGGTCCAGAAATTAACAAAGACAACATCATGAATTTTCGCTTCATGCATAGCCACGGAAGCAAGTTATAAATCACCAAAATCACGGGCCATGTACTGTGTGTACTACTTTGCATACCATGCGGGTTCATTCCATCAGTAGATAATGCAAGACGTAGATTTCTAGCTTCTGCCCCGAAATCTTCATAGTCACGATCAATTAATTCCATTGTGGAGAATCTGCAGGATGTCTAAGCTTCCCATCTTTAATTCTATCATCTGCATGCCATGTCAAGAGCTTCGCATTCTCCACACTGTTGTACATGCGTCTAAATCTAGGTATGATGGGAAAATACCAAACTACCTTCACTGGACTCGATTCTTTCTTCTTATAACGTTGGGCATTGCATTTAGGACACTTGTCTAATGATGCAAATTCCTTCCGAAATAAGATGCAATCGTTAGGACAAGCATGTATCCTCTCATAGCTCATCCCTATAGAGATTAACATTCGTTTAGCCTCATATGTTCGGCTAGGAATCTCATTATCCTCTGGCAGCATATCCTTCAAAAGTGCAAGCAATTCTGTGAAGCTCTTATCACTCCATCCATTGCCTGCTTTCAAGTTGTATAGCTTCAACACAGCTGACAATATCGTGAACTTAATGCATCCAGAGTACAATGGATTTTCTGCATCCCTCTTCAACCTATCAAACATCCCCGGACAATCCTTAAGTTCATCCTCAATCACATTGGTCATCTCTTCAAGACGATCGGCCTCAAGTGTGCTTGTGTCGAAATCATTCGATCTACAGCTCTCACTATACGTATTACTGCTATAATCATTATTCGTCTCACCATGCCTTGTCCATCGTGTGTAACTTCGATCAATTCCATTACAAATTAAATGTGATTCCAAGTCAGTTGCACTAACTAGCCTCCCATAGCAACACTTCAAGCAAGGGCATATAATTTTTTCGAGGTTATCAGCATGCTCAACTGCAAACCTAACAAACTCTTTCACTCCATCCCAATATTCCTGAGTCAAACGATTCGCAGACATCCATTTCCGATCCATACTTTTATTAAGTTGTGTAACCTTTTATAACTTCTGTATAAATTTTGGCAGTGATCTTCCCAAGTTGAGCCTCCCAATAATTCTACAATACAACACCAACTTACAGGCCACGTTATTTCATATGGATTAAATACCATAACCCCATGATTAATACATTAATATTCTTGCTACATAAAAAAAACTAGATTCATTAATTGTACTACAATTATTTGTTTTTCCTAACTTTACTTTCTGATTTATTAAAGCATATGTTACTTTTCAAGTCCTTAACTAGCAAAAATATTCAACAACATAGACAAAAAAAGAGTTCCAATTATATGTTGCCAACCATCCAAATCAACTATCCATAGCTTTTCATTTACTAAATTATAACTTTGAAAGACAAACCGGCAGCATAACAACTAAAGAACCATAGCATTAACCACTTAGCAAAAATCACCTGACGTAGCTAACTAATACAAAACTTTTACATAAACATAATCAGGAAGCATACCTCAGACAAAGTAGATATCTGATGGGCTAGCACTACAAATTCTGTCAATATGAAACAAGGGCACCAATGACACCTTCATACAAGTGAAGCAACAAGCAGTTAAATGAAGGTAACCACAAAGTAGTTTGGTGGTGCGTCCACATATGCATGTATGAGTAAGGAAAGATATATATATATATATATAGTAAAATAACACTATTATTATAGAAAAAAATTAAAATTAAACGGTCCAAATTCACCCAGAATGATGAGTATTGGGTACTCATACATAATCAAATTACCACTCATGGAGATGCTCTCGGTGGTTCAATTTCTTTTAGCCCAATTAGGAACAGTTTGATACAGAATAGACATAATGGTCAACAAACAAAATCAAGATATATGGATTGTATTAAAAAAAAAAAGCAAGATAATATGGTGGTTGATTGTATAGTATATTTGGGGATCCAGGTTTCGACATTTCTTCAATGAACTAATGAAGTCTTTGCCATCAAGCATTGAAAAGGAAAACAAATTACAATATGGGCAATGACTCATATATGAATTTGACAGAAACAGCCACGAATATGAGAGCGTCAGTGGGACAATATGGGGTTACCTCAAAGCTGGCCGCCGTTCGCTGTTGGGTCTGGGAGGGATTTTGAGTTCCTCTGAGAGAATGGAACTGGGCCTCTTTCACTCCATTCACCGTGACCGTTGACAGGGAGAGACGCTACGAGATCAAGTGATTTCAGGTTGAAGGGGATTTAGGAGGAACAATGCCGTGGTGGAAGAGGAAAGAGTGTAAACTTTCGACGCGTGGTGGCCGAAGAGCTGTGCTAGAACAGAGCTATGGCAGAGGAACAGCTTCAGAGCATGGTGGGAATGAAGACGGCACAATTCTGAGAAAATGCGATATAGGGTTCTGAGAAGAGATTTAAAACAACTTAGTTAGCGTTTAACAATTAAACGCTAACTAAATCTAATATACATGGCGTTTATTATGTAAACGCCATCTAATATTCATAACTTAGATGGCGTTTATCACATAAACGCCATTTGAAATTTAAACTTAGATGGCGTTTCAATATTAAACGCCAACTAAAAGTTTAAAAATAAATTAAAAAAAAATTTCGGTGGACCTTAGTTGGCGTTTATTTCATAAACGCGAAATAAACGCCATCTAATAATTTATATTATTTTATTAATTTAGATGGCGTTTTTATTATAAACGCCATATAAAGTCTGAAATTAGTTAGCGTTTATCATAAAACGCCAACTTTAGTTTTTCATTATGACTGTAGATGGCGTTTATTTTTAAACGCCATCTAAAGTTCCAAAAATAGATGGCGTTTATTTTTTACACGCCATCTAAAACTAGACTTTAGTTGGCGTTTATTTTGTAAACGCGAACTAATACGCTTGGTTTGATTTTTATTGGCGTTTTTCTAAATAAACGCCAACTATTCAGCGCCAATAAATCCTGAATCTGGCGTAGTGACTATCGATAATGAGATTTTAGAGGGGCTTGCCTTGATCCAATTGCTAAGATATAAGATATAAACGTGGATTGTCTGGTATATTTAATTTTTTTATACTATCCCTTATTAATAATACATAAGAAAAAAAATATAATAGTGAATCATTAATTACATATATGAGTTTTAGGTATTAAATGGGACATTTTTTTAAAAAAATTTATTTGTGACAAATTTAATAATCTTAACTGTTTCAAACTGTTTCCCTTGATTTATATAAAATAAATGTTTATTCTTTATATTTGAGATAGGAGGGAGTAATACGTTGCAGTTGACTTCTCTCTATTCCTACTTTGAGGGGCATTCGTTGCTTTTGTAATACTCCATGTGTTTCTATTTATAAGTCACATTTGATTATTTTGTACAAATAAAAAAAATTAATTGAAGTTAATTAGGATTATTAAAATTTAAAAAATTACCATTAGTTCTCCATATTACCCTAATTAAACTATAAGTCTATTACTATTATAGTCTTATGATCTTATCCCTCTCCCATCATATTTTTTTTTATTTTTACAAAATTGAAAAACAAAATTTAATGTATTTGAATATTGCAAAATGATTTATATTTTAGATAAATTAAAAATTCTAGAATATACCCTATAAATAGAAATGAAAAGAGTATTCAATTATTCATAACAACTTGGCCATGTTCCTAGGTTAATGTGAAAGATTATAAGCACCTTAATTAAGATTCCCTCAAAATGAATATTTTTCTTGAAACAAAAATATATATTATGATAATTAATACTGGAAATTATTAGTGAATTATTAAAAATGAAAAAAAGAAGCAGTGGCATTTGCCAATACTGAAATGTGACGTGAGGGTGAGAATTAAAGTGGATGGATGCAACTGCCTAGTTATTGAAAAAAAGATGGAAGGATGGTCCCAATGCCCAACGCCCACGATAGCTTACACAACACTGTACTGAACTTTTATATTTATTTTATGATAATATATGAATTTTTTTTATCTTAATATGTAATAATTTATTATTTTTATTTTTTATTTATTATATTATTAATATTTTAACTTGTGTGCTATATTTAATGAAAAGGATAAAATTGAATTTTTTTTAAATTTAAAAATGTAATAAATATTTTTTAATATACGTACAATCCTTTCCATGTCCTTATACTCCTTCTAATTCTTAATGTAAGACCCTTTTAACCGAACTGCAGAGTAAGAATGTGAATTAAAATTAGTTAACTCTATCGATTTCTCTAAAAATTGTAATATTTTTTAAAAATTATCCTTATTTAATCACTTTCTCTCTTTTTAAAACATGTTAAATAGGGATTTTTTTAAAAATGTATAATAAGTATTATCTCATATATTATAAAAGGTCTTTTATAAGATCATATAATTAGGATCAAATAATTAGGATCAAAGGAAATAAAATGGGACAAAACGAGCATATAACATGTGATGTATCGCGGATATGCTAAAACTGAATTTATCGGAACACCATATCCGCCTGTCTCCTATCCCTTATTCAATGCCTTAGGATAATGTACCGATAGCGGATCCATGTTCACTCAATTTTACTAGTCTGTTTATTTTCTTAAAAAAAATGGGAGTAAATTATTTCCTCTGATTCTGTTTTTTTTTTTTAATAACAAAGGAAGGAAACAAACAGCTAAAAAACTAGAGCCTATAAACTACGTAGGATCCGTCTCAATATCGCATTCAGCAAGAGCACGATCATTAATGATGCACAAACCACATGCCTGCGACAAAGCCTTCTTGGCCAGCATGTCCGCCCGAGCATTTGAATCTCGATCAATCCTCTGATTCTACTTACTATAAGAGAATTTTAACTAATCTCAGATGAATTAAAAAAACTAATTAAAATTAGTTTACAGGATTGAATTTTTCAAAAAGTAACTTTATCAATTTACCTTTACATTAATACTTCATTAAATTTCCAAAAGTTAACAAGGAGTGTATATATGTATAGGCTAAATTTGAAAAAAAAAAATTTAGTTAGTGCTTCATTGAACTTCTAGAATACTTTATATAAAGACAAAATTCATTTTGATAATTTTTACACTTTAAAATGATAAATTTTCTGGTGTTGTTAAGGAATATTCTTGGTGTTAAAAAAAAATAAAAACACTTTATATAAAGAACAAAATTTTAATTTAAATATAGGACCAAAAGAAATGCAAGATGAAAACAATTTTCATGCTAATTATTATACATATAGATGAAAATTAACAAAATATGATAATATGAGCAATCAGCAAAGTTGCAAACTAATATTTTATTAGATAATTTTTTGGGTTACTTTATTAGATTAAGTTATCAAAATCTTAGTTGTTATTGATCTTGGTCTAACTGACTATCAAAAATTGCACCTGCACTTATATACGGATACGCCAGGGAAATGGATCCCTCCCGTGTCTTTCGTACAGTGCCTTAGGCTAGGATTGCCGATTGTGCTAAAAAGAGGCACTAGATTCATCGGACGGCTACAAAAAAGAGACGTGCAAATTATTTAATCAAAATTATATGTTGGAAGTAGGTTTACATTTCACTCTTCATCTTCTTTCGCTAAAGATAATTTCAGAGTTGTGGAGCTGCAAAATCATCAACGTCCAAAACAAGGGTTTGAGATTCTTCTGATTTCTGATTTAGGATTATCATCCCAAGCAAGGAAAAACTTGAGCAGGGAATATAATCTACAAAAGTTCAATATAGCAAAAAATGGTAAATATGTAAAAGAACTTCAATGACTCAAATATATATATATATAAGCTCCATGACCAGACTCTTATTGATTATATTTCAATGAAGGATGATTATCAAAACTCATTCCCCTCCAATTCCACCAAAAAAAAAATCAACAAAATGCAAATAAATCATACTCCCTCCAACCCTTATAATAAAATCATTTTAACTAAATTACGGAAATAAAAAAAGCAGTTAACATTAATTATTCATGTTTATAAATTAGTCAAAAAATTTTAAATGTTTTCTCAATTTTCCCTTAATGAAATTTAACACACTTATTAGAGAGAATGTTCAATACATTAAAAATAGAGTATTAAATCAAGGACATATTTAGGTGAAAAAAATAATGTGCCTTGTAAAGCATACAAGGTTATATAATAAGGACTATGTAAAACGTCTAAAAAGAGTCCTTAAAATAATAAACAAAAGGGAGTATTTGACAGCAACCAACACAATTTGATAGTGATATATTTATTTTATATATATATATATATAATAGATACATTTGAGCTCAATAAAATTAAGTAGGAGTCACATTGAATTTATCATATAAAATTTATAAATTTCTGTGTGAAATAATCTTTAAAAAAAAAAAAGGGATCGGAGGGAGGATTGAGATAGGCTCTTTGGATTCTCATTCCATACAGTCTAAGTCCATTAACCATGAACCGAAAGAGGCATGCATACATAACGCAACGACAGCGACAAGTGTCCGAAAATAAATGCCGATTCCTGAGCTCTATCCGATTACTTTCCAGCAGAAGGCCTCCGACAGCGATATTTAAATACTTTTTGTCCATTAAATTTTGTGAGAGAACTCTTAGTATTTTTTACCCAAATTATCCTTTTTATCTTTATAATTTTATTTAATCCTTAATTTAATTATAAACATAATTTGAAAATGTATTTATGAATTCTATAATTTATATTTTTTCATTTAACCTCTAATATTAAATTTTCATATTTATATTCCTTTAAATTTCATAGATGTTCTAATTAATTATAAATTATCTTGTCATTTTAAGTATTTATGATTTATAATGAAAAATAAGTAAAAATTAGATAATTAAATAAGATTAACTTACAAATTGTACAAAGAATGAATAATAAAAATATAATTGCAATGATTAAATCAAAGGGAATGTATCGATATTGATCGTTCCATTTCTTCTCTAATCTAGTAGCACAATGTCCCATGAGATGGTTCATACGGAGTTGTTATTTCAGACTCTGTTAGCAAGCATATATAGCTACTATCTTTCTACTATAAATGGTGGGTCATGCGCATTATCAACTATGGTTAAGTTTTGCGGTTGATATAATTTGAATTTTGAAGGGAATTAATATAATTTTAATTAGAAGATGTGCCCTTCTCTCTTTGCTGATGATGCACACTTTTCTTTGCAAATTCTATATATAGTAGATAAAATTGCTTGAAGTTGAAGATGAGAAAAATCCTGAATGGGTACGTACTGCCAAGCTACGGCCATGGTGGGGGAATGCTGCAAGGCAAGGGAATTGAGGAAGAGTGTGAAGGAATGAGGATGAGCCAACGCTGATCAGAATATCTCTTCTGAATTGTAATTGAGTTTCTATCTACATACATATATACTACGACTCCGGTACATACATATGCCGAAAACAACTTAGAAAAATAAAGATTTGTGAGACTGCAAAGATAAGTATATGTCGTGAGGTTTAATTTACAATTAAGTTACTTTCAGAGAGAAGCAGATACAATATGGAGTAACTTTTGGCATTGAAGGATGGCATTGATTATGCACCACCTTCCCAACAAGGAAACAAGTATTGGACCAGCCATATACACGCATCTTGGTCCCAAACTAAATTAGCGTAGTAAATTATCACATTAATTGGCTTTCCTCCCACCCACTCCCCCTCTTTTCTCCCCTCTCTCTTACTCCTTTCGATCCTTTTTATTAGTCATGTTCTGGAATATTTTAATGATCCTATATATAAGTCACCTGCTATAGGTTTCTGAAGCATTAATTATTTTATTTAAAAAATATTTTTATTTAATTGTGAGAGAGAAATTGAATTGTTTCAATTTGTGGTATTTATTAAGGGCTAAAGATGAAAACTATATTATTTTGAAGATAATTTTAATGATGTAACAAATTTTTCTTAGTTTCAGTGAAATAGTTGAAAATGACTTATATTAAGGATTGGAGGGATTACATGTTGGTACTCAAAAGCCCTACAAAATTAACTCTAGCCATATTAATATTTAAGTTGTTGCTAATGTAAAATGGTTGAATAAATTGGAACTAAAACGTCTAAGCGTTTCAGAAGGTAGCTCACCATACCCTGTCCATATTTTCTACGAAACTTTCTATATATCGTCAGTGCTTTTGACTCCACATATAGTATATTTATGTGAAGACATTGTTTTAATACTATGTTAGGAGAGTCATTGGTTTTATACTTAAAAAGGGCCACATGAGAACGGTTAGCATGATCCGTTGAGACGATCTAGAAAGGCCCTAATTTTAATTCATATATGCACTTTTACTTTCAACTTTGTTTACTCGGTTTTTATATGCGCTGTTTACTGAGTTTTGGATTAAATAAACGAAAGAAACTGGTTTGATAGTTTTGGATTAAAAAAATAAAGAAAGGTGGAAACACGCATGAGAGGGCCGGGGAGCGGGTAGAACAAATTTATAACAATCAATCAAATTTAATATATCATCAATCGAATTTATAACGACTAAACCACCATGATATCATCGAGGAGGAATAAAATTATATATTATCTCACTATTTCACAAAAGAAAAAAAAATCAGAAGCTATAATATTCATGTACGAATTAACCAAAGTGATAATTTTAAAGCAAAAATAATTGCATAAAGTGATTATTTCACGATATTACAGTTCTAGTTGTCAACGATATAGACCAGTTCTTGTATTGAAAATGAGATGATTCATGAAAATTTGGCGAATTACAGATGAGCGAGAAGCCATCTTCCACGTACCTAGAGGTTGCCTGGCACGTCTCTTCCTCATTTTACTTATTCCATATAAACTACATGAGCCTCTCTTCATATCCTCACACTTAGTGCTTTCGTAGTCGCATAATACACTTGTCATCGGGAAAATTGCAGAAAACCAGTGGAGGAAGATGAAGCAGTATCAAGAAGAAGAAGCAGTACCAGTCAGTCCCATGGGACAATACTTCAACAGCTCGGTGCTATGCATTTACATTATTGGCATTTTAGAACTCGAAGTTCCCCTCGATGAATCTCAAGCCATCCCTCTTCTCAAACGTCTCTTCCTTCCTATCAACCCTCGCTTCTCCTCCATCATGGTCATTGTCCTTCTCTCTCTCTCTCTCTCCTTCTTGTTATTCGTTTACTTATTCTATGTATTTATATCTACGGTACTTTCTTCATTTATTTAGTTTCAGAAATTTCCACGTTGCACCGAATGATATCCTTTAGAAACTGATGCTATACTATTTAAGTTTGTGATCAAATAGAGACTATCGTAACAGAGACAATAATACTGATGATGTGAGAAAGTAGGTTTGTGAATTTAAATAAAGAAAATATGTGAATTTAAAAGAAGGCAAGTTGGCTTGAGGGGAGAGGGAAGATGAAGCATAAGAGTTGCATCAGTTATTTATCTTTTTAGGTTACTCTTTCATCATCAATTATATTTGGGTTACATATATAATTAATGAGCAATATTATTCTTTGGGAACAGATCGAAGACGAAGGTGGGGAGAAACAATGGAAGAAAGTGGAAGTAAACTTGAAAGATCATATCAACGTCCCTTCATTCCCTGAAAGCAAGTCAAAGGAATCATATGACAAGTATTTTGCTGATTACTTGTCCAGAATAGCATTACAGAAGCTTCCACAGAATAGACCATTATGGGAAATTCACATTGTGAATTACCCTACAAGTAGAGCAGCAAGTAACCTCATATTCAAACTCCACCACGCTCTTGGAGATGGCTACTCTCTCATGGGTGCTCTTCTTTCTTGTCTTCAGAGAGCCGATGATCCCTCTCTTCCCTTGTCTTTCCCTTCCCTCAAACCTTCAACATCTAACGACAAAAGCTTCTTCACCAGATTTTCTTCAGTCATCTCGTCAGCATACAACACTCTAGCTGATTTTTATTGGAGCATATTGAAGAGTAGCGTCATTGAAGATGACGAGACACCAATCCGATCTGGATTGGAAGGAATGGAAACTCGGCCGATCGCTATATCTACCACAGAATTCCCCCTTGAGCAAATCAAACTCATCAGGTCAAGGCTTGCAGTGGTAATTAAGTTCTTATTTTCTTTTGTGTGTTATTATGGTTTTTGACTCTTCAACAACTCTTATATTAGTTACATATGTATAGTAGGTTACCTACTCTTATCTTTCTCTTTTTCCATTTAAAAAACAGACAATAAATGATGTAATCACTGGAATTATTTTCTATGGGACTCGGTTGTACATGCAAGATATGAATAACAAATCAAGGGCAGCAAACTCCACAGCCTTAGTACTATTGAATACAAGAAACATTGAAAGTTACCAGTCTGTCGATGACATGCTTAATGCTAAGGCTAAAGGGCCATGGGGGAATCGAATTTCCTTCCTGCACGTACCGATTCCAAAGCTAGAAAATGGCAGAATTTCAAATCCATTGGAATTTATTTGGGAAGCACACAATATAATCAAGAGGAAGAAACAATCTTTGGCTGTTCTCCTCACCGGGATGCTTCTGGATATGGAAAGTAAATTCAAAGGCTATGAGGTATGTATGGGTACATCTGACTAAACAAATGTGCCCTTATAGCTAAGGACTAATGCTAATAAATATATAAAAAGCTTAAAATATAACAAAACACCCCTTTTATTCGTGTATATGAATGATATGAAGCTTGCTTTACAAAGGCATGCATAAGCATTTGTTGTTGTTATTGCTGCAGGCAGTAGCTAAACGCATTCATGGCACAGTGACAAAGTCAAGTGCGGTAATTACAAATTTGATTGGACCATCACAAGCATTGTCTCTGGCTAACCATCCCGTGAAAGGCTTGTATTTCACACTTGCTGGAGGTCCTGAGGTATTTTATTTTTCCAGTACATAACCTTAAATTTAGGTTTGACATTGCTAACGATAGACATTTAAAATGATAACATCAAGTTTACGTTTGACAGTGCTAACGGCATTTAAATTTGATGGGTGACAGAGCCTTGTGATATCAATAATGAGCTACATGGGAGTTCTGAGAGTGACCTTCAAGACAGAAAAGTATTTCATTGACGAACGCAAACTGAATTCCTGCATCAATAGTGCCTTTGACATAATACTCAAGGCAGCTATGGAAATTCCTCATGAACCCAGAAGTCTAGAACCTCGAACTAATTAATTAAAACTCCTCAGCGTGCAACATATCTATAACTTTTCAGATTTGTCCATTGTCATTATTATTTAATTTGTTGTGTGACTGCATGTCAAATTTAAATAGAGAAGTCCCGTTTATTTGTTTGATTCATCTCTCGTTTTGTATAAAAAATGTAAAGTATTTATCTTTTCATCATAAGTAATTCTTTATCATCTCCATTATAATCATAAGTAATTCTTTATCATCTCCGTTATAATTAAGAATAATCATTATTTTTATGCTGGGTAGTGCTCTGAGAGAAGATGAGCTTGAACTCAAGACCTTTGGTTAAGAAAGTATAACCTCTACCAGTTGAATCAAGTGTTTAGTGATAAATAACCCCATGATTAATTGCTCATTTCCTTCATAATTCACAACTTCCTTCCCTTCCCTCCAATTATTGCTCTCTCTCCATATATAATTTACTAATTTGCTTCCACTCCTTCCTCACTATTGTTCTCTTTTCCTTCATGTATAATTTACTTGGTTTAATTTGCTTCAAATCCTTCCATTTCCATTAGAAATAAGGTTTTACACTCTTATCTATGTCCCACATGCACTCAATCATTCCTTAGGGCCTGTTTGGTTCATTTACTAGAGGGGGCTTGCGAAGAGATCTTCTCTACATCACTTAAGAATAAACACATTTGGTTTAAAAAAACTGAAAGGAAGGAATTCAGGTCAGTGATCTTGATCACCCGAATTAAGGTGAAACATTCCCTCCTTATGATTTTTGCATGTGAAAAGCCTCATGGTAATGTAAAGGAGATCTAAATGACATTATTACCCTTATAAAAACAAACAATTCCTCATACACTCCCTTCACCCTCTTCATCTTCTTCCTCACCTAGTCACACCAAGCAAGACATTTGACCTTCCCTTTCCAGCACAACCTTCCTCCCTCCACCTTCGACCTTCAATCGTTCCTTCCTCCACTATCACTGTTGTCTCCTCCAATGCTGTTGTCACATTCAACCTTCCATTTCGAACTCATGCACTAGATCTACTTCATCATTCTAGAACTTGTGAGCTCATGAACTTGTTGTCGCTCGTTGTTGTCTCCTCCTTCCTCCCCTAGATCTACTTCTTTAGCACCAAACTCGCAGATCATAAACTAGATTGCATTCTTTCCTACCACACTCACAGATCAATTTTTCTCTATTTCCTCACTTTCGCATTTGAATCTTTCTTCTCTATTACCTAGATCTGAATTGTTTGTTTTAGATTGCATTGATGATGTTGGTATTTGATGTTGGTTAGCAATGACCATGCCGTTGGGGAGAAGAATGGGAGGGGAGGGTTATTTTTTTTTGGCTAGGGGTAAAAAGGACATTTCATTTTTATTTGTATTTTTTTTCATAAAAAATAAGCATCATTCCTTCACTCTTTTATATCATAGCAAACAAACATATATATAATTATTATCATTATATCCCTTTATACCTTTTCTATCACATCACATAATTCCCTTGGTAATTGAACCAAACGAACTGTTAGTTAATCATGTGAATCGTAGCTAGGTCTTTTAAGCAACCCCTCCATGTAATGTTCTTTACAATGACATGTTTAATTTTTATAACCTATTTACAAAAATATATCGAGCCATGCATTCTAACCCAGAATATAGATACAAAATAGAAACATAACTCAAGCTCATACATAATACCGAATTCAAACACAGAAACAAAACTAAAATCATCCAAAGCTTTCATGTGCTCCAAATTGCTATTGCACTTGATGAACATTGATAGGGACAAAATATGTAACCGCAAGTGCATGGGCCGTACAAAATAATAAAGAGTGAGTAAGAGTGTCGTTCCCATAGAGATTTCATAGAAGCAACCCGGTTAAGCATTAACATCACAATTTCGCTTAATTCAAGCAACACACAAGATGGAATGGAGATAAAGCAATAATGAAAATATAAGCTATAGTTATAATTAATAGTGATTTTGGAACTCAAGTAGTAACATGGATTTTATAATTTTAATTACTTCTTAATATCCAATTTCCTCCTTTAATTACCATTAAAGTTATCTTTACTAATCTAAGTCACTTAATTACCTAATAGTATCTTCCGAATTACTAAAAGATGTTCCAATTATATTAACCATTAATTTCTTATGTGATTAATTAATTAGATTTCATTAAGTACAAGCCTAATGTGACTATGCAAAGCTGGTAGGTATATTCCTATCTTACAAGTAAATCAAGTTATCTAGTATTCGAATACTCTATCCTACATGATTCAATTGACAGTCTATCCTAAATCCCCCATTCCTATCTTCATTAGTAAACCCAAAATAAGCCCCAATCATATTCCTCATGTTTCAGGACAATCAAGCTTACAATCGATTCAACAAACATAACATTAATGCAATAAATGAGTAAATCATCATCACCAATCTATCATCAAAGAAATAATAACTCAAAGCAAATATCTAACTACACATCATGAGTATTTCCATACATAAAACATAGCAAACTAATTAATCACAAAGAAAAATATATGAGAAAGAAGAGAAAGAGAAGAGGAAACTAGTAATCGATGACGAATTTTTGTTCGTGCAATTGATCCTTCGCATCCCAAAAACTCAATCCCCTTTCCTTTGAGCCCTTAGGTTACCTCCAAGTTCAAAATGGTGAAAAATGAAGAAACTCTTGAAATATATGTGAAAAATTCATCCTAACTATATTTAATGATACTGTGCATTTTTTGACGGAAAATCCAATGTTGCTGTGTTCAAGCTCCATCGTTGCAACGCTGAAATGCCCTTTTTTTCAATGATACTGATGTTACAATGTCAAAATTGTAATGTTGCAATGCAGAAATGCCTTTCTAAAAGATATTGATGCTACAACATCAAATTTACCATGTTATAATGCAGAAATGCCAACTTTATATATAATAACAATGCTACAGCATCAAACTTCTATGTTGTAGTACAAAACCTTCAAATATTGATTTTCAACTTTTCAAGCTCCACTTTCTCCAACTTCAAATATGTAATCTTCCGTACAAAATCCCATAAACACCGGTGAAAATCTTATCTGCTTTAGTTGGACAATTTCACTCCATTTTCTATAACATTTGCAATATAATCCAATAAATGCAATTAATCCAAATATTAAACCAAATGTAATACAAAGATAACTTCCTAAACACACTCAAAAGTACCTCATATATTCATAAATATGAGAAGTCATCAAACATCCTCAAATAAAAACCTTGTCTATGTTTAGCTTTGGGCGTTGCCATTTGGAAACGGTGGCAGTGGAGAAAAGAAAATATATATCTTCAACATTAATAACTTTGTTAGACCACATGATCCCTCCTGGTTTATTATTAAGATGCGGAAGAGCTTCATAAACAAGTATGAGTTCCTCCATCTGTCGACTGGAAAAGATAAACACTGATGATGCTGTTTCTGCAGATGGAACCATGGCAGGTTGTGCTGCTGTATTGAGAAATTACCCATGATGGTTTTAAGCGTGTGATTTTAGAATCAGATGCACAAATATTTGTAGACAGCATTAAAAAGCTACAAAGGAGTGGCAATGCATGGGGTCGGGAAGCTGCAGTACTGGACTGTGATGCTTCAGATTATGAGGCTGCTGCAAGAAGACTGGAATGTGGTAATTTCTCTTGTTCCAAGGGAGGCAAATGCTGTTGCAGACTCATCAATTGCTAAGTGGATCATACATCACAAGGCCCCTTTCACATTCTTAGACAAGGTTCTAGATTGATTTCACTAGACCCCAGATGCAAAAAGATTTTATGGGACGTCAATCCCCACCTTGATGTAATTTCTGATTCTGTATCACTGTATATATAAAAAAATAAAATAAAAACCTTGTCTAGATCCAATCCCTTTATGACATTACATGCAATCCCATCTGCTATCCCATCTGCTGTAGCTTGATATTCTCTTTATAAGTCACTAGCTTTAGAAACTACTAAATATTAGGCATTAATTGAAGCCTTCATTTAATTTGCAAAATATCCTTAAGAACTAATTCACTCAACAATTAGAGGCGGTCAGCTCATTCGAGTTTCAGCCCCCCCATCTCAGTGAACATAATACTCTTTCTAGTCTTAAATATAAAATAAAAATAGATTAATTAATGATGAGGGCATTGTTAGAATACATCATTCATTGCTATAGAAATATATATTTTTTTCTTATATTTTGGTCCAACTCAATCTTCTAAATTTTGCTTGTACGTATTTGACACAAGAGGGAGTATAACTACAACATAATGTTTCTTTTCAAGTTAAATAAGATTAAAAAATATTTACCCTAGTTACATTATAATATATACTCCCTCTATCTCTAAATATAAAATACAAATGAAAAAAAATAAATAGACTAAGAAATGTATTAAATTTATCTAAAATTCAAAATAATTTTTTAAAATGCCCTCATTTAATGCAATATCGTGAAACTCACTTATATTTAATGTGAGAATAAAATTGAAAAAAAAAAAGGAAGTCATAAATGTACCCATCAACCCCTCTACGTATCATATATTTATAAACCAAAATTCATCTTTTATATCTTATATTTAAAAACTGAGAGAGTATTATTAAATTATGAAATATATGTTTCACACATACATATCATAAATTTATTAATTTCTGTCAACCTTTTACCCCATGGTATATACTCCCTCTAATACTAAATATAAAAAATTTTCAACTAGCTCAGATATCTTGAAAAAATGAGTTTGATAATTGAATTTGTCAAGAAATTTTAATATTTTTTTACTATTTACCCTTATTAATTAAATTATCTCGTATATTTTCATAACATTTTTCTTTCACCTATTAATTATAGACTATGGTTATAAATAAAAAATTAATTAATGCATCTGCAACCCACAAGATGTCCTATATGTAAAACCAAACATTATTTTTAGAAGATATTTTATATTTAAGACTTGAGGGAGTATATTTCTAGAACGGTCTCTTCATTTGGCTATGAATATTGAACGTGACTAGTATCTACAAGTAAAAATATAAAATAGATTTAAATATGCAATGAAAAAGCAAATATACTCCCTACGGTAAGTAAAGCAGATATACTTTCAGACACCATCTAGAAGGTTTCTCTTATTCCTTTTATAAAGCACTTTGTAATATTAAGTAACACTATTCCATTCCATTTTGGCCTTGGTCATTTATTTCTTAATCTCACAAATTGTGATCTAGACGAGTGAATTCTTTGGTGAAAAAAACACATGACATTTTTTAATTGGTTTTGCACCCTTTCCCACATAATAATTGATTAATAGCTTAATTTAATGAAGATTATATTATTTTAATTAATAATGATAAAAAATAAATCTTTATTTTTTATGATTTAAAAAACGTAACTAACTTTTTAATGTACACAATATAGTTGAAAGTACTTTATAAAATGAATGGGAGGGAGTACACAATAATTTTCGGCATTCATTTTCTTTTTGCCAACAATTTTGGGCATCATTGATCACATCAGTTGTGCACAACCTTCCCAACAAGTCTTGGATGGCCAT
The DNA here is from genome assembly GCA_026686845.1 of Adenanthera pavonina. Classification (NCBI taxonomy): domain Eukaryota; kingdom Viridiplantae; phylum Streptophyta; class Magnoliopsida; order Fabales; family Fabaceae; genus Adenanthera; species Adenanthera pavonina. Next base: position 18,834,229 of record JAIVEN010000023.1, on the reverse strand, counting down.
AAATATCTCATATTCCTTGACTAAAATTATCCACGTCATTCATTTCCAAGCCCTACAAAAATTAACTCGATATCAACGATATACATTTGGCACTTTATAAAATCCGTCTTATATAATCGAGGCAAAAATATTCTCTTTATTCTAAAATTTTTGTTGTTTTAAAACAAAATGAGGATATTTTTGTCAATATATACAAAATAATTAATAATTTAGTAATTCATGTGCCAAAACCTTAAACAATAAAAATTTTGGGACGGTGAGAGTAAATTTTAGTATTAAACTAATCGATCATTTACAAGATTTGTGTGGCATGGTCAACTTCGCTCCGTACGTACTTGTCACTAATATTCTCCTTTGATTTAGCTTCTGATTTCTATGTATCTGCACCTTCTTGCTTGTCTCTCCCCAGTTAAACAGCGCATTTTTGTTTTTTGGTTTATATGCTTATTTGTCTCTTAGAAGCTAGAAGCACTTTGGTTGCAGTATCATTATCTTCCTAATATTATTCTTACCAACCTTGCCATCGCTTCTACCGATCCTTATAGTCGCATTCCACATGCATGACATTAGTCCCCAGCTTTTTTTTTTAATAGCCTCAATATCCTATGAATTTACCGTTGTATTGTTCCATAAGAATGATCAATCGATATAAAATATAGAAAATAGTAGGACTTACTATTCACATGTCATAAAATTTTTTAGCTTCATGCAAATGCATGGAATCGCTTTAGTTTACTAACAATATCACGAACAAATCATTATCAATATAAAATATAAAATTTATGAGAAACATACTATTGATAAGTTTTGAATGGTGTTGCTTCTTTGAGCTATATGAAATTTTTTATTATTTTAATATTTCTCTACACATTTCATTGGGTTATGTACAATTTTTTTATTTCCTGACATTTTCTACCCATTTCAATAGAATTAAATGTTGGAAAAATAAGTACAATTTTTAAAAATTTTTCAGTTTATAATCTATCTCGTGTATCACACAGGAAATAAATATCTAGTTTTCACTAATAAAAATACTAATATGAAATGGTTTTTTCATGAAAATATTTTTGAAGTAGAAATTAAGATAACGAGCAAGAATATACGTACCTACCTTAATTATGACCCTCAAAACTAAGGAAGATTATTTTCTGATGAAAGAAAAATCTGAAAAATAGTGAAGACTATGTAACTAAAAAATAACTAATTAAAAAGAAGGAAAAGAGCCAATTGGCATCGGATCGCCTATTGAAATGTGACGCGAGGGTGAGAATTAAACGATGGACAGCAAATAGGAAGAGACGGACTGCCAATTTGGTCTCGCGATTAGAATTTTAAGCTCGATCAACCTTTATTAGGTTAAATAATAAGGGATCTGATTTTTTTTTAAGTACCGTCTCAAATTTTAACTTTTATAGATAGAAAAAATCCAATTAGAAAAGTTACTCTTAAAAAAAATTATTCTCATTTAGATCTAAGAATATTTTAATTTGGTTAGATAATGTTAAATATCAGATAATTATTTTAAAAAATCTAAAAATTCATATGAATCCGGAAAACATGAGAGTGCAAGGACATGTTGATCACGTTCACAGGGTCCCAACACCGCGCACCAGACATTCGAAAGCCAACAATGCCAAATGGGAAGAGTTTGCATAATGGAATATTAATTGGAACAGCGTCTGTCTTTGTTTTATCCCTTTCCGATACTTAAAGTAGGGCCATAGGGCCATAGATATTATGCCAGAAAAATAAAAAGTACAAAGAAATGAAGTACCCTAGCCTCAGTAAAACCAGGGATTCCAGCTTAGTAGTCTGTACTGTAGTGAGCATTTTTAAGTACTCTCTCCAGCTTTTCGTCTCCTTTAACTAGGGCAGTCTAGCTTTTACTTTTATAAAAATAAATTAAAATAAATAAAATTTATAAAAATGATACCAATAAAAATAAATTTATTATAAGATATTATATTTAAATATTTTTTTTATAAAATCATAATTTGACAAAAATTATGTTTGGATAATAAAAGTTAAAAATATTTTTAAATGTATAATATAAAGTTAGTATTTACTTTTCTTTTCAAAATCATGATTTAATTATTTTTTTTAAATTATATTTTAATTCACTTTTTATTTTTTAAAAAAATAACTTATATTTAGTCAAATATATCCTTTTAGAAAGTCATAATTAAAAATTATAATTTTTTTTTAAAAAAATCAATTAAATAGGTTATTAGTAGTTATATATACTCAAAATTAATTATTTTTTAATGAATTAAAAATGCTTGTTCTTCATATGCCAGGTATGCATAGGTGTTCTGAATGAACTGACAGTTAATTAAGCTCATATTTGTTCACAATATATTGACTATTCAATTCGACTCCTTTTCTATCAAAGATTCACAGTTCTGAGCCCCACTTCCATATCCGTCGATGGTGAATACTCTCTCCGTAATTTGATACGTGACTCTTTTAATTGAATCATACATGCTGAAAATAAAAGTTAAAATTAATTAAATATCTAAATTTTTATCTAAAAATTATAATTTTTCTAAATTATTTTTATTTAATTTATTTCTCTTTATTTCTCTGTCTCATTAAATGCATTAAATTATGATATTTTTTAAAAATATATAATAAATATTATCTTAATGATCATTTATTTAAGATTAAGATAAAATACCCTATATTTAGGTAAAAAGAAAATGATATCAAAAGGAAGGGCTCTAAATGAGGTGTTCACAAACTTCCAACATTATAAAGTTTATTACATAAAATTATCAAAATTTTAATCGTTCTTAATGGCTTCTTTCCTATTTTCTGGGTCAAAAATCACTTTTTTTCTTTTGTCTAATAAATATTGAACCTATACTTGCACATAAAAATCGTTCACTCATCTTTTATATGTATATTTGCTTCTATTCTATCCTCAATTAAAAAAATTTAACTCGCACGTAAACTACTGAATTGTTTTTGTGGTGTGAACAGCCAAAAAGAGTCTCCGGTTAATTATTGCAGTGCCTTGTTGTCATCAATCTAGACCAGTAAGCACTCCAAGAGAAATTTATGTTGCATAAATTTTGGAAAATTACATGAGCCAGAAACCGTACGAATATAGGTTGCCAGCTGCCACGTCTCTCTCATACTTTCCCTGAGTACATGTAATCTTAAGTCTATGAGCCTCTCCTCATGTGCCCATATTACCATACATTAATTTGAGTGCATCTACAGCCCCATCATCCGCTAGTGACTGATAACATGGCACAAAAACAGTGGAGGATGACGAAGCAGTGCCAACATGAAGAAGCCGCAGTACCAGTCAGTCCTATGGGACAATACTTCAACAGCTCTGTGCTACGCGTTTACGTTATTGGCCTTTTAGAATTCGATGTCCCCTTCGATGAATCTCAAGCCATCCCTCTCCTCAAACGTCTCTTCCTTCCCATCAACCCACGCCTTTCCTCCATCATGGTCATGTCCTCTCTCTCTCTCTCTCTTGTTATTCTTTTATTTACTCCATGTATTTCGTATATCTTTGGTACTTCCTTTCATTTGTTTAGTTTCAGAAAATTGCAGATTCCACCAAATGATGTATATTATAAAAACTGAAGTTATGCCATTTATGTTTGCGGTCAGAGACTGTCATAACAGAGATAATTCTAATAATATTGTCAGAAAATAGGGTTTATGAATTCGAATATATATATATATATATTTAAAACAAGCCAGTGATTAAGCACAAGATCTGCATTAGTTATTTATATTTTTACGTTCCTCATTCAACCTCAATGGTAGATCTAGTTATAAAATTTGTTTGCATGTTATTATTTAGGTAACACATAATTAATGAGCAAATAATATTCTTCCAGAGCAGATTGAAGACAAAAGAGGGGACAAACAATGGAACAAAGTAGAAGTAAATTTGAAAGATCATATCAACATCCCCTTATTCCTTGATTGCAAGTCAAAGGAATCATATGACAAGTATTTTGCAGATTACTTGTCCAGATTAGCAATAGAGAAGCTTCCAGAAAGCAGGCCATTATGGGAAATTCACATCGTGAATTACCCAACAAGCAGTGCAGCAAGTAGCCTCATATTCAAACTCCATCACGCTCTTGGAGATGGCTACTCTCTCATGGGTGCTCTTCTTTCTTATCTTCAGAGAGCAGTTGATCCCTCTCTCCCTTTGTCTTTCCCTTCTCACAAACCATCAATATCTGTCAACAAAAGCTTCTGCACCAGGTTTTCTTTAGTCATGTCCTTAGCCTAGCTACAATACTGTAGCAGATTTATGGTGGAGCATATGGAAGAGTAGCGTCATTGAAGATGATAAGACACCAATCAGATCTGGTTTTAAAGGAACAGAAACTCGCCCGATCAGCATATCAAACCATGACTTTCTCCATTGACCAAATAAAACTCATCAAGTCCAGGCTTAGAGTGGTAATTAAGCTCCCTTTTTCTTTTTGTTGTGTTGAAAATTTCTTAATCCTCTGCTTTTCCACTTTTCACCAACTCCTATATATCTAATAGGTTACCTACTCTTATTTTTGGTTTGTTTCCATGTAAATACAGACGATAAATGATGTAATCAGTGGAGTTATCTTTTATGGGACTCGGTTGTACATGCAAGAAATTAATGACAAATCAAGGGCTGCAAACTCCACAGCGTTAGTACTATTGAATACGAGAAACATTAGAGGTTACCAGTCCATCGATGACATGCTTAATGCTAAGGCCAAAGGGCCATGGGGGAATCGAATTTCCTTCTTGCATGTGCCAATTCCAAAGTTAGAAAATAACAGAATTTCAAATCCACTGGAATTCATTTGGGAAGCACACAACATAATCAAGCAGAAGAAACGATCTTTAGCTGTTCCCCTCACCGTAATGCTTCTAGATATGGAGAGCAAAATCAAAGGATATGAGGTGATTAAATATGTGTATAGATATATATGATTAAATTAGATGGTTAGCGAACGACTAGTTACCACTGAATATATAAAGCTTAAGATATAACAAATCATCGATTTTCTTATAGAAACGTAACAGCACAACCATTGAAAAGATGTTTGGTGTTGAGAAATGTTTTGTTCTTCACATCCCAGGTTAATTATGTTAGTTTATATATGAATGTAAAATTTTTAGTTTACTCTGTTAAATATGATCTACATAATGATAAGCAAAAATAGCTGTCCTCTTTTATCTGTATATTGATGATGATGGTGATGAAGCTTGCTTTGCATAAAGCAAAATCAATTGTTGTGGTTGTAGGCAGTGGCTAAACACGTTCATGGCACAGTAACAAAATCAAGCACGGTAATTACAAACTTGATTGGACCATCACAGCCAATGTCTTTGGCTAACCATCCTGTGAAAGGCTTGTATTTCACACTTGTCGGAGGTCCTGAGGTATTTTATTTTTCCTGTACATAAACTTACTAAATTTATACATGTTTTACAGTGCTAACGACATTAAAATTTGATGGGTGACAGAGCCTTGTGATATCAATATTGAGCTACATGGGAGTTCTGAGAGTGACCTTCAAGGCAGAAAAGTATTTCATTGACGAACACAAACTGAATTCCTGCATCAATAGTGCCTTTGACATAATACTCAAGGTAGCTATGGAAATTCCGCATGAAACCACAAGTTACTAAAGCTTCTCAGCGCACCATATATACTATATAGCCATAGTTTCTCAGATTTATCCATTGTCTTTATTATTGGTTGAGTGTCTGCATGTAGAATTTAAATAAGGATGCCCCATTTATTTGTCGATTCTTTATCATCTCTCATGCATTTTGGTATAAAAAATGTAAACTTATATTTTCATCAGCAAGTAATTGATTATCTCCCCATTATAGAAATAGGGATCAATATTGTCTTGGCGACATAAATGAAATAGGAGGGTAAGTAAAATAGATTGCCAAATATGCCCTTTATAAAAGCTTTGAGCATTATGAGATTATGTAATGTGAATTAAAGTGTTTAGCATAAACTATCCATTCTTTTAAAGATATTGTCAAAAATCTGTAATTACACTATTTTTTAATATAAATTATATATTTAGAGTCGAAAAATAATGTACAATTAGTACATTAATAAAATTTAATATAATTTTAACAATAAAGATTATACTAAAAATTTTATAAATTGTATAGACTTAGATATGATTTTTAAATTATAGGTACTAAATTTAAAATTAAATTGAAATTTATGGACTAAATATATATTTTTGTACAAAGTAAATAGTTTTTGTCTTTTTCATGTGAATCGTATTTTTGTCTCTGTGTTATTCTGTTTCCACTCCTTTATCATTTCTTTTTTTGCAAATTACTAGCACTGACATGAACAATTCCGGTAAAAGGGGGAAAACACAAAAGAAGACATGCATGAATAATTATTCCTAGTGATGTGTGCAAGTGGAATAATTAGAATCATCTGAACGCATCAGCAAAAAGACACATCCCTATTATATCAGATCCGGATCAGCAAATTTTAAATGAATAAACTAAATATGCTACAACAAAAAGTGGCATGAACTAAATTTTTTTTTTAAAGTGGGATAAACTAAATTCTTGAGTGGTGGAGATCCTAGTTAAGAAATATTTTTCTTATTGGGTCCTAACTACAGTGTAATCTTCTTGAGTGAATGCTTTGTTTGTCTAAATTTTCCTGCATATTGATTAATCTATCCCTTGTACTATTCCTTTATTTTTCTTTGAATCTGGATACTTCATTCATTACTGATTAATATATCATCATATAGAGAGAAAGATAGATTGAGAACTATAAACCTCCTTAATTTTCATGATCATTTTTCATAGTCTCATATCTTTAACATGATTTACTAACTATACATATTAGGCATATTGTTAACTCTTATTATGTGTTTGGTAGAAAAAAAGTTGGTTTCAAGAAGAAAAAAATGGGAGAGAAAATTTATCTTAATATATTTAGTTTTTAATGAAAGAACTATTATTGACTATAAAAAATATTGAGGTTTCCAATAAAAAAATTATAATTAGCTAATAAATATATTAAGGTAAATTTTTTTTCTCTTTTTTTTTTCTTGAAACTAACGTCCTTTCTACAAAAAAATATAACCTTATATTCACGCATTTGTATGTATTTTTAAGAATACTTTATTGGGTTTTGTGATGAATTGACTAAGGAAGTGAAGAAAAATTCATGCTTTAATTTAGGGCGTAAAATAAGAGATAATGTGAAAAGGTGGTAAAAGGTTGTTTGTTTTTCTTTTGGATAAATGTGAAAGGACTATTATTGGTCCTATTAAATTTTATTTGGATTAGATTATATATAAGTAATTATTGATAATAGATTATAAGAATAAATCATTATATCAAAAGTAAATTATATTTGAATATTTTTAACCTATAAATGATTTTAAGAAAAAAAATGTATTTGGATGTTGGGGTTTAAGTGATTATTGGGTGGATAATAAGAAGAAAAAGTGAAACAAGTTATTATGAGAGAATAAGTGATTATACTAAGTTGAAAAAAGTAGCTTATATAAATAATCACTTAAATGGCCCTAAATAATTATTTTGATCAGGATTGTGTTTAAAAACTGAATTTTGGATATGAAATAATCACTTATCACATTTAAAAAGTTAATCCAAACACACTATTATATAGATATTCGAGGTTTGTTGACAGAGTTCCAGGAAGATGGAATAGAGCTTAGGAATGGATACTTCATTTACTCGATTTTTAATTTCGTTATCGTCCTTTGCCATATATTAAGGGGTCATTGATAGGTTCTTCCCTTTTCCCAAAAAAAAAAAAAGGGTCATTGATAGATTTGCTTGCATTTTCCTTAAAACCTTGCTTGCTCTTCCTCATATTGATGCGATGACGTCATCACCGTGTTCCTCGACGTGGGCCCCACTTTTCCGACGGCTAATACTTGCATCATGGAGTCGTATTTTGTATCCATTTGGTGTCACTTTTAGTTGCTTCTTGCTCTTTTATTTTGATTTTGAAATGTTAAGATTACTTTTTGGATTTCATTGCAGATAGAAGTCCTCCACGACTCGACTCTCATTCTCCCTATTTTTTTTTTTGGGTGAACACTCTCATTCTCCCTTTAATATTATTATATATCCACTAAACTTGGGCGAATTATCAAATGGTACGCAGAGCCTGGTTATTGGTATGTGAAGATTGAACGGAACTTACTGTGCACACAATCAAACCCATTGTCACCATATAAGTGAATTAAATAATAATAATAATAAATTACTTAACCAATTTCATCCCAATCTAGAGCAACAACAAGGTCTCTCTTATTCTGTCTCTTTTTTTTTTCCCCTGTTTATTTTGCTGAACCAGGGTTGTACATAACCCAGGAGTCAAATGCCTGAGAGATTACAAGAAAGTGCATCAAAAGAAACAAAAAGCACTCTGTTCGATGAGACCTTAATCCTGAGAACCGTATGGAGCTTTCGTAGAAAACTTAAGGAGCATATAATGCCTGTAAGGCTTTTCCGGGGTGACAATGGTTGAAGGGAAATTAGGATGATTCACAGAGTCGGGGAAGGCTTGAGTCTCCAAACACAGCCCTGCATGAGGTTCATACACATACCCACCTTTCCCCTTCACATCCTTCACATAATTACCAGTATAAAACTGCAACCCAGGAGCATTCGTAGAAAGCTCCAGAACCCTCCCAGACTTGGGATCTTGCACTATCGCTGCCAGCTTCAGCTTCAGCTTCAACTTCTTCCCCTTCTCATCACCATCAAGCACGTAATTGATGTCATACCCGTTGGTTTTAGGAAGCTGGTTGATCCTGCTTCCAACGGTGTGGGGTTTAAGGAAGTCATACGGGGTTCGTCTGACTGATGCAAATTTCCCAGTAGGAATGAGTTGGGAATTGACAGGTGTGATTTTGGACCCAAAGATCTGGACCACCTCCTTCAGAATATCACCACTGTTTTGGCCACCGAGGTTCCAGTATGCGTGGTTAGCTAAGTTCACAGGAGTAGGCTTGTTCAGAGCTTTTGCCTTCATGATTATAGCCAACTGGTTTTTCCCAACTAGATTGTAGCTCACTGTAACTAGGAGATCGCCGGGAAACCCTGAAACAAAAATCATCATGGTTCAATTTACTACATCTTGTCAGAAAGCTAATTAACAGAGAAGTTTATACTATATGTATGAAGATTAATTGTTTACCTTCTTCGCCATCGAAACTTTTGTAAGTGAAGATGATATGGGGATTGTGACCTTTTTGGTACCTCGTTACTTGCCAAACAACATCACTGAATCCTCTGGATCCACCTAATTAAACAATTGGAGTTGCAGAGTAAGAGTATTTTAAGGTAGGTACAAAAGCTGTGTTCAGTTGAGGAATGATCAGACTGTAATATGTGTACCATGAAGGGTATTGTTCCCTTCGTTTGCGACTAATTTGTAATGGATTCCGTTTAGGGTAAACTGAGCCCCTCCAATTCTATTAGCAACCCGACCAACTGTGGCACCGAAGTATGTTGAATCATTCTGCCAATGCAGTCAGCTTCATTATTTACAACTTTGGTTGAAAAAGCAAAAACAATTTAAACAAATGTATATTTAAATTTATGAAAGGTATTTAAATTGAAAAATTAAAATTAAACTAACATATAATATAATTTATTATTTCAAAAAAAATATTTTAAACAGAAAAAATTACAGTTTCCATAAATTAAATTCATCAAGCTTCAAACAATTCTCTAATTTACTTGTGTAATATTATCGCTGTAACCCTATATAATCAACTTCATTATATCCAACTTCGGTTAAAAAAACATGTCATCAATACAAATAATGATTCTCTGGGGTCCTCGGCCACGTGCCTTTTTTTAAGAAAACATGTGCCTTTTGTTCGTGTTCGTGAGATGATACCTCCCCAGTTTCTACCCACATATACATATATAGTAAAATAATCTAAACTTAATGATAAATAACTAAATAAAATTAAATCATAATGATTTATGCATGGGTGCAATCAAAACTTTTGGTAAGAACTACTGTTCAATTCAAAGCAAAGGAATTGGCATCGAAAAGTAAATAAAGTAAATAATTAACAGCACTTGTTTTAATTCTAGTCAAGCAACAGAAATGTCAAAGCGGAAACCTCCAGGAGACGTGCTTTGAAAAATAATCAATTTCCAGGCTTCAATATTGTTCAAAGGCTATTATTACGATAACACGTCAAAGCTATCCTTATCAGTTATCACATCCTTGACTAATCACTTGGATAGCATATATTAAATTATTGAGTGAAGATGCAGACCCCAAGACGCAAGTGGGGAGTAATAGTCAAAACATTTGAAAAAAAAATGTCAGGGAACGGCAAACTGTACTCTAATCTTAGCTGTAACATGTTTGTCCTAAGTCTCATTCTGCTGCCATAGAGAGAGAAAGTTGTATGAACCAGTCCAAGTTGAGAAAAGACATCAGAAGTAGATTTGTGTGAAATCTGGAAAAAAAAAAAATTACTATCAAAGGAGTATAGAGGACTCACAAAGTAATCCTTGATTGAATCATATCCAAGAACAACATCACCCAGCTTTCCTGGAACCAGAACGATTGAAGATTTAGAGAAATAACCAGAAACAATAACTACTAATTAATAATTCAGAATAACACTATAACAGACAAGCATGTACCATTCTTATCAGGAAGAACCAGGGATATTATTGAAGCACCCCAGTTGGAGACCTTCAAGGAGATGTCCCCTTTCTTGAGCTCAAATATCCCAACTTTTTCCTTCTTATCATTGCCAGACACAAACCCAGAAGCAGCCAAGAGGAGAAAACACAGGAACAAGAAGGTCTTGGCCATTTTGTTATTATATAAGCAGTAATATCATACGAAGCAAGAGAAACAGAGAAGATTGTGGTGACCAGACCAGTGTTGTCTGAATGCAACTCAAGGGGGTAGCGAGAGATGAGTGAAGGGGAAAGGGAAGAGAGAAATGGGAAAGACAATGAAGCAGAGAGCATATGTGAAAGGTTTTGCTGTTTGTGGAATGCAGGCGATGTGCTTATATTACAATGGAGGGGCCAAACACCACATTTGGCAGGGTGTTTTTTTTTTTTTTCCTCTTTCTATGTGTCCCAACTAATTGAATTGGACCCCCATTTGATTTGATGCTTTTAAAACCACTTTCGATACAAACACCGTTCAACCCTCTCAACTATCCATGCACGAGCACGATCCCTACCCCAAAAGCAATGAGTTGATAAATTATTTGGCTATGATATGCTTGGTTTTGAGAAAATTATAGGACATTTTCCTTTTTTTTTTCTTTTTCGTATTTTAAGGCTGATTTTATAATCAAAGTCAACGAGCTCTGTAAGAGGAGGGGCTGCGTTTAGCACTCCTTCACTCATGTCCATCGTTTTAGATTTTTCAAATTAATAAAAAATAATACAATTATAGTCAGGGGGGCTGCGCTTAGTAATTAGTGCTCTTTCACATGGGTTGGTGTGTATTATATTTTAGTTTTTAAATATTTAATATTAATATCCAATACTGAATTAATGCTTTTTTTCTTTTAATTGAATACAATACCATAGACAAGAAAAATCTAGAAATTTTCGCGCAATAAAAATGGTAGTAAGAACTCGAAAGAAAAGCACTAGTGAGGCTTGGCTGATTTGTTTGACAAATTAAGCAATTATTAGTGGAATAATAATAATAATTTGTAAAAGCCAATGGAGCATCTTAAGGGTCTGTTTGATTCAAAAAGGGGATTGGAGAAAAGAGTATTGAAGAAAATTTTAATAAAAGAAATTGAAGAAATTTTAAAATTTTTTTATTTAGTAAAATTTAAAAAATTTTAATAAAATCTTATTTCGTTAAAAAAAAAATTAGAGAGAATGAAGTTATACTTACGTAATCCTCTAAAAAAAACCCATTTAAAGTAAATTTATAAAGTGGTTGGGGGAAAAAATTAAAAGAGATTAAATTCCCCCAAATTTTCTACAATTTTTTAACTAAATAGAAGGAAGAAATTTAATCTCCTCCAATTTCCTCATCCTTTTTAAAAATCTTTTACTAAACATAGCTTAAGGAAAAGGGATTAATTGGGATATCTACGCTCCAAAGTTTCAATGGGAGAGCGGGTGTCTCCGAACTTGGTTCGGCACAACAATTGCTGCTCAATATAAGGTCAGCTTCTTCGTCCAATCCTACCTACCTCAAGATTTTTAGAATTTGTAGTCCTTATGAGTTGATTAAATCAACTGACGTTCACAATTCTCCCTTTCTTATGCTAAGAAATATAAGATAAACGTGGCGACGCAACAAACAACTTAATGAAATTACCAAAAAAAGGGAGCGTTTTTTGGCTACGCGTTTGAAGAATTGAATTTACAGGGACATGGGTTTCCTGATGTGCATGTCCAATTCAAAGAGCAAGCATAATGCAACGATGGTCCATGTTCCCCTTGAAAGAAGCTTGTGATTCGCACCTAGATACAACCACATACAGTGAGTGAAGTTGAAGACTCTGGCTAACCCGACATAACATTCTTTTTGTATTCTCTTTCCCTTTAAAGCAGAGTTCATGTTGACCAACCACCGTCAACCATATATTATAATTCCATAACTAACCTCCGAAAAATAAAATTGGAGGAAAATAACGGGGTAAGATAAGGTAAGGTTTGGGGCAGAATCCGTGTCAAAACGAGTTAAAATCCTTAAAGGACCCAGCAAGGATCTCCTTTAGCCGATTACGCTAACCCTGTGTTTCACTTCTTCTTCTTCTAACTTGTAGTATTATACAATATTATTATTATACACAGTACAGAGTCATAGAAAGCGACGGAGATTAGTTAGTAGTTCATTTGATTGTCTCTCACTGACATAGCTTCGATTTCGGAGAGAAGAGGGCAAGTGTTTGGTGGGTCCAAAATGCAGTCCACCACATGATTGCTGACGACCGCCGCCATCCTACCTGGACTTGCCTGTCCAAATTGAAGAAAAGGAAAATTATACTTCGTATTACTCAGATAGGATTTACAAAATATATACATAATAGGATAATCCTAAAATAATATAAAATATCTTCAAATAATAATAGAAAATCTAATCTAATAATATTTACAAAATTATCTATAATATCTACAAAATTATCTATATTTAACACCCCTCAAACTCAACATAGTTTGATAGAAAGCAGTTTGAGTTTGTCTACTGAAAAAATTATTAAGGTTCTGATACCATGAAGAAAGGGAAAATCATACTTCGTATTACTCTGATAGGATTTACAAAATATATACATAATAGGAGAATCCCAAAATAATGTAAAATATCTCTAAATAATCACAGGAAATCTAATCTAATAATATCTACAAAATCATCTATATTTAACACAAATCATTGTGTAAACCACCCCAACAAATATAATGCATGATGCTTGATTACTCTACATTAATCAATGTAAAATGTACTTCTGTCATAAAAAAATGGAAAAAGGATAGAGCACTATGTTTTCCCCCACCTTGCTTGTAATGGTAAATGGCTAGAGTTAGAGCTCTTGCATGGGAAGTGTGAGAGTTCATCTGTTTGCTCCCTCACCTTATAGCCGAGGGATGGTAGGACATTGGAGCTACTGTTCAAATTCTATTGTTGGAATCACATATAATAACTCTATGCAGGTTAAGGTAGAACTGAATGGGAAAGAAGTGTTTATTTTATTTGATAGTGGGTACCCTTTATAATTTCACGTCATCTTGTTTTTTGGAGATGTTGGCATTACCAAGTGACTAATTAATGAAAGAAAAAAGGAACAAACATTATTGAAATGTGAGCATTTTAGTTTAAAGACACGGTATCATTGAGATCATTGACCTTTTTGAGTCGGGAGGGGTTGAAGTTGTTCTTGGGAATGAGTGGCTTAAGTCTCTTGAAGGGGTGAAAATGAATAGGTGGTAACTAATTATGAAGTTCTGGGCAGATCAAGGACTTCTGTGCGTGAAGGAAGATCGTATCATATCTATGAATATAGTATCATTAAGGTTGCGATGTAGTCTGTGACAGGCAGGTGGAGGACAAGGGTTCTTTGTGTAATTTGGGGAAATGACTATTCTGGTGGGTCATGAACTGATTATTACTAGTTAAATCAAGGAATCCCAATGATCTGCTAGGGACTAAACCCTCAAGTTTTTTAACAGACTATCAAGTAGTCCTTGGGCAATTCTCAAATTGCTAATGATATATCGAGCTTTGTGTGTTTCTTTATTGTCATTTCCCAGAATTGTCACAAAACCCTCTTCTCCCTTGTTTATGGAGTGCATCATTCCCCATAAGGATGTTATGGTTTCAGACAGGGTCAGTTTGCCTTGGAGGCACATCATCCTCTTCTCTGTTTGAATTTTCATGTTACACTACCTCTAGTTGAGCTTTACTTCACCGAAGGATTTTAATTGCACGATGCTGAGCACTTTGTTTTCCTCACCTAGCTTGTAGATGTAAAAGGGTTAAGTATGCACACGAAAAATGATGATAGCCATGTCTCACTAACATTAACTTGTGTTTTTGAGGAATGTCTTCATTTGTCACCAAGGATGAATTGCAAAATTATCCACCTTCTACATGTAAAACCTCTATGTAAAAGTTTTCCTTTCTTATTGCTTTCCAAAAAGCATGGAGAGAAAGCAAATGTAGTTGATAAATTGAGCAGAATGTGATGTATCTTCCCCGTATCATTGAAGTATTTGCCAAGCACATTTGAATGGAGTCAAATAATATGTAGTTGTAACTTTATGACTGTTTTATGAAATAGTTTTTTATCTTGGTACTTTTTGGGCGTAATCTTATTTCCTCCCAACCTAAAAAAAAATTAAAAAAAAAAAGGAAAAAGGGAACAAGCAGAACTTGTTATGACATCAAAACTCGTAAGCCTTGTAGTTGCTTACAAGTTTCTGATGCCTTGCAGATGCAGGAGACTTCCTTGAACAATGAAACATTTGATGGATGTTTTTGCACAGATACTATATTTGGAATATGATTCAGATGTAAACAGGTTCAGAATTATGCATGTTGCAGGAACCAAGGGGAAGGGAAACTTTTCATCACTTGTCATGTTAGTTTAATTCATTTTATTATAGTTTGTTGAAAAGTAAATTTTGTTATATGTTCGAAGTTGCAAGAACTTTTTTTCGTTATAGTCTGCATCTTTTTTAGTAGGGGCTGGTGCATTTGTAGAGATGGTTGAATTGTAGTAGTTAAGTAGCAGATAATTTACCATTGCTATGCTGTGCAATTTTGATGTCAGGTATCTGGCATGATTCATGAGTGAAAGAGCATTCCTAACATTCATGTTTATCCTGAATTTCTTGTTCTGTAGAATTATTAGATTTACCTGCATTTGTTTTGTGAGTGTTGGAAATTTGGATTTTTTTTTTTAATTTTCGTTTCAACTCTTGTATAGTATTTTTCTCTTTATTATTGACAGGTTTACCTGTTATGGTTCGACATGCATATTTTGCAAGGCAATCTTATGGCATATCTTTGGCTTTCTCATTTTTGAGACTATTATTGTTGAATTATTCATTAAGCACTTTGCCATCACACATCTCTCTCCCAAGTTCTCTCTGCTCCCTCCATCCCTCTACTTCTCCCTCATTCTGCATCTTTCTCCTTCTCCCTCCCCTTCTCTTCCTTTTGTCCTACATCATAGTGTGATTTTGGCTAGCTGGAGTTGTTAATCATGCCCTTTTGATGCAGATACTATATCAGTGTCCTCTCTTCAATTGGTCTGTTGGAACCTCTTCTTGTCACTCACACTTGATTAAGCCGTAGCATATGAATATAGAGCACAGACATATGATCAGTCCTGATAAAATACAGAGCAAGTATTTTAATTTTAGTGTTCTTAAGTGTGATGACGGGAGGAGACTCAAAATTCATTTATATTCAGCCCTTAGGATCTATTCACATCTTTCTCTCTCAATGTTATATCATGTGGTGAATGCAACTTTGTATTTAGTAAATAAGCAAATTTTAAATTTGCACAATGTTTTACGAGGAATATTAATACGATGATACCTCTTGAACCCATGAAAATATTATGTGGTGAATGAATGCTGCTTTGTGTCTAGTAAATTATTGAGTTATAAATGTGCACACTGTTTTATAAGGACTTTTGATACAATAATACCTCCTGCCCTTGAAAATTCAGAAGGCCAATATATATATGAGCATCTCTGTCTCTTGTTGGCATAAACACTGGAGCTTATGGTTGTAAGTTCAAATAGATGATGCAATTATGGTTGCCTCACATAATATATGAAAACAATGAACTATTTACTTCTGAAGCTGAGGGTTGGAGTTAGGAATATGTTAAGTGGTGTGAAGAAAGAGAGGAGAGAAGTAGAGAAGAAGAGAGTAGAAGAGAAGGAGAGACAAAGAGAGACAAGAGAGAGAAGGGAGGGAGGGAGAATTTCTGAAAACTGAATTTGCATTAACATAGAAGCCACCTAAAAACATTCCTCACACTCCTTTATATAGCTGCTGCCCCTCCAATGGCTATATTCCACCAACCAACATTTAAATTATAAATAGCTCTCTTTAAGTTATAACTAACTAACTAACTGGACACCTAACATATTTATATAGCTTTATAACAAAATAATGATATGTACATAGAAGCCTGCAATATATACATAAAAAAGTATTGTGCCAATTTTTTGTCATGGTTGCATTGCAGAGCACTCAGTTTTCTTGTTTGAAGTGATGCATGTTCCTCACGTCATTGTGCTGTCAGCACATAGATTTGACGTGTGATTTCGAATCGTTTTAGAATGGGCATATCTGAAAACAAATTTTTATACTATTTCTGAGATTGTTGGACCTGAATAGAGGCATAAATGTTCCTGGTAATTTGAAGTTATTCTTTCAACATTTTTTCCCCAAGTCCGTGGTTTTGAGCCTAGATCCAAGCATTATTCTAAGACTTGGCTGTTGCTTGAGTGTTTTGGATTCCGGTTACGAGGCCAGCCATTTTGGAAGATTATATTTGACCTTGTCCTTTGCTGGAGCAATTTTCATGATCCATCAGTCAATGATACGTACATAAAATTCCATCTGTACTTGTTATTGAGATACTTTATTGTGGTTCCCTTTTATTCCATGTTTTGACAAATATCTTCCATTATGCTTCTTACGCATGAGATATCAAGCATTTTTAGTTCTTGTTATCTTACAGCCTCTGTAAGTAGGTATCATGAAAATTGAGTAATTGACAACTATATGTTATAATTTTTAGCTCCTGTTTAACTAATTATGATGTTTGACATTGACATATCCGTTTTTTTTCTGTTCTTTATCTTTCTTTCTTTCTTTTTTCTGGCCTGATATTTCTTTCTACTTTAATGTTTCCTTTTTCTCCCATGGTAGTTTTTCTGAAAATGTTTCCTGTGAATCATATTCATAGGTTGATGCTGCTTTTATGGAGGTTGGTCTTGAAGACATAGAAGGCTGAACCAATGTGGTATGCATCTTATTTATGGTACAACTTAGATTGATATCTTCTAGTTTATAATTGCTCCCACCATTTTGCTCTATTGTACTATATTTCACTTACAAAAAGTCAAAAACTGGTTGGAGAAATTGTCACCTTTCCTCCAATCCCTTTTCTCAAATGGTATAAATAGGTCAGAATTGATTGTGAACCTAGCAGACTATGGTATTCGTGAGATTGACTTCTTCCTGATTTTTATTATTGCCTCCATTTTGCTTTATCATACTATAATTCACTTGTACAAAAAAAATTTGATAGCAGCAGATTATGGCAACTCAGTCTTTATTGTTGATTTTAAGTAACTATAAGGTGCTAATAGATCTTAGGATCCTGTTCATGTGTTATCTTATGAACCAATTTATTACTTCAAAAAATGAATGAATGAAACCGGGGAAAACATTAGGAAGAAAACAATGATGCGTGCCTTACTAATGCCCTTTACTCTGCATAGTTAGAATGTTTTTTATATGCCCTGTAAGGTGTGAATGTTATTCTATCTTGGTAGATTTTGAATACGCTAATGTTTGCAGGTTTGATATCCTGATGGTCACTAGTATTAACGTTAACCAGAAGTGTGGGATAATTGGAGTTTCACACTTCCCTGGGCAAGAAATCAGATCCACCATTAAAACAAAATGGATTTCAACTAATTTACTAGCTGATAGATTTATGGGGCTGAGTGAAAAGAAGAAATCTTTAAGAGCATAAATGAGGTGGATCCTGACTCATATTGCTCATCTCCATATATACCTAAAATATTCAAATCTGTCCTACGTACAAACCATGACTAGGTTTAATATAAATAACATCACATAACTGACATGAACTTATTTAGAGACAACAATTTAACCGAAAATAACTAACTGAAAGACACAAACACACAAACTAGGGTCCAGAAAACAGTTTCCTATCAAATAACTTCCTAGTCTAACCATATGCCACCTGTTTTCCTGTTTCTAATCTATCTGCCACCTTTCCTGAGTCATCCAAAGGCCTGCCACTTTTCCTTCTTCTGCTTTAAACCAGAAGAGGACAATGGCCAGGAGAAGGACTGCTATCACCAGCGTGCCTAGGCACGCATGATTTCACTAGAAAAAATATGCTCCATCTACAAGCAAGCTATGGGGTGGTTTTTATTCCATTTCCTTGTTCAATTTTACTGCTTTGCAGGATTCATGTGTATTGCCTTTCTTTTATATTCAAACAGGAAAATGCACTGGCATTGGCATATTATAAGACAAGATGTTTCCCATCATTAAATTTTACTTCACAATAGGGGTGCATGCACATTTATACAACATTTATCTAATTGGTATCCAAAATGTTATATAATCTAGAAAGTGCAGAACCTTTTTCACTTGTATGGCTCGTCAGAACAAGCAAATATCAGCTTTGAATTTCTGAAAATCCTTCTTGGCTTTGTGTTTTAGGATTTGAACTTAAGATGTCATCTGATGGCCCGTTTGCAAAGGGAAGAAATGTTGTCACAAAGGAAGAATTGTAAAATTATCCACCATCTTCATTTGAAACTGCTATGGAAAAACTCTCCTTTCTTATTACTCGCCAAAAGTGTGGAGAGAAGCCACCTGTAGCCAATAAATTGGAAGAATGATGATGCATCTAAAGGCATCACTGAAGTGTTCTCCTAGCACGTTTGAATGATATGTAGCTGCAGCCTAAAACTTTTTTAAGATTTTATTATGGTATAGTTTTGTCTTGATTTTAGAGTGTAATCCCGTTTCCTCCCAACCAACCCTTCTAAACCAGAAGGGGGGAAAAGAGGTGAAAAAAAAAAGACACAAAACAAAACTAGTTATGAGGTCAAAACTCATCATCCTTGTAGTTGCTTGTCAATGGCCTTACAACAGTCTTCCTTGAAATATAAAACATTCGATTCATGTTTTCTGTGTAGATACTAGATTTGGAAGAAGATATAAACGGGCTCAAAATTATTCATGTAGCTGGAACCAGGGGAAGGCACACTTTCTGTCATTTGTCTTGTTTGTTTAATTCATTTTATTAGAGTATTTTGGAAAGTAAATTTTGCTATATGTTTGAAGATGCAAGAACTTGTTATTGTTATGGACTGTATCCCTTTAGTAAAGGATGGAGCGTGGGTTATTTGACCAGTATTATGCGGTCTAATTTGGATGTCAGGCATCTGGCATGATTCATGACAGAAAGTGTATCCCTTAACATTCACGTCCATCCGGCATTTGCAGTTCTGAACAAAGATTAGATTACCTACATTTGTTTATTGAGTGTTGGAAATTTGGAATTTCCTTTATTTTCGTTTCAACTTTTATCTGGTATTTTTCTCTTTATTATTTGTAGTTTTACTTGTTGGGGTTCGACATGCATATTTTGCAAGGCAATCTTACGAGAGTGTGGTTTTCACGCTGGAGTTTTCAGTTCCCCTCACTTAATTGATGTTCATGAATGGAAATGGAAAGATTTTTCAGGAGGACATTATCATAAATTGAGTAGCAATCTTCATCAAAACATTGTGAATCAAATCTTCATCACCAACCGCAAACAAAAATTAATTGTCAATTATTATTTTTTAAATTAATAATAATTTTCAAAATATTGGCCAATTTTTTTGTTTCTACTGATTTAGGTATGATGTTCTAGTGCTTTTAGTGAGCCTAGCTAGTGTATTAGCGTTAATCAGAATATTCTCTTCTTAATTGATTATAAACATGTTAAAGATTTGTGGTTTCTCCCTTTCATATCTGAAAACTTCATTTGAAAGGGTATATAAATTTGTTTTTGTAAAATTAACTAATATAATTAATGTCTCAATTATTTGTTGAATGTTATTAATTAACTCATTTTATACTCTTTCTAGTTTAAAATATAAGTCTTATTTAATTAATTAAACATAGACCAGGTATGAGAGTTAAATTAATTAAATTTATAAAAAATTTACATTATTTTCTAACATTATCCTTAATAAAGACAATTTTTTAGACAATTTTTTCTTCCATAAATTAATTAAAGACAATCATAGATTAGGAAAAAATAATTAATATTTTTTACTTCATCTAAATAGGACTTATATTTTAAATTGAAAAAAAAATTTAAAAAATTATATATATTTTAGACTTGAGTGAGTAGGTTCATTCGAAACTTAAGGACACATAGGTAGGAGTTTCTGTTCAATATGTCGTATTAAATTCATAATAAATGTAGTATTGCAAACATTGGCTTGGAGTTGTCTATGGCAATTTAATTTAGATAGTCTCAATTTTATTATTTTTTATAAGGACAAGTAGTATTCCTTGTTGGTATGTAATAAGAAATAATCTTTATTAGGGTATTGAAAGTAAGTTAAATCCTTCCTAATTAAGTTTGTTTCACATATAAGAGTTGGAAATCGGATTTTCAACCACTTGCTCAATGAAGCGAGGGGAAAATGAGGAATTTTAGTTTTAACCGAAAAAGAAAGAAAAAAATTTTAATGAAAAAATTTTAATATTATTTTATTTGATATAGGAGGAGAGAAAAAATAATAATAAATAAATAATTATACCTTTATTATATTGAAATTAGTTTTCCCTCTCTTTCGTATGAATGTATAGTAACATAATTATGAATGCTTAATGTATACAATTATAATGATTTAATTAGTGATAATTAATATTTAATTATACAATTTTTCTAGTTTATGGTGATGGTGGTTGGAGATGGGCTGGACGACGGCGACGTCGAGAGTCTCAAACTTTGGTGTTGACAGCGCACGGTAGAGAGGTGAGGGTTCAGACGTGACATAAGGCAAGAGAAGCACAGTTTCGGTGTCGATTAAAAGGGATAGTGTGGGAATATCATGAGCAGGGTAATTTGGTCTAAGATGGGATAAAAGTATACATTTTTCCTCCAAATTTCTCGATAAATAGGTAGGTAGAAGGAATGGGAGGGGAAAGTTTTATGCGTCCTCCTAATTTTTTTTTAACCAAACTGGAGGAGACTCCCCCCTTTCCCCACATTTCCCACAAATCAAACATACAATAAAAGGAGAGAATCTCTCTCACTTAGGCTAATTTAAATTAATATTATATTATTTATTTTTATTTTTAATTATTATATTTTTACAAATTAATAATAATTTAAAAATTAATATTTTTTACATATTTTATTTTTTTAAAATAACAAAAATTATTAGATAATTTTGAATTAAATTTAAAGGATTTAGATGGATTTTATCCTGCAATAATACTAATATATGTATATTACCCATAATACTGAAAACCAGACTAGATCGGTCCCTGATCCGAGATCGGTCTAGTTTTTTTTTTAAAAAAGACTTAAAAAAATTACAACTCTAAGCCTAAAAAAAAAAGATTTTCCAACTCATTAAGATATCATAAGAATATTCAATATATTGCTTCTAATATGGCTAACAAAACTATCTTTATATATGTCTCAATACACCCACTTTATTAAAATTTGAGCAATGTAGGACTTTCAAGTTTCAAGTGTCAAATGGTTTTTGTTTTTCCTTGTTTTCTTCAATATTTGCTTACTTTTTTTATTTTTTGAATTTTTTTCTTTATATAATAACATTATTCTAATATTTGTAATATCTATTATTTATCTATATTTTAATTTTAAATTTAATTATTTTAATTTAACTTTAATAAGACTCTTAAAAATACTTAATAATAAAGGTTCATAAATTTTTCCTCTTCTAACTTTTCTCTTTTTTTTTCAAGTTTTGCTATTTTTTATGTTTATTTCTTGAATTTTTTTCTTTATGTGATAACATCATTTTAATATTTGTTATATCTATTATTTATCTATATTTTAATTTTAAACTTTATCATTTTAATTTAATTTTAATATAACTTTTAAAAGTACTTGATAATAAAGATTTATATCATTTATTTATTTATTTATTTTTTAATTTTTTACATCATTTTAATCTTTATAATATATATTAATTATAATTCATTCAATCCCAATCTAACTATTAAATATTTAAATCACTACATTGTCGGGTACAGTGTCGAATTTTATTTCCATAACATTGGTATTACCAGAACTGAGCATCCACATCACGTGCACAGGGTCCAACACGCGACCCGACAAATGACAACCACAACAGTGGAGATACGATAAGGAACACTTTCCCTTCTTACGGCCTGTTTGGGAGCCCGTTCAAAACGTGGTTTTTAGGCTAGAATGAGTTTAATTTAAACAAAATTGTGTTTGGCTTTTTTTAATGATTCCGTTGCAAACTAATTATGGCTTTGAAACGGGTTCCCCTCAGAAGCAGCTTCGGACCTGCTTTTCCATTCTACTTCTTAATTTTGATCTATATTTATTTTAAAGTCAGATAAAAATAAACCAATATAAATAAGAAAAAATTAAAAAATTAAAAAATTAAAAAAATAAAATTTCCATAAATTTTTTTCTATCTAATGACTAAAATGTTCCTTCAAAATTTTAATCTCCATGGACTTTAACTTGCAAGAAAATATTATATCAGATATATTATGTTCTCAATTAAATAAATGTAAATTAAATTTTAGTCCAAGTAAATTAAATTAATCATAAAATAGAGTTTAAGCTTAATTTAGAGAAAAATTATGAGTTTTGTCAAAACCAATTTTCAAATAAATCATCCAAACATAAACACGTTAGTCCAAAACCAATTTTTATCATAACTACGTTACAAAATCAATTCTACCAAAACTTATTCTCAACCAACTGAAAACCAAATTATTCTTTTTGCCTTTAGCATTTTATTTTCAATTCTACGTTCTCATTCTCCTTTAACTTATAAATTATAGTGAAAATTACTATTCAGGACCAAAATAAAAATTTTATTACAAAATAAGACTAACTATGCATTTAATTATAAAAAAAAATCAACTTTTTAAAATTAAATATAAAAAATATTAAATTATCAAAATACCCTCACTTTTAATTTATCCTCCTATCATTACGGATCAATGGCATCGAGCCACCAGTTAACTGTCTTTGGTGATCAGTCAACATTTTCTGATGACCGGTCAACTTTTATCAGTGGCCGATCAACAGTCACCGGTGATCAATCAACCTTTACAAAGACAAAATAATTTATCACTTCTTTTTCTAGATTTTGCAACTTGTTTATTTTAAATTCTTAACTTAGTTTTTAAATTTTTATTTTGTAATTTTTTTTTTCAGAATTTGCAACTTCTTGATTCTAAATTTGCAACTTATTTTCCAAATTTTCACTATAAATTGTTTAGTATTTTTACAACTTCTTTTTCAAATTTTGCAACTTGATTATTCTAAATTTACAACTTGTTTTCCAGATTTTTATTATAAATTGGTTTAGTGTTTTAAAACTTTTTTTTAAAATTTGCAATTTACTTACTCTGAATTTACAATTCATTTTGTAAAATTTTATTATGAATTATTTCAATATTTTTGCTACTCATTTTACATGTTTTACAACTTATTTACTATGAATTTATAACTCATTTTCTAAATTTTAACTATAAATTTTTTTTGTACTTTTGCACCTTTTTTTTTACATATTTTGCAACTTACGTACTCTTAATTTGTAATTCATTTTTAAAATTTTTACTATAAATTATTTTAGTATTTTGTAACTTCTTTTCTAGAATTTATAACTTGTCTACTCTAAATTTGTAACATGTTTTCCAAATCTTTATCACAAATTGTTCCAAGTTAAAGAATTTTGGAACAAAAGTTGAAAAGCTCTTAAAGAATTTGTAGTAAAAATTTGGTAAACGAGTTATAAATTTTGAGTATACAAGTTGCAAACTCATGAAAAAAAATGTTGTAAAATATTAAAACAATTCATAATATAAACGTTGAAATTTTACAACTTCTTGAAAAGAAGTTTATATTATAAATGGTTACACACTTGTAAATTTAAAAAATAAGTTGGAAATTGAAAGTAAGAAAACTGTAAAACATGTAAAATAAGTAGCAAAAATATTGAAATAACTCATAATAAAAGCTTAAAAAATGGTAAATTCAGAGTAAGTAAGTTGCAAATTCTAGAAAAAAAAAAGTTCTAAAACACTGTACTGAACCAATTTATAAAAAAAAAACTGGAAAATAAGTTACAAATTCAGAGTAATCAAGTTGCAAAATTTGGAAAAGAAGTTGCACAAGTACTGAAATAATTCATAGTAAAAATTTGGAAAACCAGTTGCAAATTTAGAATCAAGAAGTTACAAATTCTGGAAAAGAAATTGCAAATTAAAAATTTGAAAACTAAGTTACGAATTTAGAATAAACAAATTGTAAAATCTAAAAAAAGAAGTGGTGAACTATTTTGTCCCTGCGAATGTTGACCGACCATCGGTAAAAGTTGACTGGTCATCAGAAAATGTTGATCGGTTGCCGGCAGCCGTCAACCGTTGACCAGTCACTGGCAGTTGTCAATCATTGATAACAATGGTATGGAGATAAATTAAAGTTGAGGGTATTTTGGTAATTTAATATTTTTTATATTTAATTTTAAAAAGTTAGTCACTTTTTGTAATTAAAAGAACAGTTAGTCCCATTTTGTAATAAAATCTTCATCATGGTTATGAATAGTAATTTCCTCTAAATTATATATATGAGCCTATCCTGATGTGTTCATGCATTTGAGTGTTATCGCAGTCACATAATACACTTGTGATCGCGAATATTGCAGAAAAACCGTGGAGAACTATGAGGCAATATCAAGAAGAAGAAGAAGCAGTGCCAGTGAGCCCGATGGGACAATACTTAAACAGCTCGGTGCTATGCATTTACATTATTGGTATTTTAGATTTCGAAGTTCTTCCCCTCGATGAATCTCAAACCATAACCCTCTCCTGAAACGCCTCTTCCTTCCTGTCAATCCTCGCTTCTCCTCCATCATGGTCATCTCTCTCTCTGGCGTATTAAAATTTGTTTGCATTTTATTATTATAACATAATGAACGTGCAATAAATTCGATCTTTGAGAGCAGGTTGAAGACAAAAGTGGGGAGAGACAATGGAAGAAAGTGGAAGTAAACTTGAAAGATCATATCAACATCCCCTCATTCCCTGAATTCAACTCAAAGGAATCATACGACAAGTATTTTGCCGATTACATGTCAAGAATATCAATAGAAAAGCTTCCAGAAAGCAGGCCATTATGGGAAATTCACATCGTGAATTACCCTACAAGCAGTGCAGCAAGTAGCCTCCTATTCAAACTCCACCACGCTCTTGGAGATGGCTACTCTCCCAAGAAAGAAAAGCAGATGATCCCTCTCTTCCCTTGTCTTTCCCTCCGCTCAAATCTTCAAAGTCTGACAACAAATTAAAAGCTTCTTCACTAGATTTTCTTTGGCCATGTCTACAGCCTACAATACTGTAGCTGATTTGTGGTGGAGCATGTTGAAGAGTGGCTTCATTGAAGATGACAAAATACCAATCAAATCTGGAGTTGAAGGAGTGGAAACTCGCCAATCGTCATATCGACTATGGCATTCTCCCTTGACCGAATCAAATTCATCAAGTCCAGGCTTGGAGTGGTAAAAAAAAATTTTGTTATGGTTTGATTTTGTTTATATATATATTAGGTTAATTAATTACCTATTCTTAATTATCTTTCTCTGGTTGCGATCATTAATTTTAAATACAGACAATAAATGATGTAATGGTTAGATTTACATTTTATATGGGACTCGGCTGTACATGCAAGATATGAGCAACAGATCCAGTACATCGAACTCCACAGCGTTGGTGCTGCTGAATACGAGAAACATCCAAGGTTACCAGTCTGTGGATGAGATGCTTGATGCTAAGGCCATGGGGGAATCGTTTTTCCTTCTTGCATGCATGTGCCGATTCCAAAGTTAGAAAATGGCACTCTTCCAAATCCCCTGGAATTTGTTTGGGAAGCACGCAACATAATTAGGAGAAGAAACGATCTTTGGCTGTTCACCTCACTGGGATGCTTCTCGATATGAAGAGTAAATGCAATGGCCATAAGGTCTGTATGGGTACGAAACATCTCCTTTTCCTAAAAATGTTACACATCCTTTAAAAGGGTGTTAATTTGGTGTCTAGAAATGTTGTGTACGTTCTTCATATATCAATTAGATTAGTTTATAGATGTAAGACTTAGTGCATGTTTGGTTCTCCTTTTTGAAAACTAAACTGTATTTTCTAACCATTATTTTTTTTTTTTTCATTCAAATAACTTTTTAATAAACTTTTATATTTTTATCCGAATTTTATTTTTATAAACTGTGATTAGACAAATTAAACTGGCACTTAATAGTTTGCCCAACTAAATATGAATATAGTCTATATATTCTACGCGATGATATGCAAGCACAGCTGTCATATTCTGGTCTTACACACACACAGATACTATATTACTCCCTCTGATCCTTAATATAAGACTATTTTAACCGAATCACGTGAATTAAGGAGGGGAGTTAAAACTAATTAACTATCTCGATTTCTTCAAAAATTTCAACATTTTTCCATAACTACCCTTATTTAATCTCTTTCTTTTTCCCTTTGGATACATTAAATAGGGACATTTTTTAGAAATGCATAATAAATATCACCTCATATATTGTAAAAAATTTTATATTTAGAATTAAGGTAAAAGGTCCTATATATAGGACCGGAGGGAGTATATATTATGATGATGATGATGAAGAAGTTTAATTGCTTTGTTGCAGGTAGCGGCCAAACACATTTATGGCACACTGTCAAAATGGCAAGTACGGTAATTACGAACATGATCGGATCGTGTGAAAAGCATGTACTTCATCTGTTACACTCTGCATTATTTTGATAAATTTATATTTTAAAATATAATATATTACACAGATTATATTATATTTTTTTTATTATTTTTTTATTATTATCTCTAATAAGTAAGTTTATATATTTTACAGTTATCAATACATTTAATGAAAATTCTTTAATGGTTTGATCAAACCGTAAATGAATGAAGAAGAATTTTTTCTAAAAGCTTCACTCTTTACAATTGCCAATGACCCATGGAAACTCGAAAAAAAGAATGAAGAAGAGAATAACTGCAATTTATTAATGTTGGAAGTATTATTAAATAAAGGTAATTTGAAAAATAATGAAAAAATTTTTGATTACTAATCATTATCTTGGTACGTGTGTAGTAGTTAAAAGTGTACTATAAACTGGAGTAGAGGGAGTATTTCATACTCGCTGGCTTTCCTCATGTATTTATTTTTGTCCACCAAGGTTCCTGCAATCGAAGTGCTGGTAAAATTAATTAGTGGCCATTAATTTGGACACCAAACTCGTTTTTTCTTTTTTTGGTTTAGTCAGACACCAAAGTCGTATATATTCATGCATTCTACTACATCTATATATAATTTACTTTCAAATAACACGGAAAAAAATGAACAAAATCTAGGTATATAATTCTTGAGTCTTTATTATCATATAATTTTATAATAAATGGATAAGAAGAGAGGATATGACTTTTTAAACTATCCAATTTTATGATTGAGTCTTTCAAAAATTTCTTCTATATATTATATTTTGTTGGAAAATTTGATA
Source organism: Adenanthera pavonina (assembly GCA_026686845.1). Taxonomy (NCBI): domain Eukaryota; kingdom Viridiplantae; phylum Streptophyta; class Magnoliopsida; order Fabales; family Fabaceae; genus Adenanthera; species Adenanthera pavonina. The sequence goes on along the minus strand of JAIVEN010000023.1, from coordinate 18,806,142 downwards.
AAATATTCAAAACACCCTACTGGCCAGTCCAATTACAATATGGGTGAAGATCATGTTTGAATCACAAGGAATGACGGAATTCTACAAAATGGTTGAAGAATCAACAGAAATAAAGTTGCTTTTTACAATAATATTGCACCACTATTTGAGAAGGCCTTTGTCTTGATATTAGTTCTTTATGGACTCGATCAGTGTAAACTTTAAACTATGAGAATATGAGAACAGTTGTATGATCTGTTGTCGACATTGTTAAATTCTATGTCTCCAAAGCCAAAACTAACATGATTTCCTAATTAAATTCTCTGAAATGATAATTTTAATTTACATTTATGTTTGACAGTGCTAACGCCATTTAAATTTTATGGCTTACAGAGCCTTGTGATATCATTAGTAAGTTCTACGGGCATTCTAAGAGTGACACTCCACACAGAAAAATATTTCATTGACGAACACAAACTGAATTCCTGCATCAAATGCGCCTTTGACAGAATATTCAATGGAGCTATGGAGATTCCTCAACAAACCGAAAGTTAGAAGCTCCTACTACAATTCATCAGCCTCATAAAGCTATAATTTCTCCAGTTTATATATTGTCATTTTTAGGTAATTAAGTCTGCATGTATTGTTTGTCGTCTCTCATTTTGTATAAAAAATGTAAACTACCTATGTTTAATAATTATTTATCATCTGAGAATTTTTATGCCTTAAAAATTGATACTTCAAAAATATAATTAGCATTGTTATAAAATGAATAAAAATATAAACAACTTGATAGAAGTTATGGAGAATTTTAGAGAGTAGAAATGAGAAAAAATGTTTCCCATTTACTTAAAGATACTGAGTATATATATAGTATATCATGACCTATATTTATAAATTTTATCAAGAGTTATATTATTATAAATAATAGAATTATTTTACATATTGTACAGTAAGAATCCTTTAAAGGTATTGACATTAAAGCTTGTCATGCAATGGGACAATTAGTAGCGGGCTTTATTTTGACGCATGTATGTAAATAATAATATTTTTAAGAAATTTTCAATTCCCTTCTTAGCGAAATTCTTAACTTCATCCCCTTTAGAATTATATATCTATTTGCTTTTTTTTTTTTTTTGCCAGAAATAGCAATTCATGGAAATCAAACACATAAGAAACAAAAACAAAGCCAAAAACAAAAACAAGACCAAAACCCTAACAAAAATGACACAGCCACTTGATCAAGAGACTTTTTTCTTTTTTGTGCACTTAGTATATTGATTTACTTTTATAATTTGCGTATACATTATATATGTTAATACCATATAACACATATGACTTTTGATAGATGATATGCACCTTGATGATAGGTGAATATAGATATTTGATTAATTACCCTTAACTTTTAATGTGATGATTTGGACTTCGGAATGGATGAATTAGGGAATTACGGAATGAATTATTACATGTTGTGGTTGATGGCTAAATCCACATTATCGTGGTTGATGGCTATGTATTAGATAAGTTTAATTGTTTAGTATCAATTATAGCTTGTAAAATGATGATTTTTATTTATTAGATAATTTGTTAAGAGTTTGGAACCAAATGTGTTACCCATAAAGTGTGGATTGAGTGTTGCAAGGTCAAATATTTGAGGGGTAATAGGCTGTGATGTGTTTGACATCATTTTCATATTGCAGGGTACTATTTGAAACTTGTGGGAATTGATGTGGTTGAGTTTAGTTTTGGTTTGATCGGTTTGGGATTTCGTTCTCGCATGTTTTGGGCTTAAATTGCAGGTTTGAGATTTGGTGTTGTAGGTGGACCAACTGGTGAAGTTTTGACTTGAACTTAGTGTACTTAGTTGGACGATATCCTATACTTCATGTTGGAACTGGAATCACAGAATCAGATATGGATTGTGGAAGTTAGCGAAATTTGACACCAATTTTCCGTCAACATAGTAGGCAAGCTCACCACAGTGGGCTATGCTTGAGTTGCGGGGAAGTCAACGGTTTTTGTGATTGCCATTTTTGGTGTCGCGGGTTTGTTGGGCTCATTTTGTGGGCCTTTCTGTTGCACATTTAATTTGAGTCCAAATGAGTTTAAAAAGTATTTTCTTTTCCCCATATTTTCATGTAAACTTCAATTTCTTGGTAAAAAAATTAGCAATCTTTAATAGTCAACTTACTTCTTACAAATAATTTATAGTTTTATAAATTATATTTTTCTGTCGAGTATTATAGAATTTTTCTTGATGCTTGCATGTGTCTTTATTCTTATCCTTGAGGTTATCTATAATGGTAATGGTTATATATAGAGGCACTGTATTCACCATTTTCAATGCAATAAACAATGTTTACAGAATTAGTCATTTTATTTATTATTTCTTGCTTTCTTTGATAATTTCAATCTTCCTAACCCCATAATTCAGCATCAAGGGAAGACAAAGGCTCCATTTTTCAAATAAACTTCACCCTTCCAGTTACGTAAAACCCCACCGCAACTCGATCTCCCAACATTATTACTAAGCGCTCTGTCCACATTAAACTTGAAAAAGCCTTACTGCGGAGGACTCCACTTCAGGTTAGCTTGCCTGGGCTTCTCACTCTACAAAATAGTGTTGGCAAGCCACGTTAGATTTGTAACTAATATTTAAGCTACCATAACCATAACCTGCTCATTTGATAGCACTCTCCTGAAGATACGTTCATTTCTTTTCCTCCAGATAAACCAACAAGTAACAACAAAAACAGAGAGCACCACAGAGATCCATTCACATTCTTTACAGAATTAATATTTATACTCATCCATCGTTTCAATGGATCCCTAAAGAAATGACATTGAAATTCTGGTGGAATCATACTCTTCCACAATTTGCTTGGTGTGCAAACAATCCCTAACACATGAATAATATCCTCTGTAGATCCCCCATAAATCGCACATCTCTTATCATGATGTAACGTTCAACTTTTGACTCATTTCTCAAGAGGTTCTTCCTCAAAGCAATCCAGATAAAGGTTTTACACCTATAAGACACTTGAAGTTTCCACAAAACCCTCCAAATGCAATCCTCCCTCCCCCACCAATTAGCAAAAATGGCCCTCCTATTTCTCATCTTTTCAGTGCTTCTTTTTTTTCCCCTTTCAAACCAACCCTAAATGAGAAAAAACAACGTCAATGGTGTCCAAAGGTTGATTATCAGATAACGTGTGATTAGAGTTCTTGATTAAATATATCTCCTAAGAAGGATACCAACAATGGTGACTTATCAAGTTCATAAAGGTTTCATACATTTATCAAGTTTTTTATGTCTATATGATCTACTCCCTCCACCTCATAATAAGTTATATTTCAAAAATCTTACATGTGTTAAATGAGTTAAAAGATAATTAAATCATTTAATTTATTAAAAAAATTAATTATTTTTACCATTGTCTCTAATGAATATATTAAATTCTAATTTTTTTCATTCATTTTTTAATTAAAATCAATGACAAAACAAGAAAAAATCATTAGCACACCAGAAAATATATTTTAAATCAAATTAATTTTTTGAAACATATTTATATTAAGGCAGAAGGAGTATTGTCTTACGTTGCAGACCATATCAGGATTGGTGCAGTTGTTATTACCTCTCTAGTTTTTTCTACGTTTTGAACTCTTTCTAGATTTGTCTCGAGATCTACGTAGAGCATTTTTTTTGCAATCCCACGCGAATTTCAAAGTGCATAGAGACATCATTTCCCAAACTATAGAGTACACCAACTGGCTCAATAATATATCAACTGTTTTTAGCTTTGAATGATCTGATAAATAAGATGAAACGACCTGCCCCGACGAACAAATGCTCTATCGGAGAACTAGCTCATTGAACCTCCAGTCCAATTTCAACTACCTGTGCAGAATCCGTCTCTTCCTGTTTCGATATGTACATATAAGGTGTAGACTTGCTCAATCATGAAAAGGCAAACATTAAAAAAGTACAAGAACAAATATGAAGACAAGCTACACTGCCGGCCTTAATGGCAGCAGCCAACTAGCAGTGTCGCTAGAAAAATTGTCTGCAGGAATATCTGATGACAGGAATGAGATGAGCTACAGTGACTTGCAAGGTAACATCAGCTACTTCTCCGTAATCTTCGGGCCTCTATACACTGCTCCATCTACTTCTATATCATCAAGATTCTCTCTCTCTTGAAGCCATTCATAGCCTTTCCTTTCTTCTTCCGGTATGGAGATTCCATCTACAGTAAGTTTAAAAAACGTTCCATTTACAGTGTGTGTGAGAAAAATGAACTAAAAAATGCACCATTGTATTAGTGCTTGTTGAAAAGTAACAAGGAGAACTTCTTAGTAGGTCAGCTAGACAATCATAAATAGACCATCATGTCAATACAGATGTGGCTACTAAACAACATGCTTCCATGTCTACTTCATAGTAATTACTAATTAATTTGACCAAAGAATTTCGCACAAGCAAAGCAGTGAAGAGGGCATGATATGTACCTGAAAAATGGGAAAAAGGGTAATTGAGGTAGTATGTGCAGTGTCTGCCATCGGGATCAGAATAGGGAGGACCAAGCACATCCAGAACTGCACAAGCTGTGACTGCCGTGAAGCAATGCATGTTGCCCCCATCAGCAGGATATAGAATGGAGGGGTTGCAAGGAGCAGTGAAGTCAGTATCAACCTTGACTTTAGCCAACCGCACCTCAGAAGACTGGACTGCATAATTGGAATATGCAAATTATTTTTTGTTTCTTGCTCTTACAAGAGAAGGGGAACCTACGAAAAAGAATTTTTGAACTGAAAGAGAATAACTATTACTGGGCTACCAGTGCTGGGTTCATCAGTTTTCTCACAGGAGATATGTCTAGATATATTGTGAAGCATCTTCAACTTAGTTTTAATTCAAACGATAAAGAAAGACCTTCTTTCCATCAAATGTAAAGGAGAAATTGGACAAAACTAGCTATTATATACAGTAAGTAGTACTAAAATAGTACAAAAAAGGAAAACAGAAAATACTCACTTTCAGGTGGTTTGAAAATGGTGGGGGTGTCTGGAGGCAAGTCAGTCACCCAATCATATGATTTGATATGCATGGTCCCAAAAAGAAGTTTACTGAAAACCGTCATTCCAGGATGATTATGAAGAGGAATAACACCAGAAGGTGGCAAGCAGAATATTCCCATCTGCAATGAATATAGAAGTACAGTTACCATCAGCAACATAGCAGGCCTCTCAGTGGAATTCATCCTAGCAGTTCCAAGTTAGCAAAAATACCGAGAACTTTTCACACTCATAGATATGCATGTATGTAATTCTTGGGGTTCTCTGAGCAGCTTTCGTCCGGAAATATGGCATTTCAGGTTTCAAGCCGACATCTTCAAGTTTTATTGCATCTGCACAAAAGAGGCCACAGTTGCTTGCTTTGCTCAGTATATAAAAGACAGAGAAACAAATAAAATTATGTGAAAATGACAACTGGTAAAAAATCCTTTGCATGATTGAACCGGTAACCTTTTTTATCTGGTTTTCTAAGGTTTACAACATATACACTTCATCAAAAGTTGAAATCTTTTGGGCTCATGTAATCAAGGGATCCCCATTTAGGCATACTATATCCAAATTGCCCCCGTAGACATTTTTTTTCCCGGGGGAAAGTAATCCCTATAGGGCATAGGCTTTCCAACGCTAAGAGCAGACAAACAAGGCAAGAAGAGAAAAGCATAGATATACTACTATTTAATCACTTCAGGATGATATTTGACTAAATGTGACATGATTGAGTATGCTATGCTTGATCTCTTCGTTATATTATAACACACACCTGATATTACATTTGTATATTGAAACTAGCAATGTAATATGTGTCAGAGTGGTGAACAAGAAGCTCATCATAACATACATTTCTTTTTTTATTTGATTGGATGGCTGAACACCTTTCAGAATAAATGCTATAAATTAATACATGCATGCATGTATAACGCAAAACCATGTCCCCCGGAAACATAAGCAGGATGCATAGATGCACGCTCCCCACCACTGGCACCACCCAAAATAATTTAATGAATGTCAGAAAACGGTACAAAAGGGAAATCGAATTAATATTTACCACACATTTAACTATATTAATTAAAATAAGATACAAGGAATCAGCTCTCTAGTTTGTCCTTCCAGCAATACAAAGTTCCATGAATAAACCAAATGATTAATAATTCCGATAAAAAAGGGAAATTTTAATCTATCTCGCATCAGAAGCATGCACAGTTGGGAAAACTAACGGATAATAATATAATAAAAGTACATTCAAACTGGTTGGCATGTATGATTAGACCACAAACCTATAACAGCGCGTAGCTTTTCAATGTCTTGAGGGGGCGGAACGATCCCAGTCCCACCAGAGGCAAATACTTCCTTGCAAGTCTCAAATAGTCTCTGAACCGGCGACATCTTCTTCGGACGCCGCCGGTTCTTCCTTGATTTGCTAGTGGTATTCGTCTCTTTGGGTATTTCACAGAAGTCTTTGCCCTTCCTATCAGCCAAAGTCCTCTCAATCCCCATTCAGTTTAAAATTCAGCAGTAAGTCAAGTTAATAAAAGAAAAACAACTACGATCACGATATAGAACCAAAAATAGACCACAACCACGAAATGCCTCTAAGGGACCCCACAGAATTCGTTTTCCGCAAATGGGTATGATCGAGAAAATCCGGAAACGCAACAAACAACGACCCGAAGACCAGAATGGCCCGGAAAGAAGAGGAAAAATACGAACAGAGGAAACAGGGGAAATATAGTAATATAGGATAGGAATTCTAGGAAGCTAGTATAGTAATTGAGGGTTGAAGGGAGGAGAGAAAAGTGAAAAATGGAATGAAGTAGAGAAAATAGGAGTAGAAGAATGAGTAGGGTTGGGTGAAAGATAAATACAGATGGTTTAAGCACTGAAAACCAGGGGCTGTGCCTGGAATTCCAGTGGGCTGTTCCAACAGCAGATTTTCCTCAGATATATCTACTCCTCCTTTTGCTCTTTTACTTTTTTGCCCCTCTTTCTTTCCTTCTCAGCTTCACGCTTCACATTACACTCATTTGATTGGGAAAATTGTATAGAAGGATCCAAATTTAATATTAAATTAAAATAATCTTTATTAAAAAAATCTATATATCTAACAAATTTATAAAAAATTATACTGTCTATAAATAATAAATAATACAACATGATATAGGAAGTTCCATGTAATATAAGGATCCCCCATCTAATTGTATTATTTATGATAACGTTCTTGAAAATCTCAATAATACATCCAAAAAGTATATTAGTATAGCATTTCATAGTAATAATTCTTCTTATCATATATGATAGTAATAGATCAATGTACGTGATAGCATGTTTTTTGATCCCCTACAATTGTTATAACATGGAAGGCCATGCTGGTTTTTCCATTTTTGCACATAAATAGTTATATGGAAGGACAAAGAGAACTTGCCCTTGCAAACTGAAATATGAACACGAAAACTTATAATGTGGTTACTAAAACTCATAACAATCTTACATATAAATTTTTATAAGAAAGCATTTTTGAGAATAGTGGTATTAAGATTTATTTTTTGGCCACTAGAATAGTGGTATTGAGATTATACCAATATAATGTGTACAAAATTATATTCATGAATGAGAAGTGTTTTTTTTGGAAATAATAATAAGAAGGTCATATTCATTAGGTAACTCCTTGGAAAATGTAATAACGCCTTTCAAGATCATAATAACATTTTATGTTTGACGTTACTATATGCACAATTTGATACTTCCATGTTTGATTTTTCTTTTTCCCTTTTGTTTTGGATTCATTGTAAATAATTTTATTTCAAAAGAATTTGTTGGATTTAATATTATATTTCAATTTTTCTTTATAATTTTCCTATTATATTAGGTATGTTAGATACGAAAAAAATATGACCTTTTGTGTCTTTATGAAACAAATAAGAATAAAAAATAAATATCTCAAATAATAATTAGGTTTTAATTTAGAATTATTTTTATTGTATGAAAATAATATATATAAAAATACTTTTATTTGGTGTGAGATTTTTTTAAAATTATTTTATTTTTTCATTTTATCTTATTTTATGTGCTAAATGAAGTTTAAATATTGAATACTTAAGATTGATATTCTTCAAAAAGTGGGGTGTAAAAAGTTAAATAGTTTACTTTATTAATATGCAGTTGTCATTAAAAAAATATAAAGATTAGTTCAAATAATAAGAATACAACTATTCTATAAAAGAGATAAGAGGGTGTGGGTGTTCAGAATTTTGAATTTAAACACATTCATAAGTATTATTTGAGTCAAGGGACTTACTTTAACTCTAATGAATTTAAGGGTTCCCTTGGAAAAATTCTCATGAAGTAATTTTTTAAAAAGTGTACTTCCTAAAAAATTAGGGCATGTATAATTGTGTCTTTTATTTTTAAGTTTTTAAAACAGTTTTATAAAAATATTTTTTCAGAACAAATTTTAAAAATAAAAAAATAAAAAAATTTATTTGAATAAATATTCTAAAAACAATTTTTTATAATGAAAAAATAAAAAATTTGCTTGATTCAATTGTTTTATAAAACACTTTTTTATAATAGTTGGTCTATTTTTTTATGTAATTTAATATCTACATGGTATTGTTAGACTAATTTAATAATAAAATTTTAGTAAAATAAATAATAAATAACATATTTTACCAATATAAATCACACAAGCAATACTGAAAGTGATACAATTTTAAATGAAGTGCCAACGATAACATTTATATAATTGATACAAAATTAGTTAATTAGAGCTTTGGAAATTATTTCTTAGGTTTTTATTTCTCTTATTTTTATCATTTTAACTCATAATTTTTTTTAAATTAAATTTAAATTTTATCTTATAATTAATTTAATATTCTTGGATCAAAATTTGATCTGATTTATGTTACATTTGTAAATATAATCTATCTGATGTAATATTTTCTTGTAGCTCATCACTTATTAAGGTTAAAATTTTGAAGAACATTTTAGTCATTAAAATAAAGAAAGTTTATTTTTCCAACTTTCTCTTTTTTTCCTCATTGTTATTTATTATTTTGTATTTGTCTTTGTTTTTAGTGTTCTACCCCTCATTTACTTGCACAATTTTATGGCAATCAAACGGGCCTTAGCTTTTTTTTTTTTTTTTTTGCCCTTTCTTATCCACGAAAACTTTTTCTTTTCAGTAAACACAGCCGCCTTCCTCCTTTCATTCTCAACTTTCAGCTCGTCTCTCTGTCGTCTCTCAAAATCTTCATCATCTTCTTCCATTCGTCCACACCCTCCTCCATTTTCTGTTTCACCCATTTCTTCTATTCTCTTCACCATTTTCGACCTCCCCTTCATTTTCACAGTAGCTCACCATCAAACCTCCACCCATTTCCATCTCCTCTCTTTATCTCACTCTCTCTCCACCATGCTCCACAAATTTCCGGTGGCCACCATCCTTTCTCTTCCTTCCATTCTTCATCTCTCACGCCTCCTCCACAAGTTACGAAGATGCCATTAATAAATTATTGTTCTATGTGTTTTTGCAATTTTGAGGGAAAAAAGAACACTAGAGAGTATGTAAAAGATGATTCTTGTTTTTGAGTTTTTCACTTGTTATAACACTTATCTATTTTTTAATTCTCCAAAACACTTTATAAAATATAATCATATCAAATAAGTTTTTTGTTTTAGTTTTTAAGAAAAAAAGCTGTTTTTAAAAACTTTAATTCTAACTTTATTTTTTATTTTTCAAAAAATTTAAATAATTTTTTCAATAAATATATGATACTTTAATTTTAAAGACATAAATATTTTTTTTATTAAAAAATTAATTAAGAAATTAAATATTTTTTTGAGAAAATATTATAAAATACTAAGAAAGTAGAATTTTCTTGAATTTTGCTTGAAAAGTTTTACTTCATAAATTAAGTTTAACTTCTCAAAGTTAAGTTTATCCTCCTAAAAACTTCTAAATTTTTTTAAACTAAATAACATTAATTAATCTACTTATCCAAAAGTATAACTTCCTTTCCCAGTTTTTCCATACAGGTTAGCTCTAAACCACAACTCATCTAAATTGTCAATTAGGCATAAAAGTTTAAACATAAAAATGCCCTTTTATTTTGGAAAAGATAAGTTCAATTATACAAACTCTTTACTCAAAACCCAAGTTAATGAACAAATTTTTATAATGCTTTCATTAAAAATCGATTTCATAATTTATATATGTTTTCAACCAAAAGGAAAAAATGAATTATAAATATTATTATATAATTTTTTCAGTTACAAAACTTAAATTTAAAATCTGAACCACTTGAACCCAATGATGTCAGTGGATAATTCATATTTCAGTCAATCTGCTCCTTCTGTATTCTCTTATTTTTTTTTTCTCATTTTAGAAAAAATATACCTATATAATTAATATAACCCACAAAAATAAAATTGTTTGTTAGTACTACTTATTGTTCATTTAGAGATGTGTTACTTTTTAGTGGGCTACTTTTATTTTTTTGGATGAATACTTTTAAATTGAATACTTTGGGATGAATACTTATAAATTTGAATACTCTTACTCTTGTGCTTCTACACAAAAAGAACTTTTATAGTTTTTAACAATAAGTAACATTTTTTTGTTGGTAGGCATTATAGCATTTTATTTTTTGACAATACATTGAGTTTGAATACAAACCATTTAAAAGAAAAAAGCAAAGAGAGATGTGAAGCGTGAATAATAAATTGACATAATAACATTAATTTGATATGAGATTTAATTTTTTTAGTATTCTACTAATCACAAAGGATTTCAATTCATTTATAAAAGTCACAATTAGTGGTAGTACATTTATTCATTGCATCCAAATTAAATGTCAAGCTAGTTTCTATTCATTTATAGAACATCGATATTCGATTCCACTATACACACACACACACACACACACTCACACACTATACTTAACATCAAAATTTTCCATTTTCCAATTAACCAACAACATGTGGACCTTTGGAAAAAAAACACGTGGACCTTTTTATACCTACAAAGCTAGTCACTAATTAATTAATTATTAACTTATGGAATTTCTATCTATTGTCCACCTCTCTTTTTATCTTCCTTGTTAGAAAATTCTAGAGATTTCTCCCTATGTTTTGGATCCACCCATCTTTTATACAATAGGCTCATTCATTCCTTCTTCGGATAGCTTGTTAAATCTAATTGTCAATTTTGAAGAAGTTAGAAAGAAGTATATATCTTTTTAACATATTTATTTATTGACTCATTTCTTATATACATAAGATCTTTTTAATTTTTCTGTATAACGTGGTTTGAATTGGAATTACAGTAAAAATTAGCCACTATTCTATAACAGATGCACTAATTCATAAGAGATTATATATTTCTGTGTTTCAAAGAGAGGAAGAATGGAATAGAAAGTGTATATTCTAATTTCTTAGTAAATCTCTAGAGGTAAACATATACTCTAATAGGAAAAATTCCCCTCATTCACCTTATATTTTAAATTTACCTTATAAATATAACTTTCACTTTTTTTAATTAAATCAAATGTTAATTAATTAATTATAATTTAGACTTTTACTAAAATGTTATTCCATTAATGGACGACCCAAAATTCTAACATTTCTCATTCGTACATGATACAGTGAAGTTTGGAGTTCAACAAACAAATTTTGTAGAGACAGAAAGTTTAGGACTTTAACGTTAAACTTCAAAATTTGTTTATTACCAAATGATATTCAAATTTCAAGCTTGTAAAAGATATTTAATGTTAGTTTATACAAATTTTTATATTGAAAATACGTCTAAAGAGATTGAACAGTTTCCTCGAATTTTCACATAGAATTTTAAAATTCAAATTTCAGCGAAATTTGAATTTCAAAAGCTGAAATTTGTTTATCAGATGCATGTTCAATATAAGACAAAAGTTTTTCATTATAAAGTTCAAACTTTGAACTGTAAAGTTAATCTGTTAGAGACATACTCTCTCAAAACATATAAATTTTCACTTTGAAGTTTGCACTTTGAAGTTTAAAGTTCGTTTGTCAGAGACTGTGACTTTAAACTCTCTTTAAACTTCATCAACAGTCAAATTTTAACTAAGTGTCATATGAATTTTATACATTTTCCAGATTTCTAGTTTCAAATCTCTTATTTTGAGAAGTTATATATCTTTCGATACATATCGAATTGAAATGGAACTTCATACATTTAAAAGCTTATTCTACAAGCTTTCTAACAAGCTTTCTGATCATACAAGTTATGCACATTTTAGTGCTTTGTAGGGAAAATGCTAGACCCCCAAAATTCAACTTTCATCTATACTAAATTAAAAACTTTTTCTCAAATTTCTCACTGATGGTTTATCGGTTCTCCATGATATTTCAAGTGCAAGTTTCTGTGCTTGTGTATTAGTTATGGTGTGAATTTTGTACCTTAATTTTACTTGTATAAAAAATTCCTAAATTTTAGGTTATTAGGGTACGTTTAGGGAGGTTTTACAAAATTTCAAACCTTATATATATAGTAAGCACAGAATTCACACAAAAATAATTAGGGAACAGAACAATTGGGTCAACCTAACTCTGCTACCAATGTCAATTTTGAAAGAAGAATTATGTATCTTTTTAGCATATTTATCTATTAACTCCTTTCCTATATATGTTGAATCTTTTTAATTCTTATGTATTACACGATTAGAACTGAAATCACATTGGAGACTAGCCACCATTTCACAGTAAATGCACCAATTAATACGAAATTATACATTTCTTTGTTTCAAAAAGAGGAAGAATGAAAGAGGAAGTGTATATTCTGATTTCTTAGTCAAATTCCAGAGGCTAGAGAAACACTTCCCCCATCCACCTTATATTTTAAATTTTATTTTGAAAATATAACTTTCATTTTTTAATTAAATTAAATATTAATTAATTAATTATAATTTGAACTTTTATTAAAATGTCACAGCATCAATTGCGGCCTAAAAATTATAATAATAATAAATATATTTTTTCCCAATCTCTAAGGACGATCAAACTACAAAATTCAAAGAACCATCAGATTATCTTCAAACTCGCAATCATAAAAGACGAATGGAGGGATTCAAAGAATCAGCATTCTGAGCGCAAACGTACTTACTAATCCACATATGGATGCTCTTGAAATTTGAAAATGAAAAAGGGCGAAAGGACAAACAATTTATCAACGTTTAGAATTAGAATTACAATTAGTGAGTTGAATAGTTTTCATTATCAGCATCATCACTTTTGTAGTTCCTCCCTTCTCAGCTTCCATCAAATCGTACGGATATACCCAAAAAGCTGACTTATTGATCTAGAAAGAAGAAGGGATGGACCCAAATACGCTACTTGCTTAATGGATTTTTTTTCTTTCACTAAACACAGAATAATTCACCGTACAGAAAGATAACAGCCGAAAATTATATTTAGATATGACCCAAATCAAAGAACCTTGCTGAGAAATATTGGCTAAATCCCAACAGTAGCCACGCCAGAAAAAAAATATGGGTGGGTCTGTAATAAAGTAAACGCATGTGGTATAAAAAAAAATCATTGATAATTTTAAATTGATTTAAAATAATTGCTATCTCATATAAATTTCTTAAACAATTTTTTCTATAATAAAGTATACATAATGATATCACTCCGATAATCTCTACATATTAGAGAAATTAATTTTTAGTTGTTGATATAGAGATATCATTTGCACTAAGAAAAAGTATACATAATTGTTAAGAAATAGTATGCATATCGATGTAGCTCAGTTTGATCAATTATGACCCAGCATGACTTTTGGATGCTATTTGCTATCACTTAAAATATATATATATATATATATACTCCCTCCGGTTCAAAATATAAGAAATTTTCTAGAATCTTTCTTTGATCCATAATATAAGGTGTTATGTAATTTTTAGTAATAGTTTATCTTTTTTACTTTTATTCATTGATAACCAGTCTTATAACTTATAATGAAAAAGAGTGGAAACAATTTTAATTATTAGTAATTAATAAGAGTAAAAATGGGATGTTGAGTTTTTTTTTTAGAAGTTTAAGAGTGTAACCAACTTTTCTTAATATGCGTGAAGTAGTTGAAAACCCCTTATATTTTGGAGTGGAGTGAGTATGTATGTAAAAGCTGTCTACTATACATTGGAATTAACTGATGATTAATCAGAGGTGATAACTAATTAATAATCATGTGATATTTAGTACACTAAGGGAACATATTGATTAGAGAGTAGAGACAATGATCAGTGTACATATTAGTTCGATCTCTCCTTGTTGGCAAAAAAAAACTGTCCTTGTATGAAATCTACTTTATTCCATATTTATAGACTTATAAATTATAATATGCGGATCTTCATTCTCCAAATTCACATTGAAAAGGCCAAAAAAAAAAAAAGAGTAGCCGTTGATAGTTGAGATAGCTCGAGCAACAACTTTAAAAAATTATTGCTAAACCCATTGAGATATTGGGAAATATACAGTGAAGTGGGATCCATATGATTTGTCATTAATTATTATCTTCCATATTGACGAGCGCATGCTCCTCGACTCAAATACTCAATCATTGCGATCTTAAATCAGACACCACCCTATGCAATCCCACTAAATTCTGTTGATTTTGTAGTCTAATCTGAATTTTAAATTAACGACAATTTGAGACAGTAATCGATTGAATTCATTTGTCTATGTATTGTTAAATAATATTTAATATTTTCCAAATTAATTACTAATAGAAATTACTTTGGCCATGCTTTATTTTAAAGGCAACAAACACAGGCACGTCATTATATACTTTACGTTACCTTTCATGAGCTAATTAATATGATAAATCAGAGTCAAACCAAGGTTAAACTCTTTTAAACAGGAAGCTAAAAAGAGAATCATATGGTAGAAGTTACCTTAATTTCACGTGTGATCATGATCATGATGCTTATTACTCTCCTTTTGTCTTTATTATTGCATCTACATATTATTAATTTATATATAATGAGTTTTAACTTTTCTTTTTACCAAAAAAAAAAACACAGATCCCCCACCCCCACTTGCTGCCCATATATGTAAGGATGACATTGAGAAAAAAAGTTAAAAGCAGAGGCCACTGTGAAATGCAAAAGGAGGCAAAAGTCCAAATGAAGGATATATATATTAATAGAAGGGCAAGCAGGATATTATAGAGATGGTTTAAGGGCAAAACTGAAAAAAGCCGTGATGTTAATTTTTAGCAATTAAGCATATATAATATAAAGACAAGGTTTGAAGGTTGAAGTGAAGGGGGTGGGTTTTTCAAAAATAGGCAGCATTTTCTTTTGCTGCTTCAGAGAAGCTAGAAGATGTTTGAAAGGTCAGGTCCATGCATGGGAGTGGGTCAATTTGTTAGGTGAAGTGTTTTTGGTCTTTCAACTTTTGAATCAGTATTTTCCATAGAGTGTATATATATGGCTTCAGTCGAATCATCAAGTTGTATTTTAGCCTACAGTTGGGGGACATTTTTTTTTTTTCCTTTCCTCACTCATGGCCTGGTCTGGGTTGCAACATGATCTCCAATCCAATCGTCTTTAGTAACATACAACTATTATTTTTGCTAAAATAATTTTTAAGTATTTATAATTGGTAAAATATATTTTTTTTTGCTAAAATAATCAAATAATCCTTCATTATTTTTTTAATTTAGCTATATCAAGTTTGGCTGCCCCTAGACTAGTCAAAACAACTACTCAGGTGTTTGGTCCAGCAACATGGCTCTCAACCATGTCCCATTCTGTGAAACAGAATTAGGCCCCACACCCAACTTGATCGGGTATATAGCATTATGCCTAGAACTGTCAAATCGGGCCGGGCCAAAAAGGCCGAATTAAAAAACGGGCTTGATTTTCCAAGCCCGAGCCCGCAGGATTGGGCCTACGAGCCGGCCCGTGGGTTTTTTTTAGTATTTTTTTAGTATTTTTTAATATTTTTTAATAAATTTTTTATATAATTATTTAAATTAATACAACTAATTATCATCATAGTTTAAATTAATACAACTAATTATCATCATAATTCATCAAAAACTAACATAATATTTAAATTTTACAATTTATATATCATTAATTAATAAAATAATATGTATTTTTTAATATTTTAAACAAAAAATAAAAGAAAAAAGTCTCGGGCTTTCGGGCCGGCCCACCACGGGCTGGGCTCAAAAAGCCCAGATTATATATTTACTCCCGAAATTGAGACCCGAGCCCGCTCATTTTTTCGGGCTCTTCGGGCCAGCCCATTGAGCTTGACCCATTTTGACGGCTCTAATTATGCCAGCTTCCATATCAATTCTATGATTTCGATTTTCATCTAGGTTACAACTCAATGCTTTCTTATGAGACTAAGTGCTAGATATTTTTCCTTTAAATTTAACAATTCTTTTATTCAATAAAATTGACTTGTTTTTTTGGTCACCAAGTTGACTTCAATCATATTTCTATTATTGTTGGCCAAGAAAAATCATATTTCCATTGTTTATAACTAATAAACAATGCAATTTTTTAAATGAATTTTAATATATATATATATATATTAGAATTTTCAATGTAAAAA
The DNA here is from genome assembly GCA_026686845.1 of Adenanthera pavonina. Taxonomy (NCBI): domain Eukaryota; kingdom Viridiplantae; phylum Streptophyta; class Magnoliopsida; order Fabales; family Fabaceae; genus Adenanthera; species Adenanthera pavonina. The sequence goes on along the minus strand of JAIVEN010000023.1, from coordinate 18,789,489 downwards.
TAGTATTTTTTTATTCAGTTATGAAAAAAGCTGACTTCCATGCATTGATAAAATTAAAGAATTTTAAGGATAGTATCCACCTTACATTGATGCATAAATAAAAAGCCTTGAGAAGTTCTACTTGTGGTTCATGATATATATATATATATATATTTTAAAGTACCCTTAACTTTTTAATCAATTTTTTTAATAAAATGGATATTTATGTCTTTAATACTAAAATATAATATATTTATTTCAAAAATAATCTAAACTATTCAAAAAGTTAAAAATAATTAAATAAGCAAATCAAACATGAACTTTCCCAAAAGCTACTTCTTGAAGTATACTAAACTAAATGACCACTAACTTATAATAATTAATAATAATTAACAAGATTAATTGAAAAGAAAAAATCCTAGTTTTCTCCCTTTTTTTTTCTTTTTAACTAATTGGGTCTATGGAACTGAACAAAACTAACGTTGGTGGCAATCCAAAACGAATTTGGATTTTTTCCATATTTTCTCACAATACATTTCTTTATATATAATTTTATCCACTTATTTGATTTGAATGATATAAAATTACTTATTGTTACTTTAAACCAAATATATTATTTATTTTAATAAAGACTATAAATAAGTATTATGAATTGTTTTTAAGAAAATTCTACATATAATAATAAATATGGATCATGAAATCAAATATATTATTTATTTATAGATTATTTTCTCAATCGTTCGATTATAATCAATGGTGGAGACTGTATATGGACAGAGATTGAAAGAAAGTATAGAGAAAATCCAAATCTATTGAGAACCCTGCCTTTTAACTTATATGTCCATACACACATACTCATTTTTTTTACTGATATAAGGTTTAAGAACCTCTACTCTTAGTGAGGACCAAGCATGCAAGGCCCACTCACACTCTCGTCTTCTCCTATTATTTATTTGTTAATAGTCGTGTAATGCAGATCTCCTATTTCCTACACGCCAAAAAGTTTTCACACTTTTAATCGGATATGTTCTTGAAAAAAAATTGTTGTTATGCTGTCAATATCCCGGCATTTCTGTGGGCAAGTTTTGCAAACTACGAGGTTATACATAAAATAGTAATGCTGTAATTTTAAACCTGACCAAAATCCACCAAGTTTTTTAAACAAATTTTATAGCACAAGACCTTACCCCACAATCTCGGCTAGGCACACAAACTGTAGTTTTGTTTCTTGGAATGGGATCCGATCACAATTTGATTCAAATTAGTCAGAATAAAAAATGATAACCAGATCAAGATAGTTAATGCCAAAAATAAATAAAAGCTCTTTTATTTATCTTTCATCGGATGCGCGTTCACTTTTTAATTATATACTACTATTACTGTGAAAGAGAAGTCTACCAGCACCACCATGTGATTTGGCATTTAAAAATGATACGTTTTCCGACAAGTTTAACCTATGTTGAGGAGACACACAAACGTTTCCTCGTTACGTATTAAGGACGATTCTTGGACTATATTAACGTGGCAGTTTAGAAACCATTTTAGTATATTTTTTTGTAGGAAAAGTGCTAGATCAATTAATAACCATATTTGTATACGAGTTTCTATTTTCTCGGAGCTACATCAATTAATTAAAAAAGAAACGGTATAGGAACATGGATCCTCTATCAAAATAACAATGAAAACAAAGCCCCATGGTCAGCGGAGCATATAATTCCATGCTGATTTTAAAAGGATCACATGAGTCACACGGCCATTTCTTTTTCTAATTTCTAGGAAAAAATGTATAAACTATGAAGTTTGGATCTAAAGTCATCCGACCCAAAAAGCTGATCTGGGAAGTAACTTTACAGAATAAAAATTACAGACGAGCTATGATTCATGCCCGAATTAATTATTTGAACCTTTTTAATTGAAACAGTAACTCCGGCATTCACATGCATTAGATTAGATCTCAGTTTTGCTCTTGTTGCTCCAAATCTTAACATGAAAACTTATTTATTTGAGGTATAGTGCAAATCTAAATCCCAGGTTGGATTTTAAACAAATAAAAGATTACGATATAAATGAATGGAGTTAGGTTCTTGAATGGAATAACATTATAGATATTATATATATATATAAATTAAATAAAATTATATTTTTTATCATATATATATGTATGATAACATTGTGAGTATCTAATTTTTAATGTCCAAACTTATCTGAATATAACAGTTTTAAAAATTGTTATTAATATAAATAATAGAAAAGGGCAATTATAAGGTGATAGTGAGAGCAGGTCTAAATGAATCCACTTGTCATCTACTAAAGAAAAAACAAAAAGAATCCACTTTTTTGGTGGAAAAAGAAAAGAAAAAAGAATCCATTTGTAGCAGCATATGTTTATCCATCTCTTCCTATTGGATCCATTACATAAGTTTTGGACTCAATGGGTTCTCTATCTTTTGTCTTGGTTGGGACGCAATGGTCCATTATAGCCTAAAGTTAAGCCCAATGCTCAACAATATCGGCAAATATCAAGGCCTGCGGGATGCTGTAGTTAAATTAAAGATTAGGGGTAATTTTGGAAACTCATTTAGTTATCCGATTAAAGGAAAACAAAAATCTATTTTATTTTTACTGTTTCGTTTTCCTCCTTGGTTTCCTCCTTCCCCGGGGGGCCTTCTCGTTGTCGATCCCTCTTCATTACTTCTATCAATTTCTGCAATTTAACTCAGAGCTGCACCCAGAACATCCTGTCACCATCTTGCGAAAATGTACGGCTTTGAAGCTCTTACATTCAACATTCATGGCGGTTACCTGGAGGCTATCGTGCGAGGACACCGTGCTGGCTTGCTCACCGCCGCCGATTACAATAATTTGTGTCAATGTGAAACCCTTGACGATATCAAGATGCACCTTTCTGCTACCGAGTACGGCCTTACCTGCAAAATGGTGCGTTTGAGGGTTAAATTTATTTATTTATTTTTTTGCCCATCCATATCAATTTGAAGTTCTTTTACCTTCTAAATTTTCTTCCACTTTAAATAATTCTAAAGCAGAACTTGTGTAAATTAAGCTTCAAATCGGACAATTAGTTTTTGAACTGATTTTTTCTTAATTCGAAATTAAATAGCTCTTTGGTTAAGATATTGATTCTCGTTCGGGTTTTTTTCCCCCCTTCTAGTTAAGTTTTGGTATGGTAATTTTCCGTATTTTCTCCTTTTTATCAGTTCTAGAGATTTATATGGAGTAAATGTCCTTTATGCTTCTTTAATAATGACATCACGAGATCATTCATGTTGATGAAGTAAATGTTCTTTGTGTAACTTCACTGAGAACTTGTTTACTTATAATTTTATGTATCTGAATGATTTTGAATTATCATTTTCATGGATTCCGTCCTTTATTCGCCTGTTGAGGGAAGACTTGTGTCCTTACAAGGTACTTCATTGTCACTTTAGCTTGGTGTTTTCTGGTTAAAATATTTGTAATTGCTTGTACGAGAAGAAAGATATGACGTATCTCATGTGATAAAATTTAAAAAAAAAGAAAAAGAAAAAAGAAACTGTCAGATCTCAGTTCTGAGTCTTCTGACCTTCTTATCAAGTGAGTTCTTATCTGTTTTTCTACTTAATGTTTTATATTCCATTAAAGCATTCATGAGCTTAAAACCACTTGTTTATGTTGATGATTTACCTTTTGCAGAGCCTTCTCCATTGCATACAACTACAATTGTGGAGAAATGTACTCTTAAACTGGTTGATGATTATTAGCACATGTTATGCCAAGCTACGGAACCCTTGTCAACCTTTTTAGAGTATATCACGTATGTCACCTTCAATTTTCTTTCTGTTCTCCTGTATTTACTCTTCCTTTTTTTTTTCCATTGGGATCCTTGTGAATCTTATAATGAGGTATTTACAAATTTGAGATAGAAATGATAAATATTCTTTTTTAAGTTTTAGACACATCAGATTGATACAAGGTGATTTCTCTGGCAATACCAAATCATGGCACTTTAATTATTCTGGAACCCTGGCCAAGATTTTGGAAACTAATTCAGAGATCTTTTGAGGAAAGTTGCATTCAAATCATAAGATGGTTGGGTTGATAGATTTTCTGCAGCATAGCCTTTCTATTTAAGAGATATTTTACCTAGATAAAGCAGACTAAAAGGGGAAAACAGACACCAATATGCTTTCTTCTCTATTCCTGCAGTTATGGTCACATGATAGATAACGTTGTTTTGATTGTTACTGGCACACTTCATGAAAGAGATGTTCAAGAATTATGAGAGAAATGTCATCCATTAGGCATGTTCGACAGGTATAATAATTTCAATATTTTGTTTGGTATAATAACTATACAAGTACACACAATTTTAATTGCATTTTGGTTCTCTTCAGCATTGCTAGTCTAGCAGTTGCTCAGAATATGAGGGAGCTTTACAGGCTGGTACTCGTGGACACTCCTCTTGCTCCATACTTCTCTGACTGCATTACATCAGAGGTTAATACTGCTACTTAAATCCTCTCTGCTCTTAATTTTGCAGATTTTATGTCCATAACCAGCACGTTCAAACTAAAGTCATTTGGTGCTATGGGCCTATGGCAGAACTAGGAACAATTTATTTCTAAATCCCCTTCTTCATATACAATATGTTGTAATAAAAGTAGTTCTACTTCTATGAAATGGTAATATTAAATTTTAAGAAATTTGTGGCTGCTTGCTTTGGGCCCTTGTATTGAAGAAAATTTTGCATCATTACATTGTTTTAGAAAACCACATGCACATACGTAGGGCTATAATCTTGTTGAGCTGAGCTTTAACTTCATCAAGCATATTCAATTAAAATAAACCAAGCTCAAATTTGAGCTGAGCCCGAGTAGTTCATTGACATTGTTATATATAATATATATTCCTATACACATATGCAAATTAAACTAAATAAAAAATAATGAATTTTGTATTGGTAAATTTCACACATATGGGATGATGGGAAGCAAACTTTTGATAGTATTAGCACAAATGGTTAAGTTGCTTATATTGTGGAACTGTCAATTTCTCAGATTTATGCTCATGGACTTCTGCTGATTGATGTTACTGCTTGTGGATTCTTTTTTTCTAGGACTTGGATGATATGAACATTGAAATAATGAGGAACACACTTTACAGGGCATATCTTGAAGACTTTTACAAATTTTGTCAGGTGAGTGCGCTAGAGCTTTTTTCCATCTTCTGTAGATGTATTCCCTCTTTACCCATTTTTTGTGGTTTTATCAATTTCAATGTTGTACTTGAATAGAAACTTGGTGGTGCCACGGCTGAAATCATGTCTGACCTTCTAGCTTTTGAGGCTGATAGAAGGGCTGTTAATATTACCATAAATAGGTAATTGAAATTAGGAAGGTTTTGCATAACTTTTATTGTTTTAGATATTTGTATAATTCTCTTTGATGGTTTTGACTTTTCTCTCTTGTCAGCATTGTACTGAGCTCACCAGAGATGATCGTAGGAAATTGTACTCTAATTTTGGTATGCTGTAAGTTCTTATCTAATTATGTTTTTGCTTTCAAAATCAAAGTGTATGTGCTGCTTTGGAATGATTTATTTAATAATGGTTGATTTAATCAGTTACCCTTATGGTCATGAGGAGCTTGCTGTCTGTGAAGACATTGACCAGGTATATTTTGCATCTTAATTATGTGATGGCTTGAGTAGTTTCATTGGTGGATATAGGTTGATTGTTCTATGATTTGATATTTTTTGTGTCCCATCCGTAATTTGTACTTCATTTTGGCTATTGATTTCGGGGGCTTCTTTGTTTAGTTCACTATCCCCTTCTCTCTGTATCTATTCTTTGTATCTGTGGACACTTCTACTTGATTGCTTTAAGTATGATGCTGTTTGGGCCTTAGATCCCATTTTCGGTTGCTGGTGTAGGTTCGTGCAGTGATGGAAAAATACCCCTCTTATCAGTCTATTTTTGCTAAATTGTCATATGGAGAGATAGCCGGTCCCAAGCCCGGGTAAAGGAGGCCCTCGACAGCTAACGTAAAATTCTGTCGAATCTCATGACATGGATCAAAGACGTATATGTGCTAAGGCTAGGTCGTTACCCAGAAGTAACGCGCTGTATGGCTCAAATGCAGTGTCAAATGAGCTAGAGCTGCTACATCGGCGCCCGGGTGTAGTTTTAAATGAGCAAGGGTTCCCACATCATGCTGGACGGATGTGGGTAAAGAAGCTAGCCCAGAAAAGCAAGATTAGATTTGGTTTTTGGAATATTGGTACGTTAACAGGTAAATTTACGGAGGTGGTGGATACGATGATTCGAAGGAGAATTAACATCTTATGTTTTCAAGAAACTAAATGGGTGAGAGAAAAGGCTAAGGAGTTAGATACTACTGGTTATAAACTTTGGTATGTAGGGAAGGTTAGAGGAAGGAATGGAGTTGGTATTATTATGGATAAAGACTAGAAAAAGAATGTGGTATGAGTCAGAAGGATTGGAGATAGGATCCTATCCTTAAAATTGACTATTGGACATGATACACTCAATGTTATTAGTGCTTATGCACCTCAAGTAGGGTCGGACGCACATATTAAGGAAAAGTTTTGGGAAGATCTGGAGGGCTTGGTTCAAGATATCCCACAAGAGGAAAAGATCCTCATTGAGGGCGACCTTAATGATCATGTTGGAAAAAAGACAAGGCAATACATGGGAGTTCACGGCGGTTATGGCTTTGGAGAAGTAAATGAGGAAGGACATTCCATTCTTGATTTTTTAATGGCTTACAACTTTACGATTATAAACACTTGTTTCAAGAAGCGGGAGGAGCATTTAATTACATAAAAGAGTGGAGTCCAAAGGTCGCAAATTGACTTTTTTTTGATAAGAAACTCAGATAGATCAACTTGTAAAGATTGCAAAATAATCCCTGGTGAGAGTTTAACTTCACAACATAGGGTTTTGGTCCTTGATGTGATGGTTTAAAATCATAAACTGAAAAGTCGAAAAGTTTTTAATCTTAGGATTAAGTGGTGGCAACTAAAAGGTGAGAAACAAGTGATTTTTGCGAGGAAAGTTATGGAGGAAGGTATTTAGGACTTGCAAGGAAGTGCTAATATCTTGTGGGATGAGATGACTAAAAAGATCAGGGATACCGCTAAAGCAGTATTGGGTGAATCCAAAGGTTTTGGACCTAAGGATAAAGAATCTTGGTGGTGGAATGAGAGTGTGCAGGAGAAGGTCAAATATAAGAAAGAGTGTTTCAAAGCCTTGCATCTATGCAATAATGATGAAAATTGGAAATGTTATTGGTTGGCTAAAAAAGAGACTAAGAAAGCAGTGAGCGAGGCTAGATTTAAAGCTTTTGAGGAATTCTACCAGAATTTAGGAACAAAGAATGGTGAACAGAAGATTTACAAAATTGCCAAGAGGAGGGAAAGAATGTCAAGAGATTTGGACCAAGTAAGATGCATTAAGGACGAAGAAGGAAAAATTTTAGTTGCAGATGATGATATCAAAGAAAGATGGGGGAGCTACTTTTATAAGCTTTTCAATAATGGATTGGATATGACTATTGATACTGAAAGACTAACAACCCATGAAGATGATCTCAATTTGAATTTCTATCGTAGGATTCGGGTTGGAGAGGTGAAAGAAGCTCTTAAGAGAATAGATAATGGTAAAGCCATTGGTCCCGATGGTATTCCTATCAAAGTTTGGAAGTGCTTAGGAGAGAAGGGGGTTTGGTGGCTCACTAAATTATTTAACGAGATTTTAAGGTCCAAGAAAATGCCAGAGGAATGGAGAAAGAGCACTCTAGTGCCCATATACAAAAACAAGGGGGATATTCAAAATTGTGCTAATTATCGAGGGATAAAACTCATGAGTCACACCATGAAACTCTGGGAAAGAGTGATTGAGTATATATTCAGAAAGGAGTCTCGTATTTCAGAAAACCAATTTGGATTTATGCCAGGACGGTCTACAACAGAGGCTATTTATTTATTAAGGGGTTTGATTGAAAGATATCGGAGTAAAGAGAGGGACTTGCATATGGTTTTCATTGATTTGGAAAAAGTCTATGATATAGTACCAAGAGATGTATTGTGGAAAGCAATGGAGAAGAAAGGTGTTTGGGTGGCTTATATTCGAGCCACAAAGGATATGTATGAGGGGGCAAAAACAAGTGTGAGAACCCGTGGAGGTGTGACAAAGGACTTCCCTATAACAATAGGCTTACATCAAGGATCTTTTTTGAGTCCATACCTGTTTGATCTGGTTTTGGATGTTCTCACAGAACATATACAAGAAGAAATTCCAAAGTGTATGCTCTTCGCGGATGATATAGTTTTAATTGAGGACTCAAGAGAAGTGGTCAACTCTAAACTTGAATTATGGAGACTTACTTTGGAATCAAAAGGTTTCCGTCTGAGTATCAGAGGTAAAAATTGGAGAGTAAATCATCCCTGAGGTGTCAAAGTTTAAATATTTGGGGTTGATTTTACAGAATAATGGTGAAATTGATGGGGATGTTATGCATAGGATACAAGTTGGGTGGTTAAAGTGGAGGAAAGCAACATGAGTTATTTGTGACCGCAAGGTGCCTACTAAACTTAAAGGAAAATTTTACAGAACAGCTATAAGGCCAGCAATGCTATATGGTAGTGAATGTTGGGCTTTGAAAGGACAACAAGAGCATAAGATGGGAGTAGCAGAGATGAGAATGTTGAGATGGATGTGTGGTCATACAAAATTGGATAAGATACGAAATGACTGTATACGAAGGAAAGTTGAGGTAGCACCTATCGAGGAGAAAATGGTGGAACATCGTTTAAGGTGGTTTGAGCATGTACAAAGAAGAGGGTAAGAGGAGCCAGTGAAGAGAGTTGATCAAATGGCCTGGAGCCCGATTAAAAGGCTTAGAGGAAGACCAAAAAGGATATTAAGGGAAGTTATAAGGAATAACCTTTTGAAAAATGATCTATCTGAGGAGATGGCGTTTGATAGAGCTCATTGACATCATTTGATCCATGTAGCCAACCCCACATAGTGGGATAAGGCTATTGTTGTTGTTGTTGTTGTTGTCGTCATATGGAGAGAGCTAGATGCTTGACAAGGCATTCTACGAGGAGGAGGTGAAGAGGCTTTGCTTAGCGTTTGAGCAACAGGTTTGTATCTAACTGTTTGTGTGAGTACTGGTATTTCTAACTCCAGTGCAGCATTTAGCTAGCATAGGAATATCTGATGGATCTTTCTAAGTCTTGAAGAAAAAAGGGAGAATGAAAGCTTTCAAAGAAAATTGTTTAGCTTCAATCTGATAGTTTCACTTTTCTACAGTAAGTCGTGCTTTTTTCTAAGTTGATCTATTTTGTCTCTTTGGCAGTTCCATTATGCTGTGTTTTTCGCATATATGAGGTTAAGGGAGCAGGAGATTAGGAACCTAATGTGGATTTCGGAATGCGTTGCTCAAAATCAAAAGTCCAGAGTACATGACAGTGTTGTCTTCATATTTTAGCTGGATTATGCCGAATTAGAAATTTTATTTTATTCATTTCTGCGTAATTAATTGTAAATCATTATTTGTGCTGTTCATCTCAGTTGCCAATTGCTGCAGATTGCTATGAGAACTGAGAAGTCTCTTTACCAAGTAAATCTTAATTCTATAACGATCTTTTTGCATTCTATATGTGTGATTAATGTATCTTGATTTTATCAAGTATGTTATAAGTTTTGAGGATGTTGAATTTTTATGTTGTTTTACAATAAACAGCCATTGGAAATAAACGTTCTGCAATTCTGGCCATTCATCAACCATCAGTTTGAGTGCTAATTGATACTGAAAAACAAACAAAACATGCAAAGAACAATTACAATTTTGAAGGTTGTCTAAATAAAACATACTTCAGCATCCCTCTCACACAAGGTGCTTGCCCTGTCCATACCGATTTATTTATGCCAACAATGGTTCAATCTTGTGGGCTTCAGAGCGATGACATCTTGTAATGTCCTTACGGTGCATGATGATGAGCTTTGTGATGATACATCTAGTGTTGTTTAATGCAGTTATTTTTTTGCGAATAGTAAATTTAATCAGATGAACAGCGGTTGGGCGTGAAGAAATTTTACCCCCTTATCCCTTCATTGCCATGGTATTGTCATAATGGTTGAGCAAACCCAATGATAGGCCGCTTTCTGTGGCGTTGGATATACTGATATTTTGGAATTTCGAGTATCATGAATGTGGAGGTTTTGGTGGCTGTGTAAACTAAATAAGTAAATATATTATAAAATGTTGAAAGTCATTATTTATTTATTTATTTGGAAGAATATTATTTAATTTATTTCTAAATTCATGATTTTGTACGGATCATGAAGATATCGTACGTTTATTTGCAATGGAATTGGTCGATGGAAAGAAAAGAGAAATGGTAGGAGTAATGAGTTTCTTATGTCTCCTTTTCTTTACAAGTGTTTTTGGAATGTTAGGAGGAATACGTTTCTTATGTTTCCTTCGCCATAGAGTGGAAGGAAAAAGGAAAAGAATTTATAATCCCATTCAATATATTGTTATATACTTTACATGAATAGAGGAAAAATTCTCCTTACACTGTTTATGATGATACAATGAAAAATGCTATATTTTATTATTTTATTTTGATATTTTTTTAAAGTAAAAACTATATATGTTTTTTTTCTATTACATAGAAATATAATCTAAAAAATGAGTTATAGCTCGTGAATGGTACAATTGCATGTAGATTTTATATTCTATATTCACATTGATATTGGGATGGTTTTATATTATTTTTCCCTTATTATTTTTATTCAGTTAATTATATTAACAAAATGATATCTTTATTTTATATTAACACAAATGATAGTATTTTATTTAATTCATATTTTTATTTTTATCCAATTATTTTCTGTAATACACAAACATAAGGTTTCTTTCTTTTTTTAAAATATATCTAACCTGTCAAGTGTCAACACAAGGAAAGAGGGTTTGGTTTAGGATGATTTTATATTCATATTAACATTAGGATTATTTTATATTATTTTTCCTGAATTATTTTTATTTATTCAATTATATTAGTAAAATTTTATTTTTATTTTTCATATTAATTCAAATGTTAGAATTTTATTTTATTTATATTTATATTTTTTTATTTTTATCTAATAAATTTCTGCAATACACAAGCATAACTTTTCTTTTAAATATCTGCTATCAACATAAAAAAATAAATACTAAACCCTTCCTTGTTCCGCAAAATTTAATAGTAGAATACCGATTAGAAAATATCAGTAATCAAATTCAAAACAAAAATTGTTTGCCAAAAAATTCAAATTCAAAAGATAAATTACAAGGAATTTCAGAAAGTCGGTTAGAAACCAAGCGCAGTGGCGCGTTATGGGTGTGATTTTCAGCTGCATCTGAGAAGAGATCACGCCTTTTGCAGTTTGCCCTTCTACTTCATGCCCACTTCGCACAATTTCTAGGGTTTCACGATCATTCCCAACTGCTTCACTAATATGGCCGATTCTATCCCGTCGCCGTCCTCCAATCAGAGTCAGAATGCGACGGTGACAACCATAACTGATCTCAATGTGGACTCACTCGTTCACTCTGCTGCCTATCTCAACCTCCAAGATATTTGCAATTTGGCCATGACCTGTAGATATCTCAAAAGGGTTGCTTATTCTGATTCCATTTGGCGACGTTTCTTCTGGTTCTTACTTCTCTCTTCTTCCTTTTTCTCTTGGTTATGTCATTATTTTTATGCATAATTTCCTGTGCATATAGATCCGATTCAAAACATTTCGTGCATAAAAGCCACTAAATTACCATCTTGCAAATCTCTTCCCAGCTGTGTTATTCTATGTGTTATATCATGTAATTACCTAAGAAGCAACTAAAATGTTGATCTTCATTATATTTTGAGTTGCAAATTTTTTCTTGGTTATATTGTACTTTGCACGCCTTTCATCTACAGACTTGTACTTAGGATTGCAGTTAGACTCGTTGAAATTGTGGTCGATTAGGCGTTCTATTGTTTGCTTTCTTCACATCTAATGTCCCCCATTTACCATCTTTCTAAATTGATGTAATTTGTAGGGAGCATTGGCGGCAACCGCCATCTTCTAGCTCTTTACATTCATGTGGAGTGAGGGAAATTTATTTGGCAAGGCGTACGGCAGTTCTGCAATTTAAGTTCGCCGATCCCTTTGTCACTTACTTCTATACTGATGTTAAACCTTTCAACCATTTGCAGTTGAGTAAAAATGAAATCTTTTTAACACAGGTATTCCTTGTACACGGTGGAATTTTTACATTTTCTTTTTTCCCATCAGATTGTTTCATCTGAATTCATTTTGTTTTCGTCCTTCATTCCTGCCCCTGGTTTGAAACTTATATGGTTATGGCCTAGAAACTGCTATGCATTTATTTTTCCCACAATTACCTTGACATACACTCTACTGATTGTCATAAACAAGGGTTCTCTGATTCAAATGATAAATATGGATCGGTATCAAAGCGGAAAAGATTTTGTATCTACTTTAAGTGATCACAAAGCAAGAATTACTTGTATGAGGTAAGAATTTTGTATTTAGTGTCTGTGAATTCAAATATTTGATTTCTCATTTTTATTCCAACAGCTCTCTCTCTCTCTCTCTCTGTGGCCCCACTAATGCTAAATATGCATTGAACGAAATCTGTGACACCACAAAGTTTGAAATAGAAGAATTTATTTGAGTAATGATAAAAGTGAAGCTGATATTCCCAAATTATATATATATTTTTATTTTATTTTATTTTTTAATTTTTTAGGAATATTGGTTGATTTTATAGGATTGTTTTTCTTGATATACCTCATGTAATAAATTGATTTTATAATTATCATGAAGACTTTTTGTTATTCCAATCTTTTGATTTCATTTAAAATTTGAAATTGATTTCTTGAGTTAATATTTGTAAATTTAATGTGTAATTGTTGAATATTTATAATTTTAAAGACTGTTACTTTTGACCACAAGATTATTTTTCAACGGACTATATTTTGATTGAAGGTGACTTTATTTTTTGTTGATAGATGAAGTATTTTATTTTATTTTATTTTTTAATTTTTCATCAACTTTTTTGGTACTACCTGGTTCAGTACTAGTCTGAACTGGTTAGACATTGGGTCATCCCGGATGAGCCTGGCTGTGGACTGAATTATTCAGCCCAGAGGGTATTCTGGACCTGGGTAATGCTTGATACAACCTGGCTCGTGAACACCCCTCCCAATGGCCTATGTGTTCATCGGCAGCCCCTTCCTTTAGTTGCCAAAATTCAGCAGGGACCTTAAATTTAAAATCCATTTATTGTATCAATATGACAATTAATTCAAATCTTTCCCTTCTAAAAGCAAAACTGCATGAACTTGGAAAAATTTGTTTGCATCTGAAATTTGATAATAAAATGCAGGTTGTTTTCCCTTAATGACATATCCTTATTTCAAGGTGAAACAGAAAGGGAGGAAAAAGTCTTGGTTACCTCAAGCTGTGATCACTCGATTCGTCTATGGCGGAAGGTATATCTTTCGTTGACATTCTATGAGGCCTTCATCTTGGATGTATAAGTGGTTGATGCCCTAAATATCGCTGATTTACATATTTATGATATGCTTTATCGTAAATACGGAAAAACAGTGTAGATAGAAAGGTTTCTGTAATTACTTGATTGTGCTTGGTAGATATAGCGGAATGTATGAGGGCTGGGCAAACTCTTGAAAAGGTATAGAGGAAACAGAATATTTCACCCTCATACTTTTCAATTAGTTCATTAACTCAGTTCCAATATTTTGAAGGACATTTAATTTGCAAGACGTAACATATCTTCTGCCCCTATTTGCACTTGATTTTTATCACAAATTTGAGATAAAGGAAATGAAATGCAAATGTGTGCAGGCCAGTTTTACTTATTCCTTTATAGAAAATTCTTAGTTTTTCATCCATTACATTTTTACTCAAACTCAGCCTTTTCATGATCACCTTATTGTTTGTTGAAAGATGTAGACATTTATTCTTCTCTATTTGGTTTTTGATAGATGGCACTTTATAATTGACATTGGGAGATCCGGTCACAGTTGATGGATATACAGGAGTGGTGGTAATATTGTGGGGGAAGTGAGGGCATAGCTAAGTGTTAGACTTTCTATTAGTAAAGTGTATCACGATGGACGTAAGGTAGAAAAAAAATAAGTGCCCGTTTGGTTTGCCTTTTTATAAAAGTACTTTTAGAATAATCACAGTTTACAAAAATGAAGTTTGGATAAAAGTAGAGAAGTTTATTGAAAAGCTGTTTGGATAAAAAAGGAGAAAATGATGGTTAGAAAATATAGTTTGGTTTGCATTTTCCTAAGATGTTACTGGAAGGGGTGGGAGAAAGTGAGAAATGTGCTGCTTATTCTGATTGGGACAAGTGTCATGAGTGGAATGGTTAGTCACTAGACTGTTAAAGCAAGAATAAAAGGAAGCTGTCTGGGTAGAGGTCAGAGACGGGTTTGAGGAAATGCTGGCAGACTCGAATTTCCAGATGTGGATCTTATTTTTTTCTGTTCTATATTTTCTCCTAAATAGTGTGTCTTTGCTACTCATTTTGTCCTGCTTTCTGGGTTATATGAACTGAAACATTGGTGGGGTAATTATTTCCTATCACTAAGTTTCTAGGAGAGAATAGGTAGCAGTATCTCTTTCAGGGTATGTAAAGGTATCTTAATGTGGTGCTTGTCCCATGTGCTTGGCAAGAAGTTTGCTGTAGTGTAATCCAGCTTCAATTGGTTATTCATTTCATTTAAATGGAGGTTTTTTGTTTCCTCAGTTGAACAAATATCAATATGCTTGAACATTTATATTGTACTAAAAAGCAAGGAAAATGTCATTTGACTAATGAGTATTTTAAATTATGGCAAAGTTGCTTATTTTTACGTTACGATTCAAATATTTGGGCTGTTGTTGTATTTTTGTATGTTTGCATTTTGGGATAGGTTCACTCTTGCCAGCTTTGAAATCTCTTTTTGCCTTCTGCAATATTGTGCATTGTACACATTTTACAATTTTCAGAAAGCTACAGTTACTTGTGCTTGTAGGGTTCTTGCCAAAGATGCTTTAGAGGTCACAATGGTCCAGTGTTGTCTCTCTCAAATAAATTATTGGGAGAGGATAATAGCAAAGTATTGGCAAGTGGAGGGGATGATGGTACAGTGCGCCTCTGGTCTCTTAGCTCAAGTGGAAAACGGGGACAGCATGCTTTAAAGGCTACACTCTATGGACATGAGAAACCTGTAAAATTTATAACAGTTGCTGGGTATGAAAGTAATTTTCTTTCCGGCTGTACTTTCCCCTCGCAACAGATGTTATGATAATATTGTTATGCTTTATTGGTATTCCATCATGTGGAATAAATTCCTTTTCTTTGACCCTCTTACCTTATGCTTTCAGTCTTGACTAGCTAAGTCTTGGTCAGGGAGACAATCTGTGCACTCTAACATGTGATCAACCTCTGTTATTCTAATTCTTAAAGTTGGATCAATGCCATCTGAGAAAGAGTCATTTGTATTTATCTTCTGCTGTTGATGAATATATTTGTTAAGGTTGGTTTCAATTGAATAATATCAAGGTTTCTCGTATTTGTATTTTCTGTCTTCTTTCTGACTAGCCTGTTTTGTATAGAGATATGCATTTTCTGATACTCTGATTGAATTTTTCTATTACTGATTTTGGCTGATCAATGGTCAGGATTATTCAAGTTGAAATATATGTGAAAATTCATCTGTTTAAAAAGTTCTAGTAATTTTTTATTTCTATGGATTGTTTATCTTGATTCATGGAGGGAAATATTGTGATTCATACATTACAGATAAAATGGAAAATTATATGTTTATTCTAGATGTAATTTCAGAACTGAGTTTTGTAACTTTGGTGGTCGAGTATTTGCTTAGGTGTGAAAAAAGTTACGCATGAAATATTGTGCATATTCAGTTCAACTGACAAATCTGAAAAATCAATTGATTGTGCAAATTAAATTTAAATTAAAGCCCCGGCTCCTGGAAATTGGAATCCAAAGGTCCATGTTAATCATTTCCTTCAATTATTGTGATATATCCTTCCTGTCCTTAAACTTTCAGGCACAAAACTTCTCTTTTGGCAACCATTTCAAGAGATTCAAAGGTGCTCTTTATATTCCTATTTGCTACTGTTTTCAATTTATTTGCTTATCACATTGGCCAAAAAAAAAATTATTCGCTTAGCATTCAATTTGATATTTGAATTCAGCTAATCTATTGTCAATTACCTTTCTTTCCCTTAATAAGTTGAATCTAACATGCTTACAGAGTAGATAATATTTTGGTCATAATAAATGCATTACAGGCAATTATAGAAGTGATTGTTGTAAAAAGGAATTGATCATTTTTAGGTTTATCTTATATACCTTGAACTGTTATCCTGATGGAAATCAACAAAGATACAGTGACAGTTGTTAATGATTTCATGTTAGACTTGAACATCTTTGTTTGTCTTGTATAGAAGCATTGCATTTACATACAACTTGATTCACAATGCTTGTTAATTATGATTTTTGGGTTGAAATTTGTTGGCATTGGAAGTGTTTGCATGCTTCCAGTTTAAATGCTAAGCCTTTTATTATCCCATTACAATCGATGAACACAGTGGAGTTTTTATTCATTTGTTTTCAGTTATTAGTTCTTGATCAGCCTTGCTTAAAATGATGTGCCTGAACAAATTTTATGTAGTTGTTTTTACTATCCTGTAACAATTATGTAAATTGTAACAGGTGAGGGTCTGGGATACGGCCACATCATCTGCTGTTCGATCATCCTGCTGTGTGGGAATGACTTCTGTTCCCGGTGCACCTGTAAACATGCAATGCCATGAATCACTATTGTATATTGCAGCTGGTTCTTCTGTCACGGCTGTTGATTTAAGGACAATGCGGAAAGTTATGACTGCAGCGGTACATCAGCCAAAGCTATATTCATTTGATATTGTTCCTTCAAAATCTTTAATCTGCACTGGCGGTGATGGCAGGTAAGAGAGAATGAACTCGTTTACAGTTGTAATTATCCTTACTGGCAGATTGCTCTCCCCAATTAGTTATATTACTGTCTAAGAAAATGATTAAAACTTGGTGAAATATGCAGTTACCTTAAGTTAGTATATTTTAATGGATCAGCACTGAGTAAAACTTAACATGATGCTACAGAGCGATGCTTTGGGATATTAGAAGAAACCAACCAGAACCAGTAGCCGAGTTGGATGGACATTGTGGGCCAGTTACATTATTGCACATGGATCCATACAAAATTGTATCTGGAGGCCCTGAAGATACTTGCATTAGTGTTTGGGAGGTTGACACTGGTGCACAAACAAATTCTCTGAGTTGCTGTTGTGCGGAGAAAGAAGATCATAGCAACAGGTCTGGTTGTGGTGCAATGGCTGTAGATGGGTGTAGAATAGCCACTGCTAGCTACTGTGAAGACAATGGAATTGTGCGCTTTAGGGACTTCAGTAACGGTTCAAGTCCTGCTACCGCCATGAAACTAGAAGACGACCAGCCGTCAAAATTTTGGGATTCTTCAACTGATGTTGTCAGTTCAGATTGGCAAACCTAGTCCCAGAAGATCCTCTGTTTCCGTGGTTCCTACAAAGTTGGTGTTCTATATCAGGTTATGTTTACTTTTATGCTGACGTAATTATTTGTACATTTTTTTTTCTCTCTCTGTCATTCGTCGCTGGTTCTCTAGTTTGTCTACTGGCCTACCTCTTCCAAATTGAAATATAGTTAGAAATTCTCTGCATGGCTGAATGATCCGAATTTGTGAACATAGCGTAGAATGATATATGCCGGCTTCTTCAGAATTTATATTTACAAATTAAAAATGTGATTTTTGGATACATTTCGTTTAGTTTGGGATGGAGACTGCCTTTAAGGAATATAAAATAGTAGGAGAAAAACTCTAGCACTGTTTGTCAACTGTTTTGGAAACAATTTTTTTATTTTTGAAGGCAGAAGAATAAAAATATTTGTTTGATAAATTTATTTTTTATAAAATATTTTGAAAAATAGAAAAATAAAATAATAGAAAATTCTTAATATTTTTAAAGTGTTTTGTAGTTTTTATTCAAAAAATAAAAAAAAAATAAAAAATATTTATTTTATTAATGATAAAGTTATAAATTTTAAATAAATTATTTAATATTTACTAATTATAATTTTATTAATAATTATTTAAATAAATTTTTTTATTTTTTTTATTTTTAAAATTTATTCTTGAAAACAGTTTTATAAAATTGTTTTAAAAATAATAAAATAAAAAATACTGTTAAAATTGTTTATATTCTCACTATCAAAATTTTCAATTAAGATATGATAAGTGCATTGTTCTTCAATAATAAGAAACGTGTATATTTTAGCGAATCCTCAAAATATATATACACAATTCTTATATTTTAGCCTACTTTAATCATCTTTACGTGTTGAATGGATTGTCTTTTTCACACCTTTGGTGTTAAAAAAAAAAGAAATATGTATATTTTTTAAATGATTTTTTATTTTTATTTAATTGAATTACATATTTAGCATGTTATTATGAAAACATGTTTTTAGTCTGTTTTGATTAGAGAACAGGTAGTAAAAGTATAAATAATTTTGTAAAGGCTAATCCAAAATACTAACAGTCACAATTAGCGTAAAAAATAAGGGAAAAAGGGTTCTTCTTCCGGTATGTTTAAGCTACAGGTCTATTTTTTAATTAAAAGGGTAAATATATATTTTTAATATGTATATATATTTTTAAGTAATTATACTTTTTAATCAAATAATATATATTATATTATTGTTAAAGAATTTTAAATTTATTATTTTGGATTAAAAAAATTCAATATTTAATATTAATTAAAAGTATGAAAAATTATATAGAAGTCTAGGATAAAATAGGGTTACAATTGACCTTGAAGGTAAGGGCGAAGCTCTTCGATAAATTTGAGGACAAAGCTTTTTATCTTCGGTAAGTTTTAGAACAGAACCGGCTGGAGAACGTGAACGTCGCGAAGCGTCCATCTGGGTCTAATAAGAATAAATGAAATATTTGGGATCGATGAATATTATATTTTTTAATTTTAAGTAATTTAAATGTGAATAAATCTATAACTTCAATAACTATATGAAAAACAATTAAATCATGAACTTTTTATAAAAAATATTATTTACAAGTCAAATAGCATAATTTGGCCTCCAATAGAATTTGTATATTAATAGAAGTGGATTTGATTAAAGTGCTTTTGCTTTCTTTTTATTAGGATGATTGTAAATTATAAAAACTTATAATACACTATTGCCACTGTAACAAATGTTGTATGTGGCAAATATTGGGCGTTCGAGAGCATCAAATAAATCAAAATTTTCTTTTGATGCAATTAGCTAGCTGATATTTAATTTTATTGAATCAGATTTAAGTATTATTTAGTTCAAGTAGGAAATTATTCCAACATAATTTTTGCAATGTATAAGGTTTGAACCCACAATAGTATTTAAAAATATCAAGTAATTTTTACTAGATTCAACTATTGTTAGTTAAATCAAAATTTTAACACTTACAGAAAAATAAAAAATTTGTTTTTATACTGTGCAGAGTAGACATTCAGGATGTTTAACTTTTTTTCTCGGTGAAAAAAAGATGAAAGATGGGTGGTAATAAGTTCTTGGATGACCTTCTTGTACGGTTTCTCTAATTTATATTAGGAGATATGCCTACATTTCCATGTGAGTTTCTCTACTTTTTTGGTTGGAAAAAAAATTCCGTGTCAGTTTCTCTATTTTTTTTCTCTGATTTATATTAGGAGAAACTAGTACTATCATTTTATTTTCTCATGCATCTCTCTGCGAAGTTGAAGTTTTTTTTTTGCGGTAAAAAATGCCCAATTTTGTATCGTGCAAAAGGCTGCAATAAAATGGCCCATAATCCATTTTACTGTGGTAATTAAACCTTTCACTTCTGTCCGTGTAGGCGGATCCTACACGAGTAAAAGAACTGGGGTTCTTTGACCGTTCTATCCTTCCCATCCCCGTGTCTAAAATGTCAATAAACCTCTCTTCTTCCACAACCTATCTACCAAAAATGGCTGGCGGCGATGTCTCACCGCCGGCACTTAATTTCACGGTTCTCTCACAACGCAAGCACTACCCAGTGCCGCACCCGCTGTTAAAAATGCTCACCATCGCCACCATCTTCATCTTCCTCACTGCTACCTCCACTGCCTCCCCAATCATCGGCCTTGACTCCTTTCTTACCCATCAAGCCCATGTCGACCCTCAAGCCTCCAACGACTCCTTCCTCTCTCTTCCCTCCTCTATCAAGAGATCTCTCTCTCTCTCACACTCTCATCCTCATATCCCCTCCCTCGTTTCCTCCCTTCTTTCACTCTCACTTCCTCTCTCTGTTCACGTCCGTCTTGTCGGCGATTTTCCTTCCGATTCATCTTCCCTCCTAAACTCCTTCCTCTCCGCTTCCCAGCCTTCCAACCACTTCCACGTCATTACCCCCTTCGATCACCAGAACCACCGTCTCTCTCTCAGGCATGAGCTCCATCTCTCCGTCACTCACTCTTACTCTTTGACTCCCGTTCTCTCCGATAAAATCAAGTCTGAGATTGCCAAAACTCCATCGAGCCTCAGATCCTCTCTTCTCTCTATTCCTTATGCTTCCGTGGACCAGATCATCAAGCAAGACTTCGAAAAGGAAAAACCTGTCGAAGGAGTTTATATATATCTCCTCAATTTAGGTACCCAGTCGAGGTCATATGCTTATAATTACGGGTCTGGGGATTCTTCCCCTGGCGTCACTAAGTGTTTGGGGAGTATTTGGAGTGGGAAAGAGAGATATGTGTGGATTGATTTGGGTGCAGGTCCTGTGGATTACGGCCCGGCAATATCAGGAGATGGTGTTTTGCCTAGAGGCGAGTTTCATCCGCTGGCGGCACTCCATGGTCGACCTAAGTCGCAGAAAGCATTGCTTGCTGATTTGGCTTCATTGATTTGGAGTGCATATCAGGTTTATCTTGTGCCTTCTTTGAGAATTCCAGTTCCTTTTGAGAATTCGTTGATAGTTCAGTTCATACATGTGTTTGGATTTGGGGGCAAGGATACGAATGGTTTGGATTGGAAATCAATCGAGAAAACGTTCAGGGATGAGGTTAATGATAACGGGCTCTTGTTAGGTGACCAGTCTTTGAGTTTTAAGACTTATGAGGTTGACTATTCTGGGTGCCCAATTTGTTCGTTTGCTATTTCAAGGTCGCTTAATTCCTATACTTCAAGGTTCTTGTTTGATAACTATACTTTGATTGTGAGTGAATATTTGGACTCTAAGCGTCTGCACCAGATATTGTCTGAATCGGCTAAGGAGTTCAGGAAAGCAGCTAAAGTGCCTGAAGAGGATTTTGGTAGGGTCATTCCTGTGTATGTTTTTGACTTAGATTACAATACAGTTGTGTTGCTTGATCGGTATCACCAATCTGTGGCTTTCAAAGACATGGTTATTGCAGTGAGGACAAGGAACAGTCAGACTGTTAGTGACTATAGCTGCAATGGTCGTCATGTATTCACACAAACTAGGGAGCTTGAACGACCACTTGTTGGATCAATTCTACAGAGCATGTGGGGAGTGTCCCCAACACATCTGTCATGGAGCCCGAGACACAATAACACTTTGGTCGATTACACATGGAGTATAGGGCAGACTCCGTTTGGGCCATTCTCAGAGACTTCATCACTGTCTTTTGTGCAGAAAGATGCAGCAAGGAGAAATGTTCTATTGACATCCTTAAATTACAGTATATCAAGTGCTATAGATGTTCTTGAGTCCATACAAACACATGGTGGAGACAGAAATCTGCTCAAGCAAAAGCAGCATGTTGAGTTCATCCAAAGATGGAATTTTTTCAAGTACAAGCTGGACAAAGTGATTTCTGCATTGTCACATATGGATTTTGAGATGGCTTTATTTTTCTTGAGGTCTTCTGACCACGATCTCTATGCCATCCACTCTATCGTTTATCATGCCTCCCAAGAAATAGAAGCATCCCTTGTATGCTTTAAGGATCCTCCATTTCCTTGGACATCAGTCTCTATTTCTGCAGCGGCTTTCCTTGCTCTCTCTTATGTTTATTTTAGAAGGGATAAACTTTTTAGAAATAAAAGGAAGCAATTTTGATGTCTTTGAGAAGAAAGAAAGTTTGTATGATTTTAAGAAAACACTACACATGTATCATTGTACAAGAGGCATGCTGATGGGCGTTTAGATTGCTTAACTTATTAATTGCAGTTCAACCAGCCATTTTGCCCTGTTTTTCTTTTTCTCTGATCGGTTTGTTTTGCTGATTTTATGTTTGTTGATTACTTACCTGATGAAACATCAGCATCATAAGTAGTTTGAAAGAAGTTGAAATTGTGATATGCTTTTTAGTTTTGAACATTTTATTGTTCATAATTATTGTACGAACCACATAGGAGTTTAGTACCCTGTTGATGCTTCAACTGAGGAAAACTTTGGTATGCAATAGATCACAATAAATGGTATGAGTAGTCTAGTGGACAATATCCTGAAGTTCCATGTATAATCGAATTTTTAACTTCATCGGAAATTTGCACCTTACAGCTTGGTACTTGGTGCTGGATTCAAATTAATTGATTGAATTTTGTTCTGCGAGTGAAAGATTGCTGATTGGTCCAGCTTTAATTGTTTAATAATGAATTTGGTTGAATGGTGATTGAAATCTACAGTGAAGCTAAAGACATGCAGAAAGGTTTTTCTTTTTAATGAATATTTATTAATGTCAAAGGTAGTAATTTAGATTTTCTTTTAAAAAGATAGGTTGCTACTCCAGCTTTTAGTCACTGAGCTGCTGAATTACATGTAATTTTTTTTTTTGGCCAAAAGTTGTTGTAAACTTGTAATTACTTAAATAGATTCCTGTCTTGCATCCGGCATCTCGTGCCAACTTATCCCTGCTGTTCAATGACATGGAGTTGTCTAGGCAGTATTAAACTTTTGTGAAGCATTTATACTGTTGCACATTTTGATTTTGTGAGAATATTCTCCATATGTTTAAGTAGACAATGGTCTGTAAACTAGCACGGTATTAAATTTTGAGAACGATAACCTTGTCCAAAATTTTTAGAATATTCACATTTTGGATTTGCAGCAGTTGGTTTCTTGTTAAACAGGATCGTACATAGCCTTCTATTTACAAAAGCCGGGGCAAAGAAGCTTATGATCTTCACAACAATGTGAACTTGTATATTTTAGTCCAAAACTGAAAAGCAATTACTCTACATATATCGGGGGAGGTTTTAAAGTCTCGTTCTTGTTCACAAGTATTGATTGATCCACTCGTTTCGTTTCCTCCTGTAATGTTGTGGATTCTTTAGGACTTGATTGTACACCGAGGCATGACAATACTCTCCGGAAAATCTACCTCCTCTGTTCATAGAAGGGACTGGAAGTCTCTTTCTTCTAATTCTAAGTTGTATCTGCTAGGATCGCAGACAAATGGGACATCATCGCCATTTCCATTGTAGAAGATCCCACCTAACTCGCCATCACCGGACAGCTGCTGTAAATCCTTTGTTTCGTCTCCGTCAGTTTCGTCTCCAGATCCAGATATGTTCGAGTTCTTTTTGACTAGTTCTCTGAATATTGAAGATCGAAGAAGAAGGCCAAGTGCACTGGGAGAAGATGTCTTATTGCTCGAGATTAAAGGGGTTTTGCTTTCGAGGAAATCTTGCTTTTGGAGGGAGTTCAGGTAATCTGTGAAAGAATTACTTTGAAGGGTCACAGATTTCTTCTCCTCTACGGGAGTATAGATAGATGGGGATGCCTCTGCCTGAGCCTCTGGCGCCATCTGTGATCCA
This sequence comes from Adenanthera pavonina, assembly GCA_026686845.1. Classification (NCBI taxonomy): domain Eukaryota; kingdom Viridiplantae; phylum Streptophyta; class Magnoliopsida; order Fabales; family Fabaceae; genus Adenanthera; species Adenanthera pavonina. Next base: position 18,765,541 of record JAIVEN010000023.1, on the reverse strand, counting down.
GGTGTTGCTGCTGGGATGTTTTCTTTTGTAGGCTTCAACCATCTTATGTAAGTACTCAAATCAAAGTTTGTTACGGCATGGATCCCTCTGTACTCAATGGCTGCTATGTCATAAGCGCGAGCAGCTTCCTCTTGGGTGCCTATAAGGGAGAAAATGCGTAACTTTGGTTAACAGAAGATTCATGGAGAAGGTAATGGATGCAAGAGGCATTGCTGTCCTTTCCTACAATGCAATTCTGGCTCTTGTGCATGTTTTGTTGTAGTTTTGTAGGCCTATCTGTAATGGGTTCTGGAAATATGACTTACTATAAGTGCCAAGGTAGAGATATTTGTTTCCGAACACCCTCCCTATCCTTGCCTCCCATCTGCCATTATGGTGGTGCCTGCATCATATTTGAAGTGTTGCTGATTCATCTTCATCAATGATAAATCAGAAGCTGATTCATATCAAATTCATCAAGAATATCACCTTGCTACACCTCTGTACTTAGATACGCCTCTTGAAAAGCCACTGCTCTTTCTGTTAAAGAAAAACCAGGGATTTTTATCAGTTAACCAACCATGGCAGTGCACCTAGAGTAAAAGGAGTGAAAACAATTGGGAATAAAGACACGATTACAACTCGTACCTTCTTAAAGTGGCCAAGTACTCCTCTTTGGCCATAGTCTCCATTATCTCTATCTCTTTCTTGTAATCTGATATCTGTTTGGTTTTTAAGGGGCATTAGACCAATAATCTACATCTAAGCAAAATACACAGGACTGATCCCTTTCATAAGCGATGACTAATACCGGAAAATTAGTGAAAGTTGATGTTCCCCAGTACTTAAGTGCAGCTAAATCGTATGCTCTGGCTGCAGATTCTTCTTCATCATAGGCCCCTGCCAAATATGAAAGAAATATTGTCATCTTCTGAATTTCTCCAGATAAGTGATTCAAGCAAATTTTGGTAGCCAAAGTTACTCACCAAGGTAAACTATTATAGCCAATAACACATTTCCATTCACGTTCCAAAATAAGAAAAAGGAAGAAAGACAAGAAATATGTTATGTTAGAAAGGATGAACCAATTAATAGTAAGGCAAAGTAAGAGAAGTTTCCTGTTAGTTTGCAAAATCCGAAATGGAATAAAGAACTCTACCTTGCTTCCCTTTCTTCTTCTGCGTTACATTCCAAGAGAGCTTGTCCCACAAGTGAGCTTCAAATCGACCAGTCCACCTATGTCTGTTTACAGTTTGGATCAATAACTTGAAACAGAAGCAAGAATTGTAACATTTACTTCAAAACCTTTCTATGACCTGCTTACACCACGAAATCTTGAACTTCTTTTCACATTGCTGGTACTTAAAGTTTGATCAACTTTTAGCCGTGGCTGCAGCTGTTCTTGCTTCGGATCACTTGGACTCTCATTGTTATTAAATGCAGTTGCAGAAGGCTCTCTTCGTCGTCTCTTGACACAACGGCCTCCATGGATCTCATATTCTGCCATGGTTTGGCTGCTTCTTTTGCTCTCTTCACTTTTTATCATCCTCATCATCTCCTTGTCTTGTGATTTTCTCTCAGTTCTACCTTTCTTCTTCTGTATTGGTTGATTTAGGCTTCGAAGAAATGCACCTAAGGTATATAGTCTTATAGGATGTGTACTTCTGTTGGCTTTAATATGTTTTTGTTCTTATTCTTACAGGGATGATTGGAGTTAGAAACAAGAGGCTCGATAATTTCAGAGAAATTTTAATATGTTACATTGTCCTATATGCCAACCTAATTTCTATTTTTTTATCTTTTAGATTTTAATTTGTTTCATATTGCTGGTTGTAAAGTCAAAGAACTCCAATTGCCGAATAAATTTATAAGTATTCTCATAACAACGGTCTGAAGCCAACCCAAAATATGATGATGACGATGATGATAAATTGAAGCATGTTTTATAGGTTATCTGTAAGCTCATACGGTTACTTATTTACAGAATTTTGGTATTTTGTCACTAAAGGGATAAGTCAAGATTATTTTTCAAGATGTAGTACAAACCGAAGATTACAGTGTTGTTTTGATTTGGACAATGATTAATGAATAGTATAAATTTGATAAGCAGTGTCTTATGGGAGCTGCGCTCCTGCAACCAAAGCAATACTAAGATTAAGCGGCAATGTTAATCTCTGTGCAACCAAATTCCAATTATCAGGTAACTGTAAATTGATCTGGAAAGTTCCTCATGATTCTAGTTAGGACCTTTTGTCTGCTTGAATTGGATTTTATCTTTATTCTCTCATTAGCTGTATAATGTATATCAGGTTAGTCTTCCCATAATGGTGTTAATGTGTGAATATATGATTTTGCTGTGTAATATATCTTTGAAAGGAAAAAAGAATAAAAAGTAGGAGGGAGGAGCTAAGAAAGAAGTTCCAAACAGTGATTCAGACATTGATGAAAACCCATTACATATGTTATGTGATTAGGCAAAGCATGTTTGACTGGTCGCGGACAGGAATGATCCAGAATGCTTTCTGCATTTTTAGAAAGAGGAATCAGGGACAGAAAATAAAAGACAACTTGAAATAATTAAACATATCCTTTTGTGCACATGTGGTGTCTTGGATTCATCACCACAGCTACAGTGAATTTTTTGTTTCATTAGATCTGAAATGGGATTATGTTCTGATTGCCAAGTTAGAATCTTGCTTGGAGCGGAGTAGAATTTTCTTCCCCTACGGTAGCTCTAATCGATGATGTTTCCTATGTAGTTGACAGTATAATATTCATTCAGCTTGTCCACATCCCTACTTAACAGCTGGGAATTCGGCTCTTTTCTTTCCATGCCTTTCACTTGCATTCGGGTTAACCCAATGGACTGTTTAAGGAAGCAAAATGTATGTACTCTTAGCCTTAAGCATCAACACCTGATTTGTTTAGTCTAAAAATTTGACAGTTTGAGTCTTAAAAATTTACGATAGACTTTTGGGTGAAAGAGTGAGCGCATTCCTGCCTCTCTCTCTCTCTCTCTCTCTCTCTCTCTCTCTCTCTCTCTCTCTCTCTCTCACTCACACACACACACACACACTCTCAAGTGCATGTGGGTGTGTTTTATTTATTTTTTATTAGTTTTAGGCTGTGTTTGGATTGGTTAATGTATAAGTAATTTTAACAATAATTGCCTATTCACAATAGATTACGAGAATAAGTGATTATATCAAAAGTGATTTATGTTTAGATATTTTTATCTCATAAGTGATTTTGAGAAAATAAATGTGTTTGGATATTTGGGTTTAAGTGATTATTGGGTGAATAATAAGAAGGAAAAGTGATATAATGATTATGAGAGAATATATGTCTATTTGGATTGTCCAAATAAGCCATTATAAGAGGCAAAAAGTGCTTATTCTTAAAACTTCCCAAACACAACATTAAATTCAATGAGCACTAATATCTTAAATAAATGTTTATGGGAGAAACTGATTTTTTTAGCTTATGATAATCATGTATTCTTCATAATCATCTATTTTATTTTTCCTTCTCATTATCCACCTAATAATCACTTTAAACTCTAATATTCAAACACATTTTTTTTCTCAAAATTACTTATGAAATAAAAATATCCAAACAAAAATTACTTTTGATATAATCACTTATTCTCATAATCTATTATGAATAAACACTTATCCTCATAATCATTTATATATAAGTTAATCCAAACACACCCTAAGTGATTATCATAAGTAAAAAAATTAATTTTTTTCATATGCTTATTTAAGAAATAAGTACTTATTGAAAAGTAATTTATATTTGGTAACTCCATCACATAATCACTTATAGAATCACATAAGTAATTATTAAGAATATCTAAACAGTCACTTAAACAAACTCTCAAATTTGATTCTCCATATTTATCTTGTGTTCCCAAAGGTAATTTTTAGATATATATATATATATATATATGAAAAAAACGTTGGATGGATTGAGTATTATAGATTTAACGTATTACTAATCAATTAATTGTTTACATCTCGTTGTTGGTAACTTTTGCTGTGGCCCATTGATTCACCTCGTGTCCGCTAGCTAATTATGGATTTCTGCTTCTCCTATCTACTTTCACATTGTAACTCAGAAGACAATAACCAATCATGTAGGAGCCTTTCAAAATCCGTCCCCACCCTTCCCCTCTGTTGAACGAAATACTGTGTAAAGTTTACTTGCCAGTTTGACTCATCTTCTTTATGAATAAGTTGGCCCAAATGAATGTCAATGCCCAGGAGACAGACTGGAATCATACGCTCCAACAATTTTTTTCCTTGATTCACTCATGCAACTTGTTTCGCTTTCTACTTTCACTGATTTGCTCCCTTAATTTCTGTTATATTAATTTGTAGCACAACAGAAACGCATAATCTGTTCAGGATAGGAAATAAATTTGTGCATTCTAGTCCTATTGCTATTGCACTCTGTCTGATTTAAATATAATTTATGAGAATTCTTTATAATTTATTTCATTTTTTAAAAACAAATTGGCATCAACCCCATGCACTTTTACTGGGATATAGAATTTTTTTCTTAAAAAAACATGTAAAATTGGAAAAAATGAATCAACTGTTTAAAATAAAAAAAAAGTGACAGTTAAATTAATGAATAATACTAAAGGAATCCTAATTTTATATTGATATATTGATTTTTGGGCCAAAAATGGTTTCTTTAAAATTTTTGCCCAGTATTAGATATATGTTTTCAAAAAACTAATGAAGTTTAAAATATTTTTCATAAAGAAAATATTAATTAATCTTTAATGCAATCAAACTTTTGCTTAACTCCTAGCTTTCTAAAAAATTTTCTAGAATCTCACTAGCACACATCATCAAAATCAAGTCTCCACGATTTTATATATAAACCTTAACCATTGCATTTACATGCATTATATATGTCTACCAAAAATTCTTCTTCCCTCTGTATAACCAAAACTGACCTTGTTTTCATAAGTTCCTAATCCAAATGTAACTTGATCAAAGAGACTTTTGGTAGGAAGAAAATTATGGAGTACATAAATGTTAATTATTTTGGAATGAAAAGTGCTAATACTAGAACAATGAGTATGACTATATTTCGAATCTTTGAACCATAAAATGAAGAAGAAATAGAAGAAGAGTGACCAGAAGCCACAACATTTTGTGTTTCTCGCTGGACCACAAAGAATTCATCACCGTACAAGCGTTATGCATGCTCTGAAGCAGCAGACGCAGCAGCAGCAAGCAATTGAATGAATATATACTCAAACATCATATATCCTAACAAGGCTTTCCCACTCGGCAATTCAGTGCACCACTAAACCTGGTCAGCCTTGTCACAAATGTTCCATCTCTGGGCCTGATCATTGCGCCTCTTCCGTACGACTGCAACCCTACGGGCGCTCCCGACTGAAGAAACGTCGCTCCGTTCATGAACAAGTCCTTCTCTGATGTCCACCTCCATGTCCGCCATTGCTCTGGCGTTGCGTACTCCCTGTGCGTCACCTCCTTCGCTGCGTTGTCGTTCGGGGCGATGAATCGGTTACCCTGGCTCAGTATCGTCGGGCCAGAGCTTCCACCTATGGCGTACATGAGCCAGTGAGTGTAGTCGTTGTTCACCACATGCACGAACCCCCACCTGGCTCTGGGCATCCTCTGTATCAGTCCCTGCCCGAAATGGTTGAACGCCACTGTAACCTGCATCATCTTGTCCCCTGTGAACACCTCGCTGGCTCCTAACAGCATCACCTGCACGCATGTATCCACCAAATTCATCATATATCATCTAGCTACAAATGGCTTTTCTTTCATGTTAATTAGTTATATATATATATATGTTGTTACATCATTGTGATCGGTCATGTGGCAATTGGAGATAGTGACGCCGGTGGAGCCTTGGATGACGTCGACAAGCCCATCGCCGGCATTGGACATTGAAACATGATCGATCCAAATGTTTGAAGAGCCGAAGATGGAGATGGCGTCTCCATCACTCCTGGTTCTCACACCAAAGTGGTGAGGGGAGTCCCTGATGAGACCACCTGGCGTGGGCACGACATTGTGGATGCGAATATTGTGGATGATGACATTGTTGACGAGAAACAAAGAGAAACTAGCACCTTTGGTGATATGGACGTTGGCTCCACGACCGTCGATGGTCTTGTTCGAGTTAACTAGCAATTCCTGTTGCAAAGTGATGACCATGTCGCGTTGGAATATGATCCACAATGGCTCGTCCTGGATCACCCCGTACCGCAGAGTTCCGGGCTTCGGGTTCACCATGTCGTTATCGGAGGGATCTGTGACGACGTATATCCGGCCGCCTAGTCCTCCGGTGGTCTTCCGGCCAAATCCCTTCACACATCTAGCTAACCTCATGCGATCCGTGGCCCAATCAGGCCTGCACCGCCAGCACCTGTCAATCGGGTTGGTGGCCACGCATGGTCCTCTGTATTTGGTCCTTCTCAGTTCTCTCCTATTGTTGTCCCTCATCGCTCTGCATCAATATACACACACACACACAAATTCTGCTTATCCGCCAGACAAAAAAGCAAAAAAAGTCGAACCTTTCTGACAGTAATTATTAAAATATATATGAATATGATGATTAAAGGATACGTACAAGTGAACGTGGAGATTGAGTTCAGAGGTAACATTAAAGGGGTCAGGCTCGTAGGCGTGAAGAGCAGCTCTACGGGCTTCCTCAGATCTTTTAATGGTATAATCGTCATACTCCCCAATGTTGGCTTGTAGGCATGGAATAGAAATGGCGAAAATGGCCAAGAAGATTAGGGAGGCCTTATTAACACCTTCTGCCATCTTATCTTTTCCTGGTTTTATAACAGGTAATTAAGGATGGCGAAGGTCTTAGCTATGGACTAGACCTTGCCAATCCAATACCAATTAACGCCCAATAAACTTTTCATGCAGCCAACGCAGTCTAAGGAATGTTTATGCAGCAGAACAAAGGGTTTGCTTTATATAATGTCATGTCCCCTTCATACTATCTTTAGTACCGCATAAGAGGAGCGTCATTGGCCTTCCATTTCTTAGACTATAATTTGTTTCAAAACTTGGTTGAGAAAAGAGTCTTATGGGTCTCAACTACAAGTTTGGCTTCAAACAAAGCAATGGCCAATCGTTCTTACCATATATATTAGACTTCCATCTTTAAGGTAATCTTTCACATTTGCTATGTTTAGCCCTTTGATCTGACTTGACTTTTTCAGCGCTATTGTATGGATATATGTCATGTACATATATATCCTTTTATTTTTTTTTACTTGTTTTCAGTTTTTAATTTAGTGCCAGAGGGATCCCGTTGAAAAATTTACTTGGGAGTTGGATCTGATATTTTGAAATACTTGCTAGTGACACTCACACACTAATGTCAATATTTCTACAAAACATGGAGACAATCTCCTCCATTAATTGTATAGACTATAGAGATTGTGGTCTTATATTTTCTGCTTAGCCTTATGAGCAACATCATATCTATAATACTTGCAATATAATGAAATAATAGATGTTTGTTGTGGAAAAACTCTATGATATATATGTATACATGTCTCTTTTCTTTCACTTCAAACAGGTCTCGAAATATAATTTTGGATGTGCTTAATTAATTTTCCCTTAGATGATTTTGCTGCTAAAGCCACTATATTCATCAAAGTGTGGAACCCCAAGTAATTGAGCATGACGTTTATCAGGTATGTAATTCTTCCATATAATTTATTTTGAAATTTTTTAAATTCTTCTCCTATAAATGGACCTTAAATACAAACTCATAATTTTCATAATGCCGGGAATACCATGGATAAGGCCTACAATTCAGTCAATATGCCCCTCAACAAGTACGTAGAAGCACCTTTTCTAATAGTCTTGGCTTTGCAACTGCATGTGGGATTATCGCAAGAGACGTATCATTCTTTGACTAAGTAAGATTGATGCTGGACAAATTAGGTGGCACACTACAAGTGAAGCAATGCAGCAACCTAGCGAAGAGCATTGAGGTCATTGAAGTGCCAAGCACAACACAAGTCCAGGACACCCGCGCAACCCCATAACTTTTAATATAAACCTTAAATCTAAATCTGTCAAACTCAAGACAACAACGGACCCATCACTTTTAAGGTGGCGCTCTGGTTTGAACCTGTAAGGATCATCCCACAGTTTAGGGTTTCGGCCCAGTCCTTTTCTACTCAGTAGCACGTGACTCCCTTTGGGGATGAAGTAATTGGCCACCACCGTGTCTACCACGCTCACATGAGGAGGAATAATTAAAAGGTGCAATTGGGTGAAGGCGAAAGGCTTCTCTTGCACAAGCCTTGACGTAGTTCAGCTTGCTTAGATCTGACTCTTGCACTAGCCTGTCTTCTCTGGCTGATTTATCATTTCTGACATTGCCCATTTGCATTTGATGGATTAATACCACTGCTGCAATCATCAATTCCTTCAAAAGCAAGAAAAAGTTTGTAATTTGTAAAATGCATGAGAGAATTTCAACCCATGGATTTGTAGCTATTGTTTATTATATATATTATGAAGTTTGTCTCAATTGCTTAAGTGAGCCAAAATGAAGTGTCTGTGAGGGTGAGGCGTCAAATGAGATTTCAATTAATTTGTTCACTTTCGTTCTAGGTTTTCTAATTGCCATATTAGAGGCTTTCATTGTTGATGGCTTTTCTAGCTATTTGTTCAATTCTTTATGATTCTTCAATTTATTAGTTGATTTTCATTCTGAGATTGCTGGCTTTTTTGAGAGTTGTGGTATTTTGCTTCTCAATGGAGAACGTAAAGGATGGAGAAGAACACAAACGAAACAAGGGTTTCAAGGGGAGGGGTATTTTTTTTATTTAATTATTTTTATATTTCAGATTTTTCTATGTGATTCCATTGCATTTTCATTCATACCGAATTAAAATACATAGAAGCTAGGAAATTTCATTCCACAAAAATATTATTCCCGTTCCTTTTCTTATTCTTATTTTGTACCAAATATAGCCTCCTCAAAGAGAGGGAGAGAGAGGAAGAAAGAGAAAATAAAAGTTTTTTCTTTTCATGTTTTATAACCTTAATTTCAACGCACAAGAAGTCCAATAGTTTATATATATAATGCAGAAGTTTGTCTCAATTGTTTAACTTCATTGTCTAAATTCTAAAATGCACGAGAGAAATGTATAGGTAAGAAGAATATATACCTGAATTGTAGCTTTGATTTCCTCGTGTCAGGAAGTGGTTGTCATTGGCATCTCTAAGTGTAATAAGAATATCAAGCCAGTACCTTTCACATCGTGTTTTTTCCCATCCTTCCATTGTTGGATTCTCTCTTCAATAATCGGGTCATGATATTTGTGAAAGATACCAATAGCTTTCTTCAGCATTTTCTTCAGCTTGCAAAGATCTGATTAGCCTATCCTTTCCAACAACTCTGTCCAATTCTTCTGCGGCCTTCTTCAACATTTCAGGCTCATTTATCATTTCTGCCATTGCCCATTCAATTGCACTTGATGGATTACCCACTGTTGCAACCATCAATTCCTTCAAAAAATAAAAAATAATTTTTAATTTATTACAAGTTGTTTTACTTGATAAAATAATAAACTTTTGTTATTGACCAAAAAAAAAGACAGAGATTGAAATATCCCCGTGTGGTGGGGGATAAGTTATTGTAATTACTCGACGCTAATCAGCCGGGACCAATATATAAAAAAAACATTTGATAGTTTTGACACTTCCCATCTTTGACCAGTGTGTATCCTGGGAAGTAATTAAAATTTTGTGACTTTTTATCCATTTAAATATGGGCTTAATTAAGACAGTCCTGGTACGTCAATACGTACTGGCGGGGCTCATAAAACATTAATTAAGAGAGAGAGAGAGAATAAAAGTTTTCTCTTTTCATGCTTTACGATATTATTTTGTTAAATGCTCAAGCGGTTATATTATTATTTTTATGAAGATGTTGTTCTCTATTATTTAACTTTATCGTCTAAAATGCACGAGAGAGATGCATAGGTAAGAAGAGTATATGCCTGGACTGTAGCTTTGATTTCTTCTTGTGTCAGCAAGTGGCTGTTATTGGCATCTTTTAGTGTAATGAGAATATCAAGCCAGTCCTCTATGTCTTGTTTTTTTCCCATCCCTCCATTGTTGGATTCTCTCTTCAATAATTGGATCATGATATTTGTAAAAGATCCCAAGAGCTTTCTTTAGCATTTGCTTATGCCCATCCAAATCAAACCGTCTCAGGAATGGCATAAAATCAGAAACACAGAATGCATAGAGATATCTTATCAATATAAAGATTTCATCAACGTGCTCTTCTTCCTCCAAACCAGGCCCTCCATCCTCCATACCTTCTCCAAAATACATCCGACCGAATATCGTCTTCCTACTCAAATTCGTACAGTAATGCTGTGTAACGAGCCTTAGATTCACGAGGCCTTGCTTATGCTTATATTGGTCATAGACATGCCTAACAAGGTCGTCAGCTTCTTCAATCCTGCTGTCATGGAGCCTCTGAAGTCTAAGGGGAGAGATGAGTTTATTGTTGACGATTTTCCTCATCTTCTTCCACTGTTTGCTGTAGGGCACAAGAGCAGTCGACAAATATCATCTTGAGATCATGTTGGCTGCCGTGCTACGAGGTTTTGAAGCAAAGTTAAGGTCCTGCTTCTTTAAGATTTCGCACTCAATTTTAGAGCATGACACAGCCACCACATGAACTTCGCAAATACAATATACAGCACGTGTATTTTATAAGAAAATAAGACATGTATTATATATATATATATAAATAAGAAAATAAGTCACTCATGCTCGATGCTGCAAACACCATGTCTCTCACGCAGCCACTATCACAATGCCCAGGTTCATTCTAAATGCAAAATCCACATATATATAATATAGCTTTGTTCTTCAGTTCCTTCGGTTTCTTTTTCTAGTCCAGTTTTTGGGTTCCTTCTATGTCAATCAGAGTTAGCAATTCGTGTGAATTCCATTTTATCATGTTCTTTTGTTGGTTTTTGCTAAAAGGAGAAGCAGATGTTACTGAGGAAGAAAAACCTGGAGAAGGATCTGAAGAAAAAGATAAAGAAGCAGAAGGTAGAACAGAAAAGAAAAGGAAGATCTTGCTCATTCTTTCAACAGTGGGGAGGAATGTTATCACTAATCTTGACACCCATGGAACTGTGTTAGGTCTGATTTGGTCAGGCATACACATTAGGTAACGCAGGCATGCATGTTGGAGATTATTATATATACTTGTGTTCATATAACGAGAGTTATAAAAGATTAAATTTGTTGTAGGTGGGGAATCAATACACATGCCTTCCGTTGTTAACCAATCAATACTAATATTAGCTAATGGGGGTTTTGGTATGGCAATGTTCAGCTTGGGTAAGAGATCAAATATCCAGTGTTTTCTCAGGCGACAGTTTATTCTTGAAGGACATAATTAATGCCTGGAGTTGTATAAACAGGTTTATTCATGGCATCACAGTCCAGCACTTTAGCATGCATGTTGGGTTTAAGATGACATTTGTGATGATGATACTTTTGAAATTCTTGTTGGGGCCTGCTCTAATGGCTGTAGCCTCTCATGCTGTTGGATTAAGAGACACATTGTTGAGAGCATCAATTGTTCAGGTGATTAATTTTTAGTGGGATGAGGCTATTTTTAGCAGTTTGCTCCCAAGGACGACTATATATGCATCTAAAGCTATGATAATTATTTACCATTGTCACGGATTCAACTTCGCAAATATCAAATTGATATGACAAAGTTCTGAATTTATAGACATTATAAAATAACAACAAAAGATTATGTACATTCTTATAGAAGTGCTAATTTTAAAGATTGATGTCTTGCAACAATTTGACAGAGATGCAAGTGATACTGTTAGGCGTATACAAGTCACGTGTGATGTGAGGAATTATGCTCAAGTGTACTCTGTTATGAGTTAGCTAATTCCCTGTTATAATTGGTTACTTGTATATCAGTTTTTCTATGTACTAAATGTATACTTGCACTCCAACTACACATGAATAAATCAGTTTCATTTGCTTCCATAAATCTCTCCCTCTCTCTCCACTCTATGTTTTCTTTGTGTCTTAAAGAAGTTTAAATATAAAATATATTCCCTTGCAATGTAAAGAGCATGCTATGCTAATTGAGAGAATTTAAAAAAAAACTTATTTTATAATTAAATCTCCTTGGTCGCATAGCCCACTCACCAAAAATATTGTCGTTGATGCAGAACCCAGCTTTAGTATTTGTCAAATCTTCTTCCATATATATGCAAGCTACTAAGATTTGTCCCCCACAAAACTGAGCATTTAACGATGAATAATATGTTCACATGTGGTCACGTATAAGCACATCATATGCACTCCCATAATAAATGGGAAACGATGAACCAACAAACAAACAAAAAATCTGGTTAGTTCAATTGGGGAAAAAAAAGTCTGGTTACAATTTCCCAATATAAATTAGTTGTACAAGGAGAGAGAGAGAAAAAAGAGAATGTAGCATCAGTTTATTGAGCACCTGGAAAATTCTTGGCTTTTTTTTAAGGAAAAAAGCTGCGCATAATCAAATTCCCCTATTAAAATAAATAGATATTTGAAATAAATAAAACATGAACGGGATGCAGCTCAGATGGTAGAGCACTCGCTTAGCATGCGAGAGATGCAGGGATCGATACCCGCATCTCCATTTGCCTTTTGTCCGTTATTCGTAGTAACATGTCTCATCTCTCTCGACTTTTCTCTCTCTCCAACTTACAAAGGATGGTTTTGCCTTATATCAGGCCATCATCAACATGAAAACAACTAAATGGATGGTGCTACTCTTGGATAAACAATACTTAATAATGAAATTAAATCCACAAGAATTACTGTCACGATTCTACTTTCTTCTCTACCTGTATCTTCTTAAAACTTTTTTCTATGCCAGATCATTCTTATGACAAACAGGAACTTTCGAGTTGCCCAGGAGATTTAAAATTCAACAATGATTGGGATGTAAAATTCCTGCAGCACCTCTTTATCCTTTAGGAGAAATGTTGTGGCAGATCATTATAAGATATGGAAAATCCACTTGATCATAATGCATGGTCAAAAAGACAAAAGCTATATATGGTTAAACTAGAATTTCTAAAATTCTACCTGATGTAGAATGGGAAAAGAATATTAGTGATATGGTCAATCGTGATGTTGATAATTATGTGTAAATTTGATGGCTTAATCCTTTGCTTACAAATTATTACCAATATCAACATTGACCATAGAATTCATTACCAATAGTGGTAGGAGCACTAGTGAGACTTGGAGATGAAAATTAAGGGAACAGACTTTTCTTTGGGTCTCAGGCTGTGCATTTGCTTATAGCATTCCGGTTTAAAACACTTGGGAAAAGAAAAGACAATTAAACCTCATTGCCTCATTCTATTGTAGCATACTTAAATTTTAATTGCTTCTTACTTTTTCTTACTTCCAACACTCATTCCATCTTTCCATTTTTCTTTTCCTTCTTTCATTTTCAATTTCATGTATGTGTAACTGTAACCTTGCTCTCTTTTTGTCCATTTCATGAGAGCTCCACTTCCATATCACTGTCCGACTTCAAACTATGGAAGCATTTGGCCATTCTTTTTGTTCTAATAAAGCCTAAAAATAGGAAAATTGAAATAAACTTTCAATTGGATTGTGTGAAACTTACAAGTGGATGGTTTTATTGATGAAGTAAAAATGCATTCCTTAACTTCAACATAAAATTAGGGGTTTTGGTGATTGCATGAAATATTATATAATTAACACTTATTTGAGAATTGAGAAAGCTCTTTCAGGTAAAATAGAACTCGAGATTAGCACTACATACCCTTAATTGCAATAAGGAATGGATAATTCATATGTTATAAAATAAATTTAGCAACAATAATCTTAAGTAACTCATAAACCATGGAATCACTACTAACATTTAACATTAGTTTAGTTTAGTTTATTTATGTTTATACTTTTGTTATTTGAGTAGCTCAAATTAAGTACAAGTGTGATAATTGATACTTAATTGAGTTTTGGAATTAAATCCTCATGAGCAATACTCTACTCATTACAATATTATCTGACACGACCCATGTTTTTGCTGTATATGTCAAGTGATGAATAGCCAACAATAATTAAAAAAATGGTGAGGACCACCTATTGTATTGAATTTCAAAGAATTTAAAAGCTTTGCACACTCCACAAGGTGAATTTTGAATATGACTTCAATTTGATGAAATATTATGATTTCAATCTGATTTCAATTCTATGAAATATTGTGGATTTCAAATCCAATTTCAATCTTATGAAATATATTATTATCTTTGCAAAACATTCATAAAGAAAACAATTAAAAGTTAGTACCATGCATTTAGTATTGGGGATTAACTGGATGAACTTGGTCAACATGACTCAACCTAGCAGTTTTAAATCAAGCTAGGTTAAGCTGATGCATAAAACAAACTAGACCACATATTTGATAAGGAAGGGTTCCAATAATAATGAAAAAATTAGTGGGGACCATCTATTGTTTTGAATTTCAAAGAATTTAAAAGTTTTGCATACTCCATAAGGCTAATTTCAAATTTAACTTCAATTCTATGAAATATTACGAATTTCAAATCCAACTTCAATTCTGAAATATTTTATTATCTTTTTTAAACGTTCATAAAAAAATCAATTAAAATACAACACCAAGCATTTAACATTGTGCATATTAACTCAATGAACTCAATCAACACTATTTAACCCAGTTGCCTTGAACCGAGTTAGGTCAAGCTAATGAACAAAATAGACTAGCTCGATAGCAAGTCTAATAAGGGAGGATGCTAGTGATAATGAAAAAGGTGGTGGGAACCACCTATTGTTTTGAATTTTGAAGAATTTAAAAACTTTGCATACTCTACAAGCCAGATTTCAAATCCAACTTCAATTCTATTAAATGCTTTATTTTTTTTAAAAAAACATTCATAAAGAAATCAATAAAAAATATAGTATCATGCATTTAGTTTTGTGCATTAACTTGATGAACATGATCAACATAGCTAGTTGTTTTGAACCAAGTTAGGTCCAGCTGATACACAGAATAAACTAGACCACAAGTCTAATAAGGAAGGTTGTAACAATAATAAAAAGGTGGTGGGTACCACCTACTGTTTTAAATTCCATAAAGTCTTAAAACTTTGCATAGTCCACGGTGCGGATTTCAAATCCAACTTCAATTCTATGAAATATGGCGGATTTCAAATCCAACTAGAATCCTATAAAATATAGCGGATTTCAAATCCAACTTTAATTCTATGAAATATTTTATTATCTTTTTAAGACACTCATCAAGAAATCAATTAAAATACAACATCTATTCCTCTTGAGGTTGTCTCCCCATTTTTAGCTCCCTTCTTCTTCACCTCACCACTTCCATGTTGCTCTCTAATGTTGTTCCCTCCCCTTCTATTCATCCTTGTTATGGCCGTTGATCTCCACCTCGCCATTCTCAGATCCGTGCTCAATGACCATAAATAACCTCAAACCCGCTCCCTTAAGCAACTTCGTTCGCTTCAAACAACGCCGAGATAAAGGTAGAAACTATAAAGCTCTTTTTTGGCTTGATTTTTCCATTTGAAAACAAAAGAAGGTTGATAAAGAAAACCTGTTTGCGTCTCCTTCTATTCTAACTCTTTCCTCTCCCTCCAATCCTCATGTTTGGTGCTTTGATTGTGCTAATTCTTTATTATTTTTATTGTATTTTTTCTAGTTTGAGTAGCAGTTGTCTGGAACCCGACACAACCTATGTTTGTCAACTCGACCTAGTACTGTTAGGTTATCCTAAGTCGAGTTAGGCTTTAGGTCTAAATTTAAAACTCAATGTATTTTTGAATCAAATCAATACTTAACCTCACCCCTGAACTAAGGTACCTTTTAAAAGGGTTCTATAGTTTCAGGTTCTTAGGTGTGCAATATTCCCTCTATTCTTAGTGTTCTTCCTTTTTTCTTTTGGAACTTTTTTCCTAGTTTAGTTTTCATGTGGCTTTGTGTTTAAGTCAGATGTGTTTCATTCTTAAATTGTAATTAGTTTATCATTAATTATGTTATGAATTTGCGACTTTACTGGCATAATGGCTTATTCAAGTGTGTAATTTTGCTTGTGATCTCAATATGTCTACCTCTTTCTTGGACTAGGTTTCTTCTTATAGCAATTACTAAGAAATATAAAACAAAATCTTCTAGAATCACTCTTTTGTTGAGGAAACTATAAAACTTTGATGTTTTCTTTACAGGTATTTTCAAATTAGAGTTTTCATTGTGATTGTATGTTTATCCCTCTTCTCAAGTCCTATTCCTACCCTCTTCTTATATTGATTCTTTTCACAATAAATAATTGTTCTTCTTTTACTTTACATGTTCATCAACATCACACTTCATTCAATGCTTTTTGGTTGTAATTTGAATATGTTCTTTGAAATTTTTGCATATTATGTTTGTTGTGATTCATGCTCAAAACATCATGCATATTTTGGATTTGTGAATTAGCAGCCGCTTTGGCTTACTGTGCCATTAATTAACTTGAAAATTTCTCAAAGTTCTTGCCATAGTAATTGTTCATTTTATCTGAGACTGTATTCACATATAGAGAGCATTTACGATCATGAAGTTTGGAGGAAATACCCCAAAGCCTTCTGTATTCTAATAATTTCCATCGGTGTTCATTTATTTATTTTTATTTGCTTTACTTTTTCACTTTAGCCTCCTCTAATTTGTTTAGTAGGGTAAGAAGAAGATGAATCAGAGCCCACTGGCATTCATGTTTAACCTAATATTTGAGATGAAAACTTGCAAATTATATTGAAGTGCAAGAATTATTAGGATCTGGAACATTTGGAACTGTTTATCATGGAATCAAGGTGAAGAGAACATAGGCATGTCGTTAAGGTTAAGCAAGGGCTCTAACATTTCAACCACCTCGGACATGTCCACTGTTACACCAATACTTTAAAAGAAAGGCATATTCATATTTGATATGTATAAGATATGATACATTTATTGTACTTAATGATATATAATATATATATATATCCTTATTTTATTTTTTCAAAAAGTTTCAAGATAACTTAAAATCTTATAGAAAAAGTCAATTTTTAGTTTTTTGTTTTAGATATCTTTATATATATTATTTTTAAAATACTCATTTAAAACTCAATTTTTTTATATTTTTATCTTTGATACATTAATTTGTTAAATATATAAATATATTATATACATATATATCTCTTACTTGTATTCTAAAATTTCAAAATTTATCACATTCAATATATATTAGATATGATATATCATACTTAATGATACATATTATATATATATCCTTATTCTTTTTTTTTTCAAAAGGTTTCAAGATAACTTAAAATTTTATAGAAAAAATCAATTTTTAATTTCTTATTTTAGATATCTTTATATATATTATTTTTAAAATACTCATTTAAAACTCAATTTTTTATATTTTTATTTTTGATAAATTAATTTATTAAATATATAAATATATTGTATACGTAAATTTCTCTTACTCATATTCTAAAATTTTAAAATTTATCACATTTAACATATCACATCATATATATATATATATATATAATATCTGATGGTCGTGCACGGATATGTGCATCTTAGGACATGTCTAAGGTGGTTGAAATCTTAGAGGCCTTGGTCTAATTACTTATAGATTTGGGGTCAGGGAGCAAGCAGCGACCAATGCCCTTGCAGGAAAGGATCCACGAGTGTGCAGAATCTGTTTGTATCCGCAAATTTGTGTGTGTGTGTGTGGGGTGGCCTTTGCCCATTCGACCTCTAGGCGGTTCTTGTCCGTGGCCTTTCTGTAGACGTCACCGCGCTGCCTTGCCCGAAACCCGAAAGGAAGACTGTTGTACTCCTTAAAGGTGTGTATATGTATTTTTTCTTATCGATAATAAATAATCAATATGAATTTATTTTTTTTTCTGTCAATATGAATTTATTTTTCTTCTTATTGATTTTTGCCGCGAATATGAATGAATTGGATTAACTTAGTGGAAGAAAAAGATCAAACCAGCCAAATTAAGAATCGGGTCAATTGGAGATGGTCTGAGACTCTGTTCAAGCAATTTGGAACTGGGTTTTATGTAATCTTGAGATAGCCTGAAAGGTTTGAAACAGGCCCAATTGAATTTGGAACTGGGTTTTATGTAAATGCCAACCAATGTTCTCACCAAAAAAGACACCAACCAATGTTCCGTCCAAAAACAATATCAACAAATGTTTTTCACTAAATCGGTTGGTCTGTTCTTAGTGACTATAAGGTAATTTTATTTGTATGAGTCAACACACCTAATTAGACTTTTTGACCAGTCCAATTTAATTTCCAAAAATAATGATAAAAACTATTGTTCCAAAAACCAAATGTAGATCCAAAATTGAAAAAAAAAGCTCTGACTCTTTTAAATGCAGAAGTAACCTATTCTTTAAGGGAAGAAAGGAATGTTATTTTGAGTTTTAAGCTTTGCAAATTACCCCTACACAAACGTACCCTTCTTGGTTTCTCCTAATTAACAAACTGGAAAAAAAAAAAAAGAAGCAAAGCTGCTTAAAAGCTAAAAAAATGAAAAGAAGAACTCACATTTATGCAGTTTCTTTAAGTGTAGGATCACCGAGAAAAAAGGCTTTAAAGAAAGAATAGCAATGATGGACAGAGGTCATTAGATTACTTGGGAAAGACTCATTTTAGCTTTAATAATTTAAATGATTAGTCTACTCAAAAGCTCCTCGAGCTGTCAGCTTCTATGTATTAATAAGAGAAACTAAAGCTTTTATATCTTGTTATCCACCAATTTTTTAATAAAAATAAGATAAATATCTAACCTTTATAATTCAGCCTAAAAATTTTTTTATATGTTTTTCAAATTAGATGACAAAAATTACAACACTTATTCTCTATTGCTTACCATCGTAGCTCAACAGTATTGCCAGTACAAACAAATTTTTCTCAATTAAATTTAGATAATTTATTTTTTTTGTCTTTAATTAGTATTTTTTTAAGATTCATAGTTATAAATATTTAATTTTATAAAATATTATTTTTTAAAAAATAAACTATTTAAATTAAGTAAATTTATGCAGTATAAATCTATTATCAGTTTATCACAACAACATGAAACTATGTAAGGTCTCAAAAAATTGTAAAGCATGGTATTTAAATTTAATTCATAATAGCCATATAAGAAAAGCTGAGACAATAAAGATGTGATAAAATAAATATATGGGTAGAAGTTCAGGATTTAGATTCTCTTGATGTAATCAAAATAAATTTAGTTCATAATAATAAAATATTATAGTAAATTATTCATGAAATTATCTTGAACTAATTATTTTTTAAATTCATATAAAGTAGTTTTTTATATTGTATGAAATAATATTTAATTATGATATTAAAATTTTTTTAGACAATTAAACAATTGAAAATATTAACTTCGTGGATCTATTTACGGGAAAAAAATCATATATATGATGAAGATAATAAAGTACTATAGCTTAACTTTATTTAGCAAGAAAGACTAAGTAATAGATAATCATTCTTTTCTTCAAACAACCTAATAGTAATAGATTGAGGGCCAAGATTCCAAGCTATGAATGCCAACTTTTCACGTTCTCCAAGCCTATCAGCCCATACATATTTAATTATTTATGATGTTATGCACCAAAAATGCCAATTAAAGGCAGAAGCTTTCATTTAATTAAGAAAATGAATATTCGTTCACTTAAATCTTAATTATAGCATGCTCTTAATTATTATTTAATCACGATTTTCTGTATATTTTATGATACCTCTTTCAAAGAATAATTCTTTTAGTTAAGATTTTCTGTAAATAGTGTAAGACATCCTATATTAACTCAGTCTTGTTAAAAAAGCAGCAAAGCCTGGTTGTGCTTAAGAAGTGATTATGTGGCCAATATATAGGTATTAGTGTTGCTTCCTCCTGCCCGTAGACATTCACAAATACTAGTGAGAAGCTTATCTAACTAAATCAAACTATTTTTGGCTCATTTTTCCTTATATTTCCAATAAATTCTAATTTAATCAAGTAATCCAATTCTTTGAAGATAAGTATAAAAATAACATTTAAAATGCACCAATAACTCCTAAAATATACTCAAAATTATCATAATTAATCCTAAATATGGAAAATCACCAATTGTGATGAGAAACTCATAGGAGTTTAATTGTTTGTTATATATAAATTAATACTAAATTTAGCTCAAATAAATTAAAGATCGATAAAAGTTTGCAATTGATATCTAATGGGACGTGGAATATTTGATTAGTCTGGCACTTGTTTATTACCAACTTCAAGCGGTGCGACGCGTATTTGAGATTCAACTCCTGCGGTGATATCGTTATTTTCTTTCCTCCTGAAAGATAAATTTCTTAATTTGGCCCCCAAATATTTAATTTTTTCCCTTGATTAAAATGTTCCCTTTGAAAAGCACTAAGGTTCTTTGATGCTCTAAAACTCAACTCATATATGCAAGTTCGATGACACTTTATAGGGATCAAAATTACTTGGACAAGTTTGTAGTTTCATATCATTAACTAACCACGGTGTAAATTCTATGAAGGAGTGACCATTTTGACTAGAAAAAAATATCATTACTAGATAAGATTGAGTGCCTGTTAAATTTTAATTATGATAATCAATTATGAGCCTCATAATCAATTATCTTTGAGTAAAAATAATAAATTGATGCTTTTCTAGATAATTGATTTTGGACTCATAATTAATTATCATAATTGAAACCAAATAGGCACTGAATTGAGAGATGATCGTTAAAGAAAATCATCTGGAATGAAGTTGAAGTGGGAGACTGATTCCAGAAGAATCAAATTAAAAGAAATACAATTTTTAAAGAATCAAATCATTAATTCAGTTGTGCAAAGCAAAGCAATTAAGTTCGTTCATAAATGAATAAACTTGTGTATTGTTGAGACTTTTTGAAATAGCTAGATTAGCCTAATTAAGAAAGTCTCAACGCATCTACTTTAATGAGTACGTATTAAGAGGCATGGTCGTCATTTTAACTTTGGGATCATTAACTAATTAACGCACCCAAAAACAATGTTTGAACGAATGGGTATTGTATTCGCATCTAAAGACAACCTGAAGAAAGAGATGATTGGTCTTTTATGGCAAAAAAAATCACATTTTGAAAAGCAGATTCTCTGGAACACTTAGTCTCAGACTTTTGACCAAAATTAGAAACTATTCTTCTTCACATTGCTCTTAACACAGTCCTTTCATTACTTCCCTCGCAATTCACTTCTTTATTCTTCCTTCTTAGCTCTGAAAAGTCTTCATTAAATCTAAAAGAGACCTCAAATTCAACTAAGAATACATAGTAATGCTACTTGACACAAAGGTTGTCACAAAAAGAACACAACTTCTCTTGTTTACCTCATTGATTATATATCTAACTCTTCATGTGTTTGTATATATAGTATCACCGTTAGGGTTCATGTTGAAAAGATAAAAGTAGAGAGGATAAACGAAAAACATATCACATCGATGTCGATCCATATGTTTTGGTTTGCCTGAATTTCCATTTTCAATTCTGCTTTAAGAAAGAGAAATGGAACTATAGAAGACATGAACTAGCTAGCTAGGTCTCCTTTGCTAAAGAGCCTATGAACCGAAAGATAATGTTCAGAAGAAAAATGGATTCTGTCTTAGCTAAATGTGGACAAAAATACCCACGTTCTTATTTTATTCATAATACAGTCCCCTTTGATTGCCTCATGTTGATTTAGGTTCTGTTTGGTTGATGTTAAATTCTAAATAAAAACATGGTTTTTTTAATTAATACAATTGAAAAAATAATCATTTGTTTATAAAAAAATAATTAAATAATTCATGATCATCAAAATATCATCATGTATACCAATGCGATGGGTGTTTTGCTACCATCCAATCCAACACTCTCCTTACAGTACGATTGTTGAATAAAAAAGCCCTAGGCGCCACTTGAATTTTATGCGCACGGTTAATTGTTTTAAATTTTTGGATAAGAATGTAATAAATATTTATTATAACTTAGCGATATGTGATTGATTTTAAAAGAATCTAATTTACAAGTCATATTTTTATATTAGAGAGGAAAAAAACTTAATTAGAATTACCGACAAATATTCATAGTCTGACATGGTTGATAAGCGGCCTATTTTACAAAATAAGTTTATGCATTGTCTGCATAAAGAAAAACTGAAACAAAGGCTGAAACAGATTACCCAATTTCCGAAGCTAGTCTGTTCACTTAATTTAATTTTTATTCTCACCCGAAAAAGCGAAAGGCCAACAATCATGAGGACAGGACAGAGAGTAAACCTCTGAAGAAGCTTCAACTAAAGTAGACATTATTCATTCTTAGTCGTTAAAAATTCAAAACAAATAGCCCAAAAAAACCTTGAAACAGCTTATCAAGTTGTACATGTCCTAAAACCTTTCACCCCCAATCATGCTTCCCACACGCGATTTGCTTCACGTAATCTCAGCCACAGTCCCATTATACGTGACCATGATCTTAGCCTACGTCTCTGTGAAATGGTGGAAGCTCTTCACCCCTGATCAGTGCTCCGGCATCAACAAGTTCGTGGCCAAGTTCTCTGTCCCTCTCTTGTCCTTTCAAGTCGTCTCTTCCTACAACCTTTACAAGATGAGCCTCAAGCTCATCTACGCCGACTTCATTCAGAAATTTCTCGCCTTTCTAGCGATAGCAGCATTTGCCAAGATCAGTGCGCGAGGAGGTTTGAGATGCATCATTACTGGTCTCTCATTGTCCACGCTTCCCAACACTTTGATCCTGGGAATTCCTCTCTTGACCGCTATGTATAGAGATGAAGTATCTATCCTTGCCCAGATTATTGTGTTGCAGAGCGTGATCTGGTACAATTTGCTCTTGTTTCTCTTTGAGCTCGACGCTGCAAATACCATGTCTCGTACTACTACACCGTCACCACCACAAGGCTCAGGTTCATTCTCAATGCGAAACTCAGGTGTATAGTTTTTTGAGATTTAATTGTATCCCCTGTCCTCATTTTTTTTTTATGTCCCGAGCATATGGAAAAATATATAGCTTTGATCAATTATTCTTTCTCGGTCAACTTACGTAATCTAAGACAATCAATCAAGGTGGGCCCTGAACGCATTTTAATTTGCCTGTTTTTCTGTTCCTTCGCTTTCTTTCTTTCTCTATTCAGTTAGATGCTCTTTGTTTGGATTTCTTCTGTGTCAATTAGATTCCACCATTAATTTTTTTAATTCCTCTGAAAGACTAATAGATTTAGCAAGTGGTGTCGGTTCCGTTGTCCCTCATTCAGTTCTTGCTTTCTGCTAAAAGGAGAATCGCAGGCTGCTGAGGGAGAAGAATATAAAGACGAAGTAGAAGAGGAGGAGGGAGACGAGGAGGGAGACGAAGAGGAAGAGGAAGAAGCAGAAGCAGAAGGCAGAAGAGAAAAGAAGAGGAAGGTGTTTCTCATTCTTTCAACAGTTGGCAAGAAGTTAATCAGTAATCCTAACACCTATGGAACTTTATTAGGCTTGATTTGGGCTGCCATACACTTTAGGTAAGGTAAGCATGCTGGAGATTATTATTATTATATATATTTCTGTTCATAAAGAGGGCCATATATATATATATAAAGGTTAAATTTGACTGCGCAGGTGGGGAATACGCATGCCTTCCGTTGTCAAGCAATCAATAGTCATATTGTCTAATGGAGGTCTAGGGATGGCAATGTTCAGCTTGGGTAAGAGATCAGATCTCCAACGATTTTTCAAGTCATTGATTCCCTGTGGACTTAAAATACTGCATTTGAGTTTATTCTTGAAAATAACACTTAATAATGCCTGGATTTGTATGAACAGGTTTATTCATGGCATCACAGTCCAGCGTTATAGCATGTGGGACAAAGATGGCAGTGGTGACAATGGCACTGAAATTCCTGATGGGGCCTGCCCTAATGGCTGTAGCCTCTATTGCTGTTGGATTAAGAAACACGTTGTTGAAAGCAGCAATTGTTCAGGTGATCTTTTAGTTCTTTTTCTATTCTGTTTATTCAGATCGTGAGAAGAAGATACATATGATATAATGGGATTTTGTTGGAGTGCAGGCTGCTCTGCCCCAAGGAATTGTTCCCTTTGTGTTTGCCAAAGAGTATAACGTCCATCCAGCTCTTTTAAGCACTGGGTATATAATGCTTCAATGCATCTTATTTATAAACTTCATTATTATATAGCTAGTTTAAGTAAGATTCAAAGCTAATAATGTTATTTTGGTGACAGGGTTATTCTGGGGATGCTCATTTCCTTGCCCATAGCTCTGGCCTATTATTTCCTCTTAGCAATATGAACATTGAAGGGCTACAACAATACATGACTCGACTTTTTGTTGAATTGGTGTGAAACAATAGATACATAGTTATTAATTTACGGTGTTGATTCATTAGAGGAAGACCATAAGACTGCCAAAATTCGAAGAATATATTTTTTTTCTTTAACTGTTTTCCTCTGTTTGTACGATGTATCTATGTACATACCACACAATGAAATACTTACAATTTTACCCAAAAAATGAAATATATACAATGATTTCCTCTCTCTTTCTCTCTCACTCTAATCCCACTAAACTTGTCATTTGTCCACTTTGTTTTGTTTGACTTTCTGATTCATTCATTTTATTCTCTAGTTTCAAGAAGATATATGTTTATGATGATATCTAATCTCAACACTAGTCCTTATTAGAGTACAATGAGATCTTCCACATCCAAAAGAATTGAAAAAGATGAGAGGTATAAATGCTTGGGATAATACTTCCTCCGGTCCTATCTATAGGACATTTTACCCTGATCCTGAATATAAGACCCTTTACAATATACAAGATAGTATTTATTATACATTTTCAAAAATACCCCTATTTAATGTATCTAAAGAAAAAGAGAAAGAGATTAAATAAGAGTAGTTTTGAAAAAATGTTAAAATTTTCGGAGAAATTAAGGTAGTTAATTAGTTTTAATTCTCATTTTTAATCCTCATGATTCGGTTAAAATGACCTTATATTAAGAATCAAAGGGAGTACTAACCAAGTAGTTTAAGTTATTTTGATAAGAAACATATTTTAAGTACAATCATTTTCATCTTTCTTCTACATTGTCGTCCGTATAAACTAAATCCTTGCTTTCTTCTCTTGCCAGTTATTTACGCTTGTTGACGAAGATGATACAAATATTGAAAGGCCCTTCCTTCACTGAATATGAATCACTTATTTTTCATCTTTTATTATGCCTTCAGTAATGCAGACAATGACTGAGTAAAATCTCCCTTGAACATAAGAACAAATACTCTGATTCAAAGATTTTACGGGCTTCCTAAATTCCTGACCAGATTTCATGCGAATACAAGTAAACTTACATCATACAGTGAAGCAGCAAAAATCAACATACCTTTAACCATAGTGATTGAACAAGAATTGGAAGCAAGGAATCCCAGCCGAAGCCACTAATCTTCTCAACATATGAAAGCTAATCAAAGCACTGTCTCTCACTGTCAAAGAACAAAAGAGCATGTGCAAATTGTGTACTGGCCTGTAAAGAAACACTCCTTCGCCCACATAACAAGTAATGGCAACATTATAATAAAATTAAATTGGATTTTTTTTGTAGTAATTGAATGAGAAATTAAAGACATTTTTTTTTTTCAAATTGGAAGGGTGGCTTCATGAGAAGAGTGGGGAATCTTCGAAGCAGTCGATAGAATTAATGAGAATCTTAGATGGTTTGAAGAACAGCAAGAACCATGGTTACAGGAAAGTAAGAGTGTGTAATCACAAAGGAGCACTCGAGCAACCATTCTTTGATCAACATATTGGAGGAGTTACGATCTTTAACCATGCGAGATTGGTTTATGACCCTATGATCATGTTTTTAGAAAAGGCAATACTTATGTTGATTGGTTGGCATATCATACTCTTCAGATGAAGACCAACCTCGCGTTAATGTCGAAACCTCCGATAAACTGTGGAAACCTTTTGTTCAGGGGCATGTATAATAAGCTTTATGCTCATGATCTCTATTCTCTATGTGGCTTGTACCACGGCGTTTTATCTTAAAAAAAAAAAAAACGTATAATCGGTTCAGTGTTCACGCCTTCAAAGTATTCTTAATTACTTACGCCTTTTGCTCTTCTTTATATTCTGATTCTACGTGCTTCGCTGCACCAAGGGCCACACTAATTCTTTATTATGAATTGAAGTTTGTACTTTATAATTAAGTTCTTGTATTTTTTTTTTTGTGGGGGGGAATTCCGGATTTTTAAACTCAATAAACTTTTCCTGGCCAAAAAAAAAAAACACAGCAAACTTTATTAACAATAATCAAGACTAAAACCATTGTCAAAGTTCTCAAGCCCTTTATTGTATCTGTACTTTTAACCATTTCTCTTCTTGCGCTATAATTATTAATGTTTGTCTAATAATGTGCCATTTACATTTATTCCTCTTGTCAAATATTACTTTTACAAATGTCCATTTTTTTTCAATCGAATTGCAAAGTTTGCAAAGTCCTTGCAAATTGTTTAAGCAAAAGTTATCAGAAAACATAATGCCCCATTTGGTACAAGGGAATGATGCAGTAGGAATGACAATGGTTGACGGATTAACTGATTTCTTAAGTTTGGTGCGTGGCAATGCTGATTACAAGGAATGACCAAATCCCTTGAACAAGGGAATGAGGAAACATGAGAGGGGGAGTTATGGAGATAAAAAATGTATCCAAAATATTTTTAACCGATATCTACATGATTGCTTAAAATAAATTTTTAGATATTTTTTATATTAAATAATTTTATTTATTTATTTTTGTTAGTTTTCAATTTGTATTTATTTGGGATCAAAATCATTGATTAGATTTAAATTAGGAAAAAATAAAATCTATTAAATATTTTTTAAAAGATTTTCTAAATTTAAATTAAAGAGATAATCTAATAGTATTAAGATTAGGATATCAATTTTATTATTTTTCTTTGAATTTTTGTTTTTATTATTATAATTTTTTATAATTAGATATATCTTTTAAATTTTTTACATTTAATAGGATTATTTGAGTATTAAATATTTTTAATTATTTTAGGATTAGATTTTTCATATTTTTCTTATATAAATACTTTTATGTAATACATTTTTTTTAAAGAATAGTGAAATAATATTATTGTGAGTTTTTCAGTAAGGATTTACTAAGTTATTTTTTTTCTCCTTTCATTTGACCTACTGTAAGGACAAGTTCTTCTAGAGTTTTAACTGATCATCTTTTGAATTTTTTGAATCAAATTCTTCTGCTATTCTGTATTTTCTGTGTTTCTTATGGCAGATCTTTAAGGGATCCATATCGGGGACGGTGGGAACTAAATCATCATGATAATCAATATTTTCGGACAAAATTAGTCCTTTCCGATGTTGTCAGAACCAGATCGGACATTGAATAGGATAAAACACTGGTTCAAGGTTCAATGGTTCAATAAAAGTTGGACTGGTAGTAACTAAAATAACATATTTAAGACAAATGATATAAGTTTAAACAAATTTTATAACTTAATTAAAGTCTCAAACTAAATAATATTGAATAATTAATTATTATTCACCACAAATAAATTATTAATAAGTTTTATAACTCAATATTTAAATCTAAACAAGTTAATATTCATCTGTAATCATATTTTTTAGTTCAAAATAATAAATTAATAATCTATTATTATATTATTTATTAAGTAAATATATCATTTTTAATAGTTATATATCATAATAATACTTATATAATATTAGAATATATAAAAAAATATTTTATACTAAAAATGATGTTATTTTATCTTAAAAATTTTAAAAATATTTTGAACAAAATTTTAAAAAATATAGGACTAGTTCAGAACTGGTTCAAAGCTGATTTTACCCATTTTTTGACTGGTTCTAAATAGTATTGGCCATCTTCCTTAATCGGACCAAACCAAGTATCGGTTCAACCAGTTAAATCAGTTGGTTCAGTCCGATTTTGACAACAGTGGTCCTTCCTCTCCAAACAACTGAGACAACCATCTTCCTTCTTTAAACAGGACGGCAATCTTTGGCTCCGATGATGGCTCTCCCTCATGCCATTGAGGAAGTGTTTGGTTGGGGGTATTTTAAAGGGAGGGGAGGGGATTGGGAGGGATTGAATTCCCTCCCCTTGTTTGGGTCAAAATTTTGGAGGGGAAGTGAGGTGATTCATGGCTTCCCCTCCCCCTTCGGTGGACCAAATTTATTTCCCCTCAAATTGGAGTTTTTTTGGAGGGGAGAGAGTATGATATAAAATATCCTGACTAATTTACCCTTCCTTTTGTTTTAATATTACAAAAAGACCACCGCGAAAAATAAAAAAGCCTCCACCAGATCTTATTTGGCGCGTATCTCTGGCTCCGTCTCCTCCGTTCGCGCCTTTCTCTCGCACCGTGTTGTCCTTGCATACGCCGTCGCCTGTTCGTCGGCCGGCATCGTTGCCATCGCCTGAATTTCTGCTCATCGTGGTTATTGTCTTCGCGTCTCAGGTGACTTAAATCTTGCTTCATTTCTGTCTCCATCCGTGCTTGTTTTTTCTTGATCCTCAGATGTGTTCCCTCTCCCATTTCCTTGCTTGAGCCGATATATGTTTTCTTTTCACTGCTCCCTGCTCCCTGCTCCCTGTTCGTAGCTCACGCAGTGAGTGTTTTTTTTTTTATTTGCTTCTGCTGTTCGTAGGTCACAGAGCAAGGGTTTTTTTTTTTTTTGTTATTTGCTTCTTCCTTTGTACAGTGCGATTAGCAACACCCCTCCGAAAGCTGCTGCCGTCCCTGTCACCTTTGCTTGGCACCGTACCTCCTTTATCTTCATCCCGTCCAGTCTGCTCCCATTTCGTATGTTTCGCTTGTAACATTCCCCATTTTTCATATAATCAAATTAAATTAAATTCATCAGATATTTTGGCCGATATATATATATAATTCATTGTGTATAATGCATTATTATTTATATATGTGTGGTTTTATTCATTTACTTTTGGATCATCACACATACACATAAGGAAAAAGATGAATACTGCAAATCATCTTTTTTATTTTATTATAGAAAGAACTTGATTCATTAATAAAACACATTATTTTATTATGTGAAAGAACCATTACATTCACACACTGCCCCTTATCGTTTTAGGTTATATTGTAGCTAGACTGATACTAATAAATATCCTTCACTTTGAAGAAGTCCTTTTTTTCTTTTCTTTCTAACGAAGAAGAATCATTTATTATAGATCATTGTGTAATAGGAAGGATATGAACACAGACCTGTCCTATTTGTAGGTCCTAGGTCCTGGATGACTGTACCATTGCAGCATAATGCTTTCTTGAGGTCCCTGAGTATCTTGTTATAGCTGAATTCTTTCTTCAGTCCTTGTACAGTTGCACATACTCCTTTGTCCCAGCCCCTGAGTCCTCAGCATTTGCATCAGCAAATGGATCTACAAATTATTGGCACAGATCCAATTCAGTATGCATGTATATTATAAGATTTAATTCAATGGGTCTGATTTCCATAATAAATGATATATTTTTTTTCTTACTGATGGAAATCACAGCTATCTTTGTTATTCATTGACAACGGAAGCCAAGTTTATTATGAGCTTTTTGGACTCTGTCTTAGTAATGATATATTTATTTAATTCAATGCACCATATTTTGGTTTGATTGTGTACACAAATTAAATGATAGTTGGGACAACCAAATGAATAGTATGCAATTTGGTTTTTGATCATGTAGTGACTAAAGGTAGTTTACTTGCTTACTTGTTAGAGTAAGGTATGAAATAACTGAGTCTTCTATTCAATTGCTTGCTCATGGAGATGGAATATAGTTGCAAGTGTACCAATAAGAGATTTTACCTTTAGGTGATTCTAATGTGTTAAACTTTCAGCTTTTTATCTGTTGTTATTGTGTGGGTCATATTTCAAGTTGTAGTGTGCTGTGAATTTCTCTATAATACAGCTCTTCTTCTTTGATGCTTTTACTCATTCACTCAGTTCTTATAGTAGCTAGCATATGATATTTATAAGCATTTCATTAAAGTTAAATTATAGCTCATCCTATTATATATTACCTCTTTTACATTAAGCAGTGAGTTTGCCCATTATAAGTATTGATTATTTTGACTGTGGTACTTGTATCCATACATTTGACATCATATTTCAGCTTAGATTGTTTGTAGTGCTCATATTAGGTTACGCTATGCTAGCAAACACGAAATATTACTGATATATTTGGCTTCATTTTTTAGAAATACTAACTCTATTTTCAGTGTAATGCTAGAGTTGTTGAGAGAAGGAAGTCTTTAGGATTAAAGCTTAACTATTGATTATTCCTGTTTATTTCCTTTGTTAGATGGACATGGAAACTGAATTGTTGTTATTAGTGCGCCAGTGGGTTGAACTGCGTAGAAGAGCAATAGCTCTACTTATTTGTGTAATTGCACACTACTATTGCATTCAGAGGTCTACTAGAAGAACAATAGGTTACAGTATGAGTTCGAAGAGAGAAAGGATTCGTGAAGAAGTTATGAGTGAAATAACCAGTACCACAACTGGTCGTAATATCATTAGAATGGGTCCTGAAACTTTTTTTGCATTATGTGGTATGTTAGAAAGAGATGGTGGCTTACAACCTACACGATGGTCAAGTGTAGAAGAACAAGTTGCAAAAACACTTTACATATTAACTCATAAAGTGAAAAGTCGTGAAATAAGCTTTTGGTTTCGGCGTTCTGGCGAGACAACTAGTCGTCACTTCCATAAAGTGTTGAGGGCTATTATAGAGTTAGAAGACAAATTTCTTATACAACCTGATGGATCAACTGTCCCTCCTCAAATTGAAAATGGTAGTAGGTTCTTTCCTTTCTTTAAGGATTGTGTTGGTGCCATAGATGGAACACACATACGAGTCAAAGTTTCTCCTGTAGATGCTCCCCGATATCGTGGTAGGAAAGAATTCCCGACACAAAATGTGTTAGCAGCTTGTACATTTGATTTAAAGTTCACTTATGTGCTCCCTGGATGGGAAGGCACTGCATCGGACTCAAGAATCATAAAAAATGCATTAGCACGAGAGGATAGACTGAAAATCCCTGAAGGTAAAAATTTTAGCAATTTTCAAAATTATTCAATTGAAATTAATAAGGCATTATAGTAATTATCTTCTTTTATGATAGGTAAATATTACCTTGTGGATGCTGGATTCATGTTAACAAGTGGACTTATTACACCTTATTGTGGAGTTCGCTATCACTTGAAAGAATATTCAAGAAGAAATCCACCCCAAAATTATAAGGAGTTATTCAATCTCCGACATGCATAATTACGCAATGCAATTGAAAGAGCTTTTGGTGTCTTGAAAAAAAGATTTGAAATTATATCCAGCTTTGGTGAACCTACCTATGGACTTAAAGCTCAAAAGAAGATCATATATGCATGTTGCATTCTTCATAACTTTTTAATGAGTGTTGACCCTGATGAAGACCTTATAGTTGCAGTTGATGCTGAGCTTGCTAGAGAGAGTGAATCTAATGGCAATAATCGTGCTCCAAGTAGTGCCACTGATGAGGCTACTCGTGGTGAATTTATTAGAGATAGTATAGCTATTCAGATGTGGACAGATTACCAAAACACTCTTATTGATTGAAGTTTGATGTGTTCAAGAAACTATGAACTTTGTATTGTGTTAATTGAATTTAGACTTTGACTTTGTTGTTTGATGTTTTAACTTTAAAGTTTGGACTTTGTTGTATTATCATTTGGTGTGCTTAATATAATTTGAAGTTTGATCTTTTATTATATGATGTGGTGTTTGTTTAAATTATATGATGCTTTCATGTTATAGGATGGCTCCCAAAAATTCATCTTTGGGAAACAATGGTAAGGAATACCTTAATTGGACAAGAAGCATGGATGACGCACTTATTGATGCGTTCATGCATGAGCATAATGAGGGCCGAAGAGTGAATGGCACATTTACTTCCACTGCATATGAAAATATTTGCAAAGTGCTAAGTGAGTTGTTTGCAAGGAAAGTTGACAAGGAAAAAGTGAAGAACCGGTGGAAGACATTGAAGAAGTCTTTTTCAGAGGTGTGTGATATATTTAAAAGTTTGAGTGGGTTCGCTTGGGACCCGAATACTCAACTATGGGACGCTGAACCTGAAGTCTGGGATGCATTAATTAAGGTAAGACCATTATTGTTCTAACTTTGACAGAATTTGTATTATGTAATTTTTTTAGATACAAGAAGCTTCTGTTCATGGTCAATCTTACATAATCAAAGGCACTTTACTTTGTTTAATTATTCTAGATTATATTAGATTGTTCATATGATGTCTAATTAGTCTTCACATGACAGTGTTCTTAATAGTAAGTCCAAACTGATCATCATTATACTAGGAAAGTTGAAATGAATTAAGCTAAAATGTCACTGTTATGGTCTGGAAATTTTAGTTCACATGTGATAGAAAGGAGTCATTGATATCAGAAAAAGGATAACAAGGGAAGCAAAAGCAATGTAGGAGGGCGAGAGGATTACAATAAAAGAAAGGACTTTTTTTTCCCTCCAACACAAACTGAATTGGGATTGCTTTATGTTAAAATAGGATCTCAAATTCTGGAAATTTTAAGATGATGTTGCTTCTGATAGTATCATGTTTAACTTCATTGCTATATTTGTTTTAACTTCATTGCTATATTTGTGGACTTATTAACCTTGTTGAGATCAACCTTATTTACCATTGCTTTACTCTCAATTGAAGTATTCATGGTGAACTTGAATTTTTCAGTCCAAACCTAAGGCGGCTTTTTGGAGAACCACCCCATTTCCAAACTATGAAAAGATGATGATATTATATGGTAATGATAGAGCTAATGGAGAAGAGGCTGAGACGGCGGCTGAGTGGAGAAAGAGACGTCATTCAACCACTGATGAAGAGATAAATGAAACCATCAATGACATTGATAATCTTGTCTCACGAAATGAAGCCACACTAGAGAATTATGATAATTTTATCGAGCTTGACGGACAAGATGAATAAGATAACTCACCTAGAGTAAATAGTGCTGGCACCAAGAAGAAAAGGAAGATGGATAATGAGAAGATCAATGATATTGATAAACTTCCAAGGGTAATGGAAAAGGTGGTTGCTGTACTTGCAGCTGGAAATGAAGCTTTACACCAAACGAATATGATCTTAAAAGAAACAAAGTTGCCAGTGCCGCAACTATCAGGGGAGGAAATTTGGAGCATGCTTATAGAGTGTGGATATGAGGTTGAAAAAGTGCCTAAAATCTATTGCTTCCTCATGGGTGATGTGGACAAGCTCAGAACTGTGGTTCAATGTCCATCTGCAACAAGGAAAGCAGTTATAATGCAGCTGATGTGTGGTTCTAGCTAGATGGTGTTGGATGTATTTTGTTATATTTTGTTGGCCACAATTACTTTATTTTTTTGAATGCTGAAAATATGGCTCTTAGATGTTGATATTCCTTTTAGATGGTAGGAGTAGGAAAAGGCAAGAATGAGTTAAGATATATATTTTGTTTGCCACACCTAACTATATTTTGGTAAATACTGAAAATGTGGCTTTTAGATATGATGCTCCTTTTAGATGTTAGGAGTAGGAAGAATTAGGAAGGAGTTAAGTGTATATTTTGTTTGCCATAGCTAAGTTTGCTAGGATTTGCAAAGATCAAAGTAGTATTGGTGATACTGGTAAGGTATACAGACATTTGCCATTTTACTTTTCAAGTGTATACTAGAAATGAAACCATCTTGTGATATATGTTGCAGTTGTGATTTCGGTTACCAAAGAAGGTGTTAAGTTTTCCACTAGGGGAGATATTGGAACTGCAAATATAGTATGCAGGAAAAATAATATTGTGGACAAGGTAAGATAGTCTAACAAATTCCCTTATAGGCAGGAATTTGTAATTTTACATAATTTGTTTTTAGTATTCTCAAATTGTATAATTGAAATTGATGAATGATGGACATTTTTATGTGCCTGTTTATGGGGGCTAATATTGCAGCCTGAAGAATCTACTGTCATAGAGATGAATGAGCCTATGTCCTTGACATTTGCTCTAAGGCACATAACTCCTTTACAAAGGCGACACCATTGTCTAACACAGTTGCCATCAGCCTGTCAAATGTCTACCAATTGTGGTTGAGTACAAGATTGCTGAGATGGGTTATGTCCGTTTCTATTTGGCCCCTAAGATAGAAGAGGACGAGGAAGAGACCAGACTGAAGCTTAGATTTTGATTCAGTTTGTTAGATCTTTAATTGTTGTACGAATCCCTGATGTTCTCTATTGAAGGTATTGTACACTTGTGGGCTGGAAGTTGGTAGTTACAAATTTTATATGTGGAGTTTTCTTCCTTCCCTTATATTTTTCATTTCTGTGAATGAGAACACTTAAATCAAAGTGGCTTATGTTTGTGAATTGTTGTACGAACCATATTGATTATTTTTTATGCTACTATACCTTTTGATCATTGCCAGCAGCACCACTAATTAGTCAGTAACCCATTGAATTAGATAAGTAGATAAAGGACTAAAAGCAGCTCAGCTTGGACTAATATTCCGTGGAGCAAAATCAGTATGCGAAATTGCACAAAACTTGCCATCACTCGGCAAGTTTTTATGTCTATGCTTCTAGCCGTACCTACTTTTTTTTTTTTGAATTTAGCCGTAGCTAACTTGATGCTATAGTTACGCAGATTTGTAAACTAAACTAAAACATCATCTTTTTGTCACCTGAAAAAGCAAGAGTACTAGTTTAACATTTATCGTTTAATTTGAACAGTTGCATCTCTAGGTAATGGGTAATATATTTCGAAGTTTCTTGATTGTGTATAATGTAAAACATACAGACGAGCTATGAGAAAATAAAACTATATTTGAAAATATATATGTATGTGTATATATATATCATCTTTAGATGTAGAAATTTCATTTATATAAGAAGAGATGAAAAAAATAAACAATATAAGATATAAGGGTATAATGGTAAATTGGTTATTAAATTTCCTCCCCTCCCCTCCCCTCCTGAACCAAACAAGATTTCATTAAAATCCTTCCAATCCCCTCCCCTCTAATTCCACCAAACAAGGAAATTTTAAAATCCCTCAAATCCCTTTCCCTCCAATCCCCTTCATTAAAATCCCTCAAATCCCCTCCCCTCCAATCCCCTCAGTTGAACCAAACAGACCCTGAAGGCTAGCCAGGTCTTAGGTTCTCTTTCTCTCTCCTTCTCACTTTCTCTTTGCAGATTTGCTGATTCTCTCTCTCTTTGTAGAACCACTTGGATGGCGATGCAAGGCTAGTAGCACTATTAGGTGGCTTCCTCCACTGCTCCTCCTCCATGTTTAAGGCAAGATGCTGCCAGTGTCTAAGGTCTATTCATCTTCACTACATCAAAATAATGACTTCGATTTCTGTAATGTCATGCTCCACAACTTACCCAAATCGGTGGTTCCTTTTGGTAAGATGGATTTTTTTTTTAATTGGCTTGTTTGTTATTGAGAGAGATGTAAACGGAAAAAGGAAGGTGGCTGGTGAAAAAGACGGTAGCGGTGGCGGTGGCTAGAAAGGAAGAAGAAAGAAAAAGGAAGGGATTTTTTTTTTTGGGGCATTATAGTTTTTTTTTTTATAAATATTGGCTTTTTTTTTTCATGTTTAAACTCCATTACATACCAAACTATGAAAGCTCATTCACATTGCCATTGCTTTAAAAATTATTTCATGTACCAAATGGAGGCTAAGTGACTTAAATTTATCTCCTTATTCAAGTCTCATATTAAAAAAAAAAAAGTGTGTATGTGAGAACAATTAAGTAGGATATGTAGTGTTTAGATCACATTCATATTACGTGTTTTATCCGTTACTGTTAGTGTCCGTTTTAAAAAATTTATTTGTTTATCATTTCAATTCTATATCTTATGATAAAATCGTTATAATTTCAAATTTAATTTTCATAAGTTTAATGTCGAAATTCATGAAAAACACTTTCATGATAAATTACTTTTAAATACAAATGGTAATTGTTGGTATAAAAAATACGAATGTCAATTAGCGATTAATTATTATAAAATGATGAATATTTATCAGAGATTATAATATTTTTGTGTTAAGCATGATAATTTAAAAATAAAAAATTCTATATTCTTCACTATAAACTTGTCTCTTTTTTGGGTTAAAAAAAAAAAAGAGGGAGAAAGCGATTAGATAAACAAGTTTTATTATTCTCTGCATTTTTATTTTTTAACAGTAGTATTAGATAATTTTATAAAAACGAGAATGTATATGAAATTTTTATTATTTTTTATTTCTTTCTGTCACCATCATATGTAATAATATATTTTGGGGGTAATTTTCCTATCAAATATTGTTTTCGACGGTCTCAGGTGGCTAAAAAACGGTAAATTTCTAGATCGAACGGTCCATGTCTTTTTCCTCCGGAACAAGTCACAATACCACTTGAAAAAAAATCAAGACGAAATTAGGGTTTCGGTATTTATCTGCCCCAGTCTTCACACTTTTGGCTCTCTGTCTGCGAGCTGCTTCTTCAACTTGTGCTGAAAATTTCAGATTCCCATTTCTTTTGAGGAAGCCATGGGTAAGGGTCCTGGTCTCTACACTGACATCGGGAAGAAAGCCAGAGGTACTCTCTCTATCTCTCGTCTCTCTGGATTTGCAGCTATGTTTGGGGTTAGGATTTGTAATCTGTGAAGTGTTCTTCCTTTCCTGCTTGCGCTGCTTCTATTGAATTTGTTTTTCGATTATAGATCTTCTGTACAAGGACTATCACAGCGACCAGAAGTTCTCCATCACCACCTACTCGACCAATGGAGTTGTGAGTTTCCTTCTGCCTTCATTCGTGGATATTCAATCTGCTATGTAGCAATATGTTCTTTGTCTGAATGTCTAGGTGCGATTTCAAATGCGATGTGTGTGAGGCCTGCCCCAAATTTACCTGTGTTTAAGGATAGTGCTGAAGAAGTAGCTTGCCTGATCCTTGGTTTTCTTTTTATTCCTATCCTTTTTTCTTGGAGTATTTTTTTATACGAGTTAAGTATTGATAACAAGTCTAGTTCCGCATCAGTTTTGCTGCAGACCATGTACTATCGCGTTTTGATAAATGAATTTCTCACCTATTTTTTATTGTTGTCTCTTGGTTCTAAATTTATTCTCATTATTATTTTTTGTTTATTTACTGATTAGATTGTAATTTTGTAGTTTAAAATTTGAGTCAGCATCATTTTCATGAAATGATCCTCTAGCGGCATGTGTATTAGTTCCTGCGGACTACGACTTTGTATACATACTACTAACTAAACGCTAGTTTTTAAAAATATATTAGGAGTTGAAGTTGGCTTACCTAATAGTCATGTTTTTCCATTCTTTTCTTGGAGTTAAATGGTGAGCCTATAATTCAATGTCTATTTTAATTTTGTATGAATGCACTGCGTGAGCTTGCATCTACTGGTTTATCTAAGCATGAAAGTCGTTGTGTATCTTTTCCAAAAGATATTGGGATAACCAAGATATATGCTTTGCAGTGTTGTGGATGGAAGTCAAATTACGCTAAATATTATGTCAGATGCTGTTAAATGTTTACAAAATTATTCGTACTTTGGAAGGCATATGATGATATTTACATTGTTGGTCAGTTTCAGTGTTATTTCTATCCCTCTTTAGTAATTTATGCTTGCTATTGCAGGTTATAACGTCATCAGGAACTAAGAAAGGTGACCTATTCTTGGCTGATGTTAATACTCAATTGAAGCACAGAAACATTACCACTGATATCAAAGTTGATGCTGATTCTAATGTTAGTTCTGAATTCTGGATCAGTTGTTCTTTTTTTTCTTTCTGTATCTTGTCTGGCGTTTTTCCTCCCTTGTTTTTTTATTTACGTGTCATGTACAGATTACAAAACCAGTTTTTGTGTTTGATCTGAGCTTTACCACCATTATATGTTGGTTTTCAGCAGATTCAATATGTTGGTGTATCTTTCTTGTTAAAATAGGATCCCATCTTGGATTGTATTGATTGCAGGGCCTTGACTTCTAGATAAGTTTTGTTAATTCAAGCACTTCTAACAATGTTTTGCAAATTGCAATTGGTTTTATACTGCCAGTTTACTAACTCCCAAGGTTAAGTAACGATTTTTGTTTGCCTTGCGTCAATTTAGAGGTTGATCTAATAAATTATTAAAAATAGGAAATTCTAAACTATACTCGTATGTGAAATGAGTGTAGCTTAAGTTGACGGATGTTTCTCCATTTTCCTGTTATGGCTACGTCAAGCTCTCTATGTGCAGTTATCCTAACTATTATCTTGAAATATTGGATTTTAGTGCTTGAGAAATTTTCTTATTTTGATTTTTTTTTCCTGTGATATTGTTATTTGATCGTTGCTTGATCACATGGAGATGTGGAGGAAGCATTCTTTTTGTTCTCTTCACTGGCACTGTCCTGGTCATTGAAATTCAGGATATGCTGAAATATCTAATAGACCTATTCTTTCTTATTATATGGACATAAACGATTGGTGAATGGGATGTAGCAAATATATTCTTTGTGGCAGTTTTATCCAGATCTTAGCCTTTTTCATTTTTTCAGTTGATAACCAGTGTCAAGTCATGCTAATATAAATGATTTAGAGAAATAATATTGGGTAGTGTTTTCATATTGCTCAGGTCTCCTATCTCTTGCTCTTTACATTCCTATGAGATGTTTTGACTAAAATTGATTAATGTTTGTGCTTTTTAGCTCTTCACAACAATTACACTTGATGAGCCTGCCCCTGGTGTGAAGAGTATCTTTAGCTTCAAAGTTCCTGATCAAAGATCTGGAAAGGTGAGATAATCAAACATTTTTTGGAAGAACTTAATAGGTGCAGGAAATCTTGTGTCAGTAGCAAGGATTGTGGAATTGAAAAATCCAACCCTATTAGAACTTTAAATTTCCTAGGACACTTTTATCCTCCATTGTCGGTAAAATGCGTTGTCTGATTTCTGGTTGTGGAACAGGTGGAACTTCAGTACCTGCATGACTATGCTGGGATAAGCACAAGTGTTGGTCTGACAGCAAACCCACCTGTCAACATCTCTGGTGTTGTAGGAACGAATGTCTTTGCTCTTGGTACTGATGTCTCTTATGATACCAAAGGTGGGGAGTTAACTAAGCTTAATGCTGGATTGAGCTTCACTAAAGCAGACTTGATTGCTTCGCTGAATCTGTGAGTAACTGCTGCCTCTTATTGTGAGGAGGGCTGCTGTAAGAACTCTCTACATTTTGTTTTTTTCCAACTTCTACAAGTGAGCCTTAGCATGTGGGAGGGAAGTCTTATATAGCCCAGATAAAATGAATCTTGAGCTTGTTTCAGTCATAAAAACTAAAGAATAGTTATATGATTCTTTTATGTTAAGCCCCTATAGCTGTTGAGTTAACTTTGTGAGTCTGTTTATCGGTATTTGAGATAAACCTATTTATCTTTTTTTTTTTTTTTTTAATTTACATCTCCATATCCTTCCTGAGAAGTGCCTGGGAGCACATTTTGTGATATGGTAATCGTTATTTGTGCAGGAATGACAAAGGTGATACTCTGACTGCTTCTTACTACCAAGTGGTCAACCCCTTGACCAACACTGCTGTTGGTGCTGAGGTAACTCACAGATTCTCAACCAATGAGAATACCTTCACACTTGGAACCCAGCATGCACTAGATCCGTTGACCACATTGAAAGCTCGTGTCAACAACTCCGGCAGGGCTAGTGCCCTTATCCAGCATGAGTGGCGTCCCAAATCACTCTTCACTATTTCTGGGGAGGTAGACACTAGAGCTATTGAGAAGGATGCCAAGGTTGGCTTGAGTTTGGCTCTCAAGCCCTGAGGAATTTTGAGCTATTCTGGCAAGATCATTGAGGTAGGCATTGGGAGCATATAGTTGTATGCAAGCCAATTTATTTTCTCCTGAGGTTGGTTCTCTTTTTGGACGCAAGTGTTCATGGTGTTTCCTATGCATGAGTGTTTCACCGTTGTGAAAATAAGTAGTATATGATTTCATAAACCTAATGTTACTCAGAAATTTCGACAAGCTCAGCAAGCCTCACTGTTAGACTGAGGATTGATTCTCATTGAGATTTGACTTGCAAGATTTTTTGCCTTCTGATGGCTGTTTTCAACGTTATTCAGTCTTGCATGTTGAGGTTCGTTTAGATTTGATTTATGTGTGATATCTTCCTTGGTCATTCTTTTATTTTTCTTCGTTGTAGTCAACCGTCAATTGTTATTATCTTACCGGTTTAAAAAGCGATATGCATCCTCTAAGGTGCGCATTGTGCATCTTGTAGAAGTTGGCCCAAGTAAAAATTTTAGGTGGGTCTTGTGTGGGTCCAGTTAGCTTTGGATGGGTGGATTTTTAGAAAGAACGCATAATAAACATCTAGCACTATTCATGAGCAATGAACAATGCATCTTATTCTAGAAATTTTGTGCAGTGCTCCGGACCCCGCATTTTGATGAATGGCTTCTTCCGTTCAGAAAGTGTAGATGAGGAATTGTTAGTAAGATGCTGCATTGTCATAGGTGTTAGAGTGCATTTACTAGTGGGCTACAAATAGTCGATAAAGCATTACTACAGACCTTTTCGTACCTTAATAAGCACTTATTACCTGCCTTCATCCGCTTTAAAACTGCTTGTTGATGCATGTTATGTTATTTTCCATGGGACACCGTTTCATGGTAAATTTCATATATGATTTTTTGGTAATAACCTATGGTATGCAGTTATAACTTTTGATCCCAACTAATTCAGATTAAATTATGGTCAAGTCATCACCGAGCACTTAGATCGACTGGTAGAAGTCGTTCTAGCTTAACCAAAATTCTTGGGTTCAAGACTTGGGAATGCAGTAGTGTGGTGTGGTAGGGGCGCCTACCCTTGTGGTGCCTGTCATGTCTCGAATCCGGATTAGTTTGGTCATGTTGAAGTCTTCACAGCTCGAGTGAGACCGGCTGGGATACTGGGTGTATATGCAAAAAAAAAAAAATTTATGATCAAGTCCATTTAGGGGGAGCTCTCTTAAAAATATTTTCTGTATTTCTATAGTTTTGAATTTAAGACATTATGCTTAAGCAATCATAGCTCTTTCCATTAGGATCATTGGTAACTTTCATGTGCTGAACCATTCGATTTGCTCTCTAAAAGATGGTTATACACAGCACAGCAACCTTCATATGAATGGGATTGGGAAAACAGATAGATATGAACTTCTAGATGAACCTGTACTAAATATTGCTTACGAACTGTTATAGAAAATGTAGGATAATAATCAGAACCCAGGGAGGGTATGGCGGAGAATAAAGTAACCTGGTCTGTCGGGGATGAATCGTGTCGATTTTTGGACTGATAAGCGGGTTCCCAAAGTTGGTCCAGGATTTACCGAGGGCCATAATGTACCTTCCGGTTTGATCTGTGCAGTCCTGTTCATAGGTTCCAGAGGAAATTGGAATTGGATTCGTGTTAGCTTTTATGAACATAAAAACCTTTTTCCATTTGACAATTTTTCATAAGAATATACCTTATTTCTATTCACTTAATACGCGAACAAAACAGACACTATATACTTCATTACATTGGAT
This sequence comes from Adenanthera pavonina, assembly GCA_026686845.1. Taxonomy (NCBI): domain Eukaryota; kingdom Viridiplantae; phylum Streptophyta; class Magnoliopsida; order Fabales; family Fabaceae; genus Adenanthera; species Adenanthera pavonina. The sequence goes on along the minus strand of JAIVEN010000023.1, from coordinate 18,723,703 downwards.
ATAAAAAATTTAATTCAATTTAAACATTATGCTGAAATTGGATTAAGCCGAACAAAAGAAGACTGAAGTCGGATTGAGAGGGTGAAGTGACAAGTCAACATGGCAGAGCTTTCCAACATTTTCATAGTATCCATCAAGTGTTCTAATCTAACTTGATCTCTTTAGGATTCTACCAAGTTAAATTGGAAAGCAATTTTAGTTTTACATAGCACTCCAGACGATAAGATGAGAGACCAAATAAATTAACAGGCATTTAATGAATCAAATCAAAAAGGTTTGGTAAAGTAAGTACATCAGCATCTTTTGATTGCAATATCTAGTAAGGAAGTCACAAAGATATCAGTATATATGGCACTTCGAGTATAGCATGCCTATTCTGCTTTTCAAAATCATTGAAGGAGTCAATATTCTACACCCCACCTTATTCTGTTGCATACCTTACGTCTTGCCCTTTTTATTTTCGGGGCCTGAATTATGGCTTGCCTGTTGAAAACCCAGATATTGAACTCATAAATAATCTTGCATCTAACCCTTCCAGGATTTTTTACGCGAATAAATTAAAAACATGTGACAAAGCATCAACAAAGAACTTTGCATCGATTAATGTTATGAAAGATAGGTTTTTTTTTCCCGGTTGAATACGAAAGATTGGATTTTGATAGGGAAACGAAGTTGCAAATAGTTCAGGTTTAAATGACTTTGAGTTTTGATGAAACCCAACAAGCACCATATAATCACAAATCACAACATGAAGAATGTGTTAATGTACCAACAAGAACCATATAAACAATTACTGTCTTCAGCAGAACAAGAACAAAGTGCAAAACAGTTCGTGAAGAATGATGTTAACAAAACAGCCCAAGCACATACATATCAAGTAACCAAGCGACTGCGCAGTGTGCCTGATGTATAGGACAATTTTTGTCCTGTTATTACCCCAACCTGCAAAACCATAATTATTCACAAGTTGTTTTAAAATTAAGCTTAAAATGTACAAATTAGCACTCAAGAATATATCATGGGCATTCTGTAAATCTCTTGCACATTAGTACTAAAAAACAATCATTTAAGGTAAAAGAAGCATTGCTTTCTATCAACTAATTACATATAAAGCATCAGCTCACAAGTATTTCACAAAAAAACTGGACACGCAAAATATCTTGCTATTAACAATGGCAGAAATGCCTAGTTAATCAGATTCTGGGAGGCATTGGCCTGAAGGAGACCATCCCTAATTTGCACAGCAATATCCTTGACTGCACCAGGGCCATGTGGTATAAACACAGATGAGGATTTTGAGGATGCCCCAATCTCCTTCATAGTGTCAAAGTATTGAGTCACCAGTACCATATCCATGACATCTTTAGCAGTTGTCCCAGGCACATTCTCTGAGAAAGCTAGCACGCTGTCCCTCAGCCCATCCACGATGGCTTGACGCTGGCGAGCAATTCCAAGTCCTGACAGATATTTGGATTCTGCTTCTCCCTCAGCTTTCTTTATCTGCAGTATTTTCTCTGCTTCAGCCTTTTCATTTGCTGCCAACCTCAGTCTAGCAGCTGTTCAGGAAATAAAGAAAATGGATCAAGGCAGAAGAACCAAAATCTAACAATAAATCGAAATTTACAATATACATAGGTCCAGTATCTTTTGTGTGCATAGTAAAAGATGTCAGCATGGATCCACACATCGCAATAATACCTTGATATAAACAACGTATAAGGTTTAGAAGCACAAACAGAAATTTATCTCAAAGTAACCATTTCAAAATACAGATAATACAATGAAATATGCTAGAAACACCTATCCAAATACAAGAAACATAATGAAATGCAGCATCTCTAAAAACTTAATACAAATTACAAGTAATCTAATAATACAGAAACCTGCAACATTTAACAAACATCATTACAACTGCCAAGGGCAGTATTTCTTCCTCATGACCAAGAAATTATTACCTGCATTGATCTCGTTCATTGCTCGCTTGACATTAACATCAGGCTCTATATCAACAATAAGAGTCTGAACAATCTCATACCCATAAGTAGACATAGCCTACAACACAAAGATGGAATTAACTTCTTAACTAGTCCAACTGACCAGTGACAACCTTGATTGATCCATACAGAAAGCAATATTTATAAATATAAAGAAAGGAAAAGAAAACAATTTATAGGGAGGGGAAAAAAAGACAACACCTTTTCAAGCTCTTCTTCCACAGCCTTTGCTATTTCGTTTTTCTGCTCAAAGACAGAATCCAACTCCAGCTTTGGTACACTTGCTCTTATAACTGAAGAAATGCCAAGTATTAGCAACTTTTAGAAAAGCAACTGATGGAACTCAATTCCAGAGCAACCCACATCATTAACAATTATGCAATCCAACACCAATATACATTGAAAAAATTAAAGTGTTTCACACATGCCAACCATTAGTGCAGAAAGTGTAGAATCCGTCCATTAAGGGCATGTATGTAGCAGCAGAAACCCACTTCACCTACCATCAAAAACATACGATTGGATCTGTTCCCTGGTGTTCGTGAGCCTATAGAAAGCATCTGATGCTTTCTCAGCCATGGCACGATATTGCACAGATGCAACCACATTGACAAAGACATTATCCTGAGAAGCTAATGACAGTCAAAATCTAATAATGGATCAATAAATCCCACATAAGAAATAAATATCCATATAAAGAGTGAAATGAATTTTGATATATATATATTTATATATATTTTCCAAACCACTAAGTAAAAACTACATATAGGATGCAGAATTGAAGTTGCCAGAAAATATGAATGCAATGATTAAAAAAAGTGCTGTGGAAAAAGAGTGAGAGGACAGGGAAAATATAGCATAGCCTCAAAATTACAGACTTGTACCCACCTCAACATCCAGTTAATGAGAACTTCTACTATTCTGTAAATTAATATAAACCAACTAAAATATCAATAAATTCATTCATCTTAAAGTCCAAAAATATTACAAATTACAAATAAAATAATGCACAGATAAATCTATTGGTAAATTGTGACATTTGTCAAATACCTATAAACTTGTTTGAAGTTATACGGATAATATTCTAAGATTTTAAATTATAGAAAGTACAAGCATATTATCAAATATGTCATAACTCCTTAGCCCACTGCCCACCATCTATGGTTTCAAGTCAGCTGCAAATGCATAATAACATCATAAATCAGATAAGGGGAAATGAAGCAGCAGAAACCTTTGTTTTTGTTTCACATCGGACATCAAGTTGCTGCACTCGTAGTGATAGTCTACCAGCTATCTGGTACCCAATACACCAAGGCAAGCAGTGACATCCAGGTTCCAGCACGTGACTATATTTTCCAAAATGCTCCTTGATGGCCACATTCGACTGCTCTACTTGAACACAACCTAAAGCTTGACCCATCCTTCAACCTGAAGAAGAATAGTGCAATTCAAAATTAAAACATAGAACAAATTTGCATTTATCACCACCAAGCATCATCTTGTTTTAACTCTTCTTAATTCCATGATCACCTTTGCAAGACTTAATCGCCCTTATTCATGTCAAGAACACAAAAAAATCAGCAGGACACTGTAGAAACGAAAATAGCTATTGATCCTTCAAATTGAGCAAGAGTGGTGAAAAGGGACTTATAACTACAAGAAACTTCTAACAGTTGAGGAAGAAAATGAAACATCGGGTGTTTCAGGAAAGTAATAAAAGTAATAAAAAAGTCAAGTGCCAACTATAAAATAATGAATCGTAACACTTATTTCAGATAAATGAAAGAAAAAATCGATGAACAACAAAACCAAAATTAACAACTGATATCATAGATGAGTCAACGGAAATGAATGACAGTCATTAACAGGTAACAGCATAATTTAAAGTTTTTTTTTTCTAATCCTAAGTCCTCAATTAAATTTCGGTAAACAAAATTGGGCGTTCAATCAGGCAAAAGATGACATATTACGACTCAAGAGATAGAAAAAGCAAGTAAACCAGATGGATTCTCTCATTCTCCATTGCAAGCCTAATTCTAATCTTTTTCTTTTTTTTTTTTCTTTTTGATTACTAGAAACCAAATATAAGGCACAAGACTTTTCAGGTTTCAAAAGACTCGAAACAAGACAAAGCTGAAAAAGTGAAGCTCTGAATTCTCTATTCTTTGAATAAAGAGTGAAATGTTAAGGAAAAAAATTCAACCAAAACAAAACTGAAGAAAAAAAAAATTGTGAAAGCATTTCTCTCCACCAAACAACAAAGCTAACGTAGTTTACCTCTGATCCTCTTTCCTAAAATTAGACAGCACAAAGCAGGCAAAAGACAGCCCTAACACCCAGTTTGGCCGTAAACAAACTTTGAAACATTAAGTCAGACCAAAGCCTTTGGATCAACAGAAACCGAAAAGTAAATTCGCGTATTCTGAGTTTGTGTAATCTCGAGGATGAAAGAGAGAAGAAATGAACCAAAAAAAAAAAACTATAATTCAGGAACGCAAGGCAAATCATCATATCCGGAAAGTAAAGCGCGAGGGCATGATGCAATGGGGAAAGGAGAAAATCATTAATTTTCCGAGAAACCAAACAAGAGAATAGGAGGAGGCTTGGAAGAGAAGAAAGACCTTTGTGGAGTAGTGATTAGCTGAGGAACAGATTGGAGTAGAAAAGCAAATGCAGCAACTTATACTGGGAAAATATACATCGATGAATGCTGTACGAATTTTGGAAAGTAAAAAAAAAAAACCACGTCAACTGTAAATAGTTGAATCTTCCAAAAATCCTTTTATACGTGCACACCTGTTTAGATTAAAGATAATGACGAGATACTTGGCAAAAAAAAAAAAAACCAAAAACAGCTAGATAAAGCAAATCACATGGCTGGGACGGATCTATATATACCGTCCCAGCTATGTGCTTTGCCTAGCTGTTTTTGATTTTTTTTTTGTTATATATATATATGTATGTATGTATGTATGTGTGTATATATGTATTAAGAGTAAATGAAATAAAATAAAATAAAATTGATCATAGTTAGAGAGTTAATATAAAAGGAATAAAATAGAATGAATTATAACTTTTTTTGTTTCAATATCATCGCTATAAATTAATTTAAATAAAAAAATTAGTTACTATTAATTTAAGAAAAAAATTTTTTTTTTAAGTTATAATAAAATATTTATAAAAAAATTAGCTATTACGTGAATTTTTAAATACACATCAATTAAATGATTACATAACTTGAATTTGAAAAAAGAAACAATATTATACATAAAATAGATCACAAAAAAAAAAGATTTGATATAATATGGAGAATAAAAAGTAAGTATGATGTAAGAGAAAGAGTGAGGAGTATTATACATATTTACATAAGGATAACGATAATTTTGTAATTATGATATTAATATTAGGTCATTTCATCATTGACCCCTCAATTCGGAGGGATAGAAAAAATTGAGTTTATAATAGTTAAAAATGGCTTGAGATGTCATCATTAACTATTTCATTCATTTATAAAAAGATTCTCCCAAACAATGGATAAGATCAATTAGCCATCTCACTCCATTTCATTTCATCCTAAATAAAACTTCTAAACATATATTAAATGTCTAAGGAAATTGACAATATTACTTTTAGTTATTTGTATATAATTTTTTTTATTTTTCATCTTAACCCTCTTTTTTCCCGTTTGTATTTCCCATATATAAGGTTGAGTTCAAAAAATTAAATTTGAGGGGTAGACATTCAATCTTGACGTGGGTGAGAGAAAAGTGGGGGATAGAAAAATAAGAAGAAAAATTAAAAAAATTATATATATTTTTTTTTACTATAGAGAGAAAAGTGAGATGGAAAAAAAACTAAAGAAAAAATAATATACGGACCCCACATATTTTTTTACTCAACTTTTCTTTTCCAATATAGAGAGAAAATTCTCATTCCAAAATTACCTCACTAATATTTTATCACGATGAGAAAAATACCTATATTATTTTTAGATTTAAATATTGATATATTATATATTTTTAATTTTAGCATTATTTTAAAATTTTTAAAATTAATGTATAAAAATATAATTTTAAAAATTAAAAATAAAATTGGATAAAATAATTTTAAATTAAAATTATATTTTACTTTCATTTGTTAATATGATATGTAAATTAAAATTATATAAAAAATATGTTAGAATAACAAGTTTTATTATATTTAAATATTTTTCTAAAAATAATAAAGATATTATTGTCAGTATAAAATTAATTACTTTTTTCTAATTCTTATATTTTTCCATTCAGTCAAGTATATAAAAAAAAAAATCACTTTCCCACACTTTTATTTTCTCTTTATTTTCTCTCCTCCCCATTTCCTCAACTTACCCAAGGGTTAAGGAACTAACTTAATTACCAAGCAACCACACTGAATTATATAACACTCTAACCCTTATATACTATGAGATTTCATTTTTTGTGTTACTTTCGGTCTCTATCTCAATCTCTGATTTCTTTCCCCTAAAATTTTACTTAAATCTCCCAAGTAAGATTTTAAGTTATGAAAGATCAATACAGGTATATGTATGAATATGATATAACATAATATGAAAGATATAGAAATTCTTAAAATGTTAGGATATGGGTGTAAAAAAAAATATATATATATATATATATATGATATTATTCATGTAATTATTTATATATATAATTAATAAATCTACCTATTAAAATAAAAATGAGTATTAAATATTCTAAAAATTATAGTATAAATATTAAAATAAATCACAAAATATTTATAACAACTTCAAATAGTTATGTTTTAATATAAAAATCTGAAGTGGTACAGATGGGTACAAAGTGATATGGATAGATACCTATGCACAAGTATAACAAGCATGTTGTATTATATCATATATCAAATATGGGTGCGTCTACTTTTTTTAAGTATCGATACTTCATAGGTTTTAAGAGGATAGAATTCTCTAAACTAGGGACTTACTTGATATAATTTCCAGGAACTAAGCTTCCCGAAGGTTACTTTCTAGGAAATTAATTTTTAAAAAAATTACAAATAATTTGCCCATTTCACTTTTTACTTTTTGGGAGATTCAAATTAATTTTTTAAATAAATATATTATATTATATTGTTAAAAATAAAAATATCATTTTTAATTTAAAAAATAATTAAAAAGTTAGGTATATATTTAAAAAATAATTATAAAAAAAATTTAAAAAACCTAGAAAGTATAACTTCCTCAAATTTTAATTAAGAAGTGCAACTTCACCATCATAAGGATAACTTTCTAGGAGATTGAAAATTTTTGGATACCAAGCAATATTAAATAATCTACTTCATGGGAAGAGTAACTTTTTTTCCTTATTTCCCCTATCTAGTAACTCTTAAATCTCTAAATATATATGATAAGATTTTATATTTTATTTAAAATTTCAATCTCTTTTAAGAATTGATTGCATAAAAAAATAGTAAATTTAAGATTTGAGAGGATTACGGAGACGAACGGGTACGAAAGAGAGGATAAACATTTGTGGAGGTGGGAAATGAATATTTCCTTTTAATTGTTGTACTAAATTAATGTTATTTCTCCTTGTTTTTGTGAACAATGGAATATGTACTTATCCTCTTCTATTCCCCGCTTTAAAGTTGGCTTATATTATCTAAAAAATAGAATATTATAAAATATAAGGAAAAATTAGAGTAAGAAATTGATAGATGAAGAAATCTGTGTGAGGAGAAGAAAAATTCAGAAACATGAGAAAGATGATGGAAAAATAGGGAATGAAATAATAGAAGAGAGGATAAATTAATAAATGACACTATATAGTAACTAAATTTTGAAATACTTTATCAAAATCTGCATATAGACCTATTGTTTTTTCATTTTTAATTTTTAAAATTATAACAATAATAGAATAAGATAGTCGCCTTATTATTTGTTTACAAACTTATTATCAGATTAAATGTAGTGACTCCATTGAGAAGTAAAAACTATGTACTTAACGAGAGGAAAAATTATCACAGGGTGCTTAAATATATTCAAGCTAGTACGTCTTCGACGTCTTGTGAATTTCTTGATTGTTTGTCAAGTTCTCTAAATAATATTTATGTAATTTCAGAATAACCATACCTATATAAGATTATTATATCATCAAATAATCTGGCTGAAAACGTTATATATATATATATATATCAAGTTTAATGTACATATTAGTATACAACAGCTTTTATTGAAAATATTTTGTCATTAATTTAATTTTGATTAAATTTAAACAAAACTTATACAATTTTCAAAAACAATTATAATGTGGAAGAACCAACTTATTGGCTGGACGAGGATTTTTTTTTTTTTATAACCGAACGAGGATAATTTTAATGTATGCCAATTGCCAACTATGTCAAAAAGACGCTGTGTGAATAGAGAAAACAATGGAATCCAAACAAATGTGACAAGTGATGGACTTTGTCTAAAGTTGACTTTTCGTTTTTTTTTTTCCTTCTCGTTATTGGCTAAGCAATTTGTGTGTAAAATTGACTTTGATATTAACTAATGGACTCCTAATTCTCAAACACAAACTATGTACTATATATAATTATATATATTTTGGTTTCGTACTCTGAATGCTAATGTGGTTGGATTAGCTTTCAATAATTCATATACTTGTCCGGACAACAAAAGAAAAAAATGAGTTTTTATTTTTAATATATATTATAAATTTATTAACTAAAATGTTCACATGAAAAATTATATAAGAAGATTTTTTTTAATAGATATCATACATTAAATTAATACGTATGTGTGTGTTTATGTATGTGGGTGTGTAACTTTGATATGTGAATTTTAAGATATAATAGTTTATTCCATTAAATTAAAGTACACATCATACTTTTAAAATCCTTTTTTTTAATAATTCAAAAGATAAAATGTTATAAATTATAAATTTTTTTGTTACAAAATTACAATTATTAAGACAATACATTTAATTTTTTTATAGCTTCATGGTACACAACAGAAAAAAAAATTAATATAGAAAGATAAAAAGTTGATTTGATGCGATTATTTCCTGATTTTTGTGCGAATTAGTATGGGGAGATACCTTGAAAAGCAAGTCTGAAGAATACGTTGAATTTGATGCTATTTTTCTTAGTTGGTTTTCATATATATTTTTGGGGTTTAGCTCTTTGGACGATTGTACTCTGCTTCCATCAAATGAAGTTTCATCTATTTTCCATTAAAAAAAAAAGAAGAAAAACTCTTTAAGGACAGCTTTACATGAGAGTTTAGGCATACGCATTGAGAATGCGAACAGAGAATGCAATGAATTTTTGTGATTAATGCTTTTCAATTTTGGGGTCTCTTGTTTTTTTGATAAATTTTGTGATCTCTTTCACCAGCTTTCGTACAAGCTCGTCCTTATTACTTATCCACTTTTATAACCATTTATTACGTAATATAGTTTAGTATTAGCATATACATGTACTACCTTTTTTTCCTTGTCAAAATAATTAATTAAATAAGGATAGTTCCACGAAGTTGCACATTTTAATTTGACTGACTAAAGATGAAAGATAACCATTATAATTTTAAAAGATACAATTATGTTATGGCCCGTTTGGATAGGGAAAGTCTCTTATAATTATTTGTAGTAAATATTTTATTTTATGAACCAAATACATTTTTAGAGTTTTCTTTTTTTTTCTTTTTTAAATAAGTCAGAGTTTTTTCAAACCATGTTTGTTACGATTATTTACTAAAAAAATATTATTATTTTGATGCTTGCTCATAGATGTGCAGTTTGTATCTGAAAAATCTTATCCACTGATGCATATCTGTGTTAGAAACACATCAACCTTATTCTTTTCAAACCAAGAAAATAATAATAATAATAATAATAATAATGGTGCCTTTCCAGCTGGGAAGCTAATAACCTAATAAGTTTGGAAGTGTTTGAACTTTCTATGATGGAGGGACCCAGTCCATCTCTTTCACTGGCCCATATTAGAATAGAAACTCATATATACGATTAATTTACTTTTGTCATTTATATAGAAAGGGAATCTGCAGTTTTGAAGATTGAATTTTCAAAGGCATTTTAATTATCAGTTCCTCGACGAAAATATCTTTGTGGTTGGCTCCACAGTTTTAATGTTGATAATGATGTACAACGACCCTGCCCAAGTGGATTTCTTGTAATTGTAAACAACAATCTTGACACAATTCATAAATTTCCACTGTATCTTCTTTTTTCTGTTTTCGTTTTGGGTTATCCAAAGTGTCCACTACTACATTACCAACAAATAAAGAATGACTAAAACCTATCAATTTAAGGTTTGACAAAGTTAGCATATAGTTGGGTTATTTAAATGTGATATTTAGAGTTTGATTTTTAGTTATAAAAAATATCTTATTGAGAGAAATAAAATTCACGTTAGTTGAAGATACTTTTAGTGCTCACCAATAAATAAAATTTTTTTAAAATTTTTTACTTTTTCTTTTCATAAATCATTTTTTAATTTGTTTTCTTTATGGTGCACTAAGAATATTTTAGTTGATTGTTGAAGACTAATCTCTTCAAAACGTAAAAATCACTAAGATGGGTCTTGTTTCTCCTACCTTTTAATTTTTTATTTAATTCTTCACAACTAAATTCATTATAATCTAATAATAATAGTGCTCTTTTATCAAATTGATAAATATTCATATTTGAGAAATTAAATAAAAATATTCGAGGGATCAAATTGGAATTATTTTCTGAGAGAAAAATAAAAATAATTTTACGAAAGAATAGATAAAAATATTTCACGAGAAAAATAATAAAATATAATTTTTTAAAAGAAATAAAAATCACCAGTTGGACTTTTTTCTGTGTGCGGTGTGCCTTTTCCGGCCAAATGTGCGGCATGCTTTGGGCCAACAGAATTACAGGAATATATTATACTCGGATTACATTTTAAACTGTGTTTGCTTGATTGGTGAAGACGCTAATCAATCATGTGGTTGTTGACCAAAAACTATGGTTGATGTTGGGCGACTCTGTTTGCTTCGTTTTCTGATTAATGAATTGCTTGTTGGACACCGCCCCGCCACACACCAACACACCCCACCCCCCACAAAAAAAAATTCAACCATGTGTTTTGGTTTTTGCCCAAAAGTTCAGAGATTGCTATCAAAACTTGTTAAATCCAATAACACAGTTCAATGTGATAAGATTTTTTCCCTTATTCATTCTTGGTCCTTTGTGGTATGCATGCTTTGTCTCCTTTTGCATATTACTAAGTTCCTCTTATGTTTATCTTTATGGGTTTCATTTTGATACCAATACAATGGTCCATCTAAGCTGTTTGCCCTGCCTCGTATCGTAGGGTCAGGTTTGATGATTCTGCAATCAGCTTGCGTCATGGCTGGAGAATTCAGTATAAGGATTTCAAAAGCAAGAGGAGGCGACATCAAGTTGTAACTCATATAGGAGTTTTCTTTTTTATTATTTAATTTAATGGTACTCTTCTTTGGGCCAAAAAAAACAATAAACATAACTTTGGGCGACTGATTTTATTTTAATTGCTATAATCTTACAACCTTTGAACTTGACGGGGAGCCTAGGTACTCCATATGCCATGCCCATTGGGAACAGCTTGGAGTTTACATTTCAGCTAATCGTCTAATTAAAAAACATTTTACCAAGTTTGAAGCACCCGTTTGGTACGCCATATGTCATGCCCATCGGGAACAGCTTGGATTTTAGCCAAGATTATTATTAGGAAACTGCGCACCTATTTTTTCGTTTATATTGATGAGTTACGTTATTGATTGGGTTCTCTAAATAAATTCATAAACTTAAAATAAGAAGTTTACTTTGCCAATGTGATTCATACATTATGTAGTATATTTTGCGGAATTGAGTTTGTCCACCGTGTCATATAGTTCTGGGTGTAACAATGAAGCAAACTTGGAACAAGTTTGTTCCGACAAGCTGTGGTTATTCTCTTGGGCTAGATTTGATAGATATCAAAATAGTTTCATGAAAGAAAGAATGGAAGAAATCTTTGTGTAATATACTTGGTATATTATTCAAACTTTGTAGGGACAAAAGTAGTCCTTTAATAAAAACCTATTCTCCTTTTTCATTTCCCTTAAAATACTCATTCTTACTAAATAGAGCCAAATTCAAGTGTTAATTATTCCTCGAACTTCCCACATAATTTGTAAATTTCATCTCTAATTATAAAGAATCTTAAGCAATTACTGTTTGGCTATTTGCTATACCCCAGTTTGGTGCATCAACTTGCATGAGCTCTTCTAGTTCTACCTTGGTTTCATAATGTTGCCTATACCATTTGTCTTAATCTAAACACATGTAGAGCCCCTAGTAAAGTTATGCACAAATGTGAGTGACATTACTCAATAATATATCGTTATACTATTCATACTTCTTGGCTGTGAACAAAGCAGCACACCAAAAAATAACATGTAGCCCTGGCCTGGGACAGCATGTCCCTCATAATAGTACTACTTACATAAATGCGTTCTTACTGACAAGTTCTTGATGAATTAGTATGTAAGAATCTATGAATAACATGACTTAACAACACCACATGTTTCTTCTTTACAAAAATACAATCAGAAAAGCAGGAGACTCGTGAAATGAGTATCAGACTTCCCAAATGAAATCTGTATGTCTCCCTAGCAAATCATCCAGCAGTCCCCACCAACCTTATTCAAGATTATAATAATTTGAGACAAGACTCAACTGATTTCCCTCAGGTTTCAGTGACATTCCAAACACAACCGTTGATGTTCAGCTGGTGGTCTAATTTGAGGGAATTGAATTGAGAAAGTAGCAAACCAGAAAGTGCGAACCATGATTCTCACCCATTAGGTTTTGGTGACTTGGAATAATGATGATATGGAGAACCACGTGGACCATTTGGACTCGACAAGGTCCTTACAGGTTGACCTTTCCTTGATACAGATGTTAGCTGTGTTTTTGAACCATTTTTTGGATTTGGCATGGACATAGTACGATCTACTCGTGTGAACTGGAAGTATTGAGATGAAATAGCCATATCCTTAAGGTTTGGCAAAGGCTTAAGAGCTTGAACAACTTCACTCATCATAGGTCTAGATTTCGGATCACGGCTAAGGCATTGAGCAGCCAACTGGGCGGCTTTCTGTGAACCTTTAATTGAGAAGTGACCTTCAAGGCGAGGATCGATTATTCGGTAGAACATCCTTCGGTCTCCAAGTGCAGGTCTTGCCCATTCCACCAGGTTGTGTTCCCCATTTGGTCTATTTTTATCAATTGCTCGTCTACCAGTAAGCATTTCAAGTAACACCACCCCAAAACTGTAGACATCACTTTTTGATGTCAAATGTCCTAAATCAGAATCGGCAGAAGCATTAACGTAAGAAAATTAATACCTTGAAAATGCAGACAATTTATAGGACTAACCATACAAAACCTGAGGTAGCTTTCTCAGTCTCATTTTTATTTCATCATGTTCCTTTCCCCATATGAAGAATGATGTTTGTTCTATTTTAAAGAACAATTTGGTCAAAATAACCATCCTTTTTGCCCTCATACTTCCCTAATTTTATTTTTAAATATAGAAAGTTCTAATAATTGATTGATGTATATCCGACTTTTCAATGTCAATATTACATTAAAAAAATTAAGGGACAGTTTCAGGAAGTACATCTCTTTAATGTTTCTAATAAAAAATTAATATTGTTGTTATCCTTTTTTTTGGACTGAAATATTATTGTTATTCTTAAGGGTATTTTGGTAAAACGAGTTTAAGTGTTGGGTATCTTTTGGTTTCAAGAGGGAGCAATGTAATTTTTCACAATTCGAAGGAAAGTAATTTACCTAAAATTAAATCATAGCTGATATCATTGCACTAGGTAATCGAATTGTGGATCACGAGACAAGGGATGAATGAAAGTTGCACGGTTGGGCAAGAGGGCAAAGTCAATGAGAGCCACAACAGTTCCTATGACTTGGAGGTAATAAAAAGATGGTCTGCAACTTGCCACTGACATGTTGGAGTTTACGAACTCTAGTATTTATAACGGAATCTAGGGCCAGAAACCCTTTCTCTATTAATAGATCTTTGTGGTTGTAATGCTATTAATGTAACCGCCATTCTTTATCTCTCACTTTTCAACATAAGCTTTTAAGTTATGTGGTTCTTAGAAATGGTACCAGAATTTGACCCCAGCTGTTACCACCATTAATACCTAATAGCTACATATGAAGCCGTACCTTTGGCTGTCATTTAAGTGCTGTATGACAACCCCTCTTCCTCATGGAGAGATCCCATTTCCCCTATCCACTCCGCAAGTTGTAGATCTCCTACTTTATTAATTTTTAAAGAGCTCTCAGGCCCTCATTTAACTGTTCAAATTAAACTACTAATTTAACAACTTAATTGGTTCATTGAAAATACATGCCACGGAGAGATGGGGAACTGTCAGAAGTCGAAGGCAGAAAAGAAGAAAAGAACTAATTACAAAAGCAAACAACCAATCTAAGCAATTTCTATCAAAGGCTCAAAGATAGAGAATGGGAAGATTTTTTTGTTTCCTTTCAGAAAAGTTTTAGCTTAAACAAGGCTACAACTGTAAAAGGCTGGAAATTCAAGGACCATTGTGAACATTAAAGTATCAAGACTAAATGCATATTTCATTCTTAATTTTATTTAAAGAAACATCCCTTTAGGAGTGTATAGTATACTAGAGTTATTAATTACTAGAGATCGACCTACAGGGTATAGATAAAAAAAATTGTTAACCTCACCAATATGATCAGAATTCTCAATTCTCCAGGCTTAGTTATCCAGAGTATAAATTACATAGTGAATCTAAAGTTCGAGAAATCCCAATCAATACCCAGATGGAAACAAAGATGGAAACTCACCAGTCATCACATACTCTGGAGCTGCATAACCATATGTTCCCATGACTCTTGTTGATACATGGGTCTTTCCAACCTCAGGACCATCTTTGGCAAGTCCAAAATCAGAGAGCTTGGCATTGTATTCCTAACAACATAATTTTTTGTGTGTATGAATTGGAACACAGGATATAATTAAACTCCTCTTGATTAGTTAACTCACATACCGCATCTAATAGGATATTAGATGTCTTGAAATCTCGATATATCACTGGCCTCTGAGCTTCTTCATGAAGAAAGGCAAGACCTTTTGCAGCTCCAAGTGCAATTTTCATTCTGATAGACCAAGGAAGAGGCAAGGGCCCTTCTGCATAAATCATGGTTGTTACCAGAAAACAATTAACACTTGTACGTATACAAATCTCTAAAAGCATAGCATTAAGAAGGAAGATCAGTGACATTGAAGAACAATTTTATTCTGGTCTTTGTTTCTTCATAAGCCCGAAAATTTTTATATAATACATAACATTGGATTCAAAAATAAAAAAATAAAATTTAGTGTGCAAAAAATGGTTGTTCATTCAGATGAAATGCATTTTATGAATTAAATTATTAAGGCATAATTAGGTTAAAGTCTTCCACGTTTGATTTTACAGTAGTCATAGTTATTATTTGCTCA
The DNA here is from genome assembly GCA_026686845.1 of Adenanthera pavonina. Classification (NCBI taxonomy): domain Eukaryota; kingdom Viridiplantae; phylum Streptophyta; class Magnoliopsida; order Fabales; family Fabaceae; genus Adenanthera; species Adenanthera pavonina. The sequence goes on along the minus strand of JAIVEN010000023.1, from coordinate 18,708,140 downwards.
ACTCAATCATTAACTCTTACTGGATAGACTATATGAGAAACATTAAGCTATATCACAAAAGGATTAAATTTTAGTTTTGTAGACATCATCTATCATTGAGGAATCCCAGTAGCCACTTTGGTTTAAACAATATTTACTCAATTAAATTCTGTCTTTGATAGGTCAATGCAATTTATTCATCACCAGATATAGCATTCCAGGAAAATAGTAGCATCAGTAACAAGCAATCTACTGTTCAATGAAACTTTAATTTGATTATAACTGAATTGATATTTTTTTTTTAACTTTTGAATCAAGAATATCCAAATTTTGCAGCAAATACCCAGAGATAAACAAGTAGCAGTGAAAACACAAAACAGTAATTGAATGAGTTAGTTGTGTACTTCTAAAGAGATGGTTCTCTAAACTTCCTCGGGGCATAAACTCATAAACCAATAATCTTTGGTCATCTTCAATACAGAAACCAATCAATTTAACCAGATTAGTGTGGACAAGATCACCAAGATAGTTTAACTCAGCCTGAAAAAAGAAACCGTAAAAGTTAACAAAACAGAATAATATATGTGAAGAGTTTGTAGTCTCAGCAGATCATAAAAAATAAGAATTGAGAAAGAATATATGTAAAATTCTTACAAGCCACTCTTTGTGACCCTGAAGTCCATCATGATTGAGGGTCTTCACTGCAACAGTAAGCCCTGTACCTGGTTTGACAGGTGCAGTCCCATTCTCTTCAATCCAACCTTTGAAGACACAACCAAACCCTCCCTCGCCAAGAAGACTCTCTGGTCTGAAATTCCTAGTTGCCAATTTAAGTTCATTGAATGTGAATTTTCTCAATCGAGAAGAAACCTTCAACTCCTCGCTGAATTTTGGAGTTGAGGGAATACTTCCTGCATTACTAGTAGTAGTGGAGGACCCTGGCGGACCAACTGTTCGATCTTTGGTATTCACATTTGTACATTTGTTTTCCACTGATTACACAAAGATCACAAACTTAAATTGAATGATCACCTGGTCTTAATAATTTATACCACTATTGCATGATTGATGCTGGCATGCTTGGCTTCAAGCGACTTAATTGCAAGATTAGTTTACAACTAGCGTATTAACTAAATAAAAATGCAATCCAGAAGTGCGATGCAAAAGATCAAATCATCACAAAGAACAGGTAGCACAAATTCTTATATGATAAAATATAGACACCTCGATGCCAATACTAAATCGTGCAACATAAAATGTTTCCACGGATCATGCAGGAAAAAAAAAACGGAGTCTTTAGAATCTTCAATTGCATGGTATTTGGTAATTAAAGAGTGAGACGTCCAACATTATGCAGGAATACAAATACAACAAAGAAAAATTATACAACTAAACCATGAATCATGAGAATTCATTTCGTTTCTTGAAACTTAAATTGGCAGTTCAAACTAAAAACCCGGTAGATATTTAAAAAAAGACAAATAATTTTCTCTCTGCATCTAAAATTGACACAAAATAGAAAATGTTTCATGACATGTGAAAAGCGGAATAGACAGAAAACTACCATTATGGGTGCTTGGGCCACCACTTATGGAGTTATCAATCTTTGATCTAGAAGGTATGCAGCTTCCGATGCAACTGAATTTAGTCCAACATCCACTCTGCTTCTCTGCGCCATCTTTCTTCTTCCTTCCATTTGACTTGCCCATGTCCAAACTCCCAGCCTGAATTGCATTATTTCCAAATCCCATCTTTCAAAAACTCTTACAAAGAAGCTTCCATACCCCGAAAATTTCAGAGATTGCCAAAAAAAAGAGGACACTGGAAGCCACCCTAACTCCAATAATTGAAGGCTTTGAGACCTATCCCAATTGAACAAAAAGAATAGAACAACAATATCCAATGAAAGCAAGGAAAGGATTAAGGATCAACACTTGCAGACTGCTAAATGACTGAAACGGAGACAGACCAAATACTGAAATTGAGTCCAAAGGCTCTTGGAGAGGTGGGGAAAGGGCGTTGAAGAGGAAAGCGGGAGACTGCTTGAGAAAGAGAGAGTTTTTCAACATCGGGCCGGTCGGGCAGGCTAGAAGTGAGAAAGTAAGCAATGGGGGCAGGCAGGGCAGGAGAGAGAAAGGGACAGGCCTTTCTTTTTCGTTTTGGGGGATCACTAGGTGGGAATTGCCAATGACAAGATTTTTCCTGCTCAGTTGTTTGACTTTCTTTTTGTTCCTGATAACCATTTTTAAAAAAAAAAAATTTATACGATATATACTTTATTATTAAGAAAATTAATAACAAATATTTTTTAAGTTATGTGACATTCAAAAATATCACTAAGCCAAATTCAAATTCGTTCGAGCAGGTATATTTAAAATTTTACTTAAATATCAAGCCTCTATTCTAACCATGTTTGGTTAACAATAAATACTTCAAAAACTTTAATCTAAGTATACTTTAAAAGTAATTCTATTATCGATATAAGAATAGTCATATTTAAAAATTTATGGTAAGTAATTTTTCATATTAGAAATATTAATTAAAATTATTTTTAAAAAATTGAAGGTGTTTATTTCAATCAAATTAAAACGTGTGGGTTTAAATTAAAAAATAAGTGCTAATAATAAATAATGCTTTAAATATATAAATTTAAGTATCTATTTTTTTATTTTACGATATTTGAATATATTAGTTTGTCCATTATTTTAAACTAAAACTATGTACTTTATATTTATTCTAATATGAAGCTGCACATTATTTTTCGGGGCTAGGGGATAACTACTATATCACTAAAAAAAGAGCATATGTATTTTGGTTGGTGTTCATGCACCACATTCTATTTTCTTCCTTATTTTTGGTCAACAGTGATTTGGGACCCTGCACTATCATCTTATACTATGCCACGTTATGCACATGACAGTATGACACTGTATTTTCTTTTTCTTCTTTTCTTCGTATGTGAGCCCTATTTTATATCTGGCACTTATTGGCAGCCTAACTTTTGTAACTTTAATAATTATGATTGTCCATGCGAGCATACCATCAATCCGTCGTTCAACTATTATATCTACTTTTTAAAATTATCTCCATCTGTATAACTTCAGTTCACACACAAATTACACCACCCAAAAGAAAATGAAACAGTTACAAAATATCGAGATGACTTGCCTGCTAAACTTTTGTCTGAATCCTCCTAAAAGATAAGATAACAAATCTCTTAAATAAAAAAGAAATAAGAAAGGAGTGGAAAGGGTTATTCAACTCAACTGAGAATATCTAAATTTCAACACACGACTTTACATTGAAGGGATGTCTATGCCTCTTACGTTCGAACAAAAGACTAATTCCACACTAAGTGAAATCCTAAGTAAAAACCGGTCTGTCATATCAGAAGGTATCAAAGCAAAATACATACTATTATACTAAACCAATTAAACTGACAAAAAAGGAATTTGTTACACAAACTGTGATTTGGACTTACGGTTAAAATATATATATATATATATATCAGTACCACACTAAGTCAAACCAACCTTTAACAATTACATTCTGAACCCACTGAACTGATTGGGACAGCTAATACACAAATGATCCACGAGGTTGTAAAACTTTTTCTTCTTTTTCACCTCAGGCTAAACTGTGGGAGATCTTAAGCTATGTGCTCATTTGATCATGTTTCAAGCCATGTCAAGGATCCAAGTATCAAATATTTGCCGGGAAGTTCTCCAGCAGAAGGTGCAAGGTAAGTTATTTTCTTTCTGTACAGAACAAAAACAGTTAGATATACAATAATATAAACATAAGTATGATCTGATGATGAAAAAGAAAATCAGTCCAAACCTCTGGATGTCAACATCTGTCACATAAATGAAACCAGCAACATTGCTGCACCAAAAAGATGGGAAGCAGTGAATTGTGTGATGATTCTTAATAGGAAGAGGGGAAGGGAGTACATGAATCATGTTTTAACATCTTTTTGGCCGTCCTGAGGTATATTATGCTCTAAAATTCAATGTTTAGCCACAATATGAGATGAATCCCAGACATGATTTTAAACAAGTTTACTTCTTTGTGGAAACTATTGAGGTTTAAATTACAGGAATTCGATATTTCAGAGCATTGTTACCTTGAAATGATCTCCTCAGGATCCTTCGCAAATGAGACCGCAAGAACTGAGTGAAGCAAATCACCGTTCATATTCACAGCAACAACTCTGGTAGGGTCTGCAGCAGGTTCTGCACCAATTGGCAATGCTGACCGCGGGGCCTGTGGCCCACCACCAATCCGATAGACAAGCAAATCACTAAAATTTGCAATATTAGAATGTGGAGAGAGATCATTTGCAAGGCCATAAAAGTATTCCTACATCAAATCAGAAAATACCAATTTGCATTAGAACCCACAAAGCGGCAAGACGATTCTGAGTGTTAGGAGCGTCAATCATATGGCTTACTAGTAAATAAGATCACTCTAATTTGTAAAAATAGAATAGATTTTCTTCAGAGTATATATGTAATTTTTCTGTTTTTTTTTTATTGTTTGTTTTCTATAAATTTGAAGGTCAAATGCAGATACTAAACAAAGCATGGACTTCTCACAAGAAAAGAAATATTCATTCCCTAAACTCACAAGCCATCACTTAATATTAAAAGTTAACATATTATAGTCTAAATCATTTTTGTGTTATTTCAGCTTGAAGCCTGAAATAAGCTCATTCCTCTTATCCTACCTTGTACTCCTAAAAGGAATACTCCAGATTCAAAAATAATAAACTACCATGACGTCCTAAAGAAAACTGATTCCATAGGCTAAATTGTGTATATTATAAATAAAACAATTAAACAATAGAAGAAATAGGCTAAGATATAATCTATTAAAAAGTGCAGAAGATAACAATAACTGGGCAAGCACGCTTACTCTTATCCTGTAACTTCTGGACCTCTGACGGTATTTTGCATTTCTATTTACAACTCCACCAGACTTTTGAAGTTTCACAACATCCACAGTGGGCTCACTCTTTGATACCTGTTTTTTGAGCATGCTCCAAAGTTTTTCCTGGATGCAGAATTCCGAGGGAATGATGTGGACAAAAACAAGTCATAAGGGAATTAGAGTGCATAGATCACAGGAACTGGTTATGAAAGCAAAGCTAACGAGATAGGCAACATGTTAATTGCTACATATTAAATGTCAGTAGCTTGTCTACCTGACCCAAAACCAACACAACATTGGCCTTGAAAGTTCGAATTGCATGCAAGAGCAACTGAAAGAAAATTGAAAACATGACAAGAACAATACAATTAATATTTTATCATTCAGAATAAGTGCATTAAAAAGTTTAAACTCGTCATCAAGTATCAATAAGGTGAAGTTCAAAGCTTAATTACATCATAGCCTACTCCCTCAATCCATCCCATGGTATTTATCACCATGCCAGAAGCACGAGACTCAGCATTTCCAGCAAATTGTCTATCCAGCATCCCAGCAAGCTCCTTGACAAGCACTTTATACAGTTCTACATTGTTACTGCAAGGGCAAATAATGTTTGATAATCTTCCTCGATTGATTTAATGCAAAGACAATTGTCATGCTGTAATGGAAAATTACAGACACTTCATTAATTACCTTGGAGTTGTGTGCCCAAAAAAGTACACAAGAGGTATTTCAAGAGGAATTCCTTCAACAGGATCAATGGGCATTTCAATTGGAGTAGCAGCAATACATCCAGGAATTGTTATAGATCCTTGGCCAATATCCAAGTCAACAAAGGTAGGCTTCCATCCCTGTTTAGCTGCCCAACTAAGAAGCATCCTTGACAATGTGCTTTTTCCAGAATCTGTTGGTCCTACAACAACCACCCTAGGTCCCTGAACAACCAAGTCTGTCAAATGGCAAACTAAAGGTTTTACAAATAAAAAGAATGATAGAATCAAGGAACTATAATCTTTAGAGCCAAACAATAATGCAATTTGACATAACATTACTGTCTAACAAAAAATATATATAATCTTATTAGAAACACAAGTTATTTTTGTGGTCAGACTTTGGATTAATCTGGGCTCAATGTGACTTATGGAAACTAGTTGGTATTATTCTTTTTTTTTTTTCAAAACAAAAAAAAAAGTTTAGCCTTTCGCATAATCTATATAGAAGAAACCAAAAGTTTTGAGAATTCCTAGTGTATTGACAGCAATGACGGTCTAAACTATAGACACCAATCCAGTATAATACAATAAGATCCAATCTGATAACCACAATCATGAGATATGATTACCTGAGAAGATTCAGAATCATCTGATGAAGCTTTAGCACGATTCCTTCGTCCATCAAGTATAGCATGGACATTGACATAACTGATCATTGGGGTCTGAAATCAAATGTTGTGTGACAACTCCTTCAATCATTTTCAAATCCTTCATTTTATTCATTTTACCTAAGTAACAATAAATTTTAAAGAATGAAAAGAGATGGCATTGCTTTACCTCATCTGCAACATAATCGGTTTCAGTAGTACCATCCATCTCAATTGTAGCTCCATACCAAGAAAATACCTGATCCACGAACAAAATATTAGCCTTTCATGTGTATTTCAACACCAAGAGGAACCTAGAGATAGAGAAAGATCTGCTGTAGATATTCCTTTTTTGTACCAGTAAACCATTAATACCCCTTGCCCTTTGGTTTATTGCTAAGCAAAATCATAATAAACACAAAAGCAAGGTTTCTTGAGCGAATGCTGCAAAAGTCTCGGATAAACTTTTAGCTGCAATTATGTTAAAATTAATTATTAACAGCAGGCAGCTTAAGTGAAAATTCGTCAAAACACATGTTTATCCCCAATGGAAGTTTAGAATTAGAATAACTACTCCGCCCACCTGTAACGCCATGTATAATATTACAGAATCGGTAACAACTCAAAAGGCAATAAACAATTCAATCGGCAGCTCAGGCAACCATTCGGTTGCTTAAAATAGAATCCACCAAAAAAGAAAAAGAAAAGACACACTCGTAATCGAAACTTACGGCAAACTTAAGCCTGGGAGGGAAAGTGAGCCAGATTTCTGGTGGAAGCTCTGTCCCAAAAATCTCAGCATTGCCGTTCAGGAGTCGAAGCCGAAGACGCGTGTCGTTACCCACTTCAACTCTGAGCTCGCTTTCTTTGTCCAATTTGACCTGCTTAATTGTTGATGACGATGTAGAGGCACCCGCAGGAAGTGTGCCCATGGCTGCACTGCTATATGCCATTGATATCAATAATTTTGTGGAGCCCAAGAAACGAGTGTGGAAAAGGTCACGGCTTGGACAGTAACTCCTTCTGGGTGCTTTGGAAGCTCGAACAAAAACAAAAGGCACCAAGCTTTGAAGTAAGGGTTAAGAAGGCTTCGAAACACTTGTGTAACTGTTGAGAATCGAAGAGGAGAGCATATTAGATTTCTACCGTCTTGCAGTAGTCAAGAAGAATTCAATGAGGGACTGGAGAACTTAAGGTGACCCCAATCTTGCAGCTGTCAATTGAATATGTGGGTGTTTCCGGGAGAGCAGAAATGGGCAATGGCGTCCCGTCTGGTGAAATTTCAGGCACGACGCTTTCTCTTACTTTGCGTTTCCTTTTATAGGGAAAAGGGGGGAGTTTTACCTCGTCCTCTATTAAAAGATAGTTATTATATTATTAATTTTACAAAATATTCTCAAAATTTCTAATTTCTTCCATTTAATTTTCTTTTGAGTCATAATACTTATAATATAATAAATTAGAGGTTAAAAATAATAAATTAATACATATTATCTTATATTATAAAGTAAAAAAATTTCTCATATTATCTTATAATATAGGATTATGAGAATATAATTTATTTTTTATTTTTATTCAAATTTAAGCAAAATTTGTATGATTTATTTTTTAAAAATTTTTGTATAATTTATTAAAAAATATAAAGGTTTATGTAATTTTAGTAAGATTCAGGAAAAAAAAAATCTGTATAATTTATTAAAATATAGAGATTCATATAAAAATTAAAATTTTAAATATCATTTGATTTTTAAGGGGCCATTTTTTTAATCAAGAATAATTTTTTTTTGTCTGACCAAGAATATTTACAAACGCTTCAGTGACCAAGAATATCAAAATATCTTTCTCTTTTTTGTGAGAATTAAAATATCTTTTATATCTCTTAATTAGATGCATTTTTCCCATTCCGGTCGAAAACAAAAAAAGGATGCATTTTCCCACGCATCTCCAGTGTTAGGATCGGCTCCAGGTTATTTCCGAGGTCCAAATGATAATGGGCCCATGCAACTCCTAGTTGTATTGTGACTTTGGTGCCCCATTGTCAAATCTTATAATTGAGGCTCTGCCTCATCTTTTTTCATCCCAATTTAAAAGAGTAAGTATTTTTTATGCTACAATCGACTGTAGTGTTGTGCACTAATTGAATGTCATACAAAATATAACCACTCATGAACCTCTCATCACTCTGGTTGAAGGTCACCATCCTGATCTGAATTTAGTTGAGAAAGTTGCTGACTTAATTGATGGCATCGGGAACTGGAACAGGAGAAAACTGATTAGTCCCATTGAATGTCGTACAAAATATCTCCCACTACTTGTATAGTGAGAACAATGCTTGTACATCAAGGAGGCGGATGATCAAAGGTTAATGTCTTTCCCCTGATTGTTTTGTTCCTTGTTGATTTATTAATGATACAGACTTCCCATTCCTGTGTGTGTGTGTGTAACCACCACGCTGAATCTACATAATAGTAGGCAAGTTGATTGTTTCTGTATGAACTATTTTCTAAATCTATTTTAAGTCTAATTTCAAATGAAATTGTTTTGAAATAAGTTTTGTACTTTGGCCCAAAAATATAGTTTCATTTTGAAAATCCATATAGTTTATAAGACAACAATAATGACTAATGTCAAATGGAGAGTTAGAAAAAACATCTATTTTTTTAGTCTAAATATATAATTGAGAATCAAATGCTCGAACTAATAATTACAAATCTCAATCATTGAATTTCATAGAAAGACCTCTATCCTATTATAAATATATCTATTAAGTCTTTTGGCTATTTAGATGCAACTAAGTTTTCAAATCTTTAACTTCTTTAATTCTTGAAACATTATTGTCTTATGTATATGCTTGATATATCTTTGAGTAGAATATGATATTCACAATCATGTTCCCCACTTTGGCTCAACTTTTTTTTTTGGTACAATTCTGCATTAAAGAAATTTAACTTTCAAAGCAACATATTAGTCCAATTCACATTTATCAATATGTATGACATAATAATAGCATTTAGCACAATATAAATGCTTTTTTATCACAACACTATAAAAAAATAAAAAATTCTCAATATATTACAACTTAAAAATATTTCTCAAAATGTTATAAAAATCAAATATCTGTGTATAAGATACCGAGATATATTTTTTTAAAAGTTTTTTAATTTAATGGGAAAAATCTTGGTGTCAAACCCCATAATAGTAAACCTGACCCTATTACCCCCCTACCCCCTAAACTTTTTTTTTTCATGTTTCTTTTGTTAAATCCCTACCCTTAGAGCCAATTATTTTTTCATTCTCCAAAGTTTTGCTAATCTTCTTTTTCTTTCCCAAATCACACCAAAGTAAATAAATAAATAAATATAAATTATATAAATAATATATACTAAATAATATAAATTAATTATTCAATAAAGTATATTTTTCAATATTTCAAAAATTATATAGATCTCCTTATATTTTCAAATTATATATTTTAGTTAAGCTTTTAATACAAAAAGTACATTTTTTATTAATTAAAATTTATATTAATGTACTAAATAACTATGAGAGTATAATATATTACCTTCATTTCAATATTACTAAAATTATATAAATCTCTCTCTATTTTCAAAACATACATTTTAATTAAATTTTTAACTCTGTTAATTATGTGAACAAGAAGAACAAGGGAGAGATAGGGGATAAAATAGAAAAATATAAGGGAGAGAAAAATATCACTAAAAAATCTCAAAATCAATAATCAACAATCTTCTTTATAGAGTTAAAATCATAGTTCTATTAGAGTCCTAAAATAAGAAAACTCTTTATAAATTATCTTAAATCTAAAAGATAAGTCATATTTTCTCCTTCCTATTTTTTTTTTATTTCTTCCTCTTATTCTTCCTGTTTACATCATCAATGAAATTAAAAATTTGACTACAATATATTTTTGAAAATAGAGGGAGATTTATATAATTTTAGCAATATTGAAAGCAGGATAATATATTCTACTTTTATAGTTATTCAGTATATTAATATAAATTTTAATTAATAAAATATATATTTTCTTAATAGTGTTAAAAGTTTGACTAAAATGTATGTTTTAAAAATATGAGGAAATATATATATCTATATAGTTTTAACAATATCAAGGAATATACTTTACTAGTATAATTAATTTATTTTATTTAGTATATATTATTTATATAATATATATATATATATTTATTTATTTATTTATTTATTTTGGCGTGTTGGGGAAAGGAGAAAAGGATTAACAAAAATTGGGAGAATGAAAAAATAATTGAGGCTAAGAATAGGGATTGAACAAAAGAAATAGATTAAAAAAAATTTTTTGAGGGGCAGTGGGTAATAAAGGTCACGTTACTATGATTTTTTTCCTTGAATTAAAAAAATTGAAAAAGTACATCTTGATGTGTAAGACGTGAAGATTCAATTTTTATAACATTTTGAAAAATATTTTTCAGGTTATAGTATATTAAGAAGTTATTATTTTTTTTTTAGTGTTGTGGTTACAAGCCCAATATAAACATGGATATGATATTTTTATAATTCATAAATCCAATTTTAAAACCTATTGGATATATTCTAATTCTAAAGCAAACCCAGAACATAATTCTTCGAGTAAAGAGTATGTATAAGTTAATTAATGATTAAACAATTAAGCACAAATTAAAACTTTTCATCATCAATGCAATTTACTATTTTTCCAAAAAAAAAAATCAATGCAATTTACTATTTATTTTATAATAATGTAAATCTTATAAGCAGAGAGCATTGCATTAGCAATTCATTTATAGTATTCGTTGTATAAGGCACCTTTTGAAGAAATTTATGTTTTATAATACATAGTATTTTACGAATTAGTAGTATATTTAATTTTATTTTATCCAAAATATTCTTGAAAATGATAGAATTTAATTAATGTTATGGAGTTTAATTCATGGGTCAACCATATAAAATAAGAATAATTTAGAAAATAGTGAAAAAATTTTCAATTATTAATTATCACCTTAGTCTGTGTATGTAATAGTTAAAAATACCTTATAAATTAAAATAGAGGGAATCCATTCGCTCTACATTTGATGTCATTAAAATTTATATCTATATATATATATATATTAAGTATATAGGAAGCCAATGGCATATCAACATTATTTATTTGGCTTCCGTTGGCTCAATGCCCATATAATTTTTCCCTTCTCAGGACAATTATCTCTCTTATTTTTAATAAAAAAATTAATTATACTTTTTTTTAATACTTCATCTCCCAATTATTTTCACTCTCACATTTTATTTTTTATTTCATTTTTCTCTCCAATTTTTTTTAATTATCATCTATTTTGTTAATCTTATAGAAAAATAAAAAATCTTGTTTACAGCATATACCGTTTGGTCTAATTAACAAAACCCATATGGCGCGTACTTTATTGGCGTAAAAAAATAGACTTTTATTTCCATCATATATATGAACCTGTTTCCAGTTTGAGTTTGTAGTAATGTTCTCTCCTACATAATAGTTTACTGGACTTGATCTTCAGTTGACTGATAATGGAATTTGGAAACTTTTTCCATTGACAGGCAATATACATAGAGAATTTGTTTTCTTACCCTTTATAAATAACTTTGAATGCAGTTACTCTCCATTATTGCAAATGGAATCGGTGAAATAAAGCAGATTTTTTTTAGATATATGTATATTCATTCTCTTTTACTTTTGCCGTTTTATTAAGTGTGGTTGCTGTCTTGGCGCTTGGGTGAATATGTTACTCTGATTGCTTCATATATTTTCATAGTTTGCTCCATGTCTAATGTATTACATAATGCATTTTTGCACGAAAAGACCAAGGGACTTTTTAAATCGAAAAGCTATAAATTACGTGCAATCGGTTTTCTCTATTACTACTAAAATGCATAACCATAATTTTTTGCTAGAAACGGCTGGTTTTCAAAGAGGTGTAACTTGTAAGTATAACCTTCCAAACTTGTATTTAGAAGGAATATGAACAATGACGTAATCTTAAACTTATTCTTGGCTTTCAAAGTGAGTAAACATCACTTTTGAACCAAATCTATTAAAATTTTTGACATGTGAGTTCTTAGCGTTTCATCTTGTGTTTCTATCATTTGAGAGAATTTTTCTCAGCAATATTATTCTTCTAAACCATTGTAAGATAAAGGTGCACTATGTATAGAGATTATCCTCCAGGAAGTGAGAAGTGCTCTGTTTTTGAGTTAAACAAAACGTAAGTTGAATGTTATTAAGTCTCTCATAGATGCCTCGTTAAATTTGTAAAACTAGCACAGAAATCTGATCAAATGAAAGCTTGAGAACTGGTTAGGCTTGGGGCTAGAGGCAAACCAAAGCAAAATCTTTTTTTTTTTCAATACAAAAGTTGTGAATTGAATCAACGAGGCTCACTAAGATTTTCAGAACTTAAAAAATATTTATAAATTATTCACTAATAAAATCATTACATTGGCAATGAAATTTAAACATACAAAGTATGAATCAGATTTTTATCAACTGGACCAATTTTCGTTATACTTTTATCATGTTTTTAAGTTATTTGATTAATGTACTATTTTTATTTTGATGTTTTGCATGAAGTATAGATTAAATATATCATCCTATATCACTTTCAAGTAAATTAATTATTGAAGAAATTTTTAAATTATTCTAATTAATTTGGGATTAATATTTCATATCGAATTTAACTGTTTATTCTTAAATTTTTTTTAATAGGGCAATGGAGCTTTTCATACTCCAGATATGAATATAAATTTATTTTAATTGATATAATTGATAATTTTCGCAATCTTCTTCAAAGAAATTCCAGTAACAAATTTAAAATTACTTGGAAGAAGAAACTAAAAATTCCAGTACTTTTTTCTTTCTTCTTTGTGACCAAGAATAGGAGCATAGTGTCACGGGGCCATTACTCTCTCCCCCAAAAACGCGCTCAAAGGGGTGTGCAGCGCACCCGCTTATATGCCCAGGTCATCCCCCAAGTCCATCCGATGTGGGACGTAACAACTCCCACGGCCAATCCGTGACGCCCACGTCACGGGTGGCCCACCGAAGGGCCCACCGACTGGGCAAACCCGGGGTAGGCTCTGATACCACTTTGTCACGGGGTCATTACTCTCTCCCCCAAAAGCGCGCTCAAAGGGGTGTGCAGCGCACCCGCTTATATGCCCAGGTCATCCCCCAAGTCCATTCGATGTGGGACGTAACAATAGCCTCCATGAATTTGTTTGATCATCTATCGATTTCGTAGATAACAGGCATATAACGTTATCTTTTTGTCGTAATCAATTTATTGGTCTTTTGTGCTCTGAATCTTTGTTCCTGGCAGTTTACTAAATAATGTTTTAATAAATGCAGGGAATCATTACTAAAAAGGGTTTGGCTTAGGTCATTTAGTGCCGCTTTTAAATTGTACATTGAAATCTATAAGAAACTATTCAGAGTTCTATTTTTTTAAAAGCTTTTTTTGCCACTTTTTATTTTTTTTATACAAAGAGAAAAGAATTTGCCACTTTTTTATTGCAATTGGAAAAAGAACTTATTATCAGTAGTTAGTTAAGATAATATTCCGCGAGAACCTCATTCTAGAATAGAAGGATCCAAGTACAGCACAGAAAAAGAACCTTAAAAAAAAATCACTTCCAAAAACGGACCATTACAAGATAAAATGTGCTTATGAGTTTCTTTTTTTTTGGGAAAAAGAGTCCAAAAGGACAAAATAGTAATACAACTAAGAAATTACGTCCAGTCACATCACTCGTTAAAAGACCAAGTCAGTATGTAATTGTTTATGAGCTTTTAGTGCAAGGGTACAAATATCTGAAGCCCAAGCCCAATCTGAGCTTGCATCATTATGATCTTCAAAGTTCACACACACATAATAGACACTAATACTTAGTACCTGTTTGGATAAGAAAAAAAAGTGATTATAGGATCCATAAGTAATTATGTGTTGGAGTTGTCAAACAGAAGCAACTTTTTAATAAGCACTTATTTGAGAGTGCTTATGGAATAAACTGATTTTTTCTGCTTATGATAATCACTTATTCTCTCATAATCACTTATTTCATTTTTTTTCTCTTTCTCTACCCAATAATCACTTAAACCCTATTATCCAAACACATTTCTTTTCTCAAAACCACTTATAGGGTAAAAATATTTAAACACAAATCACTTTTGACATAATCACTTATGAATAAGCACTTATTCTCATAATCACTTATATATAATCTAATCCAAACACACCCTAATGAAGACACTTCAAATTTTGTCGTGAGTGCTGTCTATGTCAGGAGTATACATGCATCCCACATTATGAGAAATATTAGGCTTGAAAGGAATTAAAGTTACCTTAATGTGATGAATCCTTAAAGGAAATCAAGAGCTCGTAACTGATTACTTTATTGATGAGAAGCATATGTACCTTTATCAAGTGATTTCGAGACTTCTTCAGACATTAACTTAAAGCAATGATATAGTTTGCATCTACTCAAATGAGAGAGAGAGAGAAAGAGATCACATTTTCTCCTACACTGGTACAAGTATATATAAATCCTGATTACTTTGCATCACCTTATCTCTTTTTAATGAATTGAGACATTTATTAAAAAGAAAGTACACCATAGACCAATAAACCTCTCTGAACAACTAATAGACTACGAAACTAAGAAAAAAACAAACTACGTGGATATAGAAATGATTCAGTGATTACGTGGTTTGTCTCCACTTCGCGCATAGTGATTGGCCTTTTGTAGGGCCCCGTTCCTCAATACTTATTTGACTGGGTTTGTAAAGGGGGGACATGAGACAGTGACTCCTCAGTCTCCATCAATATGTGGATTGTGCATCTCTCTCTCTTTCTTTATTTTATTTTCTTTCGTCTTTTCCTAAATCAAAAATCTCATGCTGGAGGCATTGCTTCAGGTACTTTTGCTTTCAATTTTTTTTTCAATCAATTATATTGCCTTGAAACCTTTTAAATTGGGTGCTTGAACCAAAATAATCTTTTCTTACACTGGCGATCACTCCCTACCCTCATCAGCATCCGGATGTCACGTGCCCACCATCTTCTGCTTAGTTTATCCCCGAACTATATTGTACTGAGAGAGGCTGGGCTCTGATACCAACTGTAACGTCTGGCCGCTTTTTTGGATTATTGATTGTCCCCACAAACCAACACAAGCCTTTTTGGTGTGCTTTGTCCTCACTCACATAACTCCTTTCCAAGAGATCACCCATTCCATAATTGCTCCAGGTCAAGCACACTTAACTGAGGAGTTCTTAATAATAAACCATGCGGATATAGAAATGATTCAGTGACCACGTGGTTTGCCTCCACTTCGCGCACAGTGATTGGCCTTTTGTAGGGCCCCGTTCCTTAATACTTACTTGGCCGGGTTTGTAAAGGGGGGACGTGGGACAGTGGCTCCTCAGTCTCCATCAATATATAAATTGTGCATCTCTCTCTCTCTCTCTCTCTTTATTTTGTCTTCTTTTGTTTTTTCCTAAATAAAAAATCTTGTGTTTGAGGAATTTCTTCAAGTACTTTTGATTTCAATTTTTTATTTCAACCAATTATATTGCCTTGAAACCTTTTAAATTGGGTGCTTGAACCAAAAATAATATATTATATATATGGAGAGGGACACATTCACAATACGCAATATGATCATCCTTTTCTTAGTCAAACTCATCCTTTTCCTCCATTGAATAGAATACATATATATATATATAATAGTTACATGCAATACACATCCGTCCTTTTCTACAGTGCATATACATACATACATACATACATATATTTATATATATATATATCACACTTTGGTTCCATTAAAATATAATTTTTATTATTTTGCCCTTATTGCTTTCGGTCACTCACAGAATACTGGAAATATGAAGACTTCAATCAAATTTGTCCTTTTGTCATAGTTTTGGTCCCACGCTAATTACTTCTTAATTCACACTGTCTCTTCCCCTTGTTCCATTATTTCGTATGTATATTATATATATTCCATGGATCCAGTAGCTATTTTGTATCTAACGTTAGTCTCCTTAAATTACAAAAATGTTCAGATGTTGTCTTTTTATTCTAGTCCCAGTGACTAATATGTATGTAACGTTAGTCTCCTTAAATATCTAACATTAGTCTCCTTAAATTACAAAAATATATAGATACATATATGTATGTGTGTATAATGAATTTAGCTTAAATATATGTTATAATGATGTTGATAATAATAATGATTTAGGAAATTAGGAATTTTTGTAAATTAAAGATTAAAAATGAAATTTGACTATCCTAATTAACTAATTAATTTATAAGATAATTTTTGGATCTTTTGAAATAGTTTTAAGACTCTAAAGTAGTTTTAGAATGGCCCTAGGATAGTTTTAGGATAATTTTATAATACTTTTGAGTATATATTAATATATATTTTTTTATATCTGTATGACCTCTGTAGACTCTCATTGTGAATGTTTACTGTTTAGATTGCCGTTTGTTGCCTTGTGAGTTAAGGAGAACAGGTAACTTGGGGTTTTTCCATGTGTGTGTACAGATTTTGTTTGGTATGATAAATAATATGTTCTGTCATAGTGTATTTCTTTTTAAGCATGCTTGTGAACTCAAATTAATATTTTGATATTTTGAAACTGGTATTATGATGTTTTGGAGTAGTTATTTCCTTTTAAGCATGCTTGTCGATATTATGAATGATATATATGAATGACATGCACTAGTGATGGGATTAAGGAGATGTTGATGTGGATATAGAAATGATTTAGTGACCAAGTGGTTTGCCTCCACTTCGCGCACAGTGGTTGGCCTTTTGTAGGGCCCCGTTCCTCAATACTTTCCTGGCCAGGTTTGTAAAGGGGGAACGTAGGACAATGACACATCTTGGTTTTGTTAAGGAGGGGAGCCATAGTATGGGCTTGGGCTCTCTACCTTTGGCCAGGTACATCTCAAGCACCGAAGGAGCTTTGGTTGGTCAAGTGTGGGCTAGACCGTGGTCAAGCCTATGGTTTCAGTCAGCGGTATAAGACTAGACGGAGCAATAAGGGAGGTTGCATTGCATAATATCATGATTTGCATGGAAGTATTATAAGTCATATCTGTGATTTTTTTTTTATGCTAGTAATTGACATTGATACTGGAATTGTATATTCTCCTATGATATTTTCTTTATGTGTGTTTGTTAGTTCGTGTGTACATGGTAAAATTCTGAATTACTGAGACATTAGTGCTCACCCTAATCTTTTAACATATTTCAGGTGTAGGATCCAATAGAAGACAAGGGAAGGAGTAACATCCCAATTTTTATTTGGAATTAAAAACCACTAAAATATTGTCCATAGTCATAGAGGAAGCATTAATTCAGAAACAATACTAAAAAATTGTTAAATAATTACTCAACTACAAATAAATTAGTCATTTAGGAAAAATAAATATTAATGATTAGCATATGAAATCCTTCTGAAGAACTAAATCCAATGGATTAAGTAACAATTGCACACAAAACACACAATCTAATCAACATACATTCAAAAAAGTCTGCTTTAAGTACATGTGAATTCAAAATGTCTCATATTAGAAGACAAATCACATTTATCTAAAGAATTAATGAAAGAATATGGGCATTAGGGCTCACAAATCAATGATCCGTGCTATAAGTGGGGCAAATGAAGGTTAATCACTGACATCTACGAGTGCTAGTGTAAGAAGGCCATCTAAAAGGTGAAAACCCCATAGTTGAATATAATGCCCAAGTTTGAGTCGGGTTTTCAACTTGAGGTAGTTCCAGTCACATAGCATAAGAAGGGTAGCAGAACTTATGTCATCTCTTACTGTGTAAGAGAGTTTGAGAATCAATTTCATAATGGCTAAGTCATTTGTTAAAAATTAAGTAATGAATACCTCAAATACTTGGGAAGATCTTCAAGGAGGAAGGAGAGACTTAAGTGAAAGAAAAACTTTTATTATAAAGTCAAAAGATGATTTTTACACACTAACACTTTTACTTTCTCTCTTACTCTCCTTACCTCACACACTCCTCACACTTCACTCACATAAAACACACACACACATACCTTGCTTTTAGCTTCTCTCACTTCTGCACACTTAAGTTACCTAAACACACACACACACACATAGGTGCTATGAGTTGATTTCTCTTTGTGACTATGATATTATGGAGTTTTCATTTTTGCCGCCTCTAGCAAGTTGATTCCATCTTACTAGATTAGTTCAAAGTTATTTTATTGTCATGTTAAATTTTGGATATTTATGAAACAATATCTATAAAATTCTATACAAAATATGAAACATCTAGATATTAGAGAGAGGAGTCGATGATCCTTCAATACTCCCCCCTAACAACTACTCTCTTAACTTTCTCACCATTCCAAATTGCTTCTTGAAATTTTCAAACTTAGTTCCTCCGAGTGGTTTAGTATGTCTGTAACTTAGTCTTCGGTCATGATTGACTGCATTTCTATCTCTCTTCAGAGTACCTTCTCTTTGATATATTGATAATGCACCTTCACATGCTTTGTATGTGCATGAAAAACCAAATTCTCTACAAGTTGAATGGTGGATTGATTATCACAATGTAACTTTACTAAATAACCTACTTCGTTATGTAAGCCTTTCAGCAATTGTATCAACCAAATAATCTCTTGTGCTACCGTTGATGCTGCTCTATACTCTGCTTCAATACTTGATAATGACACTGTTGGTTGTTTCTTGCATGTCCAAGAGATAGCGCTAGGTCCAAGACTAAAAATATACCCAATAGTCGAATGCCTTGTGTCATGGTCTCCAGCATAGTTAGCTTCATTGTATCTTTTTAATTTGCATGTAACTCATTTCTTATATAGGATACCATAATCAATGGTACCTTTAATATACCTTAGTACTCGTCATTCTACTTCCAAATGTGGCTTTCTTGGTTATAAAGTAATGAGGCACCGACAATGAGCGGCTCCTGGTAGGTTTCTAAGTGGGAGGGGCATATGAATGAATCGAATACATACCAGAACGAGAGGGATTCAGAGACTGTATAGGTATGAGATTATACGGTTAAAGGATAGCTTAAGAACTCCTCAGTTAAGTGTGCTTGACCTGGAGCAATTATGGGATGGGTGACCTTCTGGGAAGGAGGTGTGTGAGTGAGGACAAAGCACACCGAAAGGGCTTGTGTTGGTTTGTGGGGACAATCGTCAATCCCGAATAACGGCCGAACGTTATAGTTGGTATCAGAGCCCAGCCTCTCTCAGTATGATATGGTTCGACGATGAACCAAGCGGAAGCTGGTGGGCATGTGACATCCGGGAGCTGAAGAGGGCGGGGAGTGATCGCCGGTGCAAGAAAAGTAGGATACTTGGGAAGATCTTCAAGGAGAAAAACAGGACTCGAGTGAAAGGAAAACTTTTATTATAAATTCAAAAGATGATTTTCACACACTAACACACTTTTACTTTCTCTTTTACTCTTCACATGTCACACATTCCTTATTTTCCACTCACAGAAAGCACAAACACACGCACCTTGCTTTTAGCTTCTCTCACTTCTTCGCACTCAAGCCACCTACATACAAGTCAATTTCTCCTTGTGACTACAATATTTTGCAGTTTTCATTTTTGCTGCTTCAAGCAAGTCGGTTTTATCTTATTATATTAGTTCAACGTTATTTTACTGCAACGTCAAATTTTGGATATTGATGAAAAAATATCTATAAAATTCTATAAAAAATAAGAACATCTAGATAATAGAGAGAATAATTAGTGAACCATCACTATCAGCTTGTTGCTCGTGAACCACAGGAACTTCGATACCTTTGTGGAGACAGAGACATGTAATGTTGTACGAATTAAGAATCCAAGCGTATGTAAATCAGAGTAAGGAATGTGCAAAGGAGCCATGACCCTTTTAAAGGCATATTTCCAGAGTTCGTTTTGGATAATAAGCCACTGATGTTAGGTATCTGCATAAGCTTTCCTAACTTATTATTCAAAGGCATCGAATAATGGGAGGAAAAGGTCCCATGAAAAATTTTCTTTGGAGCGATTTATTTTGTATTATACTCTCAGGACCCACACTTGATTATTAAGTTCATCCAATGAGTCCGATGAGTGCCTACTCAAAGAAAAAGATTGATTGATAATGCTTACGAGTGCTAGTGCAAGATAACCCTCTGGAAGGTGGAAGCCCCATACAGTTGTACATAATGCTCAAGTTTAAGTTGGGCTTCTGACTTGAGGTAATTCTAGCTGCTGAGTAGAAGAATGCTAGCAGAACTTTCATTATCTCTTACCGTGTAAGAGAGTTTTAGAACTAGTTTCGTATTAGCCAGGTCATCTTCTTGTTGCTCGTAAAGCATGGGTACTTTGATCCATTTATGTAGACAGAGACATGTGATGTCACCAGGATTTAGGAATCTAAAGGCTTGTAAATTATAATAGTGAATATGCAGATAGGCAGCGACCCTGTCAAAGTCAGCTTCGATGAGCTTCTTCTGGATGATAAGCTACTGTTTGTCGCCCCCCATAAGTTCTATATACACACCCTTCAAGGAGCGAGGGTAATAGTAAAAAAGACTGCCTTTGAAATCTTTTATGCAAGCATTCCATTTCATATTGAATTCTATTCACACATTTCTGGCAATCAAGCTTTGCTAGCATTACTACCACCAACAATATCCCACAAATCTTGTCCGAGAAAATAAAATTGAATTCGAGTAAACTATGTTTTGTATTTATTATGGTGTAACTTTTCAATAATTGCAGCTGAAGATGCAATCTCTGCCATAGTGACTAAGAAATGCCCAGCATTTCACCAGGTAAGTCGGGTCCCTAACTGAATGACTTCATAGTCCCAGACTATAACTTCCAAAGCCTTAAGTAAATTGTGACTCCATTGGCTTTCTGTTGAAATACTCGTGCTATAACGACCACTCCCAAACAACTTAGCTCTGATACCACTTGTTAAAAATTAAGTAATGAACACCTCAAATACTTGGGAAGATCTTTAAGGAGGTAAGAGGGACTCGAGTGAAAGGAAAACTTTTATTATAAATTCAAAAGATGATTTTCACACAATAACACACTTGTACTTTCTCTTTTACTCTCCTCACCTCACACACTCCTTATACTTTACTCACAGAAATCACATACATACACACACATTGCTTTATATTCTCTCACTACTGCACACTCTAGCCACTTAAGCACACAAATATTAGTCAGGCCATCTTCTTGTTGCTCGTAAATCATGGGCACTTCGATCATTTTATGTAGACGAAGACGCGTGATGTCAATCAAATTCAAGAATCTAAAAGCCTATAAATCATAACCGTGAATATGCATATAGGCAGTAACCATCTCAAAGTCAACTTTGATGAGCTTCTTCTGGATGATAAGCTACTATTCTAAGGCCCCCCACAAGTTCTATATACATGCCCTTCCAGGGGTGAAGGTAATAACAAAAAAGACTATTTTTGAAATTTTTTATACAAGCATTCCATTTCGTATTGAATTTTATTCACATATTCCTGGTCATCAAGCTTTGCTGGCATTACTACTACCAATAATATCCTACAAATCTTGTCCAAACAAATAAAATTGAATTCAAGTAAACTGTGTTTTGTAATTATTATGGTGTAACTTTCCAATACATGCGGCTAAAGATGCAATCTCTACCATAGTGACTAGGAAATGCCCAGCATTTCAACAAGTAAGTCGAGTCCCTGACTGAATGACTTCACAGTCTCAGACTGTGACTACCAAAGCCTTAAGTAAATTATGACTCCAATGACTTTCTATTGAAATACTCAAGTTATAACGACCACACCCAGACAACTTGACTCTGATACCACTTGTTAAAAATTAAGTAATGAATACCTTAAATACTTGGGAAGATCTTTAAGGAGGAAAGAAGGATTTGAGTGAAAGGAAAACTTTTATTATAAATTCAAAAGATGATTTTTGCACACTAACACACTTTTACTTTCTCGTTTACTCTCCTCACCTCACATACTCTTCACACTCCACTCACAAAAAGCATACACACACACACACACATACACATACACACACTCCACTCACAAAAAGCATACACATACACACACCTTGCTTTAGATTCTCTTACTGCTGCACACTCAAGCCACCTACACACACAAATATATGTAAGTGTTATGAGGTGGTTTCTCCTTGTGACTATAATATTCTAGAGTTTTCATTTTTGCTACCCCTAGCAAGTCTGTTCCATCTTATTATATTGGTTTAGAGTTATTTTACCGTCACATCAAATTTTGGATATTAGTGAAACAAACATCTATAAAATTTTACACAAAATAAGAAACATCTAGATATTAGAGAGCATAATCTGTGATCCTTCACCATCACATTGTTGCTTGTGAACCACTGGAACTTTAATACCTTTATGGAGACAGAGACATATAATATTGTACAGATTTAAGAATCAAAGAGTCTGCAAATCAGCGTAGGGAATGTGCAAAGGAGCCATGACCCTTTTAAAGCCATATTTCAAGAGTTCATTTTGGAGAATGAGCCATTGATTTAGGTATTTGCATAAGCTTTTCTAACTTACTCTTCAAAGGCTTCGAGTACTAGGAGGAAAGGGTGCCATGGAAAATTTTCTTTGGAGTGATTTATTTTGTATTTTATTCTTAGGACTCACTCTTGATTATCAAGCTCTTCCAATGAGTCCGATGAGTGCCTAGTCACAGAAGAAGATTGATTGCTAATACTAATGAATGCCAGTGCAAGATTGCCCTCTGGAAGGTGGAAGACCCACATAGTTGTACATAATGCTCAAGTTTAAGTTAGGCTTCTGACCTGAGGTAAGTCCAGCTATTGAGTAGAAGAAGGCTAGCAGAACTTTCATTATCTCTCACAGTGTAAGAGAGTTTCAGAACCAGTTTTGTATTAGCCAGGCCATCTTCTTGATGCTTGTAAACCATGGGGACTTCGATCCTTTTGCGTAGATAGAGACGTGTGATGTCACCAAGATCAAGAATCTAAAGGCCTGTAAATCACAACAGTGAATATGCAGATAGGCAGTGACCTTATCAAAGTCAGCTTTGATGAGCTTCTTCTGGATGATAAGCTACTGTTCTTAGGCTCCCCATAAATTCTATATACAAACCTTTCAGGAGCGAGGGTAATGGCAAGAAATATTGCCTTTGAAATCTTTTTTGCAAGTATTCCATTTTGTATTAAATTTTATTCACATATTTTTGGTCATCAAGCTTTGCTAGCATTACTATCACCAACAATATCCCACAAATATTGCCCAAGAAAATAAAATCGAATTCGAGTAAACTGTGTTTTGTAATTATTATGGTGTAACTTTTCAATACATGTGGTTGAAGACGCAATCTCTGCCATAGTGACTTGAAAATGCCCAGCATTTCACCAAGTAAGTCGGGTCCTTGACTGAATGACTTCACAGTCTCAGAGTGTGACTACCAAAGCCTTAAGTAAATTGTGACTCCCATGACTTTCTATTGAAATACTCAAGCTATAACAACCACCCCCAGACAACTTGGCTCTGATACCACTTGTTAAAAATAAGTAATGAACACCTCAAATATTTGGGAAGATCTTTAAGGAGGAAAGAGGGACTCAAGTGAAAGAAAAACTTTTATTATAAATTCAAAAGATGATTTTCACACACTAACACACTTTTACTTTCTCTTTTACTCTCCTAACGTCATAAACTCCTCACACTCCACTCACAGAAAGCCTACACATACACACACCTTGCTTTAGATTCTCTCACTGCTACACACATAAGCCACCTACACACACAAATATATATAAGTGCTATAAGTTGGTTTCTCCTTGTGACTACTGGAGTTTTCTTTTTCGTTGCCCCTAGCAAGTCGATTCCATCTTACTTTATTGGTTCAAAGTTATTTTATTGCCACATCAAATTTTGCATATTAGTGAAACAAATATCTATAAAATTTAACACAAAATAAGAAACATCTAGATATTAGAGAGAATAATCAGTGATCCTTCACCATCATATTGTTGCTCGTGAACCATTAGAACTTCAATACCTTTATGGAGACGGAGACATGTGATGTTGTACAGATTTAAGAATCAAAGCGTGTGCAAATTAGAGTAGGGAATGTGCAAAGAAGCCATGACCCTTTTAAAGCCATATTTCAGGAGTTCGTTTTGGATAATGAGCCACTAATGTTAGGTATTTGCATAAACTTTCCTAACTTGCTCTTCAAAGGGGTTGGGTAATGGAAGGAAAGGGCAACATGGAAAATTTTTTTTGGAGCGATTCATTTTGTATATTACTTTTAGGACCCACTCTTGATTATCAAGCTTTTCCAATGAGTCCGATGAGTGCCTAGTCACAGAAGAAGATTGATTGCTAATAATTACATGTGCTAGTGCAATATTGCCCTTTGGAAGGTGGAAGCCCTACACAGTTGTACATAATGCTCAAGTTTCAGTTGGGCTTCTGAACTGAGGTAATTCCAGATACTAAGTAGAAGAGGGCTAGCAGAACTTTCATTATCTCTTACAATGTAAGAGAGTTTCAAAACCAGTTTCATATTAGCTAGGCCATCTTCACTATGCTCGCAAACCATGGGCACTTTGATCATTTTATGGAGATGGCGATGTGTGATGTCACCCAGTTTCAAGAATCTAAGGGCCTATAAATCATAACAGTGAATGTACAGATGAGCAGCGACCTTGTCAAAGTCATCTTCGATGAGCTTCTTTTGGATGATAAGTTATTGTTCTTAGGCCCCTGCATAAGCTCTCTAATCATGCTCTTCGAGAAGCGAAGGTTATGGCAAGAAAGGTTGCCATGGAAATCTTTTTTGCAAGCATTCCATTTCGTTCACCCATTCTTGGTCATCAAGCTTTGCTAGCAAGTGCCTAGTTGTAACCATTCGAGAATGAGGATTTAGGAAGCAAGAGAGAGAGAGGAAGGGAGGAGGCCGTTGGGTTGGGGAATTCTAGAATGTCAATTATTGTGCTAAAGTGGGCTTAGGAGGATCCAAAAGCGCTAATGAAAGAAATCCCCTTCTTCCATAAACCCACCATTTATTGTTTTATAGTTTTATTTACTCTAAATTTAGTCATCCTTTTAATTTTCTTCTTTTATTTTTAACTTAAGTTCTAACTCTAATTTAATCAATTAAATTTTAATTTATATTATGATCCTCTTTAGATATATTTTAATAAATTGTTAACAAATGTTAACTTAATTGAGTTTAAAATCTACTGCTAATATGATTACTGTGTTAGCGAGCTACTCTAACTCTGATCTTCTTTAGTAGGGGTGTTTAACATGCTCAGTAACCCAGTTTGCCTGGTTCTGCCCAACACATTCAAGCCAGGCAAAAAAAGAGGAGAACAAAACAAAGCAAAAAACCAAGTTAGGGGTGTATTAGGTTAAGATGGGCAAGTAGTAAGGTAATGCATGTCCCAATCTCAACCCTTGTATATGTGTTACATATTATTTTCATTGTGTAGCTAAAAAATGACATTGTTCTACCCTTTACCCTTATTTGTTATAGATACTCTCTCGAGACACTCTCTAGCCACACACACAAAAAGTTGAGCTCGAGCCCCAATCTCACATGAATATTGCATCGCCTCTTGTCATACCTTTTCTTCCAAGGTCGTTGTTGTCCTCGTTCGACCATCCTTTAGTCTAGATTTTGTCATTTCATTCCTTTGTAGTCTGGATTTTGTGTGTGTTCGTGTCTTCAAGTTGAGTTTATAGGCTCAAGTTTGAGTGCCTCCATGAACTCTATTCCAAATTTTGTCAGTGGTGTTTTCTTCTTCCCTTTCTTTATGTATCATGTTGAATGCTTAGCTAGATTTATGGTTTCCTTCTTTGTGTTGGTACTTGGTAGCTCGATTTTAATTTGTTAGGGTATAAGAATTTTGATAATCCATGATCACTTATCAAAGGTTCATTATTATCATTAAGAAGGATATTTGATAGCTTTAGATTTCCATGAGGAATGATCTCTCTTCCTTCTATCCTTTGATATATGAACCCTAAACCCCTTGCAATCCTAGTTGCTATAGACAGTCACAACTTCCATGAGAATTCAGTTTTACCTTGCATATGTTCTGTAGCGGAAGGAAAAGGAAACATCTTTTATACAAAGGAAGTGGATATATTTCTGAAAGACATGTAATAAGTGCTTGATTTAGTTGTGATAGCTCACTTCTCCTTTTGTTTAGAATGAGCTAGCATTTTCATTTTCAAAAGAGATATTTTTTTAATTAGATTCCTACATTTGGATTTGGATCATCTCCATACGTAATCTTATCCATTAATTGTGATCAAATGATTGGGAAAATAGTCTATAAATAGATAATCTATTTGATTTAATGGTTTGTATTTATTATTATGAGTAAATTTTTCTTAAAAACAATTCATAATGCTTATTTATGGTCATTATTAAAATGATTAGTATATTTGGTTTAAAGCAACAATGAGTGATATTTTACCATTCAAATCAAATCAATGGATGAGATTTTATATGGAGAGAGGTATTGAGAGAATGTATGGATAGGATCCAAATATCCCTAGATTCATTGCATTCATACATTTAGAAAATGAGTGACAAAGAAGAATGTGACTAATTATATGGTTCATATTTCATTACTAATTTCATCTTTTTTTCTCTATTTCTTTTCAAATAAACACCATATACATTTACTTTTGTTAATGTAGAAGATGCAAACTATTTTTTTTTAGATTCCCATATTAACCCTTTATGTGTCTATCAAGTGTTCAACCAATAATGGAACATGTCATCACAAGTTAATGTAACCTAAAACTAGTCAAAGCATCGTGATTTTTAGTGCTCAATCATGATTTGTTTCAATGACAGTTAGATATTTTAATTGCCATATTAACTTCAATTTAAGTGATGTTACTTAGTTAATATATTATAATTTTTATTTAAGACATTTGATTATGTTGCGTTATTCAGTTTATTACTTGCCTATTGGCACTGGATCTGATTTAATGATCATATGCATATTTGAGTTTTGTATCATGAAGAAAAGTTTAAATAATTCATCACTTCGTTAATTTGAATTATATGTATTTGTATTTATGTAGAAAAATGACTTACATAGCCCAAGAAAATATTTAACCTACACAAGGAGAACTTGACACCAAAACTACTACAATATCGCCTCATAATCTAGTTGAGAATGTCACTACCATTAAGGGAGACAAAGGAAGTGGCAAAAGAAAGTAACCTCTATTGAAATCTACTATTTAGCCTCATTTTGAAAAGTTACCATTAGAAGAAACTAAAGTAGAACATAAGGCAAGATACAAGTATTGCCATACTATAAATGCATGTCACCTTACCAAGCACGGGACAAATGCACTTAGGTAAGACTTGCCAAAGTGCCATAAAAATCCAAATAGAGCTAATAAGAAGACATAATCCTTATTTCCATCCTTTCATCTAGGCTCCAATAAGATATTGACTTATCATGTGTTTAATCAAGATCGCTACAAAAAGGCTACTATAAAAATTTTTATACTAGATGAGATGCCTTTTTGAACTATAGTAGGGAAAGGTTTTATACAGTTACTAAAACTGCTTGGATCTCAATTTGAATTTCACTAAAAAACTATAGTTGTGAATTATTATTTCAAGTTGTATGGAGAGGAAGCAAGAAATTTAAGACGATACTTCAAGAAATCAAAAGTTCATGTTTTACTCACAATCAATACATGGATTTCTATTCAAAATGCAAACTATATGTGCCTAACCGCTCATTAGATTGATGAGGATTAGACATTATAGAAATGAATCCTAAATTTTTGTGTGATTGAAAACCACAAAGGAGAAATCATTGGAAAGAAAATTGAAAAATGCTTCTTCTATTAGGGTATAGGAAAAGTCTTCAACATAACGGTTGATAATACTTCTTCCAATGACACTGCAGTGGTGATTTTGAAAAAACGTTTGAAGAGTTAGAACAGTATAATATGTAATGGAGACTACTTTCACTTGAGGTGTTGTGTTTATATCTTGAAATTGGTTGTTAATGATGGTTTAAAGGAGATGAACTAGTCCATTGAAACCATTTGGAATGTGGCTAAGTTTGTAAGATCTTTTCAAATAAGGTTCCATAGATTCAAAGAACTTGTCAAAAAGGAAAAAACTGATTCCAAGAGTCTATTGAGCATGGATTGTCAAAAAGGAAAAAAAAATGATTCCATAGATTCAACTTACATGATATTGGAGCATTAAGTTTAGCAAAGTCTTTGAGAGGATAGATAAAAAAAATTATGATTACTAAGACTACTTTAGGGAGAAAGAACTAATTGGTCCTCCTAATTCATGTGACTGGGGTGATACTAAGGACTTTGTAGCCTTTTTTAAGGTGTTTTACAACATGATCTTGAAATTTTTTAGATCATTTTACATGGCCTCAAATGGATGCTTTCAGCAAATAGTTTCAATTTATACAATGTTGAATTCAAGTGCAAGAAATCTTAATCCTTTGTTGAGTGACATGGCTAAAAGAATGCAAAGTAAGTATGATAAGTACTATTGATGATAACATTGGTACTTGAACCTAGATATAAATTGAAATATGTCAAATATGTCAAGTTTCCTTTTGAGGATATATTTGATGATGCTACATAGCATGAATCCATGATGACAAAGAAAGTGGTAGATGTCTAGTCTCATCTTTATAATCCATATTCAAGTAGGGTCGTTGACAAATTGCAAGTAGGTGTATCTAGTGAAAATAGTCTTGCTACTACTAGTGCGAGTCCAATCTTGGTTCCCAATCATAAAGCCATCCCTTTCTCAAGTTAAATGATGTAGATGTTTACAGCCTCAACAAAGACTAAGCTTCAATCAGAGAAAAATATAGAGGTGGAAAATTATCTTCAAGTTGAGTTAGCTAACATACATGATCCAAAATTTGATATTTTGAAATGGTGGAAACTAAATGGTTACCTAAGAAGATTCAGAATCATCTAATGAAACTTTAGCATGATTTCTTCGTCTAATAAGTATAACATGGACATTGACATAATTGATCATTGGGGTCTGAAATCCAATGTCATAACAGCTTCATCAATCATTTTTAAATCCTTCTTTTTATTTAATTTACCTAAGTAAAAACAAATTTTAAAGAATGAAAAGAAATGACATTGCTTTTAGGGGTAAGCATGAGCCGAACCGGGCCTGGGTTTGCCCATACCCTTAGATCGGATTGGCCAATTGTCGTGGCTTGCTCAGAAAGATAAAGGAGAGGACAAAGAAGGATGTTGATCTAGGATGGAAGCAAAGAACAAAATGAAGATCTCAGAATAACATAAAAAATAAGATATGAAGCTCAAGGATTATATCTGAAAATCAAAACAAGCATTCAACAAACAACAAACAAGATCTAAATTTGAGACGGCAAATTTGAGGAGTGATGATGGTGAGATCTAACAAAGATGGTGAAGAGAAGCAAAGGAGAATACGGTAATGTGAGATCTAAGGACTAAACACCAAGCCACGACAATGCAAGATCTAAGGACTAACGAGAGTGAGAAACTAAAATCGTGAGCAAGCCACAATGATGCAAGATCTAAGAATTACCGGGAAATTGAGATCATAAGCGAGAGAGGGAGAGAGACAAGAGGCAATCTAAGGATGTTGAGATGTGGAAGAAGATGAGATGGAGACGAGATTGGTGAACCCATTGTTGTTGTTGGCTGTGGAAAGCAACAATATGGGAGGAGATTTGAGATTGTTGCCGTTAGCTATGGAAGGCAGCAAGGTTGGGAGGAGATTTGAGAGTGAAGAGAGGTAAAGTTTGGGTTATTATCAACTATAACTATGTGTGTGAGGTTAAAAAATTATACTTAATTAGACCACCAGACCAGTCTAGGTTATTTAGCCTAAGACTTGCCCCGAAAGCCTGAGTGACCCGATTATTTTGATCATAGTTTGGGTTAGTCTGGGTTAGGCTAGACATACACACCCCTAATTGCTTTACCTCATCTGCAACATAATCGGCTTTAGTAGTACCATCCATCTCAATTATAGCTCCATACCAAGAAAATACTTGATCCACGAACAAAATATTAGCCTCAAAACTTAGCCCTTCATGTGTATTTCAACACCACAAGGAACCTACAGATAAAGAAAGATCTGTAGTAGATATTCCTTTCTTGTACTAGTAAACCATTAATACCCCTTGCCTTTTGGTTTATTGATAAGCAAAATTACAATACAAGAGCAAGGTTTCATGATCGAATACTACAAAAGTCTTGGATAAACTTTTAGCTAAAAGTTTTGTTAAAATTAATTATCAACAACAGGAAGCTTAAATGAAAATACATCAAAACACATATTTAGCCCTAGTGGAAGTTCAGAATTAGAATAACTAATACGCCGAGCTGTAATGCCATGTATAATATTGCAGAATTGATACCAACTTGAAAGGTAATAAACAACTCAATCCGCTTTGGCAATCATTTGGTTGCCTTCAAGTAGAACCTACTAAAAAGGCAAAAAAAAAAAAAAGGAAGACTGATGTGACCATTTTTTATCATGTTTTTATGCCATAATCTAGTGTTTTTATCATATTATTTTGGTTATTTTTGTGGTTTTAAAAGAATTTTCATCTTTTCACTGATTTTGAGTAGTTTGTGGAAAAATGTGTTAAATCTTTAGTTTTAACCATATTTTATTATATTCCATGGATTTTGTGATTAATTCTTTCTATTGGTGCATTTTCCATATCAATTGAGTAATTTAGTGCTTTAATTGAGTGATTAATTAATGTTTTCTATATGATTTTGGGTGAGATTTTTTTGGAGAATTTTTATTCTATCATTCATTTAATGTCATTAACCATTCTATGTGATTAGATTTTTATCCATGTTGAACCTATTTTCATGTACTATTTACTCATTTTTCACTTTTTCAAAATATCCTTAATTACAGTCTCACTTGAAATTAATTTTAATTTCCTTAATGATCTAGGATTTAATCACCTAATCATCTTTTAGAGTACTTAATTAGGATTAATTTGAGTTATCAAACTTAATCAAAGGGATTAGGATTTTTATTCTAGAGATAGATAAAGTTTAGTCAATAAAAGACATTTTAGTCAACTTTCCTAGAAAGCCTATTTTCTTTTATTTTCTTAGGATTTTTATAATTGAATTAATTTCATTTTACCATGATTTTATGCATGGAAGAGGACATAGAGGACATTCTAAATGGGCAATTTTGGAAGCTAGGAGATAATATTATTTTCTAATTCCATTATTTGTCAATTATTTCAAATACTAAGCTATCAAGCTGAGATCAAAGGTTAGGATCAATTCTAACACCTCATACCCCTACTCTAACTTGAAAAATGGGTGGGAGGCTATATATTTAGATTGGAACCTCATCATTTTTGTGCTCTTTTGGATCCTCCATTTTCTCTCATCTTGTTCTTCCTTTCACTCAAAACTTAGCTAATCTCCATCAATTTTCACCAATTCTTTTGTTTTCTTCCATTAATGTCCATCTTTTTCTCACCTTTTCTCCACTTCTCTTCCATCATTCACATGAAATTCATACTCCTTCCCCACTCAAATTGTTTTGAACCATGGTTGGATCCAAGTGGAAGAGGAGCTAGATTCATCAAATTGATTGAAGGATTAACAAGGATCAACATTGATTTTCATCTTAATCTTAATTCTTCATGACTAGAGCTTGGAGTTCCTTCTTCCTTGGTGTTGTAACTTGTGTTATGGAACTTGAGTAAAGGTTTTTTTTCATGGCTGGTTCAATGAGGAGGAAGGGAAGAGGTGTTGAAGACTCATAAGCTAATGGAATCCAAGGGAAATCACTTACTACTCTACTCTCTTCTACTTTCTTCATGATTAGCTTGATTAATTGACTTGTAGGGTTAGTTAATTAGGTTGATTATGAATTATTCTTGGTCTGTAACTTTTTTTATTAAGGATTATATTTGTTGGACCTCTCATAAGAGAGTAGACTGTGACACCTTGAATTGAGGATTATGCTGATTGCAACTTGTTCTTGAGCATTACCTTATTCCTCTTAATTTAACTTGTTGGACAACATTGAATTCATGCTTAGGATGTTAAATTGAGATGTTTAGGATAATGTTTGAATCAAAAATTGACTGTAATTGGGCTAAATTGGTTGTTGTTTGCTTATGGAAAGATATGACCAAGTTCACAAGATTGCTAGAGTTGAAAATATGCCTTTCAAGTATTTAATCAAATGCTTGAATAAGATTTTTAATATCAATTGAATTTGTTCAAGTGCCAATTAAAGGATAATAAATTGGGATTAACTTTTGCTCAATTCATGCTATCTTTCGAGTGATTCTTTTGAGAAAAACACTTATAGTCTTATGATGCACCTCTCATCTAATTCCAATTTGAACCAAGCCACATTCTAATTCATTCAACCACACATTTTCTACAAGCTTTCCTTGTTCTTTTCAAGTTTTGCGTTGTTCTTTCCCCCATTGAGTCCATTTCTTTAAAAAGTTTCAAGAACCAAAATTTCCCCTATTATAGTCATAATAATAGTATTTCTTCCAAACCTCATTTCCAAACACATCATCCATCACTCCATTCATTTACCATTCACTCATTCATTTCATTCATTCTTAATTCTTCACCTTGCATTTAGGTAGCTTGCATTTAGAATTAGTTGCATTATAGCTTAACATTTCTTGAACTATCATAATCACAATTAATCCTTTCCTTCCTCCTTTGAGAATATGGCCTAAGCTGACTACTATACTACATAGTAGTTTGCTTAGTTTTAAATTGAGACACTTGCAACACTAGCAGTTAAAGACACCGCGAGGTGCTGTGTGTTTTCTTTTCTTAAGGATCCAAAAAGAGGAGTCTAGTTCGTAATTGAAACTTACAGCAAATTTAATCTTGGGTGGGAAAGTGCGCCAAATTTCTGGTGAAAGCTCTATCCCAAAAATCTCAACATTGCCGTTCAAGAGTCAAAGTTGAAGAGGCATATTGTTACCCACTTCAACTCTGAGCTCGCTTTCTTTATCCAATTTAACCTGCTTAATTGTTGATAATGATGCAAAGGCACCCATAGGAAGTGTGCCTATGGCTACACCGCTATACACCATTAATATCAATAATTTTGTGAAGCCTAATAAACGAGTGTGGAAAAGGTCACAACTTGGATAATAACTTCTTCTGGGTGCTCCGAAAGTACGAACAAGCACAAAAGGAACTAAGTGCTGTTTGAAGAAAGGGTTAAAAATTAAAAAGGCTTCGAAACACCAATGTAACTATAGAGTGTTAAAGAGGAGAGAATGTTAATAGATTTTTACCATCTTATAGTCTAGAAGAATTCCATGAGGGACTAGAGAATTTAAGGTGACCTCAATCTTGTAGATAGCAATTGAATTTATGTGGGTGTTTCTAGGAGAGCACAAATAGGCAATGGCATTGTGTTTGGTGAGATTTCTGGTGCCACGTTTTGTGTGTCTCTACCTTTATATATATGTGTGTATATACAAATTTATACTCACTCTAGTCTTTAATATAGTATCCTTTTAGTCGAATAACTTTGACTTAACTATTTTAATTTCTTCAAAAATCACAACATTTTTCCAAAACTAATATTATTTAATCTTTTTCTCTCTCTTTTTTGAATGTATTAAATATGCATATTTTTTGAAAATATATAATAAATACTATCTCAAATATTGTAAAAAATCCTATATTTAAAATCAAGGTAAAGAGCGCTGTATTTAAGACCGGAGGGAGGAGGAAGTATGAGTGTTACAAATAAAAGGTTGGTGTCACACCCAAAAATGTGACGCAGATGGCGCGGGAAACGAAAATAAAAAGAAAACGGAGAAATCGGCCCACTCGACGGAAGGCCGATTTCGGAGGAGTCGCCACCAAAATTTTGAGGGAAATTTTGGAAAACCGAAATAAAAACAAAAAAAAAAAGATAAGGATTGCTTTGCGTTCAGAATTGGGTTCGGGAGTACAATTGTGAGTGGGGAAGGTATTAGGCGCCCCCACAACACCCGTTCCTAAGAACGGTTACCTTAGGTTGATCATGCAATTTTTATGGCTTTTTACTGATTTATTTTGATTGCCCTTTTACCATTCACATGCGAAAATAAATATAAGAAAAATGTAAAAATGAAAATAAAGAATAAAATGAAAGTATGAAAAGTTGGGGAATTTTGAGAAAATCAGTTGGTACATATTTATTAAATTAAGGAAAAAACACCAAGTAAAATCAGAAAATATTTATTTATCTATTATTTAAGAGAAAAAATATCAAATAAATCAAAAAAATATTTATTTATTTACAAAGGCAGATTTGGAAAAATCAATTGGTAAATATTTATTAAATTAAGGAAAAAAACACCAAGTAAAATCAGAAAATATTTATTAATCAATTGGTAAATATTTATTAAATTAAGGAAAAAACACCAAGTAAAATCAGAAAATATTTATTTATCTATTAATTAAGAGAAAAAATATCAAATAAATCAAAAAATATTTATTTATTTACAAAGGCAGACTTGACCCAGAGTTAGAGTCTGGGGCCTACGAACCCTGTGATAGGGATCAAAGTCAACGTAGTTCGGACTAGAAATGCGTGTCACTTGGTTAATATATTTTTTATTTTATATATTCTCTGAAAAGAGAAGTTATAGAAAATAATTTATCTTTCCATAAAGAAAACAATTTTTAGAATTGATTGGTGTGTTTTAATTTGCGAAAGACAGATTAATCTCCATTATTTGCTCTTTTCATTTAGGAATATATTTTTTGTTTAACCAATTTCTAAGAGAGAATATATGATTTTCCTCAATTTAGAAAATATGATTAAAATTTTAAAATTATATATGATTTGAACATTTTATTTTGGTTTAAAAGAAGAAACATTTGAAAACAATTTTATTTTTATAAAATGAACCAATTGGCTCATGTGATGATTTTATTACTCACATTTACCCATTGATACCTAAGTGTCCATGGTAGTGTTACTCGAGACAAAAAGGCACAAAAAAATTCGAAAGAAAACAAATAAATTCTTTGGTAAAAATCCTTTTAATACCTATTTATTTATATAATAAAAATAAGGGATAGAGAAAAAGTTATCATTACGTATATTTTGAAAAATCATGATCAGCATATGTGGTGACTTTATCACTCACAAGTTACTAATCAGTACCTAAATACTCACGGTGTTTCCACTCGAAGCATAAAAGCATAAAAAGGACTTCGGGAATAAAATTGGGACAAATAGTTTAATTTCATATTTTACATGGGTCATTTCTTTATTTCCTTATTTTATTAAAGAACAAAATAAAAATAAATACAACCATGACACAAAAAGTATTAAAGGGAATTTGAAATATGCCCACTACCATGGTAATTTCTTACTCATAGCACTTACACTCTAATTATTCGTTCACGGAGACTTAATCTCTCATGAACGGCTCTAAGGTAAAAAAAAATGATAATGAAATAACGAAATTAACTATCCATTAATACTTAAAGAAAATAGACCCAACGGAAAGATTAATAATTTAACGGCCTTAGTTACTAATTAAAAAAATCCATGGGGTGAGCTCCAAAATAAATATTTATGTAGGCGATTGCTTTAACGGACAACTTTGAAGCCATGAACACATGCGTTGGGGGAGGAGCTAGCTAGCCATGCTCACCTTTACTTTCCTCCTTTCACGTGAGACCCATGAATTTCTCATATAGACTGGGAATCACCGAATGGAATCAGGACATAATAACCCCCAACTGGACTTATACTGGTAAACAACAACCATAAAACAAGTACATCATGCAAGTCAAACAAGAAGTTAAATGATCACTCCTCTAACATACTCAAAGACTAAAACCGTACAACACTAAGAAGAGGATGTAACTAGCCACCATACATGCATCAAGATGTGTATCCTAGACCAATTAGCATCGCAAATCCAGAACTCATCAAGACAAGGAAATGGGAAATCTTAGTAATGTGAACGTTATGATGGAAGTTCAAGGACTCTGCAAATCCAATGTAGCACCTCAATCCACCTTTTACAAATGCCTAACTCACGACGGAACATTCACCATAGGACTCAAACAAGGCCAAAGTTGCCTAAGTACCTATTCCAACACCAACTCCCTAAATATTGACACTAAAACACTTAAGTTGTTACTCTGCACGACCCCAAAGCCTTTCAAACAGATTAAACTCGTACCCAGATCATGGGTAAATTTTTCAATCCTTCAATGCAGGGATACAAACATCCCAAAATACTGTGACCAACCTAAGCCAATGTCCCACAACTCCACCCCTAACGTACATAGGGTCTATGAACCTGTAACCATATTAGATTAGCAGAGAGGTATAATCAGGCGTGCCAGATGACTATGAAGCTATACCAGTAAACCAATCAAACCAACATGTTCATCCCGTCTCAAGTGTCGCAATCACATACAATTCATCAATAACAATGGACCAGAGAAGGGAGGATTATGATTCGATGAACAAGGATGGCTAATAGAGAAACCGAAATGAATTAATCCCAAACAGAAACAGATGAAGAAGGATGAAAATAAGATATAACTAGCCACATTGAATGACCGAATTGTTACTAACCCAAATGACACAAGCACTTGATTCGCGTCTCAGATCCCCTGCCTCTCTTTCAGTTCTTGAGCTCTTGTTCCCTTAGCTTTCGGAACTTTGGCCTCTAGGATTTTTCTCTAACCCTCTGCCTTCACGCTGCCCGAGCTCCCCTGTTTTCTTTCCTCTCGGTTCTTTTGTGTCCACCAGAAAAACCTCCTCTGTCCCCGTGCTCGGTTCCTCTGCCCTCTTTTCCTCCCGATCTCACTCCCACCGGCAGCTCAGAGTCTCACCGTGGCCCCCTCAGTCTCTCCTCCTCGTGATTTCCTCGCAGCACCTCTTCGGTCTCGGCTTCCTCTCTCACCCGCGGACCGGCCTCCCGGACACCCTCTGTTCTGCAGCTTCTCCTTCTCTCTTCTCCACTCTCTCTCTCTCCGCCTTCGCCCACGGTCCTTCGTGCTCCCTCAGTCGCGGCCTCCTTCATTCTCCTCTTCGTCCTCCTCCTCGGCCCACGGTCCTTCGTGCTCCCTCAGTCGCGGCCTCCTTCATTCTCCTCTTCGTCCTCCTCCTCGGCCGCGGTCTCACTCGCACGGCCCCCTCCTTGGCTCATACTTCCTCCCTCTCCTTTTATCTCCATCGTGGTTCAGCTTTTTCAGTCTCACGCGTGCACGTCTCCCCCCTTTACTTGCTCCTCGTGGTTCTCTCTTTTCACGCGTGGTCTCTGCTCCTGCGGCTCCTGCCAGCATACTCCCTCTGTCTCTGCTCGTCCTAGGGCTGAAGCCCTTAACCTCCACGAGCCCTCACATGGGCTCGTGGGATGTTTGGGCTGAAGCATTTCAGCCCAAATATGTTTTTGGGCTGAAGTGCTGCAGCCCAAATGTATGTATATATTTTTTTGAGCTCTTTTCTTTTCTTTCCTTTTCCTTTTTTTTTTTATATATTTTTTGTTATATTATTATTTTATATTTTTATTTTATTTTGGATCATAAAGGAAAGGGATTAGATTTAGAGAATATTTTTTTTTGTATTTTTCTTTTATTTTAGAAAATATGCATTCAAATCGAAATTAAAAGGAAATTTGTGTCATTTTTCTTATTTTCCAATTTTTCAATTTTTTAGAAAGCCCGGACAAAATACGGTGTTCACAGTTGGTCTAATTCACTCAATCAATTTCAAACTGTAGGAGATATTTCTAAATATGTTTTGTTCTAAGATGTAAGAAATAAATGATTTTTATTTGATAAATTAATTTTTTTTTAATTTTACTCTTAATTGAAGTAGACGTATTATTACAAGGTATAAGTTAAAAGAAAATTAATTGAAAATGTTAAATTAGGGCATTTGTAGAAAATAAAATTTCTTTGTGACAAATTTAAAGCGTTTCATTGTTTTCTTAATTATGATGAATTAGTTATTTATTTTTAACATTTTGGAATGGGGGAGTAATAAAATTTAAGCAAAATTTGTAAACATCTAGTTCTAATATATAACTACTTTAACTGAATTACACAAATTAAGAATGAAAGTTAAAGTTGGTTAGCTACCTTGATTTTTTCAAAAATTACAATATTTTTTCAAAACTTCTTTTATTTAATTTCTTTCACTCTATCTCAGGGATATATTAAATAAAAGGCTTTTTTTTTAGAAATACATAATAAATATTACTTTGTATAATATAAAAGAATTTATATTTAACATCAAGATAAAAATTCATATATCTAGAACCAAAGGAAGCATTCTTTTTTTTTTAATTTTTAAAGTTATGTATAAATTGTTGGCCAAAAAAAAGTTATGTATAAATTTTAAAAATAGAAGAAAAGTTTGTATAATTTTAATAAGATTCAGAAAGAAAAAATGTGTGATTTATAAAAAAAAAAGATTCATATAAAAATTAAATTTTTAATGGAAATTTTATAATTTGATTTTTAAGGGACCATTATCATCTTTTTACCAAGAATTCTTTTTTTTTGTTTGTCACTCTCCAAGAATATTTATAAACACATTTATAAGATAATAAAGACCCAAGGGGTGGGCGGCCCAACAAAAAACGGGTGACGGTTCCTATCGCCTTGTATACTTGGGGTTTTTTTTTTTTAAAGTTTTCTTCCTTATATTTATATTTATATTTTTTCTTATATAAATATTACAAAATATGACAGAGTGGCTGATTATATGTTTTAAATGAGTAAATAATTATAAAAATGTGAATATTAAAAAATTTTAATTATTTCAAATTGTACAAAAATATGTCTAGTCAAGCCATTTCCATCCCAAATCAAGACAATCTTTGTTTGATTCTAACAATGCTCAAATTTAATTCAAAAATGTTTTTTTTTGCCTGT
This sequence comes from Adenanthera pavonina, assembly GCA_026686845.1. Classification (NCBI taxonomy): domain Eukaryota; kingdom Viridiplantae; phylum Streptophyta; class Magnoliopsida; order Fabales; family Fabaceae; genus Adenanthera; species Adenanthera pavonina. The sequence goes on along the minus strand of JAIVEN010000023.1, from coordinate 18,668,837 downwards.
AATCCAACAATATAGGATATCATATGGATATAAAAAAATAGCATGCTTTTTACCTGTAAACATCACCTACTCACTTTAACTTTTATCTTTAATTATGATGTTTCTCCAACATAAGAATTTATAATTAATCTCTCAATCTATTAACTTTATTGTAGCAAGCCATTTATCCTTTTAATTTTAAAATTTGAACTATATAAAAATACTAAAATGTCTTTACTATTTTTTTTCAAAAAAAGATACATTTTGCCGTTTAGCCCATGTATCTCCAGTGTTAGAATTGGGCTCCAGGTTATTTCTGAGGTCCCAAATGATATTGGGTCTAATGCAACTCATAAATTGTATTGGGGCTGGGTCCCCTACTGTCCAAGTGATATCTATCCAGTACAACCAATAATATTAAGAACAACGACTGTATCAAAAAGGGGGGGGGGGGGGGGGGGGGCGGCTAAGAACAACGAATTGAGATTGGAGGATAAAGCGCATTTGACTATCAATGTAGGGATAATGGAACTTTTGCTCCCCCAAAATTTTCTCAAATTTTTATATTGGTTCTTATAGTTTTATTTTGATCAAATAACTCCTTATAATTTTATATCACTAAAAAGTTGGTTCATAATATTTTAAAAACTCAGTATTTTAATCCCTCTATCATCTAAGATAATATTAACACTGTTAAAATTAAGATGATGTGGTTAACAGTTAGCGTATTTGAATTGACATCTAGATAATTAAGATTAACTGAACTATATTTGTTTTAAAAAACATAAACATCTACTGATGATTTAGAATTTTATTGCCATGTTCCTGCATTTTTTTAAAAGAAAAATAGTTTAATCAATCTTATTATTTATGTGTTAATCTAAATTAGCTAACTGATTACTATATTATCTCAATTTTAATAGTATTAATATCATTATAGAGGATAAAGGAATTAATTACTGAGTTTTAAAATATCAAAGACCAACTTTTTTATAAGATAAAACTATAAAAATTTATTTGATCAACACATAAATAATATTAATTCCTTATCCCATTAAAATATTTGGCAAACCAGTCTGAAATCCCTTCTTATTTAAGAGCTAAGTTCCAATAACCGAAAAATGCCCCAAAATCTGTTCAGGGCTATAAACCCCTTCCTCCTCCTGATTTCCCAACCAATGGAAATGAGTCACTCTCTCACAACCAATGGAAAACCATGAAAGGACCCATCCGAGTCTCAATCCTGATCAACAATATTTATAAACACTTACAATATTTTTTTTAAGAAAATTCTTTTTAAGCACTAGTTCCTATCGCTTTATCTAAGCACGAATTGGATGGAAGAATTTGAGAACATAATAAAAAAAAATTCTTTTTAATCACTAGTTCCTATCGCTTTATCTAAGCAAGAATTGGACGGAAGAAGTTGAGAACATAAGGCCCTATTTGTATCTCTGATGGAAATGGAAAAAAGAACTTCATTGTTTGAACTTCTAGATATAAAATACATATTATATTTTTGTTATTGTTACATTTTTTTATTTTTTAATAGAGATAATAGAAGATATTTTTATTTCAAATCATTTTTCTATTTTTTATCATTTATACCATATGAAACATGCAAAGAGAAATAAAAAATGTGTAATTGCGTATCTTTTTTACAAGAATAAATGGATAAATGGGCTTTATCGTTTGCCATCATTTCCGTCTTGAAAAAAAATTAAATTACAAGAAATAAATTTTAATAATATGAACATGATCTAATAATATAAAAATTGAATTACGATCTTAGAGTTCCCAATGATATTGGCCCCCTGTTGTGAAATGTTAATTGGGGTTTGACTTCACCTTTTTCACCGAAAAAAACAAAAAGAAATTCATAATAAAGCTCTAAGACATCTCGGAAGCTTCCCCACTAGGCGATATTTCTTTCTCTGATGTTTCTAGGAAAGTTCAGTTCAGAAGGTACTTCCACCATGCCTCCTCAGTTTCCAAGCAAATTCCAATAACCCAAGAATACTCCAAACCTGTTCTTATTTAAGAGCTAAAAGCCCCTTCTTCTTCCCCATCCCTCAATAAAATCCCCAATTCGCTCTCTCACAACACAATGGAAAACCATGAAAGAAGGTCTTCTTCTTCGCCTGAGGCTTATGTCATCATCAATACCAACCTGGAAATTAGCCTTCACCGTCTGCTTCCCTGCTTCGGTCTCTTCAGCTTGATTATGAGCAGCGGCGCCCGGATTTACAGAGCCTACTCCAACGACGACATTCCGACGGTCTCCTTCGTCACCTTCCTCTGCTATACTGCCTTCTTGTTTTGCTATTGTTTCCAACTGAATCAACAGATACCTCCGTGGGAGAGATCTCCTAAGAAGCATAAAATCCAGATCGGAATATGGCTCTTGTTGAGTGCCCTAATGTTTGGATATTGCCTTAAGTTTTCAAAACTGACCAGAGCATCACCGTCCTTTTCCTTTTTAGGGGTTGTAATTAGTGGAAACATGCTCATCCTAGAACACTACTCGTTTTGGGAAGGTAACAATAATTTAAGAACCAGTACTAACTCGGTGACTAAGAGTAGGTTCAAAAGTGTTAGGGTTAACGAGAGAGCCAGTGAGATGAAAACCAGGGATTTAGCATCGGTTTTGTAAAGAGTCTAATGAATGTGTGTGTTCGATTGCTTGAGTGGAGAGGGAGGGCTTTCGGTTATGATGTTCGAAAAGTGTGAGGGTAAAGCTGCATTTTTCTTTTCCTCGTTTATGGTTTCTAATTGTCATGTTTATTTCTGATATCATTTAATTTATATTTATGGGAAACTAAACTCACCAGCTAGTAATAATTATTTTAAAGAATCATAAAAATATCTTTACGAGCATGAAAGATGCTGTATATTAATTGGGCTTGGCCCTCCTTTCCTACCAAAAAAAAAAAATATATATATATATATATTCACAAATAAGTAGATGGGTCTGTCTTTGTATTCATTTCTTTTGATAATTCTGAAAAAAATTAGATTTCAGCTATTGGTTAGAAATATCTTAATTTTAAAAAAATTACAGTTAGACTAAAGGATTAGTAGAGTTTAAATCAATTATATCAATTGACACAATTATCCTTCATCAAAATAAAATAATTAAAAAAATAAGAGAAATAATTCTCATATATATAGTATATATGTATGTGTGTATTATTTTAAATATATTTTTTTAACAAATTCAAACTCATGTGAGAAGAAAAAGCTCGACTAATGATAATAACTGTTTAGTTTTGATATCTAATGCTTATAAGTTTAACAAGATTTTTAGCTGGTTGAAGGAAAAGTACTGCTTTTTTCCAAGTAAATGATAATAACTGTAATAATATTTTTTAGCGTGGATATCAAGTTAATATGGAATCTTACTATCTTGTGATTTTACCTGCGAATATAACTTTTTTTTTATATCTCCATATGCCTTTATTTATTATTACAGGCTATATTTATAAAAAAAAAATATCAAAACGAAAAAATTCTTTAGAATGAGTCATTCTTGTAATGAATATTTATGCCCAGTAATTTGCCTATACCATGGTATAGACTAATCACTTGGCATAAATATTTATACCATCTTCACATTATGAAAATTATCTAAATTATATGTTCTATGTTTTTTCTTCTTGGGAGAGACTAAAAATATCCCATCTGCATTATGAACTAATTTCTCTTAAGATATGGAGAGCAAAAATTTGATTCATCCAAACTAAGTTTATTAACTTCAAACCACTTGTTTAAGTGAAGGGATAAGAAGAGAATTCTTACCATTTATGTCAATACAAGTTAGTTAAGTTATATGTTCTTTATTTTGACTTGAGAATATTTTTAAATAAAAAAATTGTAATTACATATATACAAATGATACAAAAATATTTAATTTTCCAACCTTTAAAATAAATAAAATTTATAATTTTTTATACAAAACAAATATCAATAAATAAATTTTGAATTTTTTGATATAATACAAATTTAATTAATATCAGTATTATTCTTTAAGAAATTTAAATTATATTTAAATTATATTTTTTTAATATTTTCAAGAGGAAGGGAATCGCTACCCAATCCAAACCTATTTAGAATAATACTTCATTTTATGCCAGCTTAAAAAAAGAATAATTCATTTTATACGAAAAAAAAAGAACTCATTCCAAAGAATTTCTTTTGTCTTGATTTTTTTAATAAATAAAGGCATATGGAGATATCAAAAAAATTATATTCGCAAGTAAAATCACATGATAGTAAGATACCCGGTTAACTTGATATCCACGCTAAAAAATAGGCCGAAAAATACAAGAGAAGCATTCAATATTTATATACCATTGGCAATTTGGTCGTCGGCATCAGTTTGAGCACGCCGAAGGAGGCTTCTCTTGGGTCAAAGGATGGGATCGTTCTTCTCTAGCATGGGAGGCTACGATGCTTCATCGTCTGCGCCGGAGAATTCTCGGGTCGTGTCGTTTCGGTCATCGGCGCGATGGCAGCTCCATTTCCATGAAGTCAAAGATTCCACTCAGCTTGTATTGAATTGAATTTTATATCTTGTGTTCCAATTTTATATCTCCTCGATTTCTAGGTTTTTTTTCCCTAATATGAAGATCTGAATTTTTTTGGTCTAATGAATCTATCTGATTTTGGTTATTTCTGGAGGGTAGATCGTGATAGATTTCTCAGCATCGTGGTGCGGGCCATGTAAATTCATAGAGCCGGCCATCCACGCCATGTCCGAGAAGTTCTCCGACGTTCAATTCGTCAAGATCGATGTGGATGAGCTATCTGTAAGCCTCCTTGTTTCTCTAAATTTCAGCAAAATAACGTCAATTCTGTTTCTCGATTCTCGCATTTCTCTGTTTGATTTTGAATTTTTCCTCTGCAGGACGTGGCGCGGGAATTTCAGGTGCAGGCGATGCCGACGTTTGTGTTGTGGAAGAAGGGGAAGGAGATCGACAGGGTGATTGGTGCCAAGAAGGACGAGCTTGAGAAGAAGGTTGAGAAACACAGAGCCGCTTGAACTCCGCCCGCTTTAAGCTATGTAGTGTTTTCAATTAAAGCATGATGAATTTAATAGAATGCTTGAATCTGTGGATGTTGATAACATTAATGACGGCAGGGGATTGAATCTCGTGATTGCCGGTGCTTTATTAAAATTCTGATTGTTTCTGGTTCCTAATGCTATCGGATTATATTAACTGATTGAATTGCTTTAAAATGCTACTATACTCTTTCGATTGTGGGATGTGTTTCTTTCTGAAGTACTTGAAATCTATCTTTTTCCAAGAAAATAAATGTATGTTTACGCTCATTTGGAGCGAAATACGTATTTGTTAGGAATTCACGTGGACGCATGAAAATAGATTAATCTTATTTCTTTTTAAGAAATCAAAATAAAAAGATTAATAAAAACAAATTAAATAAATATGAAATCAGGGCTGGTCAAGTATGGATCCACTCACCTTTGAACTAGAGATGATCCAACCGCAAGCAGAGCTGTGTTGTGCTGATTTGATAGGGTATTAAGCGGAACAAAGTGAACAGATTTGACTTGCTTTTAGCTGCAAAATACATATTTGTTTGATGAAGAAATAAAATGAACGCACATAAAAATATAATTCCCTATATGCAATTTATCGTAATTAAAAAACAAATCAGGTGAAAATGTAGTAAATGTTCAAACAAAAGTGACACAACTCATTGATAAGATGTCACGAATTCTTAAGCTTTTTTAGGGGAGTTTTGTGATATGTAGCTCATTTTCTTTTTCGGGTAACATGTAGCTAATTTATTGACTCTGTTTTACTGATAGAATGGGTCAAATAGGTAGATCAACAACGCCCAAAAACTTTTGGTCCCATTTGGTTGAGAGAGAGAAACTGAAAAGGAATGGGGAAAAAAAAGCAACAATTATAGAAAGTTTGTTTGGCAAATTATCCATTCCTACAAAACCTCCCATAAATCTAGCAATGCCCACTCCTTCCAAAAATTGGAGGAATGAGGACTCCTGCTAAAGAATGGGATTGAGATCCTAAAATACCCATAACTGACGCTTTCCCCTTCTCTCTCAGTCTATTATCGTAACCTACAACGTTGTTGACAACACCGTCTCCGATGACACTCGCATTCATCTCCGCCTCACCATTGCCGACGCTGTTCATACCCATCATCTCCACTTCTCAGTTCATCGAAATTTTCTAAGTACGTGTTTCGATCTGAAATTAGCAATGATGTTCCATCTGAATCACTCCTACAGTAGTTGACAAAGAAGATCAACGTCGACACTCCAACTATCCAACCTCCTTGCGTCAACAAGTACGCAGCTGTTTTCTTCCATACCACTCTACGACTCTATAACAGAGACTAACCTGCAATGGAGCTAGGGTAGAAGTTGTTGGGAGTAGTGTTTTGAGAACTGGATTTGATGGTTGGACCCAAGAATGACCCATTTTTTTAGTTGTAAACCGTTTTAAGAATTGTATTGAAATGGACATCAATTTTTGAGCTAGAAATTAGAATAATTGAGCTAGAAATTAGAATTGAGTCAAGGATTGAAGCAGTTTTAGAGAATTGAATTTAACCTAAATTTAATTTTTTTATCAAAATTATTAATTATAAAAATTATTAAAAAGAAAAAATACTATTTTTCTTTCTATTTTAAAATTATTAAGTATAAAAATAAAAAATTTTATTGTATTATACTCCCTTTGTCACTAATTATAAGAAAATTTTGAGACTTTTTATTTGTTTCAAAATATAAGAGATATGGATAAAATTTATGATAAAATTAATATCATTTTCTTTTTATACCCTTAAATAATTTAGACTATGTTGATAATTACTAATAATTAATTAGTTTCACTTCAGACTTTTAATATGTACAATTTTGAAAAAAATTTGAAATTGTAGCACAATTAATAAGTTTAATTACCAAAACAATTTTTTCCTTGGTACTGGTAAAGTAGTTATTTATTTCTTATAATTGGGAATAAATGAAGTATAATTATTTTATAATATTATGATCATATAGTATTATCATATTGAAATGTTTTAATATTACTTTTAATAATTTAATATATATTGTTATTATATGAGTTTTTTAACTTATTAGAAACTTGAACTATTTAAATTTATTTTCTTAACCATTTGATATTTCATTTATATATATATATATATATTATTATATATAATAATATTTTTATTTATTATTATGTCACCGGTTTGACCACTTATCACGGTTCGATTTTTAACATAATTTACTTTTTTTTTCTTTTTTGTTAGATTTGTGTGTGTGTGTGTGTGTTTTTTTTTTTTTTATTGGATCTATTGAGAGGTGAGGAATTGGGGAGGACAGAGGAAGGAGGAAGGGGCGGAAGCAATAGTGGTGACATTGTGGATGTCAACAGCGATGGCAGGGAAGAAGTTGGAGACAGCGATGGTAGGGAAGAAGTTGGAGTTGAAAGAAAAGAAAGAACACGAGAAAAAATTATCAAAGGGCATTTCAGTCTTTTCACTTTTATTTTATTTAATAAAATATAAAAATTGAATCTATAATACCAAATATATTTATGGTGAACAACATTCTATTCCATTCTATATCATCCTTTCTGTTATCTAATGGGTAATAAGTTCTGCAATTTGCTTGTGCCTATAAAAGAGCAAGTCACACTTATAAGGACGGTAAAGCAAATCTTTTTTCCCCTTCCCTTCTAAACACAATAACCAGGGAATAAACCTGAGGATCTGTAAGTGAAAAAAATACAAGACGGGTTTAATGCCAAAGTATGATCCTCATGCTCAATACACGGGTAAGAATAAAGAAAATCACCAACGACTGTTGAGAAGACCAATGTAGAAACTGTTGTGAGGATCGATCACAAAAGATATCCTAAGGTTTTGGAGGGAATCAAGATTTGCTAGGAAGGATGAGTTCGTAAGGTTGTTGTCACTACGGATTCTACAGAAGGTCTCAATATGATTATCAAAATTAACATTGTTGGAAGACTGAAAGGAAAGTCGATAGAGCAAATTAAAGACCATCCTATAAAAGATTGGAGTACATCTTGGATCATATCTGCCGAGAAAGGAACGAAGTGCTAACTAGCTTATCAGAGCAGCATACAGGCTTCATGACTCATACTGTTTATTTACTGATTCACCGCCATCATGTAGGTGACTGATTGACCGCCATCATGTAGGTGACTGATTGATTTAGATAAACGGGACACTTAGCGGGCACTAGGCCCTCCTCTATTTAGTCTGGTGTCCTTTTCGTTTTGTTCCTTTTACTTTAAACAAAGGATATCCTATGGTAATTATTTTTAATATAAAAAATTAAATTTAATCTATTACGTGTTTATCAAAGTTAGGCATGATAATTTGAAGCCCTAAAGTAAATGAAGCCTTCTTTAAAAATTAATGAAATAACCAATGATCATGACCTGAATAGCATGGTTCATATCGATGTAAGAAAAAATAAAAAAGAACACAGTAAAAAAGGAACGAAACCCTGCTTTAATTTCTAACTTTCTATAACTACTTTCAACTAATTCCAAATTTTTTTTAACAAAGGAGCCATAGCTCGCATGAGTTATTCAACATGTTTTCCATCATATAAAAGCACGAGAAGAACAGATAAAAGCAGAGGGAGGAACTGTACTTCCCATTTTGCTACTTGCTATTAGAATTGGCTTGCTTATGAAAAGGCCAGAGATTTACCAGGCGCTCAAGTACACTTTTAGAGAAATAGCCCGAGAATCCCACAGGTGTTGCTGCGGGAGGAAAGTCTTCTGCTGGCATAGCAAATGGGCGAATCATCTCCTCCATCTTTTTAAATGTGAGATATGATCCTATTTCTTGCAGCCTTTCTGGACCCATAATAGGTAGCGTGTGCTCTTGATGTAATGAAACAGCCTCACTGTCCTCCTTCTGCAACCATAAACCCAACATATATTAGCTATTGAAAAATAAGCTTGCGTTGTATAATCAGTATGTTTATTGTTATTCCTCACATCATGAAAAGTCAATATGAAACATTTATCATATCAATGGATGGAATTTAAATAAAATAGGTAATAAATTTAAAAAAATAAAAAAAAAGAAAAAAGCTAATGGCACAGATTTAAATATGAGAAATATTTGAATTTTGAACAGTGAGTTCCAAACAAAAAGAGAGAAGAAAACAGTCCTTCAGGTTAAGGTTGTATGAAGAGAGCTGCAAGTTTCACAAGAAGCTTGGGAACAAATGGCACCATAAGCATCCTGAAGCCTAGTGGACATGGAATTGGATTTCAATTCAAACTATACATCTAATATCATGAGCAAAATTCAACGCCTTTCCCACTGCAGATATCTCAACAGCCTACATTTGCTATCATTACCTCCAAAGGGGATAAGTCAGCACCACGGCTGAAAGTAAGCTCAATGCGAAACCTTTTTGGATCTTCCAGAGCCAACTGCAGTTTGAGAGTCAAAAGATGGTTCAATGTAAAGATTAACACACACACACACACACACACACACACTTATATATATATATGTAAATGACAAAGCATAACTCCTGACAACCATATGAATGTCCACGTATCTTAAAAGATCTCATTAAAAGGATTATAGCTTTTAATTCGATAACCAATCAAGTCATTTAATAAAAGGGGTCACTCAATATCACGCCAAAGCTTCAGGCAAAATATAATGCTAAATCTACAATGATTCATATAGCGTATGCATTCCAATTTCCACATAGGGCACAGAACTTTAACTGGTCTCCTTTCGAAGTTGAATAGAACTTTAAAAATTTCCACACAGGACATTTCAGAATACAGCTTCACTGCAAGTATCTTTATTATGAAATCCTCAGGTCAAATAGAACTTTAACAAGTCTCCTTGTGCCAATAGAATCTCAAATATTATAGTGTCACTTCCCCAAAAGTTAGCTATTGAGGTGAAAGAACTAACTAAATTAAATACTTCATTGAACATCCCATACTATTTAATGTGGGACTTAAGTATCTCATATTGTTCAAGTCTCCATCACAAAGTCAATTCTAAAAATAAAACAAGGTGTGCACAAAAGAATTCTCCTTGCATACTTATACCAAAAGAAGATCTCTTGCGCCCATAGTTGTGTTATCATTCCCTTTTTCCTCTTATAAAGTTTATTTCAACTTAAAATAGAACCAAAAAAAAAAAAGGTCAAAAGGGTTCATACAATTTAATCTTTTGCTTTTGCTCTGTTTATACTTCTTTTCTTTTTTGATAAATTAAGACATTGTATTAGAAAGAGGAGAATGTACATCGTGTTGAGGATATGAAACCATATATTTTATTCTGATAATGACAAATCAGAACTACTAACTGGGGAAACACAGTAATGAACTACCTCTGTGTTCTCAAACATCCTCAGCACAATGTAGCTCATATAGTCCAGCTCCTTTGTTTTATGTAAGCGCTCTAGAGCATTACGGCAAACAAGACTCTCTTCTCCTTGAAGAGATTCATCCAAGTTACAAAAACGAAGAACATTCATGAGGGAATGGATGTGTGATTCCTGTCAAGAAAAATAACATGAAAAAGAAAGAGCATGGAAGTTAATTTAAGGGAGCAATTACATCCACAAATAGGAAACCAAAAAAGTTTGTATAATTCAGAGTGCTTGGACGAATGCACTCAGAGAAAGGCATTTGTACTTGAGTGTTCTATAAAATTCACCAAGTTGAAACTTGTTCTACATATAGGCTTATAAGCACAAAACTTTATATAAAGTTGAATGAGCACATAATTGACTTGACAGAAATTCATAGTGAAACTTAAGAGGTCTTTGACAAATAAATGCGTCAATTGGTCCTATACAATGAGGTAAGTAGAATTACAAATATACAAGTGAAACTTCACTAGGCAAGCATGTATGATGTATCTATATTGTCTGGTAATGATTGATTTCATTTTAAATTAAAATATTGTGTCGTCTTTTCATCTTGAAAAAATTAGCATACCAAAATTTTTGTCCATATAAATTCAATTTGGACAAGAGGCTAAATGCAAGAGAATTAAGCTCATTTGTTTAAGTTATATCACTCAATATGTGGTAAGAACCAACATAAGATTTTTCTCTCAACAGATGAAAATTATTTTCTTTTCTGTAAGAACCCAAACCCCAGCCAATATTCAAAGATAAATTTAAAATTATCTGTTGGGTTACACAAATACACATGAAGGGGAGAAGTAAATTTTTTGAAGGCATCATAACTCACTGAAGTGAAGTATAGCCGTGTCCGCACATGGCGGTCAGGTGTCTTCACATTTGCATACCTGTGGAAAATAGAAAAGATGGTTAAGATAGGATATAATAATCTACAAAATCAAATGAGGGGCAGATAATCACTTTGGATCCAATCGATATTTGGTCTCTTTATCATCGTCATCATCTTGATCCACTGATAGATCACTCGAAGTGTTGGATTTTTTTATGTCATCATTTTTATGTAAAAGTTTTGACTTAGCCTCTGTATCTTCCCTTTCAGTTGTCATTGAAGATGAATGATGGTCCTGGTTACTCTTTAATTCAGCAACACTGATGGCTTCTTCCCGAGTGTTCCTCAGATCAATTAAAATTTTACCCAATAAACGACGAGCAATCTAAATTGAAACAGCACAAATCAAAGTAATCAGATACTAGAGTTTAAAGTACCAATGTAGTATCAATGCATTTAAGGATATTAAATGTTTTTCAAGCAATATCATGTGTAAGAAACAGAAGATAGAAGGCTATAGAAGGCTCATCACCCGGCATATAGTTTCATATTTATGTTATTTTCTCTATTTCTCTTTTGGGCTAAAGAGCTGTGAATGTTAAACTTGAATGTAAATATTAGTGTCTTGCTGATGGGCACCCAAGTGGGGCAGAAAACCTCTTCCAAAAACTAGCTAATAAGATAAGACTATCAACCCATTTAAGTATCCCATAGAACAGCTTATACTATTTGATGTGGGACTAGGCATCACATACGATATTAGTCTCCATCAATTGGCTATCCTAGTAGAGTCATCATCCCAATGGTTACACTCTACAACACTTCATTCGGCTTCCTCATTGGTCAAACCCTCCAAGGTAGCCCTTATTGAAGCCACCAATGACTAGCTGTGATGCCAATTGATGGGCGCCAAAGTGGAGGAAGGAACCCTTCCCAAAAGTTAGTTATTGCAGTAGAAGAACCAACCCTTTAACCCTATAGAGCAGTCTATACTACTCAATATGGACTAGGCATCTCATACTATCTTGGTCTCCACTGCTTATTAGCTGTAGTTTAGTAGTTTCCTCATTTTTTACTATACTAAAGCTGTACATAGGCTTGATATTGTTATAAAGTAGATCCAGACGTAAGGACTCATTACTTGGCCTCCTAACAAAATTCCTTCCCACCACCCACCACACACCTCTACCCCCCCCCCCCCCCCCGGGTCTTTTTTCTTTTGCTGGAATATTGAAATCATAACCAATAATGTGGGTTAGTAATTATTATGAGCCACAAGAGTACTTATAAAGCTACATTATGATCTATTTCTCTCATTTCCCATGTTTCTTCGGAAATTAAGGGGACTGCTGATTCTCCAGCTCTGTATTCTTCTCACTTAATAAATTCTTCTATAAAACATGATTATGGTACTCTTAGTAATTAAGCATCGAAACTTGGTGCGGCTACAACCCTAGTAGGACAATGGCCCCAAAAAAAAAAAAACCCTTGCAGACAACTTATGAAGTTGGAAGGCTTGGACACTTGGTTCTCCTCATACTTTTGCTGTTTATAGAACTTTTCTAATGGGATTCCACTTAAATGAATTCCACATAAAACATTATGATTTCTCATATAATTCTCACAAATAAGAGATAATATGAGAAAATTATCTCCCGTCCTTTATCTATTAGGTTAGAATATTATTTTTGTCCTTGAGTCCCATAGTAATCCCTTATCATTTTTTATGGGAGTTATCACATCTTTAAGGATTATCTTTTTGTATTCAGATTTATCCAGTTCAGTATAACAATGAAAGGAGAGGGATGCTATTTTTTAAGTGTACTCGTTGTTAAGCATTCTTGTTCAACATATCATGTTCTAACCACAAATTTCAACATTGTTCATTTACCTAAGGTTTTATTATCTCAACCTACATAAAAGAAAAGCTCTTAGTGTAACAACCCTCATTATATTATCCTAGACTCAGTCTTGGACTAATGGGAAGTGTACATGGTGTTGTGTGCAGAACCAGAGGAGACAGGATGGAGGAAAAGCAAATTGGAGGCAGAAGCACTCCATGCCACGACCTGAACAGGGGTGCCGCGGCGAACAATATGAAACTCTGTTAAATTTTTTAGACAAAAGGGTCTCCCGCCGTAGCGAACTTACCATCCGCCGCGGTGCCAAACCTCGGATTTTTATAAATCAGAAGCATATCAGAGGAGCAAAGCAGAGAAAAATGGAGGGAGAACGGAGGAGCTGCATCAGGGTTTGAGATTTCCAACCCTTGGGAGTGATTTTTGGACTCTAGAAGCTTGATAAATTGTTGGTAAATGATTCTTGCTCCTCCCTCCCCATTTTTCTTCTGTTTTTGAGTTGGATTTTCAGATATATAGGTTGGGTTTTGGTTTTGGCCGAATCCTACCGATTAAAATGGATGTAATGGGATTAATGAGATGTTATTTAATGTTAGGAAGCCTTGAGTTCGAGTTTTGGATGGATAGTGATGAGTTTGAGTTGAACCCTAGGTTGATTTTGGTAAAGAGGATATGAAATCCAAAATGTGTATGATTGGTTAGGGTTTGAATGATCATTAGGAGCTCAATAATGTATGAAAATGTGGTTGGAACCTTGAGTTAAGCCTAAATAGTCGAATTATGAATTTTGGGATAATTATACTATTTGTTAATTGTGGGCATTATGACATTGTAGAGTTTGTTAAATTGATCGGAGGAGTTCGAGTCGTGGGTTGGTTGTTCGAGAAGCTTGTGGAATCGTGTGTGTGGTATTGACAACCTAAGGTAACCAAGCGTTTGTGATTTCTATGAATATATGTTGATTTTTATATACATATGCATGTTCCTTTTCATACCACGATATTGGTTATGTATGTGTATAGTTTTCTATATATCGTGGTATATACACAGCTAGTTGAGATAGGATGTTTGTGTATGATGTGTATTTACGAGGTTGTAGTGTGCTAGCATGTCCATATGATGATTACAATGATGCTATATATATACATGTGTTTAGAGGCATGTTGGCATGACATTGACATTATCACCATGAGATTGCATAGTGAGAGATTGATGTTGAGGTGATGATGAGATGGGGTATGATGATGATATGATAAAGATCCCTGCCACTAAATCCTCTCATTGGGAGAGTCAGGTGGCAGTGGGTAAGATGATATGATGAAATATCGCTGTCACTAAATTCTCTCCTATGGCCAGAAGAGCCAGGTGGCAGTGGATTTGGGGATGCACCTTTCCTAAATCACCACCAATTCGCAGTGGTCCAGGGAAAAAAAAGCCACGGTTCAAGTACTAGTGTAACCTTTGGCCGGGTTGCATTAGTGTAAGGTGAGCTTGGTGATGTCCCGAAATCAGTCTGCACCGACTGTTGAAAGAGAATCATCTATTTGAAATGTCTTGTGATGACGACAGCTTGTGATTCTAGCCGTGTATGAGGGAGAACATGCATACCATTCATTTGCATTTCATTGCACCATGGGCACGATTGTGTGGATACTAATGTATTGCATGTGGTTGTTCCTGGTTATTGAGACTTTGCCTCAAACCCATTTCCTATGACTAACATTTCAGGTGAAGGCTCTGGTATTAGTCCGGAGAAAACAAAAGAGTTGTACTCCCTTCGATGTAGGAATATTAAAGTCACGGTAGTATGTGTATTGTCTATGTCATATGTTGTGCCAAATAGGATAGCATATTTGTAAGTTGTATGAGGATAATGATATTGAGATGATGATAGTTGTTTGATTTTGATGGTTATGAATGTTGTGTGATGATATTGATGATTATAATGATGATGTTGATGATGATGAGTCCAGATATATGGTATGAATGGGTGTGTATGTGTGATGATGGTTTAGGCCCCGGCATGGGTCATTATTGATGGAACAGGTGCCTTGTGTCAGAATGGTTGTATGGGAGACTAAAAGGGGGTTTTTGGGCCTAAATGGTGTGATTTAGGCATATAGCCAATTATGTGAATTTGGGGTTCAAATGGGTTAATTCTCAGAAGAGTAGTTCTTTTGAGGTGAAACCTCTTTGGACAAGTTGGTTGAGTCAATTAGAACCTGTGTGAACGATCCATAATAGTCAAATTGCTTTGGTGGCAATTGGAAGAGGTTTATGGTGAGTTTTCGTCAAAAAGTGGCTAAAATGATGGCGGATGTTCAAAATTTCCATACGGAGATGGAATTGAGTGAAATTGATGTCTATAGATAGATTGGGACAAGATTGACTTGTAGGAGTTGGAATCAGGTCAATCGGAGATCGGATCATAAAGTTATGCATATCGAAAGTTCACCGAAAAATCAGCAAATTGCTGATATGGGAACTGATGCTGTCGCCAAGCGCTACTGCTCCACTGAGGCCGCGACGGTACTATAGTAGGCCACAGCCCCAACCTGTTCTGGTGCCTTTTGTGAGGTGTGATATTTCAAGAGTCAAATTTGGGGCATTCTAACTTGGTTTGGCTAGTTCTCGGAATTTTAAGTGAAGTATGAAATTGTGTTAGAGTAGGGTGTTACATTTGGTAACTAAGGGTCAGCAACAGAAGTATTATCACTGAAAGAAAAATTAGTGTAGGGACAGAGGAACTTCAAAAAAGAAAAATTTTGTAATGTCAAAGGCAATTTATGAGATGCCTTACAGCACACGTTTACCTTTGAGCCAATTTTCAGCTTCTGCTTTGGATTAATCCCATATTCATTTGGAATTACACCATCAGCAAGTTCCTGCAAATACAATGGCAGAGCAATTAAGTAAGCAAAGCAGATGAACTCATCAGCCACTGTTGATTTTCATACAGATGAAACGTAAAATATGTAAGATTTGCTGTGTGATGAGTGCTCAGATTTGGCAGTTGCACAAGTCAGAAGTAAGACTTCAGAAAGTATCCAAGTTCAGTACAACAAAGAAAAAAGATTCATATTCCAAATGGAAGACAAATCTTTTAAACTGCAAAACTCAGAATAGAAGCAAGTTGATGCAAAGATATTCTTTGATCTGTTTTATGTACCTGAGCAACTTTAAAAAGCTCATCCAGTCCTTCTAGATTGAGATGTGCATTGTGCAAAAGATCATATCTGAAGGGTATAAATCAGCATTAACTTTCAAATGGGAAAAAAACAAGAAGCTGTAAATTTAAATGAAACTGCAAATCCTTTCTTTGAACCCATATAACTGCAGATTAACTTCCCAATGTATTGTCATATGCAGTAAGAAAAAAGGTATAACTCAAGATAAAATATTATTTGATCAAATTTTAACATACAAAAAGTTATTTTATCAATGAACTTTATTGTTGAGTAAACAAAATTTCTACACATTTCTGATCAAAAAAATTTCTACACATTAAATTATTCAATATTTGGTTATACAAAGT
This sequence comes from Adenanthera pavonina, assembly GCA_026686845.1. Lineage (NCBI taxonomy): Eukaryota > Viridiplantae > Streptophyta > Magnoliopsida > Fabales > Fabaceae > Adenanthera > Adenanthera pavonina. The sequence continues at coordinate 18,652,191 of JAIVEN010000023.1, read as the reverse complement.
GGTCTAACTGAGTTGGAAGAAATGAAGAATGTATTGGACGTTAGCTGATCATGGATGTTGCTAAAGTATCATCCTTGCTCATTACAATTCTCTTCAATACTTTGCCTATACATAGATGGCTACTAAGCGTTTGACTCACCCTGAACCATGTCGGCCTCCTATTGAGGAAGTCCAACACGAGGCCATTTCTTTTCATCAAGGGAGTCTTAAGTTCTTATATTTTAATGTAAGAATGGTCCAGTGCATGGAATAGACTGGAGTAGGGCCAATTCACTAGCTTTTCAGTCTGGTTGGCCAGTCTAGCCCTATTCCAAATGCAATGATGCGAAGTCAGGTTGTGGGAATGTTCATTATCTTGCTATAATATTTTATCCACTAGTTGCCTAGTTACCTATTTCGAGTTCTAGCATGTATATAAATTTAAAAGCTTCGTCATAAAATTGAATATGAATGCATTTGCATTGATGATTGTTTGCTTATTTGTTGACTGCTGTGACCATCTTAGCCCAAATAAACCGAGCTGTAAGTTTTCTTATATAACAAACTCCAAGAGAAAAGAAGGGCAAAGGAGAAAAAGAAATAAGACTTGAAACAAAATGGATTCTGCATCATTTAATTTCCCCTTAAAATCTTTGAACAAGCTTACTGCATCTGATAATTCTTTATTTGGAATATGGTCAGACTATAACTAGGTTCTGGCAAAGATGATCGTTAATTTTCACAGTTAACATACTTAAAAGATAAAAATGAACTACTAGATTAGCATGAAAACTTAAGGTTAAACGAAATAACTTACTTGCATGAATCATAAACATCAGGAATTTGGGTGATATCAAAGCGTCTGCAAGTAGAAACAATACAAGTGAGTCTGCCAACTTTTTATACACATAATGTCGAAACCTTTTGGCTACTGTTGTAAAATTTTCATGATAGTTTGGAAAAAGAAATTATCATGGAAAAATATTAATTGAAAAAGGGACTCACGAAATTTCCACAACAATTTAATATAGAAAAATAATTTCTAATAACCACAATACATCGTGTTTGTTTAAATTTTAGAATGCAAGGAAAAAGAAAAAAGAAAAAGAAACTAAAGCATATTATCAACAAGGAAGACGAATATACAGTGGATTCAACAGGACATGGAAGCAGAGCTGCAAATAACGTCCGTAAAAATCACAGGGGTATATAATAACAATTATCTTGTTATAAGCATCTTCAGATGTGACAGGTTTTGATGACATTCAAAATCATAACATTTGTAAATTCCCGAAGATTAGCAAGAGCAACAAGATTGAACCTGAAATGGAAAATACTTACTCCTTGCGTTCATTATACAAGTCCCTCTCAAGCTTCTTCCAGCGAGCGTACATCAAAAGGAACCCCTCACTACCACAAGGTAATCCAGCAGCTATACGATCAACATCTATGTTTGTCTTTCCAAGAGCCTTTGCTTGGTCATAAGGAGGAATTACATCATATGAGTTTGTTTCTTTAAGTTTCTCATCCTCATCCATGGCAAGTAATCTTACTTGTTCAGTAACCTTTTTAGTCAACGTTACCTGATGATATGAAAGGGAAAGAGAGAAGGAAAATCATTATTACCATTGAGCTATTTTGCTATATTAGGGCTATGGGCATGTCCACAAGGATAGCCTAACGTCCATCTATTAGTTAGTAGGGATAAATGATAACCTATAAGAAGAAATCAAGAAGCAAATGATTCTAAAAAGGAAAGCATTACAACACTAACAATATTGAAAATTTACAAAATTTGCTAAATACCAATTTAAATGAACTCTGTCATACACTAATCAAGGTTGGTTCCATCAATTCTTGGACAAATATGCACATTACGTATTTATATATTCATTGTAGTCTGCCATGACAAAATGTCTGCAAATACATCTTTACTGCTTTAGATTTAATAAGCATTTTAATAATGATGGACTTGTCTTCATTTTTCTCTTTGCCTCTTAAACTCAATCCATGTCCTTGTAGTAAATGACACAAGACACTAATACCAAGTCTTATTGTCAAGTTACAGTTCTTTAATATAAGGGAATCATATTAATTAAGGTTAATTTGCTAACCAAGAAAGAAGAGATGAGTTTTGAGTAACCTATTTAATTTGTTGATGACAAGGACAAAAACCAACTATATACAGGAAACTTTAAAAGGCAGCACCTTCAGAGAGTCACATTCATTTCTTTGAAAAGACCATGCTAACCTCCCCTCTAAATTATGGTAAAAGATGTTCTAAGCAACTATGCATTGCTATATTTATAAATCATTACCAACTTGGGAAGTAATTCTGATGCATTGGGTGGCAATCCAGCTCCATCAATCATCCAAGGAAATTCAGGCGATCCATTGTCATGAACTATCTTGGCACCAGAAGTTATAATCTCATTCAACCGAGCCTATGAAGAATTCAATCAAGAAAAGCCAAAAAAAAAAATAAAAAAAGAATAGTACAAATGTTCCCATGATACCCAAAAATTAGTTGAGAAGTATGAGAGAATTTTTAAGTGTATAAGCACTATTTGCCTAACTGCCGGCGTTAACTAGCCATTTTGGACCATGAGGATTAGCCCAAAATGGCTAGTCCAGCTCTCACAAAGATCCAATAAGCTAGCTAGTTACTTGAAGGAAAAATCCAATACTTAGATATAGTAGATATAGCCAGAGAGAGAGAGAGAGAGAGAGAGAGAGAATGGTCAGTCCATTAACAATGCAGTAGCATGTCAGAAAAAAGATGTTCTAAATAAATATGACGTCCTTGTAACTAAAACTGAAAGTGAAAGACGTTGTCCAATTAATGTGATAAGCCAATAATTATACTGTACAATACAAAAATAGAAACCTGAGTACTAGACACATGGCTTATCCAAATTTTTATATTAATAATAACAATTATCATGTAAATAAAATTAATTATTCACGGCCAATTCTCATTTTATAAATTATGTAATAAAATTGAATCGCTATTTGTTTTAAATTAGCTTCAATTATATTCAGCAGTTATCTTTATTCTAAAATAGTATTTTATTAAATAAAGGAATCTCAACTGGAGTTGTCCCCTCCTAAAATATTTAAGCATATTTCATTGACATATTCACCTCACCCCATCTCTTCTTCCAGTTTTTTTTTTATTTTTTTGCTTCTGTTCTTCTTCTTAGAGCCAGCATGGAGTCGACAAGACCTTTTGCCAAGTAGTCCCTGCAGACGTCCTATTCTGCTTTCTTTTTCTTTTTTCTTTTTTCAATCTCTTGGAACTTTGTGGATTTAGACCTGAATTATATTTTGGCATATCTGTTAAGCATAACCTTCGACAGTATAATGACTCTCAAATCTCAACATTCCAACCTAAGTAATAATTATGACCATGTTAAGTAATAATTATGACCTTCCATCCAGCATGTGACCATTTGTTATACTTTAAAAATTTATTTAGTACAAATTACTGATAAATTCAATTAGTAACCATAGTATGTAGTTGCTAATAGTTGATAAAGTGTAAATTTAGGTAAAATTTAATAGTTTGGTCACATGTTTCACAACATAGGGTCTTGGTCCTTAATGTGTTGGTTAAAAACCGTAAACTAAAAAGTCGATAAGCTTTAAACCCTAGGATTAAGTGGTGGCAACTAAAAGGTGAGAAACAAGTGATATTTGCGAGAAAAGTTATAAAGGAAGGTAATTGGGACTCGCAAGAAAGTGCTAACATCTTGTGGGATGAGATGACTAAAAGAATCAGGGATACCGCTAAAGCAGTATTGGGTGAATCCAAAGGTTTTGGACCTAAAGATAAATAATCTTGGTGGTGGAATGAGAATGTATAGGAGAAGGTCAAACATAAAAAAGAGTGTTTCAAAACCTTACATTTATGCAATAACGATGAAAATTATAAATGTTATCGGTTGGCTAAAAATGAGACTAAGAAAGCAATGAGCGAGGCTAGATCTAAAGCTTTTGAGAAATTCTACCAAGATTTAGGAATCAAGAATGGTGAATGTAAGATTCACAAAATTTCCAAGAGAAGGGAAAGACAATCAAGAGATTTGGACCAAGTAAGATGCCTTAAGGATGGGGAAGGAAAAATTTTGGTTAAAGATGATGATATCAAAGAAAGATGGGAGAATTACTTTTATAAGCTTTTCAATAGTGGATTAGATATGACTCTTGATATCAAAGGATTAACAACTCATGAAGATGATCTCAATTTAAACTTCTATCGTAGGATTCGGGTTGAAGAGGTAAAAGAAGCTCTTAAGAGAATAGATAATGGTAAAGCTATTGGTCCCGATGGTATTCCTATCGAAGTTTGGAAGTGCTTAGGAGAGAAGGGGGTTTTGTGGCTCACTAAGTTATTTAACGAGATTTTAAGGTCCAAGAAAATGTTAAAGGAATGGAGAAAGAGCACTCTAGTTCCTATATACAAGAAAAAGGGGGATATTCAGAATTGTGCTAATTATCGGGGGATAAAACTCATGAGTCACACCATGAAACTTTGGGAAAAAGTGATTGAGCATAGACTCAGAAAAGAGTCTCGTATTTCGGAAAACTAATTTGGATTTATGCCAGGACGGTCTACAACAGAGACTATTTATTAAGGGGTTTGATTGAAAGATATTGGAGTAAAGAGAGAGACCTGCATATGGTTTTCATTGATTTGGAAAAAGCCTATGATAGAGTACCAAGAGATGTATTGTGGAAAGCAATGGAGAAGAAAGGTATCCGTGTGGCTTATATTTGAGCCATAAAGGATATGTATGAGGAAGCAACAACAAGTGTGAGAACCCCTGGAGGTGTGACAAAAGACTTTCCTATAATGATAGGCTTACATTAAGGATCTTCCTTGAGTCCATACCTGTTTGATCTGGTTTTGGATGTTCTAACAGATCATATACAGGAAGAAATTCCAAAGTGTATACTTTTCACAGATGATATAGTTTTAATTGAGGACTCAAGAGAAGAGGTCAACTCTAAGCTTTATGGAGACACACTTTGGAATCAAAGGTTTTTGCTTGAGTAGAAGCAAGATGAAATATATGCATTACAAATTTAATAAGAGGTCAATTAGAAATGATTCGGAGGTAAAAATTAGAAAGCAAACCATTCCAGAAATGTCAAAGTTTAGATATTTTGGATCGATTTTACAAAGTGATAGTGAAATTGATGGGGATGTTATGCATAGGATACAAGCTGGGTGGTTAAAGTGGAGGAAAGCATCAGGAGTTATTTGTGACCGCAAGAAACCTACCAAGTTTAAAGGAAAATTTTATTGAACAGCTATAGGGCCAGCGATGTTATATGGTAGTGAATGTTAGGCTTTGAAAGAATAATAAGAGCATAAGATGGGAGTAGCAGAGATGAGAATGTTGAAATGGATGTGTGGTCGTACAAAATTGGATAAGATACAAAATGACTATATATGAAGAAAAGTTGGAATAGCACCTATCGAGGAGAAAATGGTGGAAAATCGTTTAAGGTGGTTTGGGCATGTGCAAAGAAGAGGGCAAGAGGAGTGAGGAGAGTTGATCAAATGGCTTGGAGCCCTATTAAAAGGCATTGAGGAAGACCAAAAAGGACATTAAGGGAAGTTATAAGGAATCATCTTTTGAGAAATGATTTATCTGAGAAGATGGTGTTTGATAAAGCATATTGATATTATATGATCCATGTAGCCAATCCCACATAGTGGGATAAGGCTAATGATGTTGTTGTAGATGCTAAAACTCACTATCTCCAAAATTGTTTACTGTTGGATTCAGTGCCAGAATAGAAAGAGAACCAAACAATGAAATTGGGTTAACTTCCTGCATCCATCTCTAAAATGATAAGCAACAAATTAGAAAATGTTTACAACCATAACCCAGTTTCATCAGCATTCAAAAGCATCAAATATAAAAGTAAAATATAAAACAAATATTACAAACCTTGGCTTCTTCCATTTCAGTACTAGCATTATCAAGGCCGTCCAACATGGAGGAGTCCTTGCTAACAAGTGAAACCTTTAAGAAATATACTATTTCAGTCAAACAAATTCAAACCAAGGAGGTCCAAAATTTGCTTCAAAAGTAGACAACAAACCAGGATTGGAGTTAGCTGCCCCTCAAGGTCAAGAAGACCTTTGGCAAATGCAGCTGCAGACATCTGTTATACAAGCGTCATTAAAATGACTGACTTATGACACCAAATAGAGGACAGGCTAGGCAGATAAACAACAAAGTCTAGACAATCAACATCAAGACATAAAGGACAAGAATATAAAACAACCATGAACTAAAACCACTTTGCTTCTTTAGCAGGGGGAAAGTGCATACAACAAAGGGCATACCTGCACCCGACCCTCATCAGAACTGTAAATCTTAAGATCATGTCGGTATGTACTATGGAGGCGAAGCAGCCCTGTACCTTCTCCTGTAATTTTATATAACATATAAAGATTGGCCCACATTATACATTGCAGATTTACTGTCTAGCCAGTTGATCATATAAGAGATAAGAACCCAATATCTTGTATGAAAAATATATAAATGCCAACTATAATGTTTTCTCAAAACAAATAAAAACCAACAGATCTTAATAACAAGCTGAACTTCACATTTCTTTTTCGTTCAAAGAGTAATCCCAATAAAACAACTGCCAGTGTGCCTTAGAGGCGGAACTAAATGAAATGTGCAACAACATTCACTCTATTCATGACAAACAGGCAGAGCATGTGATTAAATCAGCGTCTCACAACTATGATTCATCCATAATCAGAAATAATCTTCACAGGTTACAATCACAACAAAAATAACATGGTATTTTTTGGGAGAATACAAAAATAGCATGGTTAACTGCATGAGAGGACATCAATTCCAGTCCCAAGCACAAAATGATTCAACATCTTAACTTTAGCTAGTAAGGCTGTCAAACTGATCTAAGAGAAAATCAATACTAGAGAAAGAATTTTTGGTTATGCTTAGATGTCATTTGCAAAACTTAAAATAAAATCAAACTAAATTTAAGGAGATGCTATACAGGCAGCTTTTTGGGACAGGGCCAGAAAAAGAAGGCTGTTGTATAAAGCAACATTTATACAAGAATATCTTAGAAATGATCCATATTCTAATTTAGAAAAGATACGGTCCAACTTCCCCACAGTCACAGATGGCCAAGAGCAACCTGATAGTCAAACATCTATGCAAACCTTTACAGAAACTGCAGATTTACATTGTTGGCGATCACATTATGAATAAGTGGAGCATACAATTTGTAACATCAAGTCATTTAACGAACCCGGATATATATTATTCCGGAAATATCTTCCCAGTTCCTCAGCCTGCAGAAAAAAAGAATATTGTTAACTCATTTAATCTCAAATAACATTAATAGCAGTACAATAAACTTAATCCATGTGTTTGTCAATCTGAACCTGCTTTCTGCCAGCATGTGTAAGAACACCACCATATTTAAGAACCATCAAAGCTTCAACAGGCCGTTCTTCCTCACCTTCACCATTGCTTTTTGCAACTTTGACCCACTTTAGTGGCTTTAGTTGAACCTTCCTATATATGCCAGAGAAATACCCGCCCTGATTGATATTGTGAAGAAAAAAAAATTAGCACATGAAAGATGAAACTAGTGAAGAATGCAGTTATGCAAGCCGTGGAAGTACATAGAGCAGTATAATCTCCATCTTTTGTCAGTAATATGCTATAAAATTAGGAATGTCACAGATGATAAACAAAGTCCAGTATGATAGGCACATCAGAAACATCATTTTCTTTTTTTGCTGGTTGCTAGCCCATGCTGGTAATGTTGGTTATGACATATAAAAAATGAGAATCTCGAATCTCATCCCAAAGTATCTTATAAGTAGCTTTCCAAGTAATGGGAAAAGTTAAACTATCCACTTAAGAAATGCCACCCTAAAAAAATTTGAATTCAATATGAAAATTCCTCACTTATTTGTGAAAGAAATGGCAATACTGTACTACACCTCCGTCTGTTAGTATCATATTAGATTTTGCCACCCCAATCAATATTACGATAACAGAAAAAGGCTAAACCAAAGGAAATCTTTACTTTTGCCCCCAAAAAGAGTAATGCTCCAATGGCTAGGGATACACGATGAAAAGAATTTCCCAGAGCTGTATCTGAAAACTGATATAGAACTGAAATTCCATACAAATCTAAAAGTCAAATTCAACCAAAGGGATTTACAGATCAATGCAGAAAAAGTGTAACTAATTCATTTTCCACAGCAATTCAAATTTTATAATTCAACTAAAAGTTGACTAAAGAAAAAAAGAACCCATGGCTCACAGGAATAAACACTGTTAAGAGAATTAATAACCTCCTCAAGAACTGCTTTAACTTGACGGAGCTTCTCAACATGCTCAGTACCTTCAGCCTCACTATCGCTTTCTCGATCTGGTCTATAAAAGAGAGATAGATGTAGTCAATTTATAACTCTTGCTTAGCATGCATGCCGACATATATACAAACTGAGCACCAGTATTAGTTATAAACAAATTTGACAGAAGCATAAATGTAATGGCCAAAGGGTACTTCTTTGGAATTAGCTATTTTGATTAAGATACAGACACAGTGTCCTGAACATGGTCAAAAATTTCAGGATTTTGGAATTTAGGGAGAAAGACGTACTGCTAGAAGGACAGTGTAGTAAAATAGGAGACAAGAAAACAGAGTTGTGTGAAATCATGGAGACTATAGCATGATCTCCACCTCACAAAAAGTGAGGTGAAGATGCCTAAAACCAAGTCCCTCACCACAAAGAGGGGCAAGGAAGAAAAAAAATGCTAACCAAGACCCTCATAGTAAGGAGTAATGAAAATAGAGTCAAAAACCAAAATTAAAAAAAAAATGATAAGAACTTTATTTGGATAACGGATAACCTACAAATGCCACAAAACAAGATTGGCAATGCTAGCCCCAATTTGTTCTCAACTTGAGGAAAGGTGATGGAAATTGCATTTAACATGTGATCATTCTCAGGCTTTAATGTCTTTATTTGTTTCCATGAGCTTGTTGTTTAATAGACCATGATTTATAGGCATTTAATGGGTAGATTCTTAATAAGAATCATTTGGGTTTTTGTTCGTTAATAGGATGAAAACAAGTTTTATCCTTAAATGTTTTTCTACTTGATGAGTAATTCCATCTATGTTCTTGTTTGTTTACTTTTGAAGGCAATTGACTGAAACTATTGTGGTCTCCATTCTCATGTGAATTGCAACCATTGGGCTTGAAATAAAATAAAAAATTCCAGAAAGAAATTCTTCACATACATTTATGGTTAGCTTGAGAAACTATACTTCAGTGGAAATCATGAGAATCCCCAAACCAAGACTCACAGCAAGGTGAGGTGAGAATGATTAAGAAGGAAAAAAATCAAGGAGATTCTACTGCAATGACTAATGAAGAAGACAGAATGAAAAACCAGATTTTAAAAAAAAAAAAAATAGTGAGGTAGGAGGTTGGCAATGTTTGCTCCAAGTTGTTGAAATTTGACTATGATCTCCTCATTTAGGATTTGAAATTCAAATATGATCTTCTCATTTATGGGCTAATTAGGAACGGTGATTGAATCTTTACAAAAGTTAGACATTAGACGTGCAATTTCCTTTTTTTAGCTGGCCTTTATTATAGAATTTATGTAGCTTTTATTCTAGCCATTTATGCTTGCTTAATTCATGGGATCCAGTGATAGTGTTATGTGATCATTCTCTGGTTTCCATTCCTAACATGATGCTGATATATTATAACCCGCTTCAACATTTTAGGATTTCTTGCTTCTCTGTTTGAAAGAATTCTAGGTAACACATGAGTCTTTAGGAGATGTTCTTGGTTTTCTATACATAAATTGTGTTCACTGATTCAGAGGAAGTACGAAAACAACAGTTGCACAGACACATTACTTATTTGTTATCTGAGCCCTAGCAATTTCATTGTCTCATCTATTAGACAAAGTTGTCCACTAAGCATCTTTATGGAGCTCACCAAACAGAATTTTAAAAGGAATCTCTTCTTCTACTACACAGAGAGACGGGTGGGCTTTGAATTCTCTCTTTGTTTTCTGTTTGTTTTCTTTCGTACTTATCTCTTTTTAAGAGAATATCTTGTACTCTGCCCTTCTATTTATATTCTTTTCTCCAACAAAATTTCTTGTATCATGAAAAAAGTAATTTCTGCTTATCTTTTAACTCTTTTCCCATGGCACTTAATTCAAAGCATGCATCATGACAACTATGGAGAAAAAAAAAATTGAAAAGTGCAAAAGACTTCCACTTGTTTATAGCCTGGGTCAGAAAGAGGTAACATCAGAGGAAATCTTAACAATATTTTTCTACAGAGTGTATTGGACTAGTAACAACCTTCTTAAATTTGATTAACTTAGAGGATGTAATTGATGGCAAGCAAGATGGGATGATGCTTCAAAAAATACCAGCTGAAGTTTATGTTAGTGCAATACCTAGTATGAGGCACTAGCATCCGAGTGGCATCTAACAGATCTTGCAACTGAACAGCACTTTTTAGTTTTGTCTGCATTGGACGTACCCTTGGATCAAGCATAACAGGTTGAAGAATCCAGTATCTTTAAAAAAAACATTATGAAAGAACTAAGTATTACCTCAGATCTAGGTCGTCCTCCATTGTATTTCAACATTATGTTAAGTAGCCTTTCCTCAGTAACCCTCAGCTTCACCTTCTGTTTAGGAGTTCTATCACCACTGCCAAGACGGAGGAGTCATCAAGAAAGACATAAATTTGAGAAGTGCAAGAGAAATAAGAAATAGAACATACTGGCGAATAACAGCAATTACACAGCGTAGTTCCTCAGATTGTCCAAAAGCGCCATTCATACCACTACCCTGACGAGTTAGTCCCTCTGAAGGTTGGACGGGCTGATTCACTTTCCATGGCAAAGTTGGTGGGATTGCTGAAGAAAGATGAGGTGCTTTTGCATCTAAGAACAACTTCCACAACACACATGCAGCATCATCATAGTACCTTCAGTAGGAGAACAGGAAAAAGATATGTAATTTTCACCCTGAAAAACCCAGCTAACTAACTACTACAGTTAACATGTAGCTAGCTTAGAGAGCTAATCCAACTTATATATTATTAGTTTTGACTGAAATGCAACAACTGAGACAAAATTCTTGAGCAGAGTATGAGTTCTCTTGCAAGATCCAGTTCACCTAGACACCACTGTTATTTCCCTTAAGATTTGTACTAAACTTCATTTAAGCTTTTAAGATTTTGACATAGAAATCTTTCATTTTTCTTTCCTCATTTCACTCAAGTTTCACTATATATACATCTTAAGTAATGTAATGAAATTAATTTACATTCCGTAATTGTTCTTTCATTCAAACAACGATTAATCAAAAACTGCAATATACAACCGAAAAAAGATAATTGGGGCATTCCCAATTTATTGAGAAAATTGAGTGAAATATTAAGGGAGGAAAAATAAAGAGAAACTATATATTGTTTATTGAAAACCTCAATGACTGTGTAAATAACACTAAGTCTCAACTTCAGTTTAAGTTAATACTATAACCACACAAACACTTATACCCCTTTCCTTCGGATGCACCACTAGAAACTCTTCTTAAGCAATGAAGTTAGTTGTATTTTGAACCATGCTTCCAATTTAAAAACAAACACTGACAAAAGCATGTAATTTAAATTTTTTTTTTTTTTAAAAAGTTACTTGTGTGAGTTTTTGACAAAACTCCATCCATTCACATCACAGACATATGAGCGTCCTTCACACCTCAAAAGATCAAACCCGCAAACCTGTAAGGACATGAAGTAAAGGGCACAATTTATTCAGATTACTGCAATAGTAAGTAACCGTATAAAATTTCATTCCTTACATGGAATCATAATCATATATCAACATGAACACGTGACACAATCAGCAAATAAGGTATCCTTTAATATAAAGAAGATAGACTTAACAAAGGCCAACAGTACATTCAATTAAATACAACTGGGGGGAAATAAAGTATCGTACTATATTTTTCCTGGAAAGAAAATTGAAGATCAAAAGTACATTCAATTAAACCAATGATTGCAAAAACTATTTTCAAAATCATGAAAATATTTTATGATTGGACTTGTCAAGATCGTTTGGTGTCTCCAAAGGAATTTGTGGTATAATACTGATCAAACTTCAGTGAGAAGGCAAAGGAGCCACAAAGGAACCAAGAGCCAGCAGCAGTTGAACTTCAGGCACCTTGAGGTGGAAAGAGAAATATAAATAGAATCATGGGCAGGATTTAATAGTAGTTCTAACTTCTACGCATCCAACATCATTACTTCACTAGGTCCAATAACTATAGGATCACTGACCAACATAGAAGTTCAATGCAAATATTTCTACCATTACAAAAGAGCCAGTTCTGGAAATAGTTTCAGTAGATAATCAACTAGGACAAGCTAAATTGTTTTATCAAATGATCCACAGCTAGGGCATCCACAAAGCTTACCGCTTGCCTAAATGCAATACAAACATCTCTTGCCATTTGCTTCTCCGTAGGTGTCAATAACACAGGATACCTTATCTGTCAAATAAAATTATAGACAAGAATTAACAAGAAAGCCAATTAATGTAGCAAGCCAGAAAGTCCAGCCTGCTCTGAAATATGCTTATTCATCTATATCCAAAAAATCATTTGATGCTTGCCAAATGAATATATAGATTTATTAATAAAACAAATATTATAACTTATATGGATCTGGTAACAAGACATAAGTAATGAACAAAGAAATACCAAGCTAACGAATTCAAGAAATCGAAAAAAGAATTAAACAGCTAGATAGAGGGTCGATACAGTTAGAAAGATCCGCAAGACTAGTTTGGGGTGCAATGAAAGGAAGTAGGAAGACAAGTTAATGAAGAGAAAAGTGATAAGAAAAAATAATTTTGAAACAATTTTAGAATAGTATTCAATATTCAATTATTTTAAGCTACGCTGGAATATAATTTACAGTAGTTCTGACCTGTAGGCACTGTAAAAGGAAGACCTAAGCCTAACATCCAAGTAATAGCAATTGAAATTAGGTAAGATAGCCGCTGAATTGAACAGGAAGCCATAATCCTTAAATGAAAACCTAAATTGCCTAAAACCCTAATCATCCATGATGGTTATCTCAAAGAGCAGCCTATAATGGTTCTCTCAATGAGCAGTTAAAACATTTGATGAGGAATGAATTGTGTCCTTGGCTTCTTCTTTCAACTGTATCTGTGTGATTGCATGAACACATGCATAAATGCATCTGTTCAAAAACATAGACTGACTTCTCCCCGCTATCAGCCTCTATAAAATATACACTAATGTTAAAAATGAACAATGTAGTCTTCCAAGGCAATAATATATTGCCATAAGTGTGATAAATGATGCACAAGGATCTTGGACAAATCAGATGCCTTAAGATTTTCCACTTGTGTTGCTCCGTCAAGGTAGATAAGGTTTTCCACTTTAGGCAAAGATCCAAAGCAATTATTTCTCTCGCCAAATAAAAAGAGTTACCTTTCTCTTGAAGAAGAATTTATTGATGAGAAAAGATTACAATACAACAAAAGACAAGGAATGCTCCCAAACTATGATTAACACACACACACACACAGACCTGCACATCTACTCAACAGTTCTCAAGTCACTTTGTAAATCCATAAGGAACACTTCCTTAAAAAAACAATTGAGACCTACTAGGAAGACAAAAATTAAGGGTCAGTTTGATTACTGTTTTCAAAACTTATTTTTGTTTTTAAGTTTTCAAAAACAAAAAAAAAGAAAAAATCTGTTTGGGAAAGTATTTTCCTCTTCAACTTGTCTCCATACATTGCATATTTTTTGTACCAAATAGTAACATAACATATCCTATTACTTCAATCTTATTTACAGAATCACGTAAAAAAGAATAATAACCATTTCCATATAATCATATGACTTAAAAAATAGGAGATCAATTTATATATATATATAAAAGTTTACCCCCCCCCCCCCCCAAAAAAAAAGAAAAAAAGAAAGTTTAGCAAATAAAAAATAGGAGATCAGCAGGAAATCAAGTTATAAAGAGTGATTATAAAATTACAAGAAACAAATAAGACACCTCAAAACAAAACAAACAAAAAACGGCGAATTTGGAATATTAAAGAGCATATCACAATTTTGTTATTCAAAGAATGTTATTAAAAGTTTAAAACAACATCTCATCCCGAGTTTTCAAACATCAACATGCACAAGTAAAGACAATCCCCTATTATTCAAGCTACATACAAACTCCAGAAAAAATCATTTCGTATCTTATCCATTCTTATATGACCACACATCCATCTCAACATTCTCATCTCTACTACTCCCATCTTATGCTTTTATTGCCCTTTCAGAGCCCAACATTTACTACTATATAGCATCGCTGGCCTTATAGCGATTCGATAAAATTTCCCTTAAGCTTAGTAGATACCTTACGGTCACAAATAACTCTTGAAGCTTTTCTCCACTTAAACCACCCAGCTTATATCATATGCATAACATCCCCATCAATTTCACCATCATTCTATAAAATCGACCATAAATACTTAAATTTTGACACTTCTAGAATGACTTGCTCTCCAATTTTTACCTCTAAATCATTTCTAACTGGCTTCTTGTTAAATTTGCAATGCATATATTCCGTTTAACTTCTACTCAAGTGGAAGCCTTTTGATTCCAAAGTATGTCTTTATAACTCAAGTTTAGAGTTAACCTCTTCTCTTGAGTCCTCGACTATTTCATCCGCGAAAAGCATACATGTAGAAATTTCATCCTATATATATTCTGTTAGAACATTCAAAACCAAATTAAATACGTATGGACTCAAGGAACATCCTTAATGTAAACTTATCATTATAGGAAAGTCCTTTGTCTCATCTCTAGGAGTTCTCACACTTGTTGTTGTCCCTCTGTACATATCCTTTATAGCTCGAATATAAGTCACACGAACCCCTTTTTTTTCCATTGCTTTCCACAATACATCTTTTAGTACTCTATCATAGACTTTTTCCAAATCAATGAAAACAATATGCAAATCTCTCTCTTTACTCCGGTATCTTTCAATCAAACCCCTAAATAAATAAATAGCCTCTGTTGTAGACCATCCTGGTATGAATCCAAATTGGTTCTCTGAAATATGAGACTCTTTTCTTAGTCTATGTTCAATCACTCTTTTCCAAAGTTTCATGGTATGACTCATAAGTTTTATCCTCCGATAATTGGCACAATTCTGAATATCCCCCTTATTTTTTTATATGGGCACCAAAGTGTTATTCCTCCATTCCTCTAGCATTTTCTTTGACCTTAAAATCTCGTTACAATGCTTAGTTAGCCACAAAGCCCATTCTCTCCTAAGCACTTCCAAACTTCGATAGGAAAGCCATCAGGGCCAATAGTTTTACCATTATCCATTCTCTTAAGAGCTTCTTTTACCTCTTCAACCCAAATCCTACAAGAGAAACTCAAATTCAGTTCATCTTTATAAGTTGTTAAACCTTCTGTATCACTAGTCATACCCAATCCATCATTGAAGAGCTTATAAAAGCAGTTCTCCCATCTTTCTTTAATATCATTATTAGTAACCAAAATTTGTCCTTCCTCATCCTTAATAATTATTACTTGATCCAAATCTCTTAACTTTCTTTTCCTATTCTTGGCAATTTTGTAACTCCTACATTCACCATTCTTCGTTCTTAAATCTTGGTAAAATTCCTCAAAAGTTTTAGATCGAGCCTCGCTCACTGCTTTCTTACTCTCCTTTCTAGCTAAGCGATAACTCTTCCAATTTTCCTCGTTATTGCACCATAGAGATTCAATAGAATTTTACGTTGGTTGTCGAGGGCCTAACATAACCCTTCTCCTTTATCCAAGCTTGGGACCGGCTATGACACCACATAGGCAGAGTTATCTCAAGCCCTTTTTATCAGGGAAGTAATTTGCTTTCTATATGCAAATTTATCTGAAGGTTTTCAACCAATGTACACACATTATAGTATCACTACACTTGTCAACAGTAACCACAATGAATCTTTTGTGTTGTAATCAGTGATGCTATTTTTTTAGATGAACTAAAGAATTTAATGATGAGGAGAGAATCATACATGAGGGTACAGAAACAGAGGACAAGAGATCCTCACTAAAAGTAAAAACAAAAGAAAAAAAAAAACCCAGGTTTTAATTCAAAAGAATCTTCCAGTCCCTATGCATATCCACAAGGGATAACCCTAAAGAAGCCATTTGCAGAAACCCACAAAGAAGACATTTCTAATCAGTGATACCATATTTGAATTTGTTGATCTCAAGTATCCACACATATTTACAATATAATGATCAGTCCAATTAAAAATTGATTCTTGCCATTACTGTACCATAACAAGTTAAACAAAACGTAACCCAATAAGGTGGAATTGAAACCGGTATCCTTTATCAACATATCATTCAAAATTAGAAACCAAAAGGCTTGACTGCAAATGATAAGCTGACACCTCAATATACAAAAGTTGTACCCTGGACAAAGAGCATGGATTGCTATTGCTAATTCACAGAATTAAATTGTAGTAATATCAAATGGACATGCAAGGAAAAATAAAATGCAGAATATAAGGGAGAAGAGAGCATAATCTTTGGCGTGCTACTTACCTCTTTCCCATCTGGATTCCTCATAACAACACCATCAACAACAGGAGACTTCCTTGCCTCAGCATGAGCATATTCAGGGCCTACTGTGTACACCTACAATTTTTCTATCATATTATCGCTTACCAATTCTAATTTTACAAATTATGGAGAATACTTGACTGAATGAAGGAATTCCAAAGACAAAATGTTTTCAATGATTAAAACAAAATAACAATAATAACAACAATAGTCTCAAACTGCCAAACCTTTACATCAGTCCCTCCAGTTGGCATGAATTCCTCATATATATAGGAGCCTTCACGCCTTACTCTCCTCACCTCAGGGTGGAACTCACTTGATCGATTTCCAACCTAAGATCATATTATATTAATACAAAGACCAAAAATTGTGTAATTATTTTTCATTCATAGAACTCAGTAGAAAGATAGAAAGAAAAAAAGAAAGTAGCAAAAAAGGAAAAGGAACAAACTGTTTCAAAAAGCACAAGCTATTTAGAAGCTAGCTCAAGAATGGTTTGGATTTATATATATAACAAAATATGCATGTGACTGCACTATAATTTTAGGAGATGGAAAATTCTGATTATACATGGCAAAGTATCCCACCTTCTTAAGAAAATTGGTCGTTATTTACTACAAGCATGAAATCTGATAAAAATAAAGTTTAAATTAGAAAAGTCCTATGCAAAATAAGAACGTCGTCTTAATCATTTTAAGTTAACAGTACATTAGCCTACCTAATTAGGGAAAGAAATTTATCAGCCCAAAAATTACCTTCCTAAATAATTCCTTCATACCTCCACCTGCAGAACTTGGATAGTATATCATTATTCTATGGTCATCAGCTTCAGAAAAGCACAAAAATAAGAGTTATTACTAAATTCAAGAAAATATATTTACAAGTTTATATATATCCAATAACTCAATTTAAAAAAGTAAGCATTTTATACCTAAAAAGCTTCATTAAGAACAGAACAATAATTATCTATTCAAAACAGCATTTTGCATATAATCCTATAATAATTTCACAATTAAAACATATTAGAATGACTTCCATTCATTTAATACTTGGTGCAAAATCTGCAATATGCACAAATTTCTGAAGTAATTATTTGAACAAAGGCCATTATAGAATTCAGAGTTATGCAAATGGTTTCAATAAACATTTCATTTGATTTGAGAGGTATAATCAACAGTTCAACTTCTGTGCCCAAGATCATGCTCAGGTGGTTGAAAGACATGTGAACCTTAACATTTTACCACCATAAAAATCAAACTGCAATTATTTTTCTCTTCAAAGAGCCAATGAGTGTTTTATTTTGATGGGGAAAAAAAAACTGCTATGCCTAAGCCATATGAATAAGTAAAAATAGCATGACACTTCATATTCAGTATGCAAACTTTCGTTTTCATTTTTTCCCCATCAAAACCCATCTACTTCATAAAATGGCACAATTTTTTGTTATGAACACGACTTAAATAAAGACATAATTCAGGGCATAGTCAAACCATTATAACACCTATGTATCTCTAATCTCTAATAAGGAATATATAGAGGAGAAAAATGTGATTAAGCATGGGCACTCTTTTGTGGTCGCATGTCGTGTTGGAATCAATGCAGATGCATGTAAAAAGTAAATTGACATGTTTGTCTACCTACGCAACCAATTGCATAGGAATATATAACATTTAAGGGATAATATGAAACTCAAAACCAGAGACGTCTCTAAGATGTACAAAACTCCTGTGCAGACCAAGTACAACAACAATGCCTTTAATTTAAACAAATTCAAGTCCAAAATAATCTGATTCTATTTCAACAGGCAGGACTCAAAACTGAAAGCCAAACTTCAATTAATTATTTATTCAAAAAAGAAACACTTGATTCTATGATATATTTAACTACAACATATTGTAGGCTTTCCAAATTGAAAGAATATCTACATAAAAGTTCAATTAACAACAAAGGAGCAGTTATTGTCTGTGAATTGAAAATACTGTGTATAAATTTTTCTATTTCTTGCATATTGTTTTAGAAATTGATAATTAATTCTATCTGTCACACACCTAGCCTTGTGTGATAGGAAAGATTGAAAAGTAGCTAACTAAAAAAAGCAAATACATCGTTAAGTTCATCTTCAAAAGTTTGGATAGTATAATTTACTTTTAGGGGAAAAAAATTCAAAGTTTAAAAGTTTTGGCACCATTTTTTGCTACCTAGTTGGGGCAAAATATATCTGACTTTTGACCTACAATGGAACAAGATCACTATTAAGGCCTCACCGTGTTTAGTTGTAGGTTTTTCTCCAGAGAGTTTCTTCCATGCCTTATAATAAAATTTCTCCTTTCATCAATAAAAATATTAATCCCCATTCCAATTGTTTGCTAATGATACTCACATTTAACAAGTTGATATTTCATTATGTCCATATTAGGCTACAGTATATTTGTGCAATTTTTTTTTTTAAATCTTTGGCATATTCAGTGTCCCATGGATAATTTCTGCATCTATGCTTCCCATGAAAAAGAGAATCCTTTGTCTTCTAAGTTCATCCTAAAGCAACCCAATGCAATGTCCATGGCATTATCAGTGCTTCTGTCAGGCAGACTTATTTATGGATGAAAGATCAACTTGTTTGATTAAAGAACTGGTGAGAGCAGTCTAGTTGTGTCCCATGTCTATTATTTGTTCAGTTTGTGAACTTCATATTTTGTGTCCCGTGTCCCATGTCTACATCTATGCTTCCTAGGGGGCCAAAGATAAATAAAGAACAAGAAAAACCTTGACGGAAAATTTAGTTAGATTTATTTAATGTTTTTAGAAACTTTTCTGTTTTTGGTAATTTCTTTTGCTTTGAGTTCAGGTTTTCTTGTACTGCAAGTTTTTGTGATTGGGGCTCTCTATAAATAGCCCTAGGTTATTCTGATTGTTAGACTTTTGAAGAATTGAATTTGAGACTAGTTATTTTCTACCATTCCCTCTCCCAATTTCTCTCTTCTGCTCTATCTCCTTCCCCCTCCCCCTTTTCTTCCCTGTTCCCTACATCACCTTCATTTTCATCTGAAAGCCCCAACACAATGCCCATGTCCCAGGTTATCAATCAGTTGTTTTGTCAGGTTCAGATGATACAAATGTGTTGCCTCTACCGCTTATTTCATCAAATAAAAGGAGCATAGCAATCAATTAAAAAATTATTGCATATTTCAAAGCACAAATCTGAACAAGTAGCAAGCTAAAAGATTCTCACTCTGGAATCCAAGAAAGAAGCTCACCATCAATAGGTTTCTCCACAAATGGCTTCCAGAAACGTATACCATGAATCTCAACAAAATCATCTTCCTCGATAAAATAATCCAACTCTTGGTATGGGAATTCCCTATTTACGAGAGCATATTTCGGAACAGGGATTCCAAACATCTCAAGACGCTTGAAACCCCAAATTGAAAATTAGTTGATCCATTCTAAACTGTAAGAGGAATATCATGAAGCATTTTGGTTGTTACCAGTCATGCATTATATTTATATAAGGAAATATTTGAAGTAGGAGAAAATATTTATACAGATACCACAAATCAACCAATCCTTAGACAATGACCACCTTCATAAACTATTTCATCTTTTTTTTTTTTCTTACGTGAAACCAAAATCAACTCCAGCTAAATTCTTCATGGAAAGGATCTGCTTTACATTATGAATAATATCTAAAGATCAGACATCATATGAACCTGGAAATGGCATACAGGTCAGACCTTAACTGTAAACCCAAGCTAGACCACTAAAGAAAGTATAGAACAGAGCTGGCGTATCTCATTACACATTATTTTTTCTTTCTTTTGCATAATTTATAAGATACTAGATCCCAACATACAGATCCAGAAAAAAATCAAATAAGTTGGTAGCTATAACCATGCTTGATTTTATTTTCCCTCCTAACTTTTAAGTGGAGTGAAGTTATCAGCTTACACCCACATTACAAAGCATTCCAGCAACGAATGCTTGTTCATCTTTAATTTTTTCCCTAGTATGACATAGTAGAATGAAATCATAAAAGTTATTTAACAGAACCATTAAAGGAAAAAATTGTTTAACTTACCTCATATACCATCCTTCGATCATGAAGAAGGTGCTGCGGATCCAGCTCATTTACTAAATAAGGTCTGGATCACAGTGAATGAGAATTTTTAGCTCCAAAGGGTTTACTTAAAAGATGGTACTGCTACAACAATTCGAAAAAAAAAAAAAAAAGGTAATAAAAAATAACATAACTTGAATTAAGAAACTGTTCCTATATGCATACATATCCAGTAAGTTAGGAGCATCGTATTCTGAAAAACCAGTAAAATCAATTGAGACAACTTAGAGTAAAGTTGAGCGAAACACTAATGATTATAACGTCAGAATACTTAATAAGTTTGCGTCAGAGTTTGGTCAGCTGAGATCTCTACAGAATCTTTCTTCAGCAAAAAGAGTAATTACTTGTCACATTCTTTACCTCAAAATTTATAGTAATCTTAGGAAGGACGGGGAAAGTGTAACCTAAGGAAATTCGCAATCTTCCTAGTTATGATCTAAGTCCTATGACAATCATTCTCAGTTATTTGCACTAAGCAGCCAAAAACAAAGCTTATATACAAGATTAACAAGAGAAATTGGCAAGGGCATACATATTTCACACAAACGAATTTGCATGGGAAGCCATGGATCAGAATCCTCACATCAACTTTCAACAAGAATGTTGCAGTCAGAGAAGCTACCCATCTCTTCACCATGAAAAAAAGATCATCGCAAAAGCATTGTGTTTCCATAAGAACAGATTACACAATTATGCAACATAATTATAACCGACCAGACTCCCGCAAAAAAGAGTTCCAGGTCTTCAACAACAGTTACCCTGTGAAGTATGCTGTCTTTGATTCTCTAACTTTCATCATCATTCTTCAAGAGATGCTATCCTCATTACCAAAAGGTCATTCTTCTAACTGTCACGTAGATTCTTATATGTATTTCTCTATTGACATAAGATCATGAACAAGGGCACGATATAAGAAATTCAGAGAACAAAAGAACTCTTCAAAGAAGAGCACCTAAACCCATATCTGTTCATATGCCAGAGAAGTGAGTATGAACTTAAATGCTGCATGAATATCTCCTAAATCAAATGCAGCACTAAGTCTGAATATTTTAAAATATCAAACATAAAACATTTTAGGATTTTCAAGGCAGTCATATTTAGCATTTTGGACTTCGTTATCCTTGTATTTTGCAAAGCTAGTTTCTTGCATGGTTACCTGATGCAAAATGTCTCGTTTCACCTCCACTTAATTTGCAATCTTTTATCACAACCTTGAGTTAGCAGTAATAGTATTAAATATTACATTCAGCTAAGAAAGTAAGAACATGAACCAGCATACCAACTGCACCATTGTATGGTTTTATTCTTTTTCTTACCAACCAAACTACTCAAAGGATGCAACCATCCTTGCATCTAATGTGGCAAATAGAACCGAGGCCAACACTGTTCCTTTCCCTCTTAAAAATAGCACACAATGTTCTAACTATTGTGCACCAGCCCATAGCTAAAGTTTGGTGTCCCAAATTCCTTTTACACATACTCACTAATCTTAATGACACAATTTTGGAAAGGTTTCCAGTGGAAAGTTAATTGCCAAGCAGATAGCATATAAGTAAGCATGTCATACTATATTAGAATTTTACAACCAAAGTATGGCCAAAACCCAAATATGCGTGGCCCATCATTTTGAAAAGCACACACTATGTAGGGACAGTAGAATGGTGACAGATAAACAATAAATGACACAAATAATAGAGTACAAGCTTACTTCCTTAGAGCAGCATAAGCTTCAGCCTTTTCAAGGGGATATCCAGAGGAATAGAAAGCAATCAAACAATCACATACTGGCCAGCTGAAATAACAACATATTTTAAAATTAGTCTTCATAAAGTGTGACCCTAGAGACCCATAAGTTTTTTGTTTTTGGCCAACGAGACCCATAAGTTGATGGTGACAAATTTAGATGATCAAAGTGCATCTATTGTTAATGTTTTCACAAGTCATAACCCCCTCAATCCTAAGCTTATGAGGGAACTTCTAGGTAGTGAATTTAGAAACTTGAGTTAAAATTACTAAATTGAACCTATGACAGTAAAGCATCATAGGCACTCATTATCACTTCATATCATAAATTAGGAGATGAAAGATTCATACATGGAACACTTCATTAGTATCAAACTATAAAAAAATAAATGTTATCATGAGTAGACAATAAAAATTACCTCATGGAAATTTTTTGCACGCAAAAATATTCCATTTTTTGCTCCTAATGAGAACTGGAAATCTAATGTTTAGACTGCTATGAAGGAAAATATTCTCCAGACTCTCACAGCTTATTTGGATGAATGACGGGGAAGGAAAAATAATGTAGGACGCATTCAATCCCATCCAATGTGTTTTATATATGTGTAAGTTATTTGTTTCCTTTCCTAATAGTACAGCTCCCTATTGTACGTCAAGTTGTCCAGTTTAAACACGTTCCAGCCATTGATATTAAATATACCTCTCTATTGGATCTTCGAGGATGACCTTGTCCCCAAAATGTTTGATCTACAAACATTACAAAGAACGAGTGACTCCAGAGAAAAGATGAAAGACTACGCCAATAAAAGGTGAGAGAAGAACTAAAATGGACGAACTTGTCTGTCATACAAGAACAGAGTCGGAGAGAAAACACAAGCTCTCTAAAAATAACATCAGAATGAAACATGTTCTACTGTTTTTTAGTAGACTCATGTACAAGCGAATTGGCCAAAACAAAAAGAGTCATGAAGAAGCGAAATATAAATCAGTAGCCTAAACCAGAACTCAAATGTTCGCTTCACCTACCTCAAATTCACCAAATGCCTGTAACCTATCAAGAATCTGCCCCATAGGCGCTGAGAAAACCTGTAATCCAAAATAGGACCATCAACGAGGACCGCAACCGAGCCATATAATGATATGCATTCTTTGAACTCATTGTAAGCTCAGTTTTCGACCATGAAATATATAAGGAAGAAAAAACTGAATTGAGCGTGGACAGAGATTCTCCGAGCCACATTTCACCTTCTTTTCCATAACGCATACTCCAATCTTTATCCTCTTCCTTCCAACTTCCCCCTCGTCCCTCTCTGCTTCCGTTGCTCCCATCTTGCCCACTTCACAAGAAATGCCGAAGAAACTCTACGATTCACGCCTTCGCTGTTCAAATCAAAATGCCACAAAAACACAAAGGCGAAATTCATCAACATGCCATCGCCATAACCGAAGAAGCTCTAAAGCATTCCGGAAGAGAAATGCATACGTTCGTCGATTCATACGAATCCTGAAGATACAGAGAAGAAGCAAAATAAGCGGAAGAGTGAGCAAGGCTCACATCACAGGTAGGAAGCGAGAAAATGACGATAACTGTTAGCCTGCCGACTCAGATTTATTGGAGGCATGTAAAAGGGCGCAAAAGAGAGTAACAAACAAACAGCTCAGGGACGACTCGTGAGGCGCAAGGAAGAGAGAGAAATTTCGTGAAAGTTGCTAAAAGCGTTACAAATAGCCAGTGAGATATGCAGACAAATAGTAATAAAATTCAAGTGGTGTGGCCATGTGGCGTGTTTGGATATAGACATTTTTGAAATCTCGGAATATGCAGTCGAAAGTAGGGGTCGTGAACTTTTTCCAGGAACAAGAGGAAGAAAAAGGTTCTCAGTTTTTTTATGGATCGGTAGATTTCCAAGTCTGAGGAAACATCCAAGTTATTCGACTTTAGGTTGCTCTGTTGCTGTCTGTCACTATCTAAAGACAAAGAAGGTAATAATATTTTATATACGCAATCATCATTCTGGGTAATCTCCTGAGATTAGTTATTATAATAACGGGACAAGTGGAATGTGATAATGTTGAGCACGTAATACAATAAGAGCATAGGTCCCACGAGGGACGTTATTGACCAAGTATTTCTCAACGCTTTTTATCCTCTTCTCTTTGTTTTGGTCGTTTTGAATTTGAATACAAACTTATTTGTTCGTTGCATATTGGAATATTGAACATTATTATATTATGATGAAATTCCATCGTGTTAATCTAATATTTTTGCTAGTTGAAAAAAATGTAAATGGCGTTCTGTTGTTAGGTAACCTCACATGTACTTGGCAGAATCAATAAAACTGACACTAACATGCTACATTGGCGTCTGTTATCAATTTTTTCGTATGTAATTAAAGATGTTAGGAGTATAAAATAATCATATACTCTTGTTCAGCAATATTAAAAATTGGACCAAACCGGTTAGTTCTGGAAACCAGTATCAAGTTCAGTTCGAAAGAAGAGCAAAATCGGTGGATTACATGACCGGTAAAAAACTAGTCAAACCGGTGAAAATCAATTATGAACCAGTTAGAATAAGTTAACATTTTTTATTTTTTTTATTTTTAAAATAAAATAACATTATTTTTAGTACTAAATAGTATTATCTTTTGTATTATTTTTTTTCTACATTATAATATTATATAAGCATTATTATGACATATAATTATTAATAATGATAAATTTACTTAATAAATAATATGAAAATGGAATATTAGTTGATATTTTTAAATCCAAAATATGATTATAGATTAATAATAACCTATTTAAATTTTAATATTAAGTTATGGAACTTATTAATAATTTTTTTATAATATATAACATATAAAATTTAAAAAATTATTAATTTGATTATTATCAATTTAATTACTCTTTAATTATGATTAAACCATTGAATCTTAAAATAATACTTTAATCAGTTCAATAATCAGTCTAATTTTTAATACCTTGATATTTTTTCCTTTTGGCCACATTGTTTAGTGGTTCAATTAGTCTTGATCATGCCTAAACTTTTCGCAAACTTAGCTAAATTGTTAAAGACAATGAGATATACTCCCTCTATCTCTTTTTATCGGTCACTTTTAAAAAAAAATTCCTATTTATTTGTGACTTTTAAATTCTAAAAAAATATTAATTATTATTATTTTATTTATATTCTTATTTATTTTTTTAAAAATAAAAAAATTAATTACTTATTCTTATTTTTCTATTCATTGAAAAATATATTAAAAAATTTAAAATAAATTTTAATATATTAATTATATTTAAAAACCATAAATCACAAATGGAGGTAGTAATTATGGAACATTGAAAACTGTTAAAGTGCGAGCATATATTTTATGTAATCATATTTTGAACCGATTAACGCCTTAGATTGGATCCCTGGTGCTCCCTTAATTAACATATTAATATCGGTACGGCAATAATTCGTCCCTTGGTGCGCATTGCTTTGGAATATTTTATTAACAAATCAATGGTTTCACATCCATGACACAGAAATGCTTATTTGGCTTGAAGAACAAAAAAATGAATAAATGAATGATTTTGTTGGAAAGCGAAAGATATAAGATACTAGAAAAGCAAGTTACTTTTTTCTTTTTTACTTTTGTTATAATTCACTCAATTGGGAATTTGAGAGAGAAATTAAAAGAAATAAAGTAAAATATCAGCCATGAGAGTAGGATATGAATAGTGCCCAAAATTTACACCATTTAATGTGCTGAAAATATAAATAAAGTATGAATATAATTAGAGAAAATGACACGGAAATTAATTGATATATAATCTAAACTCTGGAAACGTGTAATCCATATAAATCCTCCGATCATGGAACCAAACAGCCAAATTAGAACTTCACCAAATGCAATAAGTTTACAAATTTTTCTCTCCTCCTGAGATCAATCAAGCAAACCGGAGCAAATTAGTAATGATGAAAAAAATCAGAACATGTTTAAACTTGTGAATATCTTCAATGCAAATTCAGGCACGCGAATAATAATGGGGGAAAAGCAAATAAATAATTGCAGGTCTAGATGGATCCCATTTCTTAGGAGAGAAGTAAGGTTTGCACTTGATACTTTAAAGCATGCCAATGCCTGTCATTTAAGAACGTGTGGATAATCCTTTTCAATTAACTAGTTTAGGTATATACGTTAGAGGATGATTATTGTTCAAATATTGAAGTTAATAATTAAACTGATTCAAAGATGTGCAACGTAGCTTAAAAAATTATAGAAAACACTGCATATACAATTTGACTGGATACATACTCTTCCCATATGAAGATTTTATTATATTTACATAATTTTAATTAACAAGAATTCCAAATATAAATTTAATACCCGATCACATTGCAAGTTTATCCGTTCTCTCCCCATGTCCAATCTCCAATCCAAGAAACTTATGACATGTTTGATTCTCAATTAATTTAAGATAAATAAAATTTATAATAATGAAGTTTAGATAAAATAAATTTGTTGCAAGTTGTAATATTTGAATATTTTTTTTGTAAAAGTAAGTTTGACAAAAAATTTATTTAAATGATAAAGGTTATAAATACTTTTAAATGTATAATATTAAGCAAATTTATTTCTCCTTTTTCAAAACCCACGTTTTGTTAAAAAAAAAAAAACTTTCCTCTCCTTTTTTAAATATAATTTAATTCACTTTTTATAAGATAGTTTATGTTTGACCAAATACATCTTTTTAAAAAATCATAATTGAAAACCATGATTTCTTTTTTAAAAAAAGAAAAGAAAAATCAAATAGACACTTAGTGATATTCAAATTTTGCAAGTTGAATAGCTAAGTTTTCAAGGTAAGCAGAATAAGCAGGCTCTATCCCCTCAACGACCTTGCAAAAGTCATTAGGATTTATCAAAAACATCGGTCAAAGCCATATGAGTTTCTTCGCAATGAGGAAGTAAAGTTAGGTTATTTTCAGTATCTTTTAGAAGACGTGAAGGAAAATACGTTGTAACAAGGTCGTTGACAACATCAATACAGAACTTGGATATTCTGCCAAGTAAACTTTACATAAAGTGTCCAAAAAGAAGGAAGAGAAAAGAAAAGTACAAGCAGGCAAGAAATAAACACATAAGAATAAAATAGAATAAATCAACTTGTTCCAAAAAGCATGCAACCACCAGCCCAAAAGCTTAGACATTAGCCGTCACTTTCACCCTCGATGCTCTAATATTTCCCTCCGCTCGTGTGTGCTAGTCCACTAATAGTGGTTCCCGCAATATATCCCCCCGACCAGGCATTCTGCACAAAGTAAAAATGTGTGAAGCTCATGAGTATACACTCAAATCAATTAAAGTTCTCTTCCGCTTCTTTTCGGAAACGAGTGAAGGAGAGGCTCCTAAGAGCTGTACCAAATTTATATCTTATTGCCAAGACTAGAAGGATGGACCTTTATCAGGGGTCCCGTCTGACTACAAAAAATATCAAGGGTTTCAGAATTTCATTATTGGCTAACTGATAACAATGATCAACAAAATGAGGTCCATTCACTGTCCATTCAGATGGACTGGACAGCAACAAGATATCAAAAGAAAATTATTAACTGATGTTGAGGTAAATCTCTATACAAGCAAAGTCTCGAGCCAACAATAATACATGGCAAGAAATCAAGGCTTCAAACATGTCATACTTAAAGCTTGTTTAGGAGGATGGAATGAGGTCGAGCAAGATGGAGTCAGGTTTAAAAAAAAAAAAATCATTGTTTGGATAGGTCAGAGTTCCTATTAATTTTTCACTTACTCTTTTACCTTTTAACATCTAATTTATCCCCACTTTTCTTCTATATAAAGGTAAAGTTAAAAATTTCACCCTTCAAACCCACGTTACAACGTTAATAATTAATAACAATATAAATCCCAAACAATGAGAAGGGTATTGTCATCCCTTTCTTTCATTAAACTTCAAACAATGGAATGTGAGAGAGTACCCTCTCCACTTTATTCCACACTACTTCATAAACGTCCACTCAACCACACTCCCTTCAAAACTCTACAAGCCCCTGGGTAAAATTAAAACTGTGCATTCTTATAATCTTATTTTACCTAAAAATTGAATCCACCAGCTACCCCCATCACCGTTCAGTACCTGCAACACAGATGAGAATAAACAAGTATAAAGCTACATTTCCCACAAAGAACAGATATGAAAGAACTTCACTTTCTATTGTACTCAATCAGGTCTTTCAGAAAACAAGAGTGAAGTTATAGTTCCAGCAAATGGGACTTGAGGGAGGAAGCGTGACATGGAAAGACAGCACTAACAAATTCATCCTTTCATTTGCTCTTCATTAAGAAAGTGCACATATTAAATTAAGAAAACATGACTAGGTTAATATTATATGAAATCCTACCGTGCCTTTAATTTTCAATATACAGTGCTATAACAGAGAAGCCATGAAAATAAATGAATTACTTTAAACAGAAGCCCGCAAGAAAGGATTAGAGTAATGCTTATAAACTCCAATGGCTTTTAAATTAAAATAAAAATCATGAGAAAATAACTAAATACTGGTAGCTACAGAATCTTTTTGATAAGGAAATTCCGGTGGACCTGAACACAATAGATAACAATCTCATAAAAAACGATGGATTTTAGTTTAAGTTAGCAGTGAAACAAGTTTCTAAGGCCCCTGTTCAAACTACAAAGGTTATAGTGGCAAGGTAGTTAAAGGCAAAAGACGCACACGAGGCACAAGGCCTATAAAAAGCCCAAGGCAAGAAGCACTAGAAAGGCAAGCACCCAAGCAAAATGAGGTGCAACAAAAAAAAAATAATAGGTAAAGTATAATATAAACTTTCCTATCATTAACCTACATAATTTCTCAAATTTAAAAATTTTCTATCTTGCAATAAAATTTACAACATTTAACTATCTTAAATCTTAATTCTTATTAAGATACTATCTTAATTCTTAGGTCGGTGAAAGAAACAAAACCTACAAGTACAAACAGAGGCAATGGCAATGTAGTGGCATAATGAGCAAACTCTATGATAACAAAACAAAGCATAGTAAAGCCAAAGCAAGCAAAAGGTGCACACCTTTTACATGCGAGGCAATGGGTCTGTTTTATGCCTTGCCTTTGCGCTTTCGGCTCTAAGGCGCTCGCCTTTGACAACACTGTATAGTGGTATAGCAATGCAAGTTTCTGAGAATAAGTAATACCCTGCCATAGGAACAATTTAAAGCATGATTGTTACATTGTTAATACAAGGTTATGCTAAAAACTAGAAAATATCTGCAGGTAGAGTTTATGCAGTCACATTTTGTACACACAAATCAGACATTTCTAATTATTAATTCAAACCAAAATTATGATCCTCCTTAATATATCCAAATGGCCCAATAATTAAATTTATTGTAACATTACTCCACCTGAGCAACACTGGGCACGTAACATAAATCTCCCAGTTCAATTTACTAAATCAAATTGAATATGTATGCAATAGATCCATTTTGTAATGAGAAGGATACAATTCAAAACTTTAAATGCAAATCAAGAGCAAAATCCACAATAAGTCTTCCTGCATCTAAAAATGATACCAGCGTCCTTTAAAAGAAAAATGGAAGCTTCAAGAAGAAAAAGCTTCTTTTTAGCTTGATAGCCTGAACTTAACAGATAGCAAATTGATAACAGGCCCAGAGTCCCTGATATGTGACCAGAATTGAGCCAACCAAAAGTTTCAAAATGTTATGGTTATGTCACATATATTCTTGAACATGCTTGTGTAGGCTGATGTAAATTCCTTCGCACATTATCTAATTTTAACCTTGCTTTAACTTTAGAAAAAGTAACCTGGCATATATATATATATATAGAGAGAGAGAGAGAGAAGAGAAGGATCATTAATTAAGGACAAGTAATTTTATAACCACCACAGTTCAATAATGAGTGTTCCGATATAGATACTAAGCTAAACAAAAGACAAATTTCAGATGGAGTATCTCAGTAACTGCTTCTAATTATTGCAAAGATTATTAATCACACAGGACAACAAAATCGGAGGCCAAAACCTGTGTGTGTGCACGTGCACACATGTGCTTTTAACAGTATTGGACAGTGATTTTCAGCACAGAGTGAGTATAAAAGTACAACAGTTGAATAATCTAAGCAAATATCAACAATTAGAGCACAGAACATAATGCTACATTTGATTAAATCAAAGCCTTATATCCTAGGTAAGCAATTCAAAGAAGTACATCGTAGTTTACATTGCACATAGATCGCTCTATTGCACTTTACCTGTTAGACAAGGATTTATTGTATAAACTACAAAGGATCAACCTAATTAAATGATGAAAAATTTTACCAAAAAGATTAATATCATTAGTATATATGATGAGGTTATTATTTATGAACATTGTTGAATAGAACTCATAGTTACGTAAAAGTAGTATGTAATATTAAAGGAGAAGAAAAATCTAAATTTTAATTTCCACCAAATTTATAAATTTTATACTAAAACATTAAGTCATTACAACATGACCAAAGACCTATACCCGATCCTCACCCAACAACTATAATTAACAAGACCCAATTAAACTAAAAATATGAACTAACATAACCCTACTCCCAAAAAGCCAACACAACCTGAGCCAAAAAGCTTTATTCAAAGCCCTAATTAATGGCAGCGGAAGGAATATCAGAAACAATTTTTTTGTGTTCATGAACTAGTCAGTGATAACAAGCTCAATATGAAAAAAGTTATCCTGCAAAGATGCTATATCAACAACTTCAGCACTGGTGTCTAATTTCTTCAATCTAAAGATTGACAGCATTAGTATTGTCATTCTCTGCAACTTCAACCAGCACAAGCTCTATTTTATCAGCAGAAGTCTTGACACAATAACCTAAGAGAAAATTACCATCCCCATCCATGTCTAAAGAATAACAACAACTTGATCCAATAACTTGATCTTCAACAATAGGATCACTAACAACTTCTGGATGAAGTTCTTCATGACCAGTTTTTCCTGCTAAGTTCTTTTCGATTTTATTCAAACATTCACAAATTTCACATCATCCTTCCTGTAATCTTCATTGTATTTTTACAACTGTACAGTCAATTTAGGTATATTGTTTTAAACTCCATCTATTGCAGAATAAATTCCATAATCAGTCCAGTGGGATTTAGTTTGTTGATGTGGTTGACCAAACCTCCCAACAGAATTTTTTGTCAACAACAATCCCTTTCTTCACAACCACTATACCTTTCATAGTGTTGATAATCTAGGTAATGATCCATGAAGCTCAACAACTAAGGAGCTCAGAACTATCAAAGATCATCCAAAAAATAGTGAAGTGTAAGGGATAAAAGCAACCTGGAAGCCCAAAATGACAAAAATAGATTCAAAGTTGAATTCTAGAGGTTCAAAAACTAGGGGAAAAAATCCAAAATTTAAATATCTATTGTCAAAGTCAACTATCCAATCATTTACCCAAAAAAAAGTCAACTATCCTATCAGTAGTGCCATACCACCAACAATGTTCACATTAACAGTCATCAATCATGCCATACAAATGGATCAGGTCAGACACTTGACGTTAGATCTGTATTCTGAAAATTCAAGATGAATTCAATATATCAATAATCAAGAGTATAGACTATAATTAGCTTGATGCATATCAAGACTAAACATAACAAAACCTTTGGCCTAAGAAAGCTAACAAAAGGCTAAGTTTAAAAAGCTTCATTCAAATCCCTGATTAAATCCTAAGTTACCCCAACTGCCTAAATTATAAACCATAAATCCCAAGCAAATAATTGCGTGGTACAAATAAATATATCTTCTCCTAATGCATTACTTCAAGACTGTCTGACCAAGCTTGTGCAGAGAAAGAAGCTGCTTATAAGCCTTATGTTTCAAAGTACTTATTTTTTATAGTTTGGACTTCGACAAGCTGTTTCCAAAAAATACACTACTTCTAAGTGGTAGCAAAAACGATATTTTAGCAATGGAATTATGAAAATTAAGCAAAATATTGGAACATCCTTTGGGACAGAAACAAAAGCAGAAAATTATCTTTTTTTTAAAGAAAAGAAATACCATCACACAAAATCATTAATTACCATAGTTAATTTGATAGTAAAAAGCACTTTAAATAAAGATTTGTCAAACATAAAATGCTTCTCGAGTATTGATAAACAACTTATCAAATTATTTTGCAAAACAAAAACTGCTTCTCTCTCAGAGTGCTTTTTATGGAACTCCTTAAGAAAAAAATCAAAGTAGAAGTCCATGGTAATTCCAAACAGAGTCAGTAAGTGTAAAAAAAGACAAAATAAAATTTCTACAAAAGCATTAATAGATATAGAAGTACTTCTTACACTGCATAGCTATAACACAAATGAAGAAACATTTTAACTGAATGAAGATAAAACTAAGACATATTATAAACAATAGAGTTATAAAACAAGCCAAAGAATGCAAAAGCCTCATTCAACAAGTTCCAATTCAATAAAGGGAAAGAAACATTAATTGGGCTGATAATTACAGAGAAATGAGATCATGCAGCAAGATAATCAATGGATTATCCACTACTTCAGATTGATTTTATGATGAGTTCCTTCAAACATTGTATTGAGATTTTACATAGTGCTTCAGGATGTTATTACCACTTGACCTAGGAGGCTAGGACTTATCCCCTATCCCCACGCAGCCCAACCAAATCAAGAGATTATTTAGTAGACCTATTCTATCAAAGATAAATAGACTAAGAGCAAAATGTCCATAAAAGTGAAGTCCAGAGAAAAGTTACCTTACATATGCAGAATGTCCGCTTCTCACTAGCGCCGAACTTCTCCATAAACTTCTACAAGCCAGCAGTACCATACGAAGAAAGAGAATGAGAAATTTTTGTAATCTATTAACATGGTAACATAATTTACATCCAGGCAAATGGAATACGATACGGACCTTAGGTAGAGGCTTTCCATTATCAATAATCACTACGATGAAACAAGTGTCAGCCCATCTCCACCTCCACTACCACTACCACTACCACTACCACCAATACCTATTCCCTCGACTATTCAAGAAAGAACATGCTCATCGTCGCGTGCATTCAAAAAAATAATCCGACCAGAGAACAAATAGTACCTTTTCAGCTTCACTAATGGCATAAGCAGCAGAATACTTGCGACGTTGGCTACTGCTGGTTGCCGATGGAACCACTGATGAAAACCTGAGTCGAGGTCGAAGGCAACCTGGCTACGCGGGGGCGGTTTGCTGCGCCGCTGTTTTGTTTTCAATAATTTCAGCCCTAGGAGGGTTGGAGAGGAGAGGAGAGGAGGGGAGGGTAGGCACTCCCCTCCCTTGTTTGGTTATTCACACTTTGATAGATGGTTATTCACACTTTGATATTTGATAGAGGGGAGTTACTCTCCCTCACTATGAGGGCGTGTTTGCTTCAATTGAGAAAATTTGAGGGAAGAAAATTTGAGAAATTTTAATGAAGAAGGTTGAATAGATTTTAAAATTTTTTTATTTGGTAGAATTCGAAGGGAGGAAATTAGAGGAATTTTAATGAAATTTTGTTTAGTTCAAGAAGGAATTAGAGGGGATCCCCTCCAAAAAATCCCAAATTGGGGGAAGTAATAAAGTGATAGGAGAGGGGATTGGGGGGAATTAAATCCCCTCCAATTCCCTCCAATTTTAAGAATCAAACAAGAGGAGGGGATTAAATCCCATCCCCTCCCTTCCCCTTTCCTTCAAAAAAACCCGAACTAAATAGGACCTAAAAGTGAGAGATTTTGGGGGACAATATTATATATTTTTTTTATTTTACCTTTATTACCCTTACCATCATTTTTTCGTTGTACATATTTTTCTCTCCTTCATCAGCATCGCGTCTCTGAACTCCACCTCCTAAAGCGAAGCCGAGCATCGTCATCACCCTACCTCGTCATCTCCAACCGAGTAAGCCTTCTCATCACCGCCTAACCTCTATCATCGACAATCTCCA
This sequence comes from Adenanthera pavonina, assembly GCA_026686845.1. Lineage (NCBI taxonomy): Eukaryota > Viridiplantae > Streptophyta > Magnoliopsida > Fabales > Fabaceae > Adenanthera > Adenanthera pavonina. The sequence goes on along the minus strand of JAIVEN010000023.1, from coordinate 18,617,585 downwards.
TCACAACCGTTTGACAGGTTTCTCCTTTCTCATTACTGTTTTTTTTTCAAGACCTGAAAATTGATTGCCTCGGATTTACTCTTTTCTATATCATATATTATGAAATTGGTCAAATTTCCATGATTTAACAGATAATATCATGACATATTTGCTAGATCTGGCTGATTTGCTATATCTTATAAGAAATGCAGTTTCTTTGTTTGGGGGAAGGTGTTCACTTATGTCATCAACCCGTTGTTGAATGATTCAAATGAGACATTTGGGGGGTTGGGTTAAGGCCATACGGGTTGAATCATACATAACACTGATGGCCAAATTTTGAGAAATAGTTTAACCCCACCACTGAAATTGTGTCACATTTTACCTTCGTTGAGTACTTGTTGTATCTAGTTTTGGTATGGGTTTGGTATAGTTATGGTCGAATGCATCTTTGGATTTAGGTAGCATATTGACTACCATCGGACCTTGACACAGACCTCACCTTTGTCTTTCAATCATATTAATTAAACACCGTAGCTAGCCTCCATAATTATTTATTGTTCTTGTTTTGTATACATATATATAGTGTGCGTGTATATATAATATCCAAAATTATATAATGTTAATCTGTTATTCTTTCCTTAAATTAATTTTATGATTAAAGATTCTCCTATTACTTAATAATCAGATCTTTATATTATATATGGGTCAAGTTTAGTTTTAAAATCAAAGATCACCAGGATTTGAGGCTTAAATTTTGTTTCAATTAGATGATAAACAAACAAAGGCGTTTTAAAGTTTAACTTTTTGTGAGAATATATGCTAGTAGGAGACAAATTGATGTTTTATTGTGTGGCCTTAATTTGCAAAACTCAACTTTTGTTTTGAATATAAAAGTGGTACAGAGATTCAGGTAATGAGGTTTATTTGTCAAGAATTATCCAAAGTATTTAGCTCTTTGGTTAGTACAGAGCTTCACAAACCGATGTGCGTTTGTGTGGCCTTACTTATGCAAATTTCAGTTGCATGATTTGCTGGAAAATATGACAATTCTTTATTTATTCTTATTCTTATCATCTTGCCCATAGTCATGATAACCATTGCCAAAAAATTTTCTTTCTTGTTTTGTGGTTCTTGTAAATACTCCATGCACATGCCTTTTTGAGTTTCAAGTAACTACTTTTTTACTATCAAATATGTAACTTAGATATAAAAAAATTTTTGACTGATTTGCTATTGATTAATACTTGAATTACATATTACCAATTGTCATTATCAAATTTCATAATTAGTTTCAGTACCAACAACTTGTTTTTCTGAATGTGATGGGTCTTTATGATTAGGCATTGGATATGGTGGACCAAAGAATGAGGGCATTGTTTTCACTTCGTAGACAATACACTTTAATCATTCGCCGATACTTGGATATGCGTAGAAGAGTTATAGCTCAACTGATATGTGCTCTTGTGTATTACTACTTGGATGAGATGTCTTGAAAAAGAAAAATAAGTTATACTATGGGTTCCAAGAGAGAAAGGAAACGTACCCGAGTAATGAATCGAATAATATAGTAAAAATGGTCAAGATATTATTAGGATGGGTCCTCAAACTTTCTTAACATTATGTGCTATGTTAGAAAAATATGGTGGCTTAAAACCAACTAAATATTCCAGTGTTGAAGAACAAGTTGCCAAGACTCTACATATTAACACATAAAGTAAAAAAAAATGGTGAAATAAGCTTTTGGTTTCAGTGTTTTGGAGAGACAACTAGTCATCATCTCCATACAGTTTTGAGAGTTATCCTTGAATTAGAAGAAAAATTTCTTGTACAACCTGATGGCTTGACAATTCGTCCTTAAATCCATCGTAGTAGTCGATTCTATCCTTTTTTTAAGAATTGTGTTGGTGCCATAGATGAAACACACATACGTGCCAAAGTATCTCCCGCGGATGCTCCCTGCTATCATGGTAGGAAGGACCACCCAACATAAAATTTGTTAGCAGCATGCACATTTGATTTAAGGTTCAGTTATATACTTCCTGGATGGGAAGGCACTGTATCTGACTCCAGAATTTTGAAAAAAGCATGAACACGAGAGAATAGGCTTAAAATTCCCCCAAGTAACTCTTTTAACAATGATTAAAAGATTATTCTAAATAAAAATGGTATTTTAAAACTCTAGTAGTAATTACTTTCATTGATTATATAGGGAAATATTATCTTATGGATGATGGCTTCATGTTAACAAGTGGGCTTCTTACACCTTATAGAGGAGTTCGGTATCATTTGAAAGAATATTCAGCTAGAAATCCACCTGAAAATCATAGAGAATTATTCAATCTTCGGCATACATCAATGCGTAATGCAATTGAACGAGCCTTTAGTGTATTGAAAAAGAGATTTGAAATTTTGTCTAGTTCAGCGGAGCCTACTTATGGAGTCAAAACTCAAAAATTGATAATTGTTGCATGTTGCATTCTTCATAATTACTTGATAAGCATAGACCCCGATGAAGATCTTATAGCTAAAGTAGATGCTGAACTTGCAAGTCAAACTGAAACAAATGATAATAATCGTGCTCCAAGTATTAATAATGCTGAGACTGCTCGGGGAGAACTTATTAGAGATAATATAGCTAATCAATTGTGGATTGATTGCTTATCAAAATAATCAATCCATTGATCTTTGATGTATTATTTGTTGATGTTGCCAGTTTTTCTTCAATTTATTTACTTCAGTTTGCACTTTTCTTTGTGATGTACTTATACGTACTTTGATATATTTCCTTGAGTTTGAACTCTGGTATTTGTAGTCATTTGTACTTAGACTTATTTCATTTAGTTTGGACTTTGTAATTTGATTTCAGTTTACCTTGATTTAATTAGTTACTTTGAGATTGAATCTTGTAGTATAATTTGTTTGAATGAGTTATATTTAGTTTTGATTTCATGTGTGACTTGGTTTAATGTATATTTTGATGTATCTTTACTTCATAAAGTTGGCTAATCAACACATCCCATACAATGGCACCAAAAAAGGACATGAGTAAAGAGTTGATGAATTGGACAAGAATTATGGATAATGCTCTTGTGGATGCATTCATGAATGAGTATAACGCATGTAGGAAAGTTAATGGTCAATTCACAATTCAAGCTTATGATAACATAGTGAAAGAATTGAATGAGCAATTTGGCAAAAAAAATGAGAAGGTGAAGGTGAAGAATAGGTGGAAAACCTTGGAGAAAAATTTTTTAGAAGCTTATGACATTTTCAAGAATGGTTTGAATGGATTTGGTTGAAACCCATCAACAGAAATGTGGGATGCAGAGCCCCAAGTTTGGGATGCTTTAATAGAGGTTGGGTGACTTTTTTTTTTTTTATATAATGCATATGTTCTTATTCATAACTTGTTTAACTTCAGATGTTTGCCTAACTTTAGATGTTTTGTGCATATTGTTTTTTGCAGTCTAAACCAAAAGCTGCAAATTAGAGAAATATCTCCATCCCAAATTATGACAAATGATGATATTGTATGGAAATGATCTAGCAAAGGGAGACGAAATTGAAACTGCAGCTGAGACAAGGAGACGCCATCATTCCTCCACTAAGCAAGACTTCAATAATGTCACTATTAATGACATTGACCATCTTGTGTCACAAAATGAGGTGACATTAGAGAGTTTCGAGCCTTATATTGATGTTGGTAATGATCATTCTAATTTTTCAATTAATGAGCAATTAGGTGGAGCAACTAGTGGCAACAATAAGAGGAAAAGAAAAGTGGTAGACAAAAATATTGATTATAATGGAATTCAGGGGGTACTATTTGAAGTTGCAGCAGCAATTAGAGAAGAAAATGAAGCAATTAGACAAGGTACTAATGCATTAAGGGATGGAAATGAAGCAATAAGAGAAGGAAATCTAATACAAAAAGAGAGCTTCAACTACAAGAGACCACATATGTCTAGGGAAGAAATTTGTGCTTTGATAACTGAATGTGGATGTGATAGTGACAAGCTGCCTAGGATATATAACTACCTAACAAGTGATGTTGATAAGCTAAGATCAATTGTCAAATGTCCACCTCCATTACGTAAGGCAGTAATTATGGATATGGTGTTTGGTTCTTCAAATCCTCGTTAGGCAGTATCCTTGTTTATAGTTGCAATGTGGTGTTATGTGTTAAACCTAGCTATTTTGGAACCGAGGTACTATGTGGAATCAATTTATTATTATTGCAGTAGTGTTATTTTCCAACAAGATATTATGTGAAATGTTGAAATTCTCATATTGTTTACTTACTAATGAGGTAGCTGCTGTTGTAAATGTGTGAACATATTTTGAAAATAGGTTTTACTTGTTTGAGGATTGGTATATGGGTTGTTGTGTTTATTTGTTTGAGGATTGGTATGTGAGTGGTTGTCAAAAATTATATTAGTTTGTTAGTGAAGAAGTGCACTGATATGTCAGAAACAATGGGGTATTTTGGTAGGTACTTAACCATAGGGTGAGTTAAATTTTTGCCTTTTGTTATGTGAGGTGAAAACATTGTAAATGAATGTATTTTGCTCTTTATAATGAAAATATTACTGAAGTTGATTCTTGTAGTACTAGTGGTTTATGCATATTTGGGCATTCAATTGTGAATAGGACTTATAGGTTTTGTCTTATTTTTGAATGGTGGTCCATCTAATATAATAGTTAATATTCATTATGGAGGTGACTTTTGAGTTTGAACAACTTGAAGGATTTGGAGGTTATATGTGTGGGGTTGGGAATATATAAATTGAGGGAACTGCAAAACATGGAGTGGGTTAGGTATGTATTATGGGTGTGCATAAAATTATGATTGTCCAAGAAAAGCGGATTGAGGCACTCATGAATGAACACCTGTAGGTTGATGGATCATGAGTAATTCATGCAAGATCTTTGCAAAAGTTAATATTGCTCTATTCTCGTAGTTTGTCCATTGTAATTAAGCCAAAGTTAGAAAAAAATGGGGCCACACTTGTTATGTCGATCATAATTTGGAGCACGTGGAGAGCAATATAATAGTTACTCATAATAAGCCAAAGTTTGCATAACTCCGGTTGATTATTCACCTATATGTTACTGTGTTTGTTAGCTATCATCATATTAATTAGTAATAATGGTCCTCGTGAGCTATTATTACAATGCAAAATGGCGCATTATGCAGTAACTTTGCGTACATAATTCTATAGTTTGCATAGATGTGAATAAGAAAGTTAAAAAAAAATGTTGATTTGAGAAAAAAAAATGAAAGCATGTGAAACATCATTTTAAAAAAATAATAAAAAAATAATTATTAAAAAATGATGGAAAATAACTTTTTTTTCAAGGGTAAAATGATCAACTTATTATTAACTTCTCTTTCCTCCCCTCATGAACCAAACAACAAGTCAATAAAATTCTTTTCCTCCCCTCTCCTTAATCCCCTTCCCTTCGTTTCCCTCTATCACTAATCTCTCCTTCCATTCCCTCCCCTCCATTAAAATTCCTCCTCTCCCCTCGCTTTTCATCCATCGCACCAAACACATCCTAAATATTTGATCATGGACTCGAAGTGATTTTTGAGAATATATTAATTTAAAATATAAAATTTATTATTAGTTATAACATTCGTAAATCGTAAATATTATAACTCATCACGTGGAACATGAAAAATAACAAATTACAGAAATTAAAATTTAAACTAATTAATTACCAAAAAATTATAATTAGTTAATTATTTAACAATTTCTTTAACAACGGCAATATATCTTCTTTCTTTCTCTAAAATGAACATTTGCAGATGACCTATAAATTCATTTACAATTTTTTCCTTATAATATTAAAAATAATTAAACTATGAGCATTTTTTGTAACAGAAATTATTTGCTAATCAACCTCTATAAATATAAGTCTCTCTCATTTTTTTATAAAATAAAATATTTATTTACATTAAACTAAATAAATTATGCACAAAGAGTTAAGTTAGATGGCACTTTAAGAAGTTCCGCACATTCTAAGGGCATGTTTGGTAGGAAAGAGACATTTTGAAGGAAATGAAAAGGGAGAAAGAAATGGAGAGAATGATTCCATGAAAATGCTATATTTTATTCATAGAAAATTTGAATAATGTGTACCAAATAAATTTTACAAGAATTTCTCTCTCATTCTCCCTTTCAAGAAACCTCATTCATTTGTACCAAACATAACCTAACATTTGAGGTGAATCCTTCTACAAATTACTCACATCGATCTCTTGCCATTGCCACCAATCATCATAATTCATGTTTGTAGCATGTATGAGCAAGTGGGGCAACAATGTCAGATTTTTAACTTATGAATTTCTAAAATAAAGGTAGCCACCAAAAACAAAATTTATCATTTCGCATTAAATTTATTTCTCTACAATGAACACATCCCACAGAATCCAATCTGGTGTGACAACCTATTTCGGGAGATCATGAGTAACGAAGTTTCTCCATGGAGGTAAGCCTCCGTTAGAACGAACGTATTCTCCAGAACGGTTCTTGAGCTTCACTTGCATGTCATCTCTAACAGGTTCCCATGCATTCAGTCGATGAATCCAACGTCTCTAGTTTTTTCTAGAGCACCTTGTTGCCAGTTACCCCAAGCAAAAATGGTTCATTGGACGCCGATAGGTATTTGCCATAAAAACTTTTGAAACGTATGGCATTCTCATTCTCCACAATATCTACTGTCCATTTAGCGCTATCGCTACTCCCGTTACGGTGTTGGTAAACCGTTCGTCCGTCCTTGTTTGCTAATAGGTATTTGCTTTGGTGGCTCCGTAATCATACCACTTTGGCCTTTTGGAACATTTCCATTTATTATTGGGATAGTAATATTTAGGAAATGCAGTTAGGAAGGGAAATGAATGTGTTTGTTTGATTGAAGAATTATTGATATCAATGAGGGGGTTGAAGGAGACAAGGTTTTAGGATTAGAAACATGGCTTCTCTTCATATTTGATTACTTGTAAATATGCATTTGCTTCTTCTTCAATGTGTATATATATACAGCTCACTCGGTAATAGGAAAAGAAAATAGAGGAATGAAATTAAACTTTTTAAGAGGTGAATTGATATTGTTTGGTTAAAAAAAAAATTAGAAGTTCTTGATAAGTTGAGCTTAACTTGAAAAATATAACTTCCTAAACAAAACCTAAATTCTACTTCCCCATGATATTATGATATTTTCTTAAAAAGATTCTTAATTTCGTAATTAATTTTTTGAATAGATAGATTATTTATAGCTTTAAAATTAAAATATCATATTTATTTAAAAATTATTTAAACTTATCAGGAAATATAAAATAAAATAAGCAGATTATATATATGAATTTTCTAAAAAATTAATTTTCTATAAAATACACTTGTCAAAAAGCTATTTCTTAGAAATAATAGCAATCGAACCTCTATATATATATATGAAGAGGAATATAATATTTTAATTTTTAAATATAAATTTAATTATAATCTACAGATAATCTACGTGGACATAGAGATGAAGAAAAGCATCGTGCAATCAAATGAGTTGTGTATGTACGTCTTATTACTCAAAATCGGATCGGACACTGAATCGGACAAGTTACTGGTTCAAGGTTCAATGGTTCGACCGAGATAGAACTGTGGTCGGACCGGTAGTGATTAAAATAATATATTTAAAATAAATAATATAAGTTTAAACAAATTTTATAACTTAATTAAAATCTCAAACTAAATAATATTCAATTATCAATGTATTATTCACCACAAATAAATTATTAATGAGTTTCATAACTCAATATTTTAATTTAAATAAGCTAATATTCATCTATAATCATATTTTGAGTTCAAAATAATAAATTAATAATTTATTATTTATTAAGTAAATATATAATTTTTAATAGTTATATATCATAATAATGCTTATATAATATTATAATATATAAAAAAACATATTTTGTACTAAAAATGATGCTATTTTATCTTAAAAATCAAAAAGAATTTTTTAAAAAAATTTGAAAAAAATAATAATGCAGAACCGGTTTATGACCGGTTCAGAACCGATTCTACCGGTTCAAGGACAGTTTCACTAGTTTTGGATTGGTTCTCACCGGTTTTGAATAATACCGGTTGAGTACTATGATCGGACTAGACTAGGCACCAGTTCCCGGTCCGATCGGTTGAACTGGCCAATCCGGTCCGATTTTAACAACAATAATTATTACTAATTAGGTGGTGTTTTACGGTTTTACCACAGAGTGGCCACTTTCTTTATCTAATTTGGTGGTGGACGATCTAAATTCTAGAATACTCATACTCCAAGGTGGTGGTGGTTGTTAGAAGTGTTAGGACAGCTACATATTTCCAAGAATTTATATAATAATATACTGAAATAATAACTAATAACTTTTAACAACCTACTATATATTAAGTTTTTCATTTTTAATTCTATTTTTATTCTGATATAGAATATTTTAGAATTAAGCTGTTTAATTTCTGCTCTCTTTTGTTATTTTTTTCTTCATATAATAAAATAAGCAATTTAACAATTTTTTTATATTTTAACCATAGATATATAACAATTAGAATGAGTCTCATATATATATATATATATATTTACATGGATACTGAAATAATCCACGCTGTCCATAATTATATATATGATTAAATAAAAATTTAAATTAATTTGAATTGTTAAATCTAATTTTAACAATCTAAAATTGCAATAAATTAAGGGGGGGAAAGCCTACAAAATATCCGGACTTATTTTGTCAGGGGATGTCACAGTCGCTTCAGGTGAAACAAATTAGACTTGGATGTCATAAAAAAGAAATTAGTATCTTTACATAATGATAGATATAGATTTACATGAGCATATTAATATATTTTGCAATAAATTTATGTTCGATATATTGCAGTATATAATTTTAACTGATGTAAAATTTTACATTTTACGAATTGATTTTAATTAGTTTTTGCGACTAATTTTAGAGATTTTTTTTAAATAAACTCTTGATTGATTGCTTATATATATATATATATATAATTAAATAAAAAATTATAAGCAATGTTTTTTTTTGGTTAAGTCTTCCAATATGAACTTGACCAGCGTATGAGTATTCATTACTAATATATGATAAGTATAGAAATTTTATAAATTTTTCAGCTAAATCACACATTTATTAAATTATTATTAAATAATTATACCATTTATATTTAACTAAAAACATGACATAAAAATAAAAAAATATAAAAAAATTCCAGTCTAATCCAATCCAAATTCTTTTCCCAGCCTTTTTTTTTTCCAACAAATTTCATTGCATAAATGATAAAACAAAAAGAAAGAGCTCATTACAATATCAAATTCGGATCGTTGAAGTAATTCATATTGACTGGTAGTAAAAAAAAAGAAGTAATTCATATTGATGAAATAGAAAGATGAGAAAAATGTCTGCAACAGAAAAGAAAAGGATAGGAGAAAAATGACGGGTCTCATCATGAACCCCAACTCACTGGGTCTATTTCTTTTCCCGAATTTACCCATGAAATACTGGGAGGATCCAAATTACAATCTATTCATCGCTTAGTTAAATTAAATCTCTAAGAACAGTGTGCATGACGTTTCTATATGTCATGTTTTGGCCAAGCGCAAGTTTTTGTTAGTATTTCGTTAATTTTCCAACCTCCGATCTCAAAGCCGTGATCCTGATTATATTCTGGAATCGACAATGGCAATTACAGATACAGAAGGCCGGAGCAAGAGGAAGAAGGCATGTGCTGCGTGCAAACACCGAAAAATAAGAGGCTCAAACGAATGCATTCTTTCTCCATATTTTCCGGCAGATCAACCCCAAAAGCTTCAAAACGCTCTCCGTATGTTTAGTTTATGCAACATCGAAAGAATGTTGAGGCAGTTGCCTCCGCCACTGTGAGGCGACGCCGTGACTTCCATTATGTACGAGTCCGATGTGCGAGCTCAATAACCCGTTGATGGATGTTTGGGCGTTACATACCATTACCTGTATCAGATTCGACAGGCTGTACAAGAATTGCGATATGTGATCAGGGCGCAACTTTCCTTTCATCAAAATTAAATTTCGCCAGTGAGGGGTTGATGCGGCTTGTATTGAAACAGAAGATCACCTTACGAAGACGGCGTCAATTCGCTAGTGATAATTATCAAGAATCTCAATCTACCAACAACATCAATCTCGGGCTATGGAAGTGCAATCTAATTCGATAACAACGGAGGAATTATTCAGTTTTTGCAATCGACAAGATTAATCAGATATTCTTCCTGATGATGAAGTACTCCATCTGAAACAATTCCCGATGATATATATATATAGAGAATCTTTTGGAAGATATAAAGAGGCATTTAATCTATCACGGTATGCATTCTTTTCCAATTTGATGTTTGTTAATAGTTTCATAACAAAAATTGCAATTCTTGTATTCACTATTTGGTGATAAGTCATATTTCGGTCGATTAATGTAATGTAGTGATTTGTAGTGCAGGGTCATCTTTCAAAGGCATGCACAAACCATATTCAGCGTGCTTCCAAGAATGAGCTCACAGCAGCAGCAGCAGCAGCGTTGTTGTTCTTGATCTTAACCACCCTTAAGGATATAGGAAAATTCTTTGCCTATAGTTTTGTTTAGTGGTGGCATTTCACCAATTTTATGGATTAAGAAGATCTGCAAGATTGATTGGCTCGTGAAAATTTTGTTCTGTGGAAATCTTGAATTTGATCATTTATGTATATCATTTTTGGCTGGTGAAGAATACCCTGAAATTAATATATTTGGTATATATGTAAAAAAAATAATAATGAACCTCAATCCCAATCTAGATCCTAAATTTCAAGTAATCAGATTGAAAATGTTTTGGGACTTTGTTACCATTTTCAGTAAATTACATGGTTATAATTTTATGATATTTTATCTTGATCTAGTCTACAATTTTTTCCGTGGTTACCTTTTTGAAACGACAGTATATAACTTGCCATATACAATTCCGTATAATGTTTAGATCCCATTATCTAGTTAATTGATCTATAACTATGATTAGGAAAACACAAATTTGCATCCAGAAGGCCTCTTATCAGTTGGTTTCTGATGGAGATCAAAGAGGGATTTCGAAAATCCTTATGCGTCACTCTGTTATATTTAGATAATTATATTTATTTATTTATTTTTATTTTGTTGGCTTTTAATTTGTGATTTTTTTGGATAAAATTATTAGTTAGATTTAAATTAGAATGAATAAAATTTATAAAATATCTTTTAAGAGATTTCTTAAATTTAAATTAAAGAGATTATTTAATACTGTTAAAATTAAAATATTAATTTTATTATTTTTCTTTGAATTTTTATTTTTATTATTAGAATTTTTTATAATTAAACATATTTTTTAGATTTCTTAGATTTAATAACATTATTTGAGTCCAAATATTTCTAATTGCTTTGAATTAGGTTTTTCTTATTTTGCATATATAAAAATCTCTATATAATCCATTTTCTTCAAGGAATAATGAAATAATATTATTGTGTGTTTAGTAAGAATTTACTGAATTATTTCTTTTCTCCCTCTTGTTTTTTATCTTTCCCTCCTTTTTTTTCTCATCCGACTTATCATATAAGAAGTGATCAATTTTGTTGGCATCGTTATAATTAGATATTTAAAGATAAATTTCTCTAGAGTTATAAATGATAATTTTTTAAATTTTTTGAATCAAATTCTTCCACTACTTTATATTTTTTGAGTTATTTATGGTAAGTGTTTAGGGATTCATATCAGTTTTACTTCACATAAGCAGGGGATATTAATTCATGCCAATCTGCATAACCAATGCCTCCAAACTCTGCCACGTCAACAAATTCAAGGATCTATTATTTATGATCTTCTATATCTATAATCCATAATCAATATAATTTGTGCTTCTTTTCTCACAAAGTTAAAGCCAATATTATTTATCTGATGGCTAACGTAACGAGTTTTTAATATATGCCTCCATTCAGGATCGATGTTCACTAGCTAGCCTTTCTATTATAATAACTACAACTCCCATTTTGAATTCTTTTTAATTTTAGGTTAAAATACCTGACATATGGCCCTTTTTCATGCTTGTCCTAAATAATATTACAAGAATCCGATGCATACGCAACTGCAAATTGACACAAAATGCCTATTCTATAATATCAGGCCTCAAAATTCGTCATAAGTAGTAAATAAGTGTAAGTGATTGACTAATTCCACTAAAAAATCTAGAAGCTTCTTTGATTGTCTTATTCAATTTTCATATTTATTTACATATCACTAAAATTTTTTATAAAGTTTTACGTCATTCGAAAATATTTTATAATATATGAACATATTTCAAAATGTATTAATTATAAAAAATATTAATTAACAATATATATTTTAAAATATGATAAGTATATCATATCAAACATATATCTAATTAATACAAATAATTATTATATTTTTTTACTTTAATAATTTTCAAATTTATATTTAGATGATATCACATTTAATCCCTATGTGTGTGTATTTATATATGTGTGTGTTTTTTTTGCTAATTAGATTTACGAGATTGAATTAAATAACCTAACACGGATGACAGTATCTAAACTCATGTCTCTTAACCTATATACTCACATTCACATTAAATCTTGAACTATTTATCCAAACTTTACATTTTTTAATTTAATGCTCAATTATATTAGTTGACATAAAATAATAAATATTAACAAATCAACAAGCACACGTGTCATATTTAAAACTGAACAAATTAATATAACTGAGATAAGTGAAGAGAGAAAAATAGAAGTTTTTATTTGAGAATGTCAATCTTTTCTTTCAATTTTATATATAAAAATGTTAATTTAATGAAGATATATTTTAATTGGTAAATTAAAGATTCCTTATGAAGGTTTCACATTAAAAGAATTGTATGTTATCAAAATGGAGCTAAGAAAGTCAAATAAGACCCTTCTACGTGGCCAAAAAAACATTGTCCAAAACCAAAACTGAATATCACCACATGACTAATTGCTTTTGGGACACGATGCTACACTCGATATAACGAATTAGATTTTGATCTCGTCAAAGAGAAATTAGTATATTAATGTATTTTATTTTCCATATCGTCAAAAAGAAATTAAACATTTAGATTTTGATATATTTAGATTTTGATATATTGATTAAGTCTACCCATCAATCAAAATATAATATATAAATATATGCATGGTTAGTTGGTTACGCAGTGGTAATAGTATGATTAGTGAGTTATGCAGATTTTATAATTAAATCATATATTTATTAAACTATATATATTAATATACTCGTTATATATATATATATGTTAACTCAAAACATGATGTTGATTCATTCTGGTTATTCTAGAACTGACCATTTGGAAAACAGAAATATAAAAGAACAGAAAACTCATAATATCTTTAAAGTGTTTTGTAGTTTTTATTTTAGAAAACACAAAAAAAAGTAAAAAGTACCCACCTTATTAATGGTAAAGTTATAAATTTTGAATAATTTATCTAACATTTACTAGTTATAATTTTGAGAATAATTATTTAAACAGATTTTTTCATTTTCTTGTTTGTAAAACTTATTCTAAAAAACAGTTTTGAGAACAATGAAACAGAAAACACTGTCAAACAAGCCCCTAGTTACCTAAGCAAACAAAAACTTACAAACCACATGACCAATAATTTGTAGCTACCACCATATTCTTATTATTATGTCCGCTATCTCCTAAAACAAAATTTACAATACCAATTTTTACAACTTAATTAATTTAGAGCTTAATTATCTAAGAAATAGTTATATCTACCACTACTTAGTTTCAACCACATATTCGGACCACTCCTCAATGACTTTATTTACATGATCTTCGGAGGAGTAGCTCTTACAATTAGGGAAGTACTGCAAATAAAAATAATAGAAAGAATCAAGTTAAACTATTAACTTTTAATGTAAATAGCAGTAAATCAATTTAGATATGCCTTCATAGGGATCGAGTTTTTTTTATGTAAGATGATATCTTTCATGAAGTTAAACACATAATATCCACAATCATTATCACTATCATTTTCTTATTTCGGACACTGAAAACATTATATGCACATTATTTACAAGGATTATTACTAATCATAGTAAATAAGAGTAAATGAATTTACAAATATTTGAACTGCTATCCGTTTATACAATATGGTCGGATTTAGTTGCTTGTAATTTGGACCAGAATTATTGTCCATGAGCTCACGTTGTGCGCGAAAGATACTCATACCCTTGTCAACGGTAACATGACTCAATTTAATGTAAGCAAAGAGATATGCATAAATAGAAATACGTACAGAATAGAATGCATATTCTTACTGATTAAACATCTCCATTATCTGTAGGTAGTACTTGGGCAGATTACGCTTTGGATCCAAAAAATATATTGTTGTTGTATCGGGTTGATACAGATAAACATCCAATGATTCCTAAAAAAAAATAAACTCATGTTAGTAAAATATAATCATGCAATTAACATAAAACAAGTCATACTTGAAATGTTTAGCGAAAAGTTGATTAACCCTTTTGATATGGTGCCAAATATAACATCTCATTACCCGCATTCACCCTCATCGCATTGGCAACGTCTCGTGACTATTCATTGATTTTCTGCTAAGGCATCGACTGGCTAACTATAAAAGTAGAAATGTCTTGGGGGTGGATGAACACAAATCTGTCTATGAACTTGGCAAAGACTATAATCTTTTCATACGGATAACTAAAAATAATGAAAAGAATAATTCATTAACATGACATAAGGATATAACGTGACTATAAGCAAAATCTGTTGTAATTTTTATACCTGATGTATATGGTTAGATTATGTACCCTAAGCCACTAATGACCCACGATGTCAGCGATCACATCCTGGGTGATCACTTCGAGTACTTCCTTATTGAAGATCCTCGCATCAAATGGGAATTCTAGTGAGTCCCATAGGTTCAACTTCACTTTGTTGGCAAGCAAGTCCTGTTTAGCACTTGCCTTTGAAGCTTGGGGTTTTGGGAGTCCCTTCTTTGATGCACTGGAACATTGGACTTCCCCTTAGACAATGAAACAAAGTTGGTCAACTTGGCATGAACATGATGTACATAACATCAAATTATAATTAATGAAATGCTAATTGGCATACCTATTTTGCTAGAGCTAAAGTAACAAGGTGAGTAGGCCATGCCATATATCCACCCACCGTCTATCGTAGCATGATCACCTCGTTAGTAGAAACAAGCAACTGTGCATTCTCCCCGATAGGCAAGTTGACTGATACTCTCACGTGGTCTGTAGATAAGGGAACATTATGGACCCTATCTCCTCTCTCTACACATCCTTCTGCAACCACGGATCGAGTGGGGGCAGCTAACCATAGTAGACAATGTTGTCCTTATACCAATAAGTTAATATTAATATCTAAGGCTTAATTAGCCATAAACTTAGTTAACAAGGAAAGTAATTACCTCTGGGGGCCACTTAAAAGGTAGTGTGCAATTGTCTTTGACACTAGGGCTGGTTTAGGTTCGTAACGCCTCCTCAGATTGTTTCATAAACATCTCAATCAGAGCTAACCGTCTCTCTGATGCAGCTTGATTTTGTCTTTGTACCTAAAGTTATGCCTCCAAGTCAACAACCCTAGTTACAGATGAGTCTAAGCGGTGGCATTTGGTCCCAAAATATGATGATGAAGTAACAACGAACCCTTCTCCTCTAACACGATCATAGTGCTCACGCCATGATGGTGCTTCTCTATCTTACCCTCCAATGTCAATGTAGAAGCCTTCTTTTTCTTCTTCAATGGGGAACTTTTCTTCTTAACGTGAGAATCACCCATATTTACCTATAATAAAGATCAAAAAAGTAATTAGACATTATAAAATGAATAATAAATAATATATTCAAATAAAAATATCTATTCAATTAAAACATTTACTCAAATAAAAATATATATTAAAAAAATTATCCAAAAATAGAAAATATGTTCAAATAACACTATCTATTCAAATCAAACATATATATTCAAATAAAATTTATTAAAATAAAATGAAAACATTTTCCTCTTTCGTATTATTTGTTGAGTAATTCGTCCTCTTCTTATGATCTAATTCCCCTCTCTATAATCATCTCTCATATAGAGGGCATTATCTTCAATAGAATCAATATCAAGTAATGTTCCCAAAAAAGGATCATTTTCAATATCCTTTCCCCATTGGTCTCTAGCCTCAATTTTATTGGTTAACATAACAATTTATCACTTCTTATTAGCAGGATCTGGGACAAAGAACACCTGTTGAGTTTGGGAGGTTAAAATAAAAGGCTTATCCTTGTAGCCTTCCTTATTTAGATCCACCTGGATAAACTCTGATTCATCAACTTGAAAGGTCATTCTTGTTGTCCACCCACTTACAACTAAAGACTAGTACCCAAAAGGAGATGTAATCCAACTTTCATATGGATTCAATAACCCCGAAATATGACATACTTGCAAAAATTGGGTTTCTGTCTTTTGTAGTAGAAATATGCATTGATTGTATTAGAAGAGTGATCCCACTATTCTTCATTGTACTCCATTCATCTTGCTCTTTCGTATAGAAGGTACAGCCATTGATGAGATAACCTGTATAAGAGAGGACACACATGTTTGTGCCATAAGCTAACCATCTCAGCATTTCAAAAATTAAACCAGGATTTACCTCAAACTCTGAAATTATATATTCTTTCAACCAATTTATAAAAAATTGATTGTGTTCTCTTGATATCCAACTCTCATTCTTTCTTTGATTCAAGCTTTTGAGCTTTTCCTTATGCATTTCCACATATAGGACTACCTTATTGGAGTTGTGCAAAACATACAAGTGAGCTTGCTCCCACTATGTCCTGGAGATGCTAATTATGTCATTTCCCATAATCCCTTGCCCATTTGTTTTTCCCGAGTGTCGAGACTTTGGAAGCCAAATGTTAGCGACATTCAATAAGTATTCGATACAGAATTCAACAGCTTCTTTAGCTATGTAATGTTCAACAATACAATCCTCAAGTCTACTTCAATTTTTCACATAACATTTTAATACCTTCATGTAATGCTCAATCGGGTACATCCATCTAATATAAGCTGGGTCATACAACTGTGTCTCCTTAACCAGGTGAACTGTCAGGTGAACCATCATGTTAAAGAACAAAGGCAGAAAATACATCTCAAGCTCACAAAAAGTGACCACAATCTGCTTTTGCAATGTGGTAACTTCATGGGGTCAATCACTTTACAACGAAGAGACTTGAAGAAGAAGCATAGCTTGGTGATTGTCCCTCACACCTTTTTGGGCAAAATGGTTCATATACACACGAGTATAAAATGCTTCATAAGGACATTGTAGTCATGAGACTTTAGACTCTTTAACTTCAAGTCTTTCATAAACACAATGTTCTTGATATTTGAGGAGTACCCTTATAGAACTTTAACTACATTAAGAAACTCACAAAAAATAATTTTCTCTTTTCTAGATAACATATGAGCTACTTTCATGCACATTTTTTTCTATATGCATGACATCAAGGAAGTGCCTCACATATAAGGACTTTCAATATGACAATTTTGACATTTTCTTCTATTTTCTCGTCCCAATACGTCTTGCAAAAGGTTTCCCGAAGTTGGTATTCAAATCCTTTACCTAGCGACATAAGTCCTTACCACTTAACGGCAAAGGTTCTCTTCCTTCTTCTATATTCCTATCAAAGGCTTTTCTCCACCCTCTATATTGATGATTGTTAGGTTTGCTGGTCACCCAAGAGGGGAGTGAATTGGGTGATACAAGATTTTCACTCTTTTTGGATCATAACCCAATTTCACTAAGAGTGCAGCAAAACAGTGATAAACAGAGAGAGCTGTGTACAGCAACTGAATAAAGAAGATGAGGAACAATACACAACAATTTATACTGGTTCAGCCCAACCACTTGGCCTACATCCAATCTCCAAGCCACCACTTGGGATTTTCAACTATATCTCACAGGTTTGATCCAAGTACCTGTGAAGTCTCAGTACATCCCACAAGTTTGAATAGGTACTTGCAAAGCCACTCTCCCCACACCCTTATAAGATGTGTAAATCCTTTAGTGTTTCCCCATACTAAGATTCTACCCAGAATATGTAAAAGAAATGTTTACAGAATGAAAACTCTCTTGAAGAGTAGATAATACATTGAAAGCTTACTCTATTGAGGTGAGTTTTTCAAACAATGTTGAGATAAAAAGATTTTACAAATTGTTGCAGCATTTTCACATAAAATCACTTAAGATTGTTACCCATAAGTTCAAATGATGTTTTATTTATAGATTTGTGATGTAACTAGACGTTAGACACAAGATTTAACCGTTAGAGACATTACTCAATGGTCACTCTGTAAAACTAGCCGTTCACCAACAATATTTAATGCATTGATACTCTGAAATTCGAATTTTGGGTGTCAACAAACAAATTTCGCAGAGACCATAAGTTAAAAACTTTAACGTTGAACTTTGAAGTTCATCTGTTCTAAAACAAAATTCAAATTTTCATATTTGACAAATGTTTCTATGTTGGAACATACGAATTTTCAAGTTCAAAGTTCTTCTGGTAAGTGTGAACAGTTATTCCATATTGCTATAGTGCCTTCGAAGTTTAAATTTTGGTGCCCAAAATTCGTCTGTCAGTGAGCAACTCAATATAGCACAAGTTCTTCCTTTCAAAATTTGAATTTTGAATGTGAAAATTCGTCTGTTTGTTATTCCAAAAGTATTTTCACATTTTGGGGATTTGAAATTCGAATTTTCAAAGCCAAAATTCGTCTGTTAGACTTGAAGTTCAAATTTCAGAAGTCAAAATTCATCTATCAGTGGTAAGCTCAACATGGCATAAAGGTTCTCTTTGAAATTCGAATTTCGGAGGCTCGAAATTCATCTATCAGTGGCAGAACCTCCATAACTTCAAACTTTGCACTGTAGACAATTTTGTAGAAGTTATAACTCTCTCATTTTAACTCCAAATTAAGAAAATGACCTATGGTTGGAAAGCTCTCAATGTCTACTTTCAAATGAAAGAAGTTTCACTTCAAAAACAAACATATTCTATGAGATATGATCAAAACAATTGTAGGAAATTAAAACTGAAAATTCATATCTCACTACTCAACTTTAAATGATCATAACTTTTTCATATGACCTTTATTTTGAGTGAAATAACCTTTTTTGAAAAGCTTATTAAGTCTAGTTTCATATAAAATAAGTTTTACATCAAAATCATATGTATTTTGAGATATGTATAAAAAAAACTAATTAAAGGTCAAACTCTAGATTTTTGAAAACTAGATTTTACTATGTTTAAAAGTAAGGATATGTTACTTTGATACCCAAAACTTCTTGAGTTAATCAAATACAATAATAATCATTGAGTTTTATTCTAAAGTTCAAAATTTGAAATCCAAAATTCATTTGTCAGAGGGAATGTTTTTAAACCCTTTTAGTGCTTAATTATCAGACGAACTTTGTCATGACTTCAGACAAATTTTGCACATTTTACTAACTATGCTTGACTCAAAATTTGAATTTCAACACTTGAAATTTATCTGTCAGAGGTGATATCTCTGGAATTTTAAATTTCAATCAGTAAAGTTCATATTTTCACAAAGTATATGAAGTTTAACTTCTCAAAATTCGTCAGTCAGTCAGAGTTTTTCAAATCTAACATATGTTAACAATATATTTACTTAATTTAACTCATTTAAAACATATGGTAACAAGATTAAGTAATTTTCAAAGATTAATCTCATCTCAAGACCTAAGTAAAAACAAAATATACCTAGTGACTAGGTCTTCAAATGTTGAGTTCCACTTCCACTTGGTCATTTTCTTCTTGGCATGCTCCCTTCTAATCTTTCATTTTTGGAGCATCATTTCTTTTCTTCTTTCTTGAGCGAGGCATGATATTGATTTCCATTTCTGTATTCCAATGCTCACTCTTCTTATTTGGACCAACCTACATTTAATATATTACACTTACAAACCAAATAATTAGTCCAGTTTGTATATCCAACTTATGTTATTCATTGTAAAAGCATAGTGGATATATTTGCACATAGCATGATATATATATATATTATAACTATAACTAAATATATGTTAATGTACATTTTACTGCTTTAAGGAACATTAGATACATATGATGCATTTGTTCCTTATTATTCTATATTTGTCATCATCAAAACTTATATTATACTAAACCTTACAATAACCCTAATGAAAAATTTTGTGATAACCAAGGAAAACAAATTTCCCACCATATTCGAACAGAGTAGAATGTGTGCCTTTTTCACATATCAGGCACCCAAACTCTCTTTTGATATTGTATTCTGATAAATTATCATATGTTGAAAAATTGTTGATTGTACCAAACAGCATAGCTCTCAAAGTGAATGTTTCTTTTCTATACCCATATGAACCTTCACACCAGCCTCCCACATTATCTTCAAATCTTCATTTAATGAAGTCAAGTATACATCTATATCATTTCCAACTTGTTTGGGTCCAGAAATTAACATAAATAGCATCATAAACTTTCGCCTCATGCATAGCCATGGTGGTAGATTATAAATCAACAAAATCACGGGCCATGTACTATGAGTACTACTTTGCATATCATGAGGGTTCATTCTATCCATAGATAATGCAAGGCGTAGGTTTCTGTCCTCTCCACTGAATTCTTCATATTCACTATCAATCATTTTCCATTGTGAAGAATTTGCAAGATGTCGAAGCTTTCCATATTCAATTCTTTCATCCATATGCCATATCGAGTGCTTCGCATCTTCAATACTACTATACAAGCGTCTAAATCTAGGTATAAGTGGAAAATACCATACTACCTCACCGTACTCGATTCATTCTTCTTATATCGAGGGTGTCACATTTAGGACACTTGTCTAATGATGCATATTCTTTATGGAATAGAACACAGTCATTAGGACATGCATGTATCCTCTCATAGCTCATTCCAATAGAGCCTAACATTCATTTAGCCTCATATGTTTAGCTAAGAAGCTCATTAATCCTCTGGTAACATATCCTTCAAAAGTTGAAGTAATTCTGTGAAGCACTTATCACTCCACCAATTGCCTGCTTTCAAGTTGTACAACTTCAAAATGGTAGACAATATCATGAATTTGGTACAACCAGCATATAAGGGCTTCCCTCCATCACTTTGCAACCTCTCAAACATCTTAGGATAGTTCCAAAGTTCATCCTCAATGACATTGTCATCTCTTCAAGACGATCAGCCTTGAATGTACTTGTGTTAAAATCATTTGATCCATGGCTCCCACTTTACCCCCAATCGCTATACTCATTGTTCATCTCACTGTGCTTTGTCCAACATTTGTAACCTCGGTCAATTCCATGAGGTACTAAATGATCCTCCAATCATCTGCATTAAGTAGCCTCCCATAGCAACACTTTAAGCAAGGGCATAAAATTTTGTTTGGGTTTTCTGCATGGTCAACTGCAAAAATAATGAATTCTTTCACTCCATCCCTATATTTTTTTGTCAAATGATTTACAGACATCCATGATCGATCTATACTCCTCAGATTGTATAAATTTGGGTAATGCCAGGGGGTCCAATAATTCTACAACAATAACTCACAAAAAAATTAGACTTTTTAACTAGAAGCACTACCATTTTCCGGTCGTTCCTAAACAACCTAAACTATCGTTAAACACAAGGACTAACAGTATTCCAATGGACTAAAGCAATACAAGATTTAACCATAGAGTAAGAACTTGATCACTTGTTAAAGAGAAACCAGCAACATGAGTCTCTTTTAACAACCCATAAGCAACAAAATTAATTTAGTCACTTTCCTCTAGCTTATTAGAGGGTAAAGCACTTGATAAATTGAAATTTCAGCAACATTGTAACCAAAACTATAATTTAAGTAGAACATTGCCTTAGGCAACCACTTTTGGTTATATAAATATCACTTTAGCTAGCTTTAAGCAAATTTTCTTCCAAAACTCTAACATAAGGATTATCACTATTCCCATGAACTAAAGCAGTACAACATTCAACCATAGACTTTTGAACAACTATAGACTAACATAATGACTTCAAAATGAGCATATCTGGGGCCTTAAGCCCTCTCTTCATACATAAAGTACTAAATTACAACATAGTTAAACCAATAACAATAGCAGTTAGGTCCCAAATCATTTCCAATCATCAAATCACTTTTAACTAGTATATTAAGGAAGAATGCATGACATAGACAAGCAAACAAGTACAGCAACTCATTGATCAAGCTTAATTAATTTGATAAGTTCCACCAAATCAATTTCACACACATCTCAAACATGGAGATGACATTCAAGCTCAATTAATAGACTTTACCAATGCTTTTCTAAAGAGAATAGTTGAAGCACACACATACCTCACTTTTTGCGAATTGTGGTTGCGAGAGAATGCTTCAAAATCAACTAGCAAGGAAATACCTCAGCATGAAACAAAAGCAACATGCAATAGCCTATTCATAAGGGAATATTAACTTATATACCACATGAAAATGAAATTCTAGCTTAAGCAAGAAAGAAGTGAAAATTAATGTATATTGCATCTACATCCAATTTATAAGTATTTAGGTTAAAAACTATTCAGACCTCTTGCAATAGTTCACCCAAACATGCTAAAACTCGAAACTAGTGAAAATCCAACCCATTATAGCAACATAACCTAATAAAAATTCCAGAACCCGGTGAAAATCACAAACTCATGATAGACATGCATACTGCAACTTTGCAAGTTGTGGGTGTAAGAAAACCCTTTGAAATGTGCAAAAAAAATTCATTCCTTCACAAATTGTGGCTGTGAGGAAATGAGAAAAGTTAATGGGTGGTGACAGAGGTTCACACGGAATGTCCAGCATCCCAAAAAAAGAAAAGGGTACCTCAACTTTGCAATTATCACGTTGGAGGGAGAGAGCTTGCACTAAAAAGACGCTGGAGGAGGTGAGAAATGAATGGGTTGCTATGGGTTTACTGGTGTCGCACCCGGAAAAATGCGACAAAAGGAAAAAAGAGAACAAATCGGATTTCCGAATGAAAACCGACTTGTGAGGAGTCGCCACCAAAATTTTGAGGAAAAATCTTGGGAAACCGAATTAAAAAGGAAAGGATGGTCTGCGTGAACAAAGTCGGATTCGGGAGTCGATTGTGTGTGGGGAAGGTGTTAGGCACCCCACAACACCCGTTCCTAAGAACGGTTACCTTATGTTAATTGTGTAAATTAATATGACTTTAAAAATATTTTGGTTTTCCTTTTATTATTCACATGCTAGAATAAGGGGAGAGAAAAATTTAAGAAGATTTGCAAAATTTGGAAAATAGAATAAGAAAAATAATTTGACTTAGGAATTAAAGGGGTTTAGAGAAG
Source organism: Adenanthera pavonina (assembly GCA_026686845.1). Lineage (NCBI taxonomy): Eukaryota > Viridiplantae > Streptophyta > Magnoliopsida > Fabales > Fabaceae > Adenanthera > Adenanthera pavonina. Next base: position 18,594,065 of record JAIVEN010000023.1, on the reverse strand, counting down.
AAAATGAGGAAAAAGAGATAAATTGAAAAATAAGATGAAGAAAACAAATTAAATTAGGATTAAGGATATTTAAGCAAAATGAGGAAGAAAATAAATTGAGAAACATTTATTAAATTAAGGAAAAAACACCAAATAAATCAGAAAATATTTATTTATTTACAAAAGCGGACTTGACCCAGGATCAGAGCCTGGGGCCTACGTACCCTGCGATGGGGATCAAAGTCCACGTAGTTCGGGTCTAGAAATGCGTGTCAGTTGGTTGATATTTATAATTTTTTGTGATAAGAGAAAGTTAACGGAAAATAATTTAACTTTTTGCAAATAAAACATTTTTCTGAGATTGAGTTGGTGCCTTTTAATTTGTAAAAGATAATTTAATTCCACTTACTTACTCTTATTTTATTTTGTTTTGAAAACATTTCCTTTATTTCTTGGAATTTGAAAAATGCTTTTATTTGATTTTTGACTTTTGAAATAACATATTTTTGTACTTTTGAAAATTTTTCTTTTTTTTAAAAAAAGAAAACCAATTCACCTATTGCAGACTCGCGGTCATACCCGATGGATCAGTTCCTTAATTACCTGCAGAAGTTCTAAACCTCGCGGTATAAAGATTTTATTGTACATTTAAGGCAAAGAATTTAGAAAAATACTATTATCGTTTATAATAAAATTTAAGAATTTGTCATATTATTATTCATTCTCTACAAAATATAATTATTTTCTTAAAAAAAGTTCAACCGGTACATCTACGTAGATTCGCAATATTACGTGATGACGCAGCTAACCAGAATACCTGCGTGGGTTCTAGAAACCTCACGCGGTATGATTACCAAATCAGTTATTTCTATTATTCATTTTATTATTTTTTTTTAAAAGAGATATGATTTCATTTTTACTCTTTTTTCTTTTTGGAAAAAAAATGATTTGATTGATTGGTTTTTTTTTTCAATAAACGTCTTCTTCTAGGCTATTTTAAGCTGCTACAGCTTTTACTAAAAAGGGACCCAATCAATACATTAACTACAACAAGAGAGGAAGAGTATCCCCATAACAGGTCACAGAATGAATAATTGTTTCCAATGAAGATTATACATAAGATCCCACATATTTAACAATAATCCATAGTGAAACAAAAGCAAGAGAGAGTTCATGAACACACATTTAAAACATATTCAAACAAAGGCACTGCTATCTCCAGATTAGACCAACATCTCCAACTAAATCAAACATATCTTACTTCCTCCCCACACTCCTGCAGTTTGCCAAGATCCAATTGACAAACAAGTAAAAAAACAAAAGAGAAACTTAATTCTAATCACTAGAGATAAATCACTTTAGCTACACAGCGCAAGCACAAGCAAACATCAAATGCAGAGAAAACCAAGTCTTATAAACAAAGAAGAGTGATCAACATTTCATAGTTTGCTTACAACAGCCTTTTAAACTCGTGACCCAAAATAACAAGAATCAAGCATTTTGTAATTGAAAACCAAACATACAGGATTTGGGTCCCACGTGAAATGAAGCGTAAAAAAAAAGGACGTGGAAATTATCCTCCAAGTTTCAACCAAAGAGCCACAAGGTAATCAAAAGCCCAGATCCATAAACAAGTTAATCTTCTTTTGACCATTTTCTGAACATCTACCTAGTATGCTTTAAAGAACACAAACCAGTAGCAACATCAACTCTAAACTAGCAGGCAACATCTACTTCAATGATAATATCTTTTGATCCAAGATTATCAAACTCTACTTTTAAGAATCAAACAAGCCCATGCTTGTGCAAAAATAGAAACCAGAAATACTAGTGCTCAGCCACCTCATGTATAAAAGTTCACCAAGCATAGTCGAAGGTTGCAACAAGCATAGAGGAAGTGAGGGAGTGAAACCATTACCTGTTCATATGTCCATCTTGATCTCTCGATTCACTCAGTCTTGCTTTTCCCTGCATCAAATCGTCTTAGCTTCCTCTTCAGTCTTCCAGGCTATCTCTGATTTTCGCAGGTCCCTTCCTCCTTCTCGGTCACGAGCTCCTCTCGGCCCTTTTATGGAGTTCCCGAGCATGTGGCCGCTCCTGCCGTTGCCTCTATTGTCACGGCTGCTCTGATGCTTTTCGTGCTCGCTGTTGCTTGCAGGTGGTCCCTCGGTCTCCACGGCTCCTTTTGTTTTTTTTCTGTTCTTCTTTTCCCTTTCTGTGGCTCCCTCTGTTTTTCAGTTCCTCCGTTCTTCACCTCCCTGTTCCCTCTCTTCCAGTGGACCCTCGCTTTCTCTCGGTTCTCCTCTGCTTTTCCTCACCCGTGCTTCCTCTTCGACCCTCACGCATGCCCCCCTCTATCCTGAAGATCCCTATTTTGCTCTCGCTCTCCCATTTTCTCGGTTCAGCCTCCAGTCTTTTTCTCTCTTCGGATCCCCTCTGCTTCTTCGCGGCTCCCCCCTTCTCAGTTCAGCCCCCTCTGTTTTTATGGCCACCCCCTCGTGCTCCTCCCTCACCATGGGTGCTCCCTCGGTTTTTTTCTGACTCTCCGGGCTCCCTTTTGCTTTTCACGTCTGCCTCCTTTTTGCTCGGTCTGCTGCGGCTTCCCTAGTGCCTTTTCCTTTCATGCGTTCAGACTGCTTCTCCTTCTCTGGTCTACAGCTGCCCCTCCTAGCTGCCTAGGGGGCAGTTCTTTAGTGGACCAGGTCCACGAGCCCTCAATTGGGCTCGTGGTATCTTGGGCCCAAAATTATCCCCTCCCCCTTTTTTTTTTAGTTTTTTGGCAATTGGTCATGTGGGCTTGAAATGCTGGGCTGCGTTTTAAGCCCAGTATTCTGAACCCCAAAGCATTCTCTCTTTCTCCTTTTTCTCTTTTTTCTTTTTTTTGGTTTTAGTTTTTTACTTTTTTATTTTCTTTTATCTCCTTTCTTCTTTTTTTCAGCTTTTTTTTTTATTTTTTTATTTGTTTTTTTATATATTATTTATTATTAACTTTATTTTATTTTGTTTTTGTTTTTTTGTTTTTTTTCATTTGGTTTTAGTTTTTTTTTCTTCTATTTTATTTTTCTTTTATTTCCCCTTTTTATTGTTATTATTATTCTTGTTATTTTTTGTAAAATGCCCGGACAAAATGGGGTGTTCACAACTGACTTTGATCAAACATGATGGAGAAAGGATTTCTCGTAGTCAACAAATAGGGAAAATGTACGAGAGGTAGCTACGGCAATGGACAATGGTAGCGAACACATAGTGGCTGGAGATGAGAGCTAGGAGTAGAGTGATGGAGTTTTAGGAGGGAGCTCGCACGAGATGGAAGCTTTGAGTAAGTTTCAGGACACGGAGAAAGAGTGGAGGATGAGGCAAAAAAAAGTCTAATTTGAAGTTAGGGCACGCATTCCTTTGCGGTTGTAAGAATAACTGCAAAGAAATTATACTTTCCTTTGCATTTGTTAATGAACTGCAAAAGAATGTTTTAAATTTTTTTTTTAAATTTTACTTTCTTTTGTATTTGTTAATTAAACCACAAAGATAATATAAATGATGTCCTTGCCACATTGAGGTAGGACTTTCCTTTGCAATTGTTTTAATAACCACAAAGGAAAGTAATATTTTCCTTTGCGTTTTATTTTGTAACTGCAAATGAAAACTTCTCCGCATCTCCGCACTACTTTTCTTGGTATTTGCCATTATAACCGTAAAGGAATATGTGCCAATAAAAGCCATTTTTTTGTAGTGTATGCAAGCAAGCAATTTAAATGTTTATGCAAAAATTAAAGGAGTTCTTTTTTTTTCTTTCATAAAAAAAAGGAGTTCTTTTTTTTTTGTTAATTTCGTAATTCAAACAGATTTTAAGAAAAAGCTTTATTTTGTAAGGATAACTTGAAAAGAAAAACTTTCAAAATTAAATTATTAACCTAATTTTTATCATTTAAATTATTTGAAATTGGACAATTTATTAAATCAGAATAATGCATTAGAGCCGGGTAACGTAACAAACACGCCTTAGCCAAAGAGGGCAATATATTTAATTAAAAAAGAGCGTAATATAATTAAAGTGCACGCAACTTCGACATTACGTGATGGTAAGTGTTATTAGACGGGAGGTTTGTAAATGTATAACTTTTTATTTTTATTTTTAACTAAATGAATTCGACGGGATACAACCAGTTGATGGCAATCCAAAACAAAACAAAAATATCAGATACTTCCATTATAAAAAAGGATTAAAAAATATTTTTTTAATAAATAAATAAATAACCTTACATTTTAGATTGCCCAATAAAACTATACTATTGTTAGTTGAAAGATTTTATTAGAAATCAAAGAAAAAATTAAGAATCAATATATTATATATAATTCATAATAAGTTGTTATATTTATAAATTAGGAATTGTTACGTAATGTCCAATAAAAACATGTCCGCTTAAAGCATAAACCCAACAAAAATGGTTCCCAGGCCCAGCTCTTCATTTGATTGGTGTATGAAATGAAAAGTACTAGTTTAACAAAAGATCTTAAGCCCCCGTTTGGTATAACTAATAATAAAAATACATAATGCTTGTTGACTATTACAATATTTATTATACTCTTATTATCATTACTCAATAGTAACCGGCTTCTTCTTATTATTTTTTATATTCATGAATAAAAAAGATATTTTGCATTTACAAAATAATTTTTTATATATAATTACCTAATTAGGTCAGATTTAAGTATTATCAAATTTAAATGAAGTAATTTTCTCGGTGTGATTTTTTTTTTATTCATAATACTCAGACTTAAAATTTTATTTAAAGTTATTGGGTACTTTACCATTCAACCCAATATAATATTTTCATTTGATTCTTCTTTTGCATTTCATTATAGTATAATTTCTAAGTATCAAATGGACCCATTCAATATTTTACTTTGCTACGTCCTAAAGGGAAAAATGAAAGAAAAAATTTTCAACAACCTATAACTCTTTATTGAGTTTATTAGTTATCTTGCTTGGAGGTTTTAAATATATACTTTTTTTAAAATGCTTATAGCCTGTTAGTTCTCTCTCTTTTTTATCTTTTTCTTCTCCATTTTTTTTTAACAAATCAACCGATATTTGGCAGCCATATTAAATTTTCACTAGTTTGGATCAAGTTTGTTAGAATAAAAGTCTCCTAATTAGTTATCTTCTTCACACTCTTGGTTTGATAGCAACTATCTAAAAATAGAATGAAAATCAAGTTTAGATCATAAATTTTCACATGTTAGTACACATACTAATATATATATATATAGTTGCATACAGAAATTGTATATATGCCTTGCTTTTCGATGTTGGTTTGAATATTCGTGTTAAACTACTTAAACCCCAACCAAAGCAATATGTTTCAGTTTCTGCATCCATAAAGACGATTGCTTTACAAAAAAAATAAAATAAAATCAGTATAAAAGGAGGCAGCCTAACCAAAGCTAAAGTTAAGATCTTTTATATTTATAAAAGCAGGTGTATACAATCCATAATAATACTATAATAATAAATTATAATCAATTTTACTATAGATTTCTTTATACATTATTTGGAGCATATATACATAGCTTTTTCTATTTGATTTTTTAATCAAATACTATTTGATATTAAATATGATGAAAGCCGGAAGCTCATTCTCAATTTATGTGCAACGCACAGAATCTACGCTTTTAATATAAAAACTCTAATAAGGCACACATCTCATGAACTATGCATAATCTCGTCTATACCCATCACACAATAATTGAAAAAATATAAATGATCTAATATATTAAAATAAAATTTTAAGTTTTGGAATAATTAGAAGCGGCCCTCTGCGTTATACAAAATTTTAGATAAGTTTTATCATTCATAACTAATTAATAATATGTCTAGGGATTGTTTGGTATATTTTTCGGGAAACTATTTCTTAAAAAGTTAACTATTTTTCAAATTTACCTATCACTTCTTTATTTTATTTTTTATTTTTTAGAAAGTTTAAATTATTTTTTAAATATATATTATATTTTAATATTAACTATACAAATATCCTTTATATTAAGAAAATGAATAAAAAATTAAGGTTATTTCTCAAAAATTATCATAAATTACTCAAAAAATAGAATTTTCTAGTTAAACCCAACTTATCGGGAATTTATACAATTTTTTGAAACCAAGCAACATAATTTCATCTATTTTCCTAGAAATTTAACTTTCCATTTCTATTTTCCTCATAGCAGGCAATTTCTAAATTTTTTACATATTTTTATAGTTTTTATTATATATATTAATATCAATTAATAATTAATTGATACTACCATACGATAAGATTGTGGGCAGAGGCGGACACACGTTATAGCCAAGGGGGGCTGTGGCCCCTCCCAAATACCTCCTCTAACCTATATATATATATATATGGAATATAGTATATAAATTAAGAAAGAAGCCAAAGAAATTTATTACTTTGGCCCCTCCTCCACCCCACATAAAACCCAAATTATCCTATTCTCCCCTACAACTCATAATTCATTTTCTTTAAACACGATAAATATATAGATAAATACAAATATATAATTTATCTTACACTTAATTTTAAATAACATT